>CM053785.1:552892077-554092077 GCA_028749045.1 Cupressus sempervirens | reverse complement strand
TAGAGTATTGATATGTATGGTATTCAATGGAAACTTAAATGAGTTGGACAATGATGATGTAATTTTAGTTTAATTGTTTTACAGTCATGTAATCTTGTAATGTAATAAGATATACAAGCTACACTAAGCAATAAGATGTAAGAAGGAATATAGTGTTCATCCAGTGACTATAGGTTATCATTGAGTAGTTGGAAAAGATAAGGTGAAGATTAGTGTTAACTAAAAAAATTAGTGTTAACTAAATGATATATTGCTTGCGTGAAATATTATGCTCACCAAGCAACAACTAAAAGAACAATTTTAGAAAAATGGAATCTCAATCTTATGATGAAAATAAAGAATGATTAAGATGTTCAAAGGCTAAAGTCAAATTTTGTTGCAAGATCTACAATTGGAAAAATATAAAGAAGATATGTGATGAAGATTGAATCAAGATAAGGATGAGCACAAAGTTCAATGAAAGTTTTATTTTCTAAGTGACTAAGTAAATTGAATATAAGATCGACAATTATTTTTAGGAAACAATAATTGAGAGAATCTAGAAGCTCTAAGACTACTATTTAAGAATATATTCACATCAATTTTTAGTTTCTGATGAGTTTTTAGATCGAGTGTTTTGAATGCAAACTATTGAAGGTGTTGAAGGAGAATAAGAATAGATCAAGGTGAACCAAGTAGAGAAAAGGAAAGATCAAAATAGATTTGGTGAAAAGTGAAAGTGTAAACAAGGTACTAAGAAATTAGAAAGAGACCAAGTAGGAATAGAGATCTAAAAAAGAAAGGTAGTGTTGTACTTATCAGATCATTTGACTATCACTTTTTAATCAATTGTAGAAGAAAAGTCTCTTAACTAAGTAGACCTAACAAGTTTGGTAAATTATATATGGTAACATTGATTAGTGATGTTTTTAAGTTGTTTAGAGTAAGTCACTCTTTAGACAAGATAAAGGAGTGATAAGGTCTAGATGATATTTTGGTTAAAATCCTCTAACCAGGTCACATTAACAATATGTATTTAACCTTTAACAAGGTTGGCTCATAGAAGAGATCACTTTAGAAGAGTGAGAATATGGGGTTGCTAGTCCTAGGTAGTTTTTCCCTTTATAGGGTTTCCACATCAAAGATATTGGTATCAAATGTGTGAACACTTTTGTGTTCCAAGTTGATTTACATATTATTTACTTAATCCTACAACTCAGTAAAATATAAGTAAAAGATAAGTCATATTACTGATACTTAGTAAAGTAAAGAACAATGAGTTAGCAATTTAGTTTGAAAGAATTAATTTGTGAAGTTAATTGAAATTATTGAGTTGATATTATTGAAGTTTACAAAGTTTTAATTGGCATTAAATTTTTTGAAGGGACTATAGGATAACTAGACATAACTAATTCAGCCCCCACTCTTAGGGTCCCTAGGATTTTGTACCCTAATTAGTAGGGAAATAGTGCATCCTATCCTATGATGTAGTATGTTCTTGCCCCTTCTTAGGTCCTAAGTCTAGGATTAAACTCGATGCAAAACTCAAGACCTAAGTTAACCCACATAAGAAAGTTAATTTTGAGTCTTGTATAAACCCATTCATTTTCTCCATTTTGTATCCATCATTCACATTCTCAAGTGATATCCACTACACTCAAGATCAAGCACTCAATTCTTCAAGTCTTCAAGAATTCAAGAAAATTCCTCCATTGAATATCAAGGACTCAAGTATTCAAGAAATTAAAGAAATTTATCTTCAAGATCTCCCTCAATCAATTCAAGGTCCTTTTTTTCATCTTCTAAATGCATTCATCCATATTCTTCATCCAATCCAATTGGTAAAGAGAGTTCATTACATATGATTTGAGAGATCCCATTATTTTAAGATGAATTCATACATTTAATTTACATTTCTACAATTCAATTATTTAAATTCAAGGTTAGTTCCTAAATTAGGGTTTGACTAAGGAAAAACCCCATCAACAAACAAAAATAATTTCAATTGCAGTTTATAGATCTTACAAAAAAAGAGGTTACAAATTTGGATACCCTTTCCATCATTTGTTAGAACCACAAAATGAATCAAAATTTGATATAGTTGATAAGGGACACTTAGCTCCCCTAATTCAAGAGAAATTCACCCACACATGTAAGTTGCCTCTACTAGATCATTGAAATATTTCTAGGTTTTGAAGATGTGGTGGTTTTAGGCCCAAATTCAACTTTGTTTATCCACATAAGCAAATAGCAAGAAGAAAATCAGATCCAAAGGTGTCTTATAATTACCTTCTTTATTTTGGTGTATCTATTTATTACATCTAGTGTCTTAGTCTTATTTCATATCTCTTTCTACATTAGGTTTTTAAGGATTTTGTATTCTTTCTTCAAGTCTATAACCTTTAGATCTTTGCTTGCATTAGTGCTCTTTCATCATTTTGCTAGAATTGATATTGTTAGATCTAGTTACTATTGAAAAAATGTCCCACACTTCCCTTAGGGATTCATAACAAGGGCTTAACTACCTCTTAAGTACAATGAATTGAGTGGTTGTATCAAGCACTAACATTTTTATTTTTTTGGTACAATGGTGACCCACTCTAACAAGTGGTATCAAATATCAAGTAACACTAAGGGGCATATTGTTGGAAAAATGTTCAATACTCCCCTTGGGATTCATGAAAAGGGCTTAATCACCTCTTTTGTACTATAAATTGAATGGTTGTATCAAGCACTAATAGAGTAGTCTTTTGGTGCAATGGTGACCCACTCTAATAGTTACCTTAGAGTTGCAACTGAAAGGATCAAATTTCCATTGTTTCATATTCCCCTCCTACACATTTGTGGTGAAGTCAACATCCTAACCCCATTTTTATTGGAGTTATATTTTTCTATCTTGTGGAGTTAGATATATCTAGATCTACTTTTTTATATTGATGGTATTTAGATCTTTCTATCTTGTTGAGTTATATTTATTGGTATATCTAGGTATACTTTGTTATTATTTGTGGTATTTAGATCTCCTTTTTCTTTAACATATATATTGCATTGCAAAAATAAATTAAAAACTGCATCTAGTCATTGTATTTAATTTTAATGAGCTTTTAAATTATCTTTATTTTCTAACAATTTTCTAGATATTCAATTTGATGCATATGATAATACTTCGGTGTGTTATTTCATTGAGTCTTATACTTTTAAAGATGATATTGATCAACCTTTAGTGATCCACAATGTTCCTACTCTTCATAATGACACTATTTTGGATGAACTTCTAGATGATAATGTTGATTACTCCCTTCCTCATGAAAATATTACATGGTTTAATACTTTTCATTTCAACATGACTTTTCTCTTAGGGATATTTTGGCTCCTAGTAGAGATGAAGTATAAATTAAAGATCACAATTCTTGTCCTATCTCTTCTAAAAAATAAAGAACTCCATCAAGTTAACATGGTCAAAATTCATCAACCTTTCAATAAGCCTCTCATGACTATTAAAGGTTGTCCTCAAATAACTATTAAGGGAAAATCTAGCAATCCTTTGTATTATCCTATGGTGTCTCACACCTGTCATACAAGAAATAATCCTTAAGCTACTACTTCTCTTCCACATTCTCAACCAGTTCTTCCTCCTCTACCTCATCTTTCATAAAATATTGAGTTGAATTTTAGATTTGTTGTTGCAATTATGAAATACCTTTGCCAAGATTTATCTTTGGTAAATTCTTCAAAAATATCCTATATACCATGAAACCTTTAAAAATCATTATCCAATCTCTCAATTCCACTTCCTAATCAAGATAGTATCAATGCCCTTTTACAATACATGCATGATAGCCTTGTACCACCTCAAATTGTATTTACTTTATTTACCTTTTAAAGAGATTTAAGATGTTATGCCCCTTTTGTGGTAGTTGTATCTAGTAATAAAATTACCATACATCAAACTTTCATTGACAATGGATATTTATTGATAATGGATCTAGGTTGAATATTTATAGTATGGGTATGTTAGAAGCTATGAATGTTGATTTTATATTTGTTCAACCCGTTACATTCTTGTTCAAGGATTTGATAAAAATGTTAAGATAACTTTAGGTATTATAATATTTCCTATAAAAGTTGGGTCGGTGATATTAGATACTCTTATACATTTTATGCCTTAACCCCTCAACTATAGCCTTCTCTTAGGAATACCTTGGCTATATTCTATGCATGTTATTAATTTTAGTATTCATCACAAGGTTAAGTTTGTTTATAACAATCTTATGTATACTCTTCATGTTAATGATGCACTTAATCCTTGTTTAAATATGGAATATTGTAAGGTTTTCTCCTCCTACACAAGAAGTGAAGAAACTTGAAGCTAAAAAAGACCCTTCTTCTTTAGCTTTATCTAAAGATGATATTCTAAGGCCTCACCCAACACATCATAGCATAGTTGATACATTATTATTTTGATACTCATGACTCGATATGTCAAGACACTATCAGATACATTGAACACTATTATGTTATCTTATGTTGTGTGATGTTTTACTTTCAGATGTTTAATTATGTTATTTTATATTTTATGAACACATATACTTAGGAAGTAGTGTAGAAAGTAAATGCATAATTAACACTTTGATTATACAATTTTAATGGTTAAGAATATGAGTAGAAATGAGATAAACAACTAATTATTTGAAAGATGGATGTTTTAATTTATGTGATTTCCCTAATAAGTTATATATTTATGCATGTGATTTTCTTGAGCTACTTATGTGTGCAATATATTTTAGCTAAGAAATCTAATGGAGAATCAAAACTGAACCCTATGTACCATTTATGGAAACTAGGGTTGAGTCTAATAAAAGATGTAGACCTCATTGTTCATATTTTATTTGTATTGTGGATTGAATGAATGTATCATTTTATAATTATTAAGTGTTAATATTTTGTAACAGTAATTTTTTAGTGTTGCTTGACACTTGTGAATTGTATATGAATTTTAGCATGAAAATTAGGGTTAAATGAGTAACCTAAAGATCTAGGTTGGACTAGGTTAGTGACCTTTTTACTAATTAGTTAGTAATTGAGATTAATTACCCTAATTAGGATTAGTGAGTAATCTACATTTGTGAAGGTTGTTAGAAAGTCCAAAAATTTCCAAGCTTTTATTAGGTCTCTTAATAGTCCTAGAATCCAAAAAAACTATGAAAACTAAGTATCTAAGGGGTATGGATATGGGTTGGGGGTGTTTTCCACCCCTCTAGCCCTTTTTGTTGACTTTTATGGTCACCCAAATATCTCATTTTTGCTTTATTGCAAAAATTGAATGTTTCACCATGAGTTGGATAAGTTTAACTCCACCTTGAGGTTAGCCTTATGAAAAGTTGAGTTAGAAGTCTCTAGAACCTTAGGCAAGTGGGGGAGTTATTACATTTGGAAGGTGGTTGAGTTAGTATCTTATTTAGAGACAAATTTAAGAGAGAATGAGTGTTCACCCAACTTCTAGGGTTAGAGAGCAATTCAGGATTAAAGGAGAAGTAGAAGGAAGGGAAGCTCATCTCAAATTTTTCAATTGCCATAACCTTATTGTGAAGGTAGGAACCCTTCAAGCTCTTTTGGTTCATGTTTTGTTTCATAATTAAGTCATTTTGTTTGCATATGTATGTTTGTGTGTTTGTTGAATATGTTTGGGAGGGATTGAAATGGGTTTTCTTAAATATTTTTCTTGGTATTTTGCTTTTGATTTTCAAAGGGATTGCATGGGTTGTATTGACATTAATCACCCTTAGATAGGGCAAAAGTGGCCATGTATGGGAGGAGGTCTTTAGTTGGACTCCAACTGTGCAGAGTCTCTCCTCAAGATGAGGAGAGAGAGAGAGAGAGTAGGGTGTTATGGGCAACTACTCGTCAGCACAAACCATGTTTTGAATTTTAGAATTTAAAGAATGGAATAATGGAAGTTCTTGAGTTTATAGCCCCCAAAGGGAACCTATTATGGTGTTGTGACCGGCATCTCCTATTGGAAAAATCCACCTTCTCCCTAGTCTGATTTAATGATGAACCTATTATGCAAACCTGGATGGGAGTGAATGTTTGAAATTGTCTTCATGTTATGGTTGGTTTTCCCCTAGTCAATTTTCATTCTCTCCATGATCATCTTGTTGTGTTGCAAACTTCATAATGGTTACCCTATTGTTAAGCCAAGAAGGAAATTCATAAATGTTATTGAAGTTCAAATATGTTGGGAGATTTCTTCTCAGGATAATAATCCTATGTAAAAATGTTATATTTAAACTTATTGTTGAAATGGCTATGATGTCTAGTTTCTTCTTGGTTCTTTCTAGGTTGAGCCTTTGAATTAGGTGGTTCAATAGAAAAAAATTGAGTAATATTCTTGCTTATGATATTTCTGGTATTTCAATTTTTGTATATGTTTACTTGAAATTAGATGTGATAAAGTTTACCTTACTATGGCATTATGTACTTTGAAATAGCATTCATTTGATTAATGTTCATTGGACAAATTGGTGAAATATATAAAGTTATAAAAATTCAAAACCAAACTAAGTTAAAGAAAATTTGTATTTGATTGGTACTTCAATTTCATAATTATTTATGAGTATGAGAAAGTTAAATTATTCTTATTCAAATTCTCAGGCATTAATTTTAACCTTATGTTATAAATCCAATTAGAAAAATTATACATATTTATACCCTCTTGTCAAAAAAAAAATATTGATTTCAAAAATTATCACATAGAAAAAAAAGAATGGACAAAAATAAGTTTACCCCTTAGAGCAAATATGCTCTCTAGATTTTGTATGGGGAAAAAAAATTAATTGTTCCCTTGAATAGAAAATCTTAAAGATTCTCTAAATATCTCTTTAAACATAATAAATATTTTAAAAGAAAGAAAAAAATAAAATAAAATAAATTTTATTAATGCATATAATAAAAATCCTATCCTATCCTATCAAATTCAAAATCACCAACTAAACTTTATCATAACTAACTCTCCCTAGGCATAGACATGCTTGACTTAGGTTTGCATTTAATTTTTTTAAGAGGGAAATATTTGATTTGATGGGGACTTTAATCCCTCTTTTCCCCCATGCCTATGAATTTTGCCCAGTACCATGACTTGGTACCACGTGACATGATAGTTGTCCTTATAAATGAAATAAAGGGGGCATATTGGAAATGAGGCAGGTTTGTTAAAGTTTAAAAAACTACATTTTTCTTGAAACATCCCACTCCACTTACCCGGTGTACTCCCCTCCTTGGCTGCATGTTCAACCTTGGCATGCATGGGGAAAAGCATCCATGTCATGGGGAATGGGTAAAGACACATGGCATAGGGTTTAGGAGGTGGGGTAGGGTTAGGGAGCAGTGGGGTTAGGTTAGATAGGTTAGTTTAATTTAGATATTTTTTAGTTTTTAATCTTATTTTATCAATGTATTTAAGTGTTAGATTTAATTTATAAAGTTTAATAATTTTTAGTTAGTAATTGTTAATTTAGAATTTAGTATTAATTGAGTATAATTAGTATTAGTTTAAATTTTAAATAGTGTTAGTAAAAGTTGTGCTAAATGAATCAATTTTAGCTTCGAGTATGGTTTTAATTAGTGTTTTTTTTATTAGCGTGCTTAATTTTTTACCATAATAAATTTTAAATTAGATAAAGATTATAGTATTTAGTTTTAGGATATTAATTAGTTTTAATTTCAAATATTTTAATTGAACTTTTAGTATAAATTAGATAATGTTAGTTGTATTATTTGAATTATTATTTTGTCTTAGTTAGAGTAAAGATGTATCATTATGTCATATTATAATTATTTAAACTGTCATTCGAATATATTAATTATATTGTTATTTAATATTTTTCTTAATTGATGTTTTATTGGTTAATATTAATATTTTTTGAATTAGATACAAATTATGTTTTCTAGTAGATGTGGTGGATGATTGATTTTCGTAGAGGATATTGAAAAGTAAATGACAAATAATAATGGGTTAGGTCTTTTAATTAATTGAATTTGGATTGTTTAATTTGATTAATCGATTTAGTAATGAAATTTTAAATTTAACAACCTATTCCTACGCATTAATTATAAACCTAAATGGAATGTCAAGTTATTGATAGGAGAACCTATTATGCCTTATGACATATCTATGCTTTAACTTACAAAATACACTTATCAAACTTAGTGGATTTAAATTAAATTCTTTTTAAAAAAAATTACGTGTGTTTTTGCCCTATATTTTGGGCATGACAGTTATGGGTACATTATATTTTAATCCAACTTTTATTTATGATTATAGAGTTAATGAGCTTTCATTCATGAAACCTCAACAAACTCTCTCTTCTACTAACTTTTTTTATACCTCCAATCATAATAAATCAATCAAACCTAGTGATGAAAACTGTACACCCTTAGGCCATGGGGGTGACAATAATTCTATATGTACCATTTCTTATCATACATTTGGGTGTATGAAACTGTTAGAAATTCTTTAGAATAACTAAGAGGGTGGGGGGTGATGAATCAGTTATTCAAGGTCCAAATGTCCTATTCAAACTTTTCACTAAGTGTAGTGAGCCCATTCAACCATTCACTTATCCAAGCTTTAACTTTTTTAACTAGCAAGTTACTATAAATCATCATACAATCATAACACATAAGAAATCAACACCTAACACAGTGATTTACATGAAAACCTAATTTGAGAAAAACCACTAGTAACATGCTACTCAATTCTTACTCTTCTAAAGTGATGCCCTGTTAAAGGCTTACAACACACTGTCAAATGTGACCTTGTTAGAGGATTTATCCACCCTATTAGAAGTGGGCCTGGTTAAAGGACTTTAGAAAATTTACTTGGAATGCCACCTTGTTAAAGGATTTACAAATGGCTATTAAACCAACCTTTATATGTAGCGTATGCAAGTAATGTTCTTACTCTTTCCATTCATGCAACAGGGGAAAATGTCTCTCCATAATCCAATCCTTCTTCTTGTGCATAGCCTTTGTAAACTAGTCTGGCTTTGTTTCTTGTTATCTCACCATTCTCATCAAGTCTATTTCTAAATACCCATTTGGTATCAGTCACATTCTTATCAGCTAGTCTAGGAACTAGAGACCATGTTTTGTTCTTTTCAATTTGATCTATCTCTTCTTCCATGGCTTTATACTTGTCATCATCTTGTAGTGCATCTTTTACTATGTTAGGTTCAACCTTGCTCAATAGACATGATTCATTCCTTAGTCTATTTCTTGTCATTGGTTTGGCGTCCTTGTCACCAATGATTTGATCTGTAAGGTGATATCTTCTCACATTCTTGGCTAATCTTGGTTTTGGCCTTCTTTCCATGTTTAGTCCTTCAACTTCAGAGTTATTTTGTTCTTCTTCACCTAGAATTTCATCATTCCTCTCATGTGTGCTATTTTCAAAATTAGAATGTGCATTTTCTACATTTTGCAGCTTGGCTTTTGAATGCAGCTTGACATTCACAACCTAAGACTCGATAGATACTGAATTTTTTGTTGATTCCCAACTTGATTTGCAGCATTTTCTTCAACAACCATTCCTTCATAGAAGTATACAAAGGATCTATAATCCTCTGATTTCTTGGACTCATCAACCTAAACTTCTACATGTTCATCAAAACTTACATTTGCACTCTCTACAATCTTGTTAGTGTTAGTGTTCAAACACTTATATGCCTTACTTTTAGTGGAGTATCCAAGGAATATGCCTTCATCACTTTTTCTATCAAACTTTCCTTTTCTAGTATCTTTAAGAATATAACATTTACAACCAAATACTTTGAAATGTTTAACATTAGGTGAGTGACCATACCACAATTCAAAAGGTGTTGTATTTGTACCTTTCTTGATTTGAACTCTATTCAGTGTGTAGACTACAGTACTTATAGCTTCTCTCTAGTATTTTAGTGCAACATTTTTCTCCATCATCAAGGTTCTAGCACAACCAATCACTGACCTATTCCTTCTTTTAGAAATACCATTTTGTGGTGGAGTTCTTGGTGCTAATGTTTTCCTTTTGATACCTTTGTCATTGCAGAAGATTTCAAACTCTTTTGATGTGAACTCACCTCCTCTATCTGACCTTAGGAATTTTAGGTTCTTTCTTGTTTCCTTCTCAATTCTAGCCAAATACCACTTAAACATTTGAAATGCATTAGATTTTTTCTTTAAAAATATAGCAGTCATCATCCTGGAATAGTCATCCATAAATAGCATTATGTATCTATCTCGTAGGTAGCTTTCCACTTCTATTGGACCACATAAGTCTGTATGGACTAACTCTCGTACTTTCTTGGAAATGTATATTTTTCTTTTGAAACTAGACTTAGTCATCTTCCCTAGTTGACATTGTTTGCACATTGTGTTTTCAGGTTTCTTCAATTTTGGCAATCCTTTGACTTTTTTTCTTCTTGTTGATACTAATCAGATTATCAAAATTAACATGACACGGCCTTTTATGCCACAACCACACATCATCAAGTCTAACAAAAAGACATGTTACATCTTCCATATCTAGGTAAAATAGATTACTTCTAGTTTGTTCACCTTTTCCTATCAACTTTCCATCAATGACATAGATCTTAGCAGTTTTGTTTCCAAATTCAACTTTGCAACCTACATTGCCTAACTATGATACACTCAACAAGTTGTAGTTTAATCCTTCAACATAATATGCATTATCACATGAAATTTTCTCTATGAGCTTAATAGACTCTTTCCCTTTGATTTGACATGGAGCATCATTACCAAATCTAACACTATTCCCATCATATTGAGTAAAGGTAATGAATTTACTTTTATCTCCTATCATGTGATGTGAGCATCCACTTGTCATTCTTGTTAACACAAGTAACCAATGCTATTTCTTCATCTTCTTCTTTATCTAATTCATCCTTCATGGCTACATAGACTACTTCATCATCATTTCCATCAGAATCTTCTTAAAAAATGTAGCATCTTTTTCCTTTGTCCTTGTAATCTTTTTTATCTTTTGTTCATGTACTTGTTTCCTTCTTTGTAGTTCTTCTTATGTGTACATCTTGTAGCAATATGGCTTGCTTCATTACAATTGAAACATATGATAGGTAGCTTACCTTTGAATTTACCTCTACCTCTATGGAATCTCCTAGCCAGTAGTGCTTCTAATTGTTCCACATCTTCCTCATCTATGTTGCTATCATTGGATGCATATTTTCCTTTTCTTTTCTTGTTATTTGATGCTTCATCCTTAGTGTCTTTTATTTTCATCTTGGCCTTGAAAGTAGATTCAAGGTTCTCAAGTTTGTAGTTGTCAAAATTGGATAGCTCAAATGCAATAAGTCTTCCTACTATTCCTTCAAAGGTTAGTGTGTTCCCTTGTACACACCTTAGTTCTTGTATGGCTGAAACTCTAATAGCATAGATAGGGAGAAGAGTTCTTACATATTTTTTGATGGCTATTTCTTCTTCCAATTGATCACCTAGACTTCTTATTGCACTTACCACTTCTTTCATTCTTGCAGCATATTAAGCAACATTTTCACCTTCCTCCATTTTCATGTCATCAAACTTTCCTCTTAGGCTTTCTATCTTTGCTCTCTAGAAATTTTGATCTCCTCCATAGATTTTTTATAAGGTTTTCCACATCTTGAATGTAGTGTCACAATCTTTGATGTCATCATATTCTGCATAATTAAGTGTAGAGGCAATCTCTAGCATTTCTTGATTGTGCTTCTTTTTATTTAAATCATCTGCAGTAAGAGGTCCTACAAGATTTACATGTTTTGTTCCAATTGAGGTTTGTGCATAGTCACCTATTGACCCATGATGCAGTTTCATTAGACTCTGCCATGCAGGAAAGTTGTCTTTGTTGAGCTTGGGAACTTTTCTCTTGGACATCTTGATCTTCTTGCTTCTAGTACCTTGAAACTAAATCAGCAGATGACTCTGAAACCAATTATTAGAAATGATTTACAATAACTGAGGGGGGGGGGGGGGGGGGGGGGGGGGTGAATCGGTTATGAAAGGTCCAAATGTCCTATTCAAACTTTTCACTAAGTGTAGTGAGCCCATTCAACCATTCACTCATCCAAGCTTTAACTTTTCTAACTAGCAAGTTACTATAAATCACCATGCAAGCATAACACATAAGAAATCAACACATAACACAATGATTTACATGGAAACCCAATTTGGAAAAAACCACCAGTAACATGCTATTCAATTCTCACTCTTCTAAAGTGATGTCCTATGAAAATTTTTCCCTGTTAAAGGCTTACAACACATTGTCAAATGTGACCTTGTTAGAGGATTTATCCATCCTATTAGAAGTGATCCTGGTTAGAGGACTTTAGAACATTCACTTGGAATGTCACCCTGTTAAATGATTTACAAATGGCCATTAAACTAACCTAAGTCCATAGGATTTTCAGATCTAATACAATTTCCAAAGAGTATTAGAAAATCTTTGACCTGACTACAACATACAACTTATCTTGTAGATCTCAAATCACTTCTCAGCTCATACCCTTGCCTGGCCTTCAATCTCTACAATTCTGACAACTTTTCCTCCTTTCAACCTTAGTCTCCTTGAGTGTTCATGCTCAATGTACCAATGCAATCATCTCTTCATGACCACTTATAGAAGCAGAGCCTCTGTGCTCTTCCTTCTCCTAGATGTCTTCTCCTTGACACCCTTCCAACCACTTTGCAGATTTGGCTCTTCAGCAGCAATAGTATCAACAACTCTTTTCTTCTTGGTCTATGACTCCTTAAATAGAAGTCTTGGAGTTCTTTTCCTACTCAATTCTTCCATTCTTTAATTTCAATTTGTATGGGTAGGATTCATTGCATCTAACCCATATTTTTTTCCTCTAGAAAATTCTTGAATAATCCTTTAGAATTCACCAAAAATTGTTTACATAACATTCTATGCCACCAGCTCATCATCCTTATCTTCCAACTTGTTCAAAAAATGTAACCACTATGTTAGCTCAGATTTGGAAAATCTTTGTCATTTGAAATAATGCAACAACTTGGCACTATTGAAATACTAATGCTCGACACATACTATGTTACTCGGCATCAACTATGTTTTTCTTGATGCTCAGTACCTAAAGATTACTTCACACACACTAGAATTTCCTATTACTTGGCTCCAATTGAGAATTTTCTTGGCTTCAACTAACTTTCTTGGCATCCTCTAATGATCTTAGTTTAAGCTTTGCATTTAGCCTTGTTACAACTTCTTCCTCCAATGTTTCTAAGTGTGACCAACCTCTATATCTTTGAGTATGTTATCAATACATTATTTAACCATTGTCTTAACTGATCCTTGCACTTTACTACAACATCATAACTCAACCTTTCCCTTAGGTTCTCTTGTTACATCTTGTTGATCAAATCCTCTTCATCAATCAACTAAGTGATAGTAATTGGATCTTATAATAAAATGTCATTCCTTCAAGTAGCAGGTTTGACATCAATGACAAAACAATGATTGAAAACATTCTTTTAACAATAATCTTCTTTCTTTGCAACAATCTCTCTCTTTGATATTCAATAATGAGCTTTTCAAATAGATTTCCAACAGAAATAATGTGATTATTTTTCCATATCCTATCCTTTATCATCTTCTACTAATAAATAGCTTGTTTTTTATAAGCTTTTATGTGCTAAGGTGATTACTAGACCTAAACATAGAAAGAAACACAGTCAAAAACTTATGAATCATCCATTTTTCATGTATCATCATTATCATGATCACTCTATTAATGATTGTCAATATTTACATTTCAAGATTCAAAAAACTCATCAATAGTAAGGTTATACATGTATATCCTTATAACAAGATCTATGTTAATCCTTATTTCTTTAAATAATATCTATTAGGACCCTATTATGTTGCTCCAGGCCATGTAGCATTGTTTTTCTATCTCTTAGGGACACATTTTGATGCATGATATGCTTTGGGAGTAACAAAATAAGTTCTCTTTCCCTTTTTTCCTACTCTTGGGGGGCAAGGGAATACTATCCATCCTTTTCTTGTTCTCAAGGATCCACTAGTTCCTTTGGTTGTGTGTTCTTTTTTTATCATGTCATGTCCAATCTTATATTAAATGCAAGAGGATTTTCATGGTAGATAGATCACTTACCTAGGAGACTCATAATAGTGTGATATATTTTTCAAGGATTATCTTTTTCACTTATGCATGGTATCTTGTCACATTCTACCCTTCTATGATGTCATAGGAGTTTTTGCATCTTTAGTTTTGACTAGGAATTTCTTGTGGATACTATCTTGATCTTGAAATTGATTTATCCTTCTTCATAAATTCCTTAAGATTCCAAAGTAAGTTATTATTTTCCATCTTTAGGGGGCATACATGGTCCCCTTATTCTCATATGTTTTTCATATTGAGTACACTAGCATAACAAAGCTTGCTAGGGAAAGTTACTCTTAATGTCTTGGATTTGCTTAACTAGCATGATATACACACACTTTCTAGAAAATTTGACCTATCCTCACACAATATCCTTGGGGGCTTGGTATTCTTTCTAGATTATCCTTAAATCTATGCATTTTTGCTTTATCAACTTTTTGCATGCACATATTTTGAATCCATTTATGGATTATGCACAATCCTATTTAATGTATTTTCCATCTACACCTTTAGTTTAGGAAGGGAGAATCCTTGACATTGGATCTCTCTTTCCTTTGCACATACATATGGTAAATCTCATATATGGATAAATAACATATACAAGATTGCTAAATCTCATATGTCAGTAACACATCCAAACATATATACTAGATCTTATATATGGTTAATGCATAATATAAGAAATAAACTAGTGTTTAAGAGAATATAGTGAATAACCAAAGCATTCAAAACAAGAGAGTTAAGCTACATATACAACTAGACAAAAGAGAATTAAAATAACAAGTAGCCTAAGGACATACAAACCTCTTAAACCAAAAAATCTTCTCTTTGATGTATATGTGTCTAAAAGATAAGATGTGTACTCAATGTTTGGATGCTCAAGTTTTAATGAAGTTGAGATATTTATGCATAATGATGTTGGTTCTCAATGGATTGGGAGGAAAATTGGCATGATAACAATACTCAAGTGGTGGATGATTTGTGAAGGGTTGAGGGCTTTATTTATAAGATTTTTCCAAGGGTTGGAATAAGGTTCAAGAGTTACCATGGTTTTAGGAGGGTAAGGTTAAGATGTATATTAAATTCATTGGGATAATGTGAAGGGGATAAGGGTGTAAGGAATATGTAAGGGATGTAAGGTAATATGTAATGGTTGTAAGGGAATGTGTAAGAGGTGTATGGGATGCATAAGAGGTGTAAAGGATGTGTAAGAGGCATAAGCTAATATATAAGGGATGCATGGGAATACATAAGGGATGTAAAGGAATATGTAAGGGGTGTAATGTATGTAAGGGATATTTTAATATTTTATTTGGTGAGTGGTAGGATAAGATAAGGTTTAGGTTTAGTTTTTGATTAGGATTTCTTAATCCTCGTACTTAGTATTGTGGAAATGATTAGAGTGGGGTTAGGTTTAGATTAGAATGGGGGTAGGAAGAAAGTGGACATCTTAGAAAAATGCAAGTGGTTCATTTAATTAAATGGGTTTAATTTTTTAATTAAATAAGCTTAGCATGGGTGAATGGGTTGGGTTGAATTAGAACCCAAGAGTTAAGATTGGGTTAAGGGTTAGTTTAGGGTTGAAGAATCTATTAAAGAGGTTATTTAATAATAAAGGAAGATTTGGAATAAAATTAAATAAATATAGTGCAATTATTTAATTTAATAGGAGGGGAGTTTAATTAATAAATTAAACTATTGGTTTTTATTTAATTTATCTATTGGAATATAGTTAATTAATTAGATTAATTAACTAGGGGATAGCATAAATTAATCAAATATTAAGTACTTAATTAATAATACTTTAGAAGATGACTAAATGGGATTTCTTAATGATGTAAATAGATTTAGGTGTCTACATTTTTTCCTCTTTGACATAGTGTTGGGACAATACTATTTTGAAGAAATTTGATAATAAACAATGTGAAGAAAGATTTTTAAAGAAATAAAAGTTCCCCAATCTCAAAAGGGAGAAGAAAGACAAGATTTGATAATGACCCCTTGAGAAGGAGATGGGAAGAGAATACAAGGCTTGATGATGTCTCAAAAATTAAGAGAATCAAGGTGAAAAAGAGGATACAAAGGGTAGAAAGAGGGACAAGAGGGGCTCATACTCTCACTATGGGAGTATGAAATAGTGGAAAATTATATGCACAACTCTAAGCCTAAGGATTTAAAAAAATTGGAATTATAAGGAGGGGGATAATGGGTTTTTTTAAAATTTAAATGGACCCTTCTTATAGCGAGTTTGGGATGAATGGAATTTTAGAAACTTTTGAATTTTTTGGGATTAAAAGATATTGTAGGATCATGACTGTAGGACTGATTCTGATTGGATGTGTGGCAAGTATTGATATTGTTTGGATCTTTTGAGATTCTAAAAATTATTTCTTTTATTTCCTATTGTATGGGGGTGTTGAATACAATTGGTTAATTTTGTATTGTCTTTGATGTTAAACAAAATTTCATATCTTTGACAATCAGTGTATGCTAAGCTTACTTGGGTGATGAAGATAGTTTCCTATGTCTATCAAACATTCCAGAGTTTGCCAAGTTCAGAAGACTATGTCAACTAAGTTCACTCAGGAGATAAAGAGAAGTTTGTAGAACATTGAGTGTTAACTGAGCTCACTTGGTTAATGAAGGAAAAGATGGATGGAACCAATGTTAACCAATTTCACTTGATTTCCAAAGGAACTTGGTTAGTTTCTACTGAGTAAGGTCAGGTAATGAAGAATTTTCTTATTTTGGCATATTGAGTTCAATAGATCTGTTTGTTGGTTCTAACCAACTTAGGAGTTGAATATTAATTATTCTAAGTTGTATTCAAGCTAACTTGATAGTGTGTATGATATAAATATAAGGCCAAATTAAGGATTGAAATTGTGTAAGTGTATGGAAGAATAGAAGATACTTAGAGGAAGTGAATTAGAAGGATGAGCGGAATATCCTTGTGAGCTATAAAGATACATTCAATTAGAAAGGATCAAGTATACAAGCCAGAGTTGATATTTGTAATTAACAATTTAGTTGCATTAGAAATTAGTTCATCTTATTATTACTTTCTAATCATTGCAGTAGTAATCTAAATCTCTTAATAGAGTTGGCTTAACAAGTATTTGTAAAACCTCTAACAAGGTGGTATTTCTAGATTGAAGTATTTAAAGACCTCTAACAAGGCCACACTCCTAATAGGGTGATTAAATCCTCTAATAGGGTCACACCTAATAGTATGTTTTGTAATCTTTAATAGGGTTGGCTCCTAATCAGGCTCATTTTAGAAGAATGAAAATCAATAACTAGTTGTAATTGGTGGTTTTTCCCAAATTGGGTTTCCATGTTAAATCTTGGTGTCACTTGTGTTCATGCTATTTTTTAATGTGTATGTAACTAAGTTAAGTAAGGTTAATCATAGATAATATCTCAAGATTTTCATGTTAAGAATTTGTCATGTTCTCATTTCTATTTTAGTGCTTACCGAGTTACAAAATTTACTAGTGTAAACCAAGTGCCTGGGTGTTTACTGAGCATTAGTATTTTTAGTGGAGTTTTTTGTTCTGTGTTGACATATAAGGGATTTGGGATTTATTTTAGTGGTAACTAATTCACCCCTCCCCTTTTAGTTACTCTTATTATATTTCCAACAATTGATATTAGAGCTTCTTGGTGCTTGTAGAGAAGGTTTCAAGGACCTAAGATAAAAATCAAGATGTCTTATAGAAGGAAGATCCCCAAGCTGAACAGAGATAACTTCAAGGCATGAAAAGAACTCATAAGGCTACACTTGGCAACTATTGCAGATTTAGGACTAAAGTACCTTGACACCAAATATATGACACCTACAAGAGCCATGACTATTGAAAAAATTAGAGAAAAGAAGAGTCATAACATTATGATGATTGATATTGCTTTATCTCTCAACTATGCCAAATTTGATGAAGTCAAAGACTATAGAACTACTCATCAAATATGGATCAAGCTAAAAGCCATCTATGCAAGAGATGATAATGTAAGAAGAGATAAATATGAAGTTCTTAAAGGAAAATTTGATCAAATAAGGATGAGAGAAGATGAGAACATTACAAAGTACAGTTACAGAGTCAAAGCTAGTATTTGTGTGATCAAAACTTCAAGAGGAAAGATTGAAGATGATACATGTAATGTCCCCTCTTTAGTTTGACATGACATTGATCATGGATTTTGCCTATTCCAGACTCTCATAGGCAAATGGTGTGGAGAGAGATTCAATTCTGCGGATCAGATGGTCATATCTTGCTCTTGAAGAAGTGTTAAGAGGTTGTATTTTCTTATTATGTGTTATTGGGGCCTACATGTTATAATTTTAAGTTGAGTTGCACTTTTTATTTTATAAAATTATTTTATTATAAAAAGTGCATTATAATGAGATTTTATAAAGGATGTTTCTAGAAGTTCTAGAAAAAGTGCATTATAATGAGATTTTATAAAGGATGTTTCTAGAACTTCTAGCAACTTCTTAGAAAAGTGAATAAATAGAGGGTTGGGCCTCTCATTTTGGACATGCTTGGATTTGAGATTTCTTCTAATTCTTCCATTGTGGAGCAAATTTGTAGTCTCTTGGGTCTGCAAATTATTATTTGATCTTTGGGAACGAATCACTTCCTTGGATTGGCGACTTTGAGGGTGTGAAATATCACCTGAATTGTTGCATTTGAGGAGTTGGTAATTCAGCCATCTCATTTGGACTTCATTGAGATTCAGTTATAAGGGTTTACTTTGGTTAGAATAAGGGTTTCAGTTGTGCCCTAGCATTTGTGGATTGATTAACAGGGTTTGAAGACATAGTTGTGCATTATTTTCAGACTGCCAGTCTAGGGTTTGGACCCACGTTTTTGCTCATAACTCCTAATTGGCTTGATAGATGAATTTCATATTTTAGGGGGTTATTTAGCAACCCTAGGCACCCAAATTTATTTCTTCTGGAGTGACAAAAAATGCTGCAATATTTTTATCTAGCAGTTGTACCAAGCCGTACATGTACGGCCCTATCAGTTGGGCAACAGCAGCAATTTTGTGAGTTGGTTTGGGGCAGATTGTGAGGTCTTCGTGTGGCATTAATTCAGCATTCATATCCAGAAAAATTGGAGCTATTTCAGGTGCACAAACTGAAGTTTTGATTGCCAAAATATTGCATGTTATGGATTAGAACAGTCAGCACTGTCATTGCATAAATAGTTATTTCCAGTCATTAATAACTGTTGTAAAAGTTTTGTCATTTGCATTCCAAATCTGAACTGGGTTATTGTTCATGTCATAACATTGCATTGTCAAGAGCTTGATGTATTAGAAGTGCATAGTTGTGATAGTCTCTCATTGTAATCAGTTCTATTTGCTATCATAAAATCAGAATTGCATTGGACTTCATATTTGAGTTTCATATTGTCATCTATCTCTTAGATTGGTAGTGTTATAATTTGGAATTGTTGTTCATACATTATTGGCATCATATATTGAGGTTTTGTTGTACAACAATTAGTAATATTGCAGCCTTATTCGGTTACATGCCAATTGTTTGACAAAATTCTGAAGTCCAGTTTGAGGGTTTCAGTGGCCTTTATAGTAAGGGTCATTACAGTGGTATCAGAGCTATAAGTCCTGCCATCCTGTGGAGGTCTTATAGGGAATTTGGAATAGCTGGATAGAAGGGAAAGTGTTTGACGAAATGTCAAAACACTAAAATTAGAACATTTATGTTTGAGCATGCGACAGAGGCTTTATAATTTCTGCAATACCAAAGCAAGACAAGATAGGATTTCAGACCTGCAGAGCGAACAATCTAGCTCATCTGTACAGGTGGACATAGAATCCAGTCATACAGACATAGGGGAAGTATTCTTTGATCAAGACTACAACTACAATATGGATAGAGGTGGGAATGCCGGTCCAGATTAGTGAGAGGAAAGATTTTTACAGTTATTAGACACCTTGGCACAGGGACAACGATTAGCCGAACAAAGAGCACAGGAACAAAATTAGAGAATGGAGCTTATGATGCAGATGATGGCTCATCAAATGGGTTTGAACACTAACATAGGTGGAGGAAATAATCAGAATGGTAACAATCAGAATGGGAATAATCAGGATGGGATACATAATGGAGGTGAACAAATTGGGAACAATTTCGATCATGCACCCCAACAAGCTAGGACAGTGAGTTCAAGACCTATGATTCCCACGTTCCTTCCTAGAGCTCCAGAGCAGCTAGTACCAGAACCCCAGATCACTGACATACAGGATTAGCTGAGGAGAGATTGGGAAGTAGGAGGTATAGATTTTACAGCTGCAATCACCTTTAGAGGGTATATGGATGTGCGGATGAAGCATATGCCCCGTGGACATGACAGGACTCAGAGCTATGAGCTACGAAAGAAAGTAGGGAAACTTTAGTTACCATATTATGATGGCTTGGGGAAGTCTACAGCAAGAGCTTGGGTTCAAAAACTTGACACATACTTTCAATTGAACCCTATGTCTGAGGAAGAAGCTATTAAGTATGCAGCAATTCACCTGGATGGGTTAGCACATGAGTAGTGGCATCATGGTATGATCACTATGGGTCATGCACACATTACCTCATATGTGGAGTTTACAGAGAGACTGATTGAACGTTTTGATAAGAAGGATCCAGAACTCCATTTCAAGGAGTTAGCTCAGCTTAAACAATGGGGATCATTGGAAACATACATTTCAAAATTTTAGAAACTTGCAGTGTTAGTAACAGATGTATCTGAACGAAGGCTATTGGTTTTATTTATGGATGGGCTAGTTGATCTGTTGAGAGGGTGGATTAAAGCTCTCAACCCTCCCACTTTGTAGGAAGCCATTAAGAAAGCTCGTGACATGGATTCCTCTTCAACTTCTAAAAATAAATTCCAGGCAAAGAGTTTCCCTTCAGGAAAAGATAGGGACAGGAAACCCTTTCATAGAGAGGCACAGCTACCTAAGGAGGAAAGTAAGAGGTTGGACAAGGAGACACTTAATGACTTGCGTAGGAAGAAGTTATGCTTCTATTGCAAAGGCCCATATGAGTATGGCCATGACTACCCTATGAGGCCAAAAGGGAAGACCAATCAAGCAATGTGGGCTTATTACGAAGGCTTAGATTCAGATAGTTTAGAACATCATGATGAGGATCCTAATGAAGCAGAAGGAGAGCAGGAGATAGACAGTGCAGGGCAACAGCAGGGAATAGAGCTACATTTACAGGAAGCATGATTGTCTAGTATCCAGAGAGAGGGATCTTTCAGACTTCAGGGAGTTTTGGCTGGGCAGAAGGTTATTACATTATTGGACACAGGTGCCACACATAATTTCATTGATGCACAATTCATGGAGAAGTGTGGACTCATTACTGAGGAGTTCATGGGACTAAGAGTCAAGGTAGCTGATGGATACACTCTTCGTTGTGATAGGATGTTACGAGACCTACCTTTGCGCCTGAACAACTATGAGTTTAAGGCAGACTATCATGTGGTCAACATGGGTGACATGGATATAGTACTTGGAATGCAGTGGCTACATTCATTGAAGGTGGTTACCCTGAGACTAGAGGATATGGAGATACAATTCAAAGTGAATGGTAGGACTCATGTGCTTAAGGCTATCCGTAATGGAGACATCAGGACTATCTCATTTAGGTAGCTGGAGAGATTAACTAGGCATAATGATATAGAGTGGGCAGTAGTTTGTACTTTGACACCTACATAGGAGGAGCAACATAAGATGAAATATCATCCTGATATTCAGAAATTGAGGATTAAGTACGAAAAGGTATTCAGTGAGATTCCACCAGGCAGGCCACCGGACAGAGGCATTGAGCATGTTATTGAGCTGGAGGAAGGTGCTAAGCCTATCATGATCACACCATATCGACACCCAAAGTGACTCAAGGATGAGATCGAAAGGACCATCGAGGAGTTGCTAGCTATGGGGCACATCTGACCAAGTAAGTCACCTTTTGCATCTTCTGTTATTTTGGTAAAAAAGAAGGATGGAACTCTTCGGATGTGTGTTGATTATAGGGAATTAAATAAGAGAACCATTAAGAATAGGTATCCCATTCCTCACATTGATGAGTTGATAGATGAATTGCATGGGGCTTGTTATTTCACAAAAATTGATTTGAGATCAGGATATCACCAGATCAGAGTTCGTGAATAGGATATTGAGAAAACTGCTTTCAGATGTCATTGTGGGCACTTTGAGTTTGTAGTCATGCCTTTCGGCCTGACCAATGCACCTGCCACTTTCCAGTCCACTATGAACAAGGTTTTCCACCATCAGTTGAGGAAATTCATGCTGGTATTTTTTGATGACATTTTGATCTATAGTTGATCATGGTAGGAGCATCTAGAGCATTTGGAGACAGTGTTGAGCATTTTACAGAAGGAGTCCTTGTATGCAAAAGAGTCCAAATGTGACTTAGGGATAACTGAGCTGTTATATTTGGGACACATTATTAGTGCAAATGGAGTGCGGATGGATCCTGAAAAGATTCGCACTATTGTTGATTGGCCTCCACCAGAGAACTTTACACAGTTGAGGGGGTTCTTTGGTTTATGTGGTTTCTATCACAGGTTTGTCAGTGGCTACTCATGACATGCAACTCCCATGATAGATCTACTGAAAAAAGGGGAATTTGTGTGGACTCAGAAGGCACAGGACTATTTTATGAGATTTAAGGAGATAATGACTATGTGCCCAGTTCTAGCATTACCTGATTTCATGAAGCCATTTGAGCTTCAATGTGATGCATCTGGAGAGGGAGTAGGTGTTGTACTTATGCAGAATAAGCACCCCATAGCTTATGAGAGTAGGAAGCTCAGAGGCCCCGAGCATTCATTCAGTATATATGATAAGGAGATGTTGGCCATCATGCATGCTTTGGCCAAATTCAGACAATATCTTGTGGGTAGCAATTTTTGTATTAAAACTGATCATAACAGTTTGAGGCATTTCTTGGGACAGCGGGACCTGAATGATCGCCAACAAAAGTGGGTAAGTAAGTTGCAGGCATATGATTTTGACATCTCATATGTCAAGGAAACTCAGAATGTTGTTGCAGATGCTCTTTCTCGAAGGCCACACCTCACTCTTATGGTTCAGATATCAGAGGATTGGCAACACTTGATTATAGCAGAGTATGCTAGGGATACATGGGCCTCTGATATAGTGGAGGGAACAGTGATTGATACCAGATACACACTTGTAGATGATTTAATCATTTACAAGAATAGGATTTACCTAGTCCCAGGATCAAAGGTTAAGCAACTGATTTTGAGAGCATTTCACGACTCACCGACAGCAGGCCATCTCGGGTACTTCAAGACTTACAGGTCAGTTCGAGAGCGATTCACTTGGAAGGGGCTGAAAGCTAATGTTTTGCAGTACGTTCGAGAGTGTCTTGTTTGCCAGCAAAACAAACAAGAACACACCTATCCGGCAGGGTTCCTACAGCCACTTTCGATCCCTGATAGGAAGTGGGAGTGCATCTCCATGGACTTTATCATAGGTTTTCCCAAGGTACAAGGACAGGATTGTATTTATGTGGTGGTAGATAGATTAACAAAATATGCTCATTTCTTTCCTATCACCACTACCCACTCAGCAGCTCAGGTGGTAGAGGTTTTCTTTCAGGAGGTTTTCAGATTGCATGGATTGCCTCGAAACATTATGAGTGACAGGGATAGCCATTTCATGAGTCATTTTTGGCAAGAGGTATTCTGGTTATGTGGCACGGAGCTTACACCCAGCATTAGCTATCACCCACAAATCGATGGTCAGACGGAGATTGTGAACAAATGGGTGGAAGGGTATTTAAGGAATTATGTGGTAGCTTAGCAGCGAGCTTGGGTCAGATGGATTTATCTCTGTGAGTATTGTTACAATACTACATATCACATCACTATACAGATGACACCCTTCATGGCACTTTACGGTTATGAAGCACCTAGTTTCTTGGATTTGTTGTTGGGTGACAGTCGGGTACCCAGTGCAGGAGAATTATTACAAGAGAGTAAGGATATAGTTCCTACTCTCAAAGATAATATTGCGAGAGCTCAGAACCAGTAGAAGCAGTATGTAGACCAGAAGAGGACTGAGCATAGTTTTGAGGTGGATGATATGGTTTACCTCATGTTGCAGCCATATAGGCAATCTACTCTTAAGAAGAGTGGTGCAGAGAAACTCAAGCCACACTATTACGGACCATTCAGGGTTATCGGGCAAATTGGTGAGGTGGCTTATGAGTTGGAGCTTCTAGCAGACAGCAGGGTGCACAATGTATTTCATGTGTCCTACCTCAAGAAGGCATTGGGTCAGAATGTGGTGCCTTCCATAGTATTACCTCCTTTAGACGATGAGGGAAAATTGATTTTAGTGCCAGAATCCATCCTGGAGAGTAGAGAAAAGCAGCTTCATAGGAGAGTGATCAGAGAATACTTGGTTAAATGGAAAGATCTACCTATTGAGGATGCTACTTGGGAGGGGGAAGCTATTTTGCAGCACCCGGCGTTGAGATTGCTTGAGGCCAAGCAATTTCAGGAGGGGTGGACTGTAATGTCCCCTCTTTAGTTTGACATGACATTGATCATGGATTTTGCCTATTCCAGACTCTCGTAGGCAAATGGTGTGGAGAGAGAGTCAATTCTGCAGATCAGATGGTCATATCTTGCTCTTGAAGAAGTGTTAAGAGGTTATATTTTGTTATTATGTGTTATTGGGGCCTACATGTTATAATTTTAAGTTGAGTTGCACTTTTTATTTTATAAAATTACTTTATTATAAAAAGTGCATTATAATGAGATTTTATAAAGGATGTTTCTAGAAGTTCTAGAAAAAGTGCATTATAATGAGATTTTATAAAGGATGTTTCTAGAAGTTCTAGCAACTTCTTAGAAAAGTGAATAAATAGAGGGCTGGGCCTCTCATTTTGGACATGCTTGGATTTGAGATTTCTTCTATTTCTTCCATTGTGGAGTAAATTTGTAGTCTCTTGGGTCTGCAAATTATTATTTGATCTTTGGGAACGAATCACTCCCTTGGATTGGCGACTTTGAGGGTGTGAAATATCACTTGAATTGTTGCATTTGAGGAGTTGGTAATTCAGCCATCTCATTTGGACTTCATTGAGATTCAGTTATAAGGGTTTACTTTGGTTAGAATAAGGGTTTCAGTTGTGCCCTAGCATTTGTGGATTGATTAACAGGGTTTGAAGACACAGTTGTGCATTATTTTCAAACTACCAGTCCAGGGTTTGGACCCACATTTTTTCTCATAACTCCTAATTGGCTTGACAGATGAATTTCATATTTTAGGGGGTTATTCAACAACCCTAGGCACCCAGATTTATTTCTTTTGGAGTGACAAAAAATGCTGCAATATTTTTATCTAGCAGCCGTACCAGGCCGTACCTGTATGACCCTGTCAGTTGGGCAGCAGCAACAATTTTGTGAGTCGGTTTGGGGCAGATTGTGAGGTCTTCGTGTGGCATTAATTCAGCATTCATATCCGGAAAAATTGGAGGTATTTCAGGTGCACAAACTGAAGTTTTGATTGCCAAAATATTGCATGTTATGGATTAGAACAGTCAGCACTGTCATTGCATAAATAGTTATTTCCAGTCATTAATAACTGTTGTAAAAGTTTCGTCATTTGCATTCCAAATCTGAACTGGGTTATTGTTCATGTCATAACATTGCATTGTCAAGAGCTTGATGTATTAGAAGTGCATAGTTGTGACAGTCTCTCATTGTAATCAGTTCTATTTGATGTCATAAAATCAGAATTGCATTGGACTTCATATTGTCATCTATCTCTTAGATTGGTAGTGTTATAATCTAGAATTGTTGTTCATACATTATTGGCATCATATATTGAGGTTTCATTGTACAACAATTAGTAATATTGCAGCCTTATTCGGTTACATGCCAACTGTTTGACAAAATTTCTAAGTCCAGTTTGAGGGTTTCAGTGGCCTTTATAGTAAGGGTCATTACAATACAATGGAAAGTAAGTTTCTTAGAGCACTTCTTCTTATATATGCAATTAGAGTATCAAAAATTCAAGAAATGATATGCAATCCAAATAATGATATAACATTGGATGCAGTAGTTGGAAGATTGACAACATTTGAGCTAGATAACTATGATAATTATGTTCCTAGTTCTAGCAATCTCAAGTCTGCATTTGAAGCCAAGTAATCACTCAAGAAGAAAGCTGAAAAATCAAAAGCCAAAAAATCTAAAAGTGAAGAGGAAGAAAATTTTGATAATGATCTTGAAACTATTGAGGCATTACTTGCAAGGAGATATCCCAAAGGAAAAGGAAAGTATAAAGGTAAAATTCCTTTGATCTATTTCTCTTGTGAAGAAGTTGGACACATTACTACAAGATGTCCAAATAGAGAACACAAAGATGGAAAGAAGAAAAACAAGTACAAAGGAAAGAAGGATTTCAAGAACATCAAGGACTACAAGGACAAAGGTAAGAAATATTGTTTAATGGCTAATGATGAAATTGTCTATATTGTTGTAAAAGATGAATCTAATGATGAAGGAGATAAAATGGCACTTATCTCTCATGTTAGCAAAAATGATACATGGATTATTGATAGTGGTTGCTCACATCATATTATTGGTGATAAAACAAATTTTGAACATATGGAAGATTATGATGGTGGTAGTGTGAGATTTGGAAACAATGAACCATGTTGCATAAAGGGAAAAGGTTGTATCTCACTAACCAATAAACTTAGATGTGATAATGTTTATTAGGTTGAAGGACTAAAGAATAATCTACTAAGTGTGGAAAAGTTGAATAAAATTGGATTCAAGGTAGAATTCATGGATGGAAAGGCCAAGCTATTAGATGAGAAAGGAAGTCTAGTTGAGTTAGATAATCAAACCAAAGATAATCTACTCTACCGAAATCTTAATAAAATTTCATCTTTTGTTGCTCAAGTAGAAGAAAGTTGGTTGTGGCATAAAAGTATATGTCATGTGAAATTAGATAATTTTATTAAAATAAACAAAAAAAAAAAGAGTGAGAGGTATTCCTAGTTTGAGGAAGGAAACCCGATATGGGTCTATGTAAAAATTGCCAAATTGGTAAGATGGGCAAGAAAAGTTTTAAAATCAAATACTATCATTCTAAAGAAGTCTTGGAGCTAGTTCATACAAACAGTGGGACTTGAGCTTAATATAGAATATCATGATCAGGCTAATGAAACAAGTTCATAATCCAAAGTACCTATGTTAGCAAGATATGTCAGAAGGAACCATGCACCTTAGATCATTGGAGACAAGTCAGATGGAACAATGACAAAAAACAAATTGAAAGGTACATGTTTGCTTACCAAATTTGAACCTAGATCAGTTAAAGATGCTTTGGATAATGAAGTTATATTAAAGCTATCAATGAAGAGATAGATCAGATGGAGAGGAATAAGACCTAGACTCTTGTTCCTAGATCCAAGGATAAAAATGTAATTGGTATAAAGTGATTTTTAGAAATAAGTTGACTGAAGATGGAGAAGTTTCTAGAAACAAAGAAAGGTTAATATGCAAAGGCTATTCTCAAGAAGAAGGTATTGATTATGGTGAAAAAAGTTCTCCTTTTTCAAGATTAGAAGGTCTTAGAACTTTACTCTCTTATGCTGCACATTAAGGTTTTAAAGTTTATCAAATGGATACGAAATATGAATTCTTAAATGGAATTCTTGAAGAGGAAGTTTACATAGAACAACTAAAAGTTTTTGTAGATCCTAGCAAAGAGGATATGGTTTTTAAACTATACAAGGCATTGTATGGACTCAAGCAAGCTCCCAAAGCTTCATATGAAAGGCTTCATAAATAATTGATAAAGATTGATTTTCAAAGAATAAATGATAATAGTGGCATGCATATCAAAGAAGGACCAAACAAGAAAATTATATTGGCTAAGATCTTTGTGGATAACACATTATTTACTAGAAATGATGACTTATGCAAAGCTTTTTCAGGAAAAAAAATGAGTAAAGAATTTGATATATCCATGTTTGGAGAGATAAAATTCTTTCTTGGATTGTAGATTTAGTAGAAGAACGATGGTATCTACATTACTCAATCCAAATATATCAATGAGATATTAAAGAAATTTGGAACAGAAAGCTCAAGACCAGTTGGAACACCTATGTCTACTGGACATAAGCTTTTCAAAAATGATGATTCTAAGGAAGTAGATTAGACCACATACAAATCAATGATTGGAAAATTGTAATATGTAGTGTACACAAGGCCTGATATTGCATTAGCAGTTGGTATGGTGGCAAGATTCTCAAAAAATCCAAAAGAAAATCACATGATAGAAATCAAGAGAATCATATGGTATATAAAGGTTATTGAAGATTATGGATTATGGTACAAGAAAGGAGGCAATCTATATTTGAAGGCCTTCATAGATGTTGATTGAGCAAGAAGTGTTGATGATAGGAAGAGCATCGATGGTGGAGTATTCTTTCTTAGTAAAAGACTAGTGTCTTGGACAAGTAAGAAGAAGAATTTTATTTCTTAGTCTACAAAAAAAGTAAAGTATGTGACAACAGTAGTTAATTGCTCCAATGTTGTTTGGTTCAAGCAAATATTGGTAGGTATGAAGGTAGAGGTCAAGTATCTAGTGGTTAACTTCTATGATAACACTAGTGCAATTAATATATCAAAGAATACTATGATGCATACCAAGACCAAGAACATTGCAATAAAATATCATTTCCTAAGAGAATTGGTACAAAATAAAGAGGTAACATTGGAATATGTGAATACTAAAGAAATTTTTTTAGACATATTCACTAAGCCATTACCTAAGGATACATTTTTGTATCTAATAGGTAAGTTAGGGGCCACTCCCTTATTTGAAGCTCACTAAATGAAGTTTAGTGATGCATCAACCATAGCATGTTGAAGATCGGTCAATTGATGTAGTATTGAAAAGGGAATATTTCATATGAATCAGTGCATCAGGTACATTGATATTCACTAAATATTATTGTTGGCATGAGATGTCAAAGAGGGAGAGTTTGTTGTCATATCTCATAGAAATTTTCTAAAGAGGGAGAGTATACATTTCATAGAAATTTTATAAAGGAGAATGAGCTTGGTCTAATATCAAAGAGACAAAGTTTGCTGATAAAGGGAGAAACTGAAGGTAGGAGGAGTTCACACTAATAGAGGGAGTTCTAAAGTATGAGAATTAGAATGAAACTAGGGATATTTTACTTAATTTATTTTTCTCTAAAAGTTTCATTCTATTATGACATGTTGTGTTGCCATTAATGCCAAAGAGGAAGATTGTTGAATACAATTGGTTAATTGTGTATTTCCTTTGATGTTAAATAAAATATCATATCTATTCTAGTCAGTGTATGTCAAGCTCACTTAGGTGATGAAGATAGTTTCCTATTTCTGATGAGCATTCTAGAGTTTTCCAAGTTTAGACGACAGTGTCAACTGAGTTCGCTCGGGAGATAGAGAAGTTCGTAGAACACTGAGTGTTAACAAAGCTCACTTAGTTAATGAGGAAAAAGTTGGATGGAACCAGTGTTAATAGAGTTCACTTGGTTACCAAAGGAAATTTGTAAATATGTAGTGTTATCTGTGTTCACTTGGTTAACATAGGGAAAAAGAAATTGAGTTAGTGTCTACCAAGTAGGGTTGTATAATGAAGGATTTTCTTCTTTTGGCATATTGAGTTCAATAGATTTTTTTGTTGGTTCTATCTGACTGAGAAGTTGGATATTAATTATTCTAAGTTGTGTTCAAGTCGACTTAACAATTTGTATGATATAAATATAAGGTCAATTGAGCATCAAAAGTGTGCTAGTCAGTATGGAAGAATAGAAAATTCATAGAGAAAGTCAATTTGAAGGATAAGAAGAATATTCTTGTGAAGCTACAAAGATACATTTGATAAAAAAGGATCAAATATTCAAGCCAAAATTGATATTTTTAATTAGAAATTTACTTGTATCAAAAATTGGTTCTTCTCATTCTTACTTTCTAACCATTATAGCAATGATCTAAATTTCTTAAAAGAGTTTTTTTAATAGTTATTTGTAAATCCTCTAATGAGGTGGCATTTCTAGATTGAAGTCTCTAAAGACCTCTAACAAGGCCACTCCTACTAGGGTGATTAAATTATCTAATAGGCTCACACGTAATAGTGTATTTTGTAACCTTCAACAAGGTTGTCTCCTAATAGGGCTCACTTTAGAAGAGTGAAAATCAGTAACTACTTGCAATTGGTGGTTTTTCCCAAATTGGATTTCCATGTTAAATCTTGGTGTCACTTGTGTTCATGCTATTTCTTTTATGTGTATGAAACTAGTTAAGTAAGGTTAATCTTAGAAAATATCTTAAGATTTTCATGTTAATCATTTTCCAAGTTACAGTTGCTATTTTAGTGCTTATTAAGTTACAAGATTTACTAGTGTAAATCAAGTACATGTGTGTTTACCGAGCATCAGTATTTTTAGTGAAGTTTTGTATTCTATGTTGACATATAAGGGATCTAGGATTTATTTTAGTGGTAAATTATTCACCCCTCCCCTCTTAATTACTCCTCTAATATTTCCAATAGGGGTGTATGGAATTCTTTGAAGCTTGAGCATGGGGTATCCTAGGTATGAGTACCACTATATAGTTGAGTATTTTATTTTGTATATAAATGTTGGGGATATTCTAAGGTTACAAAAAAAATCAAGACCTTTTCACCAACATTGCATGGGGTTGACTCAAAACAAGCATGCAAGGATTGCCCCAACATCACAAATGAGTCCAAAAGGATTAAAAGTGGAAATAATACCAGGCAACCCACAAAAAAGTGATATTTTCCAAGTGCACCATGTTTTTACAAGTGATCACATTTTTGGATATGCAAGGGTCACATCCGATTGAGTCAAAAATAGAAAAAAAAAAAATTTAAATTTTGATTAAGACCTTTCTCTCAGATTTCCCATTTGTACTACACCATGATCTAGAAGATCATGTCAACCATAAAGAACAATCCAATTGCTTGGAAAAGATAATTAAGAACCAAAATTTAAATCCAAAATAAAAATAAATCAAAAGAAAGAGGTAGGACTAGATACTGATAAACCAAGTTCAGACATGAGGAAGGATGCATCCTGCAAGGACCTATTAGCGACATCTAGCATAATGATTGAGTACCAAATTGAATTTTTTAGGATAATGCTTTCATGAAAAGGGATCTCACTTGAGGACTTCTTGAAGCACATAGCTAGGAGAATTAGACTCAAAACTAGGGATGTATAAAGAGACCAACTAAAGAGTAACTCAAGAGGATATACAATGATGGACTAGTATATTTACCTAAGACTCATTGTATAGAAGCTTGGTATGATAGGATAGTAGAATCAATATGATATAATACAATAGAAAAATATTAGGATGAGGTGATAGTGAATCCAATTGATATGGTGCCATGATATTTTACTAATTCTCTTTGAAAGCTTGGGGATTAGGATAGTATTGTCTCCAATATGTGTCATGATGCTGAAATGTCATGGGAAACATTGGGAGGTGGGTAAATGGATTCCATTCTAAATAGGTAGATAGGTAGTGTCAAAAGACATACATGACCATTATTGATATGTTTTTTTGAGACATTGTATCTATTAAGTATTTAGGAACATTTATTTCTAGGATGAGCGTTAAGAAACACTAGTTAAGGTGAGTTTTTAAAAACACTGGTTTGGATAAGTTTTAAAAAACACTAGTTAGGATAAGAAATACATGTTATTATCTATAGGAAGATAATATTGTGTATGATGGATGTCTTTTAAGTATATATAAGAAAGGTGTTTTTTATTTGATCCATTGATTAGACCATTTTTTTTGTTATTTAGCTCATTGATTTTTTGTACTTAGTAGTTTCTTTATGTACTCTAAGCTTTATTGGACATTTAAAGTTATTAGGTCAAAAGATAGGATGAGAGGTGACCTATAAAAATGGGAATGTTCTTCAAGTATTTCCATAAATAGTGATCATGAAGTGCATAAAAAAGTTACCGAGTTTCCTAAAAATGTGAAACTTTCTCAAGGTAAGTGTCTGAGAAAAAAGAGTGAGAAAAATAGAGTAGTTATGGAAGACTCCAGATCAATCTTAATAAGTCTCTAAAATGGTGGAGAAGAGTAAAAGAGGGTGGGGTGATGAGGATAGTTAAATCTTTGCTGATGGAAAATGGGTGAGGGAGAATAAGAGGGAAAAGAATGAGAGGAGAGAGGTAGGCAAAAATTTGTCTCATTGTAACTGACAAAGATACCTCTATGATGCTCCTAAGGAGAGCTAGGTTGAGACAAATTAGCCTTAACATGGTGATTGTGGAGGATCCAATGTTGTATTTGTTGTGGTTACTATATGAGAGTGCAACATAGCCCACAAGTTAGGAGGATGTGGGTGTAGAGTTATCACCTTATATTGAAAGGTTAGAGCATGTGGCTAAGGACATTCGCCTTTTGGTAATAGAAAGTTATATGGTTGGAAAAATACCAAAAGAGAACACTACCAAAAGTTCAAAGAATAAACCCATTTTTGAGGTCATGGTATCCCCATGAGAATTTATAAAATTAATTCTTGGGGATGTTGATGATATCCCTAAATGTATGACTATGAGGGGGATGAACCCTCAAGCTATCATTTCTCTTCCTACCTAAGACAAATCAAGTAGTCATGTGGATCCATTATTTTGTCTCTACCAAGGAACTTGACCTAGTTTTGTGCTTCAGTTGGCTCATGATGTAGTTATTGCTATAGAGATTAAGGTGCAGAAAGAGCTTGTAGTAGAGAAAGAGTGTGTAGATAATGCTAATAAAGATTGCACCCTTTTATACGGTCTTATCAAGAGAGCTCAATAGGATGGGTCATGGGTATAATAAACTCAAATGGAGGCCTTAGTAGTAGTAGTAGAGTGAACATGGGTGGATATTGTAGAGGTGTTGTCAAAAATAGAGTGAGCTTGGGCAAATAGAAATCAAAATGAACTTGTCTTACTACAGTCCCAAGTTGAAGGTTACAGGGAGACAGTGGAAAAGACCAACACTATTACAATTAGGGCACAAGAGTATCTATCTATGATGGCTAAAAGTATAAATTTATTAATTCAAAAAAAAAAATGTCAAAGTGAAGATTCAAAGGGATCATTATAAATTAACTCTAGAAACCCATAAGACTGAGCATGATATGGCTCAATAAGTAGCAATGCTACTAGGGGTATCCAAATTGCTATTTGATATGGTGAATTTTATGAATAATTAAGCCAAACTATTTTAGGATTCTACATATTATGTGTGATTATATCATCAAGAAATCCCTACAAATCAATGACAAGAACCCTTCTTAGATAGACAATTTAGTACATAGATGAGTAGTCTATTAAGGCATGGTAGTATCATAGTAGTAATGAATACCATTTAGAGAGAAGTCATTGTGATGCCAGAGTCTCAACATTAGGAGCTATAGAGGGTGTAATGCCCCCTTCCCAACACCCACATATCCAGCCTCCACCAAGAGAGCCCTAATAAGTTTTTTCTTTTCTTTGTTGTATGCTTTAAATTGTGCCCAAAATGTTCTTTATGGATGAATAAAAAATGTTTGTTTGAAAATTTTGATATTTATTATATCATGTTATAAATGTGTGGCATTGTCATCATTTTTGGTATGAAAATATAAAAACCAACATTAAAATTACATTTATTAAAACAAATTGACCATCCAAATGTGTTTTGATTTGACATCACTAACCTAGTGGAATTCCCAGATGTATTGTCTAGAAATATGGGACATATTCATAATCTAATAATTCTTAATGAATTCAATGTTATAGTAATGTCCTAAATGATAGGACATATGCTTGATCTGGCCATAGTGAATGAAATGTCTCACAAGACTATCCAAAAATATAGGATGTACTATTGGCATTCCTGGCCTTATAAAGGGGTCTTCTTCTTAGCATAAGGGTCAGAACACTTATTATTATTGTAATTTAAAAAAATAAAATTGCAAGGAAGTATTTAGAACTTATGGAGGACTCTAGGAACCAAGCAGAGAAAGCCTATAGGAAGGGTTCTTTGAAAAGAGGTTTGAGCAAAAGTGTTGCCCCAAGAAGTCAAGAAAAACATAAACAACAAGATCAAGGTCCTCTTTTATCTCATGTTGATCTTCAAAATTATAAGGTGTGAATGAGAGGGGCTCAGTTGAGTTAGTTCAAGGTCAACTTCATGAATTGGGTGATTGTGTACCTACATTTTCCCAAGCTAGTGTGAGTCAGTATGTAGATCTAGATCCTCTAGCTGAATTGGAAACTATAAGGGAGGATTCTTTGAAGGTAGGTGCAAGAAAAATAGTACAACATCTAGTAGAAGAGAGTGGTATTCTAAGTCAATTATTTAGGTCATACCAAAGATTTCAACCCTAATATATGTTGTGAAATGACTACAATGTAGTGGTTGCTCAACAAGATAATCTAGAGTGATTGTTGGTAGCAAAAAGGGAACAAGTTGGTGTTGTTTCTAGGGAGATTTTATTTTTGTCAGGTCTAAGAGAGAGATCCCAAGTTGATAATGCTCAAATAGAGGCTAATCATCTTTAGGTCCTAGTGGAAATAGAGTTTGTTTGGAAAGAGAGTGTAGAGACTAGGTATGTTCTACTACAAGCTCAAGTTGAGGTGTTCAAAGATACCATGGCACAAAGAAACTTATTATCAATGAGGATGCAAGAACAACTAGAGGAGAATACAAAAACTACTAATAGTTGGAAGAAACTTTTGGATGTAATGATTGCAAAAAAATATCATTGGGAACTAATAGCAAAGAATTTTGAAAGAGAATGCAATATTTTCTAACAAGTACAAACTATCCCAAAGGAAGCTCAAGCACTATCTTATGGATTGGATACTATGAAATATCAAGGTATAGCTAGTCAAGAAGCAACATTCTATATGGATTGTACTATCAAGAAACCCTAGTAGCTCAATGATAAGAAGTATATTTTGAAAGGTATCATACTCAACAAAAGACCAAGCAAATGAGATGAGGTAGCCCAAGGCCTATAAGAAATGGGAGGTATGGGTCAGTAGAAATGATACCAAGAGCTTGAACATTAGAAGTTGCACTAGATAACATGCCTCCTTTCCAAAATCTAGAGAGTCAACCTTCTACATGAGAGTTTAATGAATCTTGAATTTTTGGTTGTATGCAAATAATTGTAACCATTTTTCTTGATGAATAAAAGGTGTTTTGTTTTTTTCCTTATCTCCCAAGTATGGTCTTCATGTGTAAAATGTTTGTCATATTTTTAGTGTAAATCTTTGAGTGAGATTAACTCAACCTTACAATAGATTTCATATAAAATTAGTTGAGGTACACATGGTCATCCAATCATGATTAAGGCAATAATAAATGGACATGTGTTCTACATAAAATCTAAGGATCATTGGAGAAGATGTGTTTATACATTCAACATTTTTTTTGTGACAAAAGGACAATGTTGATAGATAGTTTGTATGTTGAATATATGGCATTATTATGTTTGAGGCACAATTTTCTTTTTCTTCAGGATCAATATATAGATATTTTTGGATATTTTTGCATGTTTTGGATTATTTGAATATTTTTTGGATTTTTTGGATTGTGGATGTTTTTGATATTTTTTGGATTTTTTTTTCATGTTTTTGAGACTTTTTGGATGTTTAAGTGCTCTTGTATTCCTCTACTTTAGTAGAAACCTTGAGATGATTAAGAGACAAGAGATTTGTAGGGACAATAGAGGCAATGTGTTAAAGTACTAAGGGAGATCTAGAGTTTGAAGTAATTCGTAATTGACAAGAAAATGGAGTGACTCTTTTTTTTGTTGGAGATGGCATATTTGTGGCCATAGTTGTGGATTATGCATGCATTTCAATATTCTAGGCATTGTGAGCATAGATTGTGATTTTATGCCTGTCAAGAAAGGTATTCTCTTGAAGATTCCTATTTAGTTAATTTTTTGGAGATGAGGTATCTTAAAATAGGATAATCCCATGGGAAAATCTATGATAGTTCCAAATTTGTTACATCCTAAAAGTAAAGTGGCACCAAGTAAAAATTGCTTATGTTTTCGTGCACATAGAGCTCCATTTACATTGTTTTCTCCAACTTTCACTATTTCTTGCAAACCATGGCCATCTGATTCCTTTTCCTCTCATCCTTTTCTAGGTTCAATATGATGTTTATTATTGCTTTCAAATTTTTATTGTACTAAGTTTTCATCTTCATCTTTTCCTTCCTAGATTCATTCTAGGTCCATATAAAATTCAATCCACCTGAACTACAATTTGGATTTGAGAAACATCAATTTGATTTATTTTTCAATCATTTTCCATTTACTCATTTTATCCAATTTTTCTCTATCTAGTTGCCTCATGATGCTACATGAGGCATTTGGTTATGGAATGGAAAAGTTTTCTTTTTTATGGATTTGGCATATTTATGGAAATATGATCACCATTAGTGGTATTTTATTTCTTATTTTCCCCAAAAAATATGATGTTGACTATCACTTCTATATTTTCACTAAAATAAATTTAGTCTAGCCTTATAGGAAGGTGTGGCTATTTTTGGAGTGCCCAACATCAATATATCATCCTCTTTATGTACATGAACTTAAAAGAATTCTTAAGATATTTTTCAAGATCAGTTTGGTGTGTTGAAAAAATTTATTATTATGTTTTTGAAAAATAGGAATTTGTTTAGGTTTGAGATGTATAGGACCATTGTGATATTGCTATTAGGATTTAACTATGTGATTTTGAGTCAAACTCATTGACCTATGTTTCATGATTAGTGATTCAACATGAATCCATCTCTCATGAGAATAAATGGAACACTTAGCACTCATTGGATCTAGGTGATTCTCACAGGGGTGAAGCACTGGGACTTCTCGAGAGTTCACCCATCCTAGTACTACTCCAACCCAAGCATGCTTAACCACAGAGTTTCCTCCATGGTTAAACCCAAAGCTTAAAACCCCATTTGAAAAACCTTCACCAAGTGTTGTGCCTTATGAACCATTCATTAGAAGTCCCCTTAAGCTCATCAATTGATAAGTAGGAGATAATTTCCACAGTAAGTCAAATTGTGATATTGCTATCAGGATTTAACTGTGTGATTTTGAGTCAAACTCATTGACCCATGTTTCATGATTAGTGATTCAACATGAATCCATTTCTCATGAGAATAAATGAAACACTTAGAACTCATTGGATCTAGGTGATGCTCACAGGGGTGAAGCACCGAGACTTCTCGAGAGGTCACCCATCCTAGTTTACTCTAGCCTGAGTGAACTTAACCACAGAGTTTCCTCCATGGTTAAACCCAAAGCTGGCAAACCCATTTGCAAAACCTTCACCAAGTGTTTTACCTTATGAAACATTCATTAGAAAGCCCCTTAAGCTCATCAATTGATAAGTAGGAGATAATTTCCACAGTAAGTCAAACTGTGATATTTCTATTAGGATTTAACTATGTGATTTTGAGTTACTGTGATATTGCTATCACAATTTGACTTACTATGGAAATTATTTCTTACTTATCAATTGATGAGCTTAAGGGGATTTCTAATTAATGGTTCATAAGGCACAACACTTGGTGAAGGTTTTGCAAATGGGGTTGCAACCTTTGTGTTTAACCATGGAGGAAACTTCGTGGTTAAGTGTGCTCAAGCTGGAGTAGTACTAGGATGGGTGACCTCCCGGGAAGTCTCGGTGCTTCACCCCTATGAGCATAAACTAGATCCAATGAGTGATAAGTGTTCCATTTATTCTCATGAGAGATGGATTCATGTTGAATCACTAGTCATGAAACATGGGTCAATGAGTTTGACTCAAAATCACACAATCAAATCCTGATAGCAATATCACAATTTGACCTACTATGGAAATTATCTCCTCCTTATCAATTGATGAGCTTAAGGGGCTTTCTAATGAATGATTCATAAGGAAAAACACTTGGTGAAGGTTTTTCAAATGAGGTTGCAAGCTTTGGGTTTAACCATGGAGGAAACTCCATGGTTAAGCATGCTCAAGCTAGAGTACCACTAGGATGGGTGACCTCCCAGGAAGTCTCAATGCTTCACCCCTATGAGCAACACCTAGACCCAATGAGTGCTAAGTGTTCCATTTATTCTCATGAGAGATGGATTCATGTTGAATCACTACTCATGAAACATGGGTCAATGAGTTTGACTCAAAATCACACAGTTAAATCCTGATAGCAATATCACGATTTGACTTACTATGGAAATTATCTCCTATTTATCAATTGATAAGCTTAAGGGGCTTTCTAATGAATGGTTCATAAAGCAAAACACTTTGTGAAGGTTTTGCAAATTGGGTTGCAAGCTTTGGTTTTAACCATGGAGGAAACTCTGTGGTTAAGCGCGCTCGGGTTGGAGTAGTACTAGGATGGGTGACCTCTTGGGAAGTCCCGGTGCTTCACCCCTGTGAGCATAACCTAGATCCAATGAGTGCTAAGTGTTCCATTTATTCTCATGAGAGATGGATTCATTTTGAATCACTAGTCATGAAACATGGTTCAATGAGTTTGACTCAAAATCACACAATTAAATCCTAATAGCAATTATCAATGTATAGGACCCTTGATATGTTTTACAAGTTGAGATGTACATTTATCTTCCTTCAATTCATTCATGTGGTAACTTAACACATAATGTAACTCCATCTTTCCTATGAGCCACAAGTTTCCTACTGTCTAGTTGCACTTACTTTCCTCCATTTCTAATTCCAAGAAACCATTGATTTTTTTCATGTATAATTTAAAGCCATAATTATTTTTGTCAACCCAAGATAAAAAAAATAGCTCCAAATAATTCAACTATAAAAGGCTACCCCTTTCTTCCTTTTCTTCTCCTTTATTAATTGCACTTGGTAGTATTTTAAATGAGAAGCAAGCAATAGAGAGCCTACAAAGAAGAAAAATTTGTCTGAAGACACAAAATCAACCATTCATTTTTAGCCTTTTTTGTATTAAAAGATTTTAGTTGGTTAGGGAAGCACAAGTGTGCTGGTGTTTTTTATCATTTTTGAAATGCTTCATACTAGAATATCATCATCTTTATGTATTTGAAGTTAGAAGGATTTTTAGAAAGAAATGTTTCAAGATGGGCGTTGTCATGTTGAGATAATTATCCTCTATTTTTTTATTCACTAGGTGCTTGGATTGTTAGGTTTTCAATATGGTGATTTTTTTTAGGACATTTAATAATGGTTTTCCTTTTGTCAGGACTAACAAGGTATATTGAATGGCTCAAGCATAGAACTTCTTGAGATGGATGATGTTGGTAGGATCATCCATAGGTTTACCTTGTATATTTTATAGCTAATATGCCCCTACACCAAAATATTTTGTAACAGCATAGGGCCTAGTTGGGTGGGCTAAAATTTTCCCTTCTTCTCTTAGTCCACTTGGACATTCATGTTCTATTTTAGTACCATATCACCAAATTGAAAGTTTCAAGGATGAATCTTTTTAGAAAGTTTTGATAGATGATGAGGTGGTCATAGGCCTGTTGCCTTTTTTCATCAAGCAACTCTATTTTGACCTTGCAAATATATGTGTAAGGAAGGAAGTTCAACCTCAATTGGTAGTATAGCTTCAGCACCATAGACCAAGGAGTATGGGGTTGTACATGTGGATATTCAAAATAAGGTGTGATAGGCTCATAGGTTAGGGTTAATTTAAAAATTCCAATCATGACCAAAATCATTGACAACTATTTTGAGAATTTTGAGTAGGCTTTTTTTAGTTGCCTCGGTCTATCCATTACCTTGTGGGAAGTATGGGCTAGATAATTAATGTTGGATATGGAAGGAGGAGCAAAAATATTCCATATTAAGATGATCAAAGTTACCTTTGTGGTCTTCAAAGATGGTGGAAGGGATACTAAATCAACAAACAATGTGGTAGAGGATGAGCTTAGATACTTGAACTCCCATGGCATTAACAAGAGAAACTTCTTCAACCCACTTTGTAAAATAATCTATGGTTGTAATTGTTAGAAATAATAGTCCACCAAGATAATTGGGGGTGGGGGTGAATTAGTTATCCAATAATTAAATCATTTATCAATCTTAAACAATCTTATCCATTCAACCAAAGTAAACAATAACCATAACAAGATGCACATAGACAATTACACCAAATATGTTAACTAGGGAAACCCTTGATTAGAGGGAAAACCATAGTGGGAATGATGCCCACAAAATGATCTACTAATATAAATATCATTATTAGAGGATGGACGCTATTAGGAGTCTATTACAACATTTAGTACATATGAGTACCTATTAGGAGACTTTGAATACTTATTAGAAGATTCCAACCCTATTAGGAGAAGATAGAAGGACTCACTGTCCAAACAACTTCTAGAGCAAGATCACCAAACTCACTGTCTAACTAATCTCTCAACTATTCTTTTTAGAATAATTGTGTGTACCATACTTAAACTTCTTTCCTCTATCTTGTCAATTGGACCAATCATTGTCAAACCATGTAGACTAGGTCATGAACCTTGGATCCAAGTATCAAACTTTAGATCACACAATAAAACATCGACAATGAAGTTTCCTTCACTTTTGATCTACTTTTCTTATCTTTGCATTCCACTCTTTTGTTGCTTAATCATTCGCATTCATCCATACTTGATAAAGGAAACTGTTCTTCCTTTATACCAAATCCATTAAACAATTCCTTGAGTTGGCTATTACACCTTCTTAATTAATTATTATAGGACCACATTAAGAACATGTTACACTTAGTGATAACATTAATCTTTCACCTTGCAACTTGAATAACTTCTGTACATGTAACATTATGATGAGTGAGCTTTCCCACATCATCACCAACATGTCTTATGTATGTTTTTCACTTTAGATTTCTAGAATAACAACTTTTTTAAGAGATATAACAAGTTTACCAAAACATGCCTCTATAAACTCTATCTCATAATAGTCTTCACCAAAACTTGTATATCTTCTTCTATACTTAATATCTTATGCTTTTAGGGTTAGCTATGTATACTAGACACATAGTATAATCTTCATTTAACCTTGCTACTAAATGTATTCAATTATCTATCCATACCAACTTGATCTTTACCATTGTTCTTTTGTCAAATACCATAGAAAACTCTTATATTGACATCAATGACAAAAAAATTCATGAATGTAACATATCATCATGATAATGATCTAATCATGTTTCTACCATACTCTACCATAGGAATTTCATTAGCATTCATGCTTCTATAAATATCCCCCTTTGGCATTGATGACAACATAGATGAAAAACATCTAGTTCTAAGAATACCAATTGCAAAAGATTGTTAACCTTTCTTTTCAAATCCTCTTCATCAATCATTCTCCCCCATTGATATACCTCAATGTGATTTACATCAAACTATCTTTCTATGTTGTACTTGTTCTTACTTGTTTTTTATGTTGTACTTCTCCCCCATTGACATCAATGTCAAAGGTTTTAGTAACCATCAAACTCTGCAACAACTATTTCTTACTTAACTCAAGTTTCCAAAGATACTATTCAAAAACAACATCCAACAAGAGTCCTAGATGACTATGTCCATCACAAATACTCCCCCATATAGTAAACATCAACATTTAGTCCAAACAAACAATAGTGCTCTATTACACTGGACCGATGCATTCTTACATCTTCTACTCTAATGTAGGAAGGGGCATAACTCCTAGTGTACCTCACAAATACTCAAAAGTCTCTTTGCGAAGAGACTTAGTGAAAATATCTACAATCTTCTCTTTAGTGCTCACATACTCCAATCTAATTTCCTTTTCTGTAACTTTCTCTCTCAAAATGTGATACTTGATAGAAATGTGGTTGGTCTTAGAATGCAACACTAGATTCTTAGACATATTTACTGTGCTTGTCTTGTCACATTGTATGACAACAGGTTCACTAAATTCCATCCTTATATCTTTCAACATCTGCTTCATCCAAACAAATGGATTACAATTGTTTGTTACTGCAACATATTTTGCTTCTACTATACTTTGTGAGGTACAATCTTGCTTCTTTCTTAGCTAAGAAACTAATCTTCCTCCAAGAAAGTAGTCTCCACCATTGGTGCTCTTTTTGTCATCTATATTTCCTGCCCAATCAACATCAGTATAAGCATATAGAGTGAAATCATTAGATTTATCTTTCCATAATCCAAACTCAAGTGTTCCTTTTTAGGTATCTAAATATCCTTTTGATTGTTGCATAATGTTCTTCTTTGGGATTATCTTGGAATCTTGCAACAATTCTAATTGCATTTGTTATATTTGGCCTCATGTTAGTCAAATATTGTAAACCTCTTATCATAGAGTTTTACTTCATCTGCTCAATAAAAGGTGTGTCATCCTTTGTAAATAACTTATGTCTAGTTACCATAGGTGTTCCAATAGGTTTAAATGTTTACAAACCAAAAATTTTTAGTAAATTTTTCAAATACTTAGTCTAAGAAACAAAAAATTATTCTTTATCCTGCACAATCTGTAATTCTAGAAAATATTTCCTTTCTCCTATACTCATTTCAAATTCCTTCTTTATTTCTTCTACAAACTTGTTACTTTCATCATCATTTCCTCCAAATATGATATCATCAACAAATATTACCAAAATCATTAATCCATCATCAATTTCTTTCCAATAGAAATTACTATCTGCCATAGCTTTGCTATATCCAAGCTTTGTCAAATGCTTGTCTAACCTTGCATACTATCATATCCCTTTTTTGAAATAGAATTTTAATTATAATTAGATTATAGAATATTAGTAAATAAATAATGATAATAAAGCTATATTAAAACTAATACTAAAATATAAAAAATAGGAGATAATTATTATTTAATCTATATTATTAATGAAATCATATTTAGTATGATATTTGAAATAATTAAAAAATAATAAAATCAAAATGAATAAATAATATATTAATAATAAACACAAATAAGTATGTAAACTTAGAATAATATAAATTAACTAAATCTAATGAAAAATCAACAGATATTTAACAAATAGACATGACTCCTTAATATTAAGATATAAAAGGGAAGAGAGTTTATTTTAGAGAGGAAAAATAAAAAGGAAGAGGAGAAGAAAGAAGTTCAAAAAATAAAACTAAAAGAGGAATATAATATGAAGAAAATAAGAAAGTGACTTTTTGAAAAAATATCAATGATATTGAAAGGATGTGAACCTTTGAAAGGGTCATAATTATGAATAGTTGTGACTATTCAAAAATGTTTTAATTTTAAACTAATTGGACTTTTCTAAAGGATCTTGATTATGAAGTGTAGCGACTTTTTGAAGGGATTATAACTATGAAGTGTTGTGACTTTTCAAAATATTTCTATTATCAAAGGTTGAGACTCTTGAGAAAGAAGAAATAAAAAGGGCCAAATAAGGATCCAAATGGACCATGCAAAGATAAAGGTAAAAAATTTATATTTATGGACTATGTTTTCTTAATTATAGTTATGAATTTATTTATATTAATTAATCATACTTGTAGATTATATATATTATCAAAAGGTATTATAATTCATTTTAAGTGGCATTTAGAAATATATATAAATAAATAAATTATTTAGTTTGTATATTTTTCACAAAATAAATTAAGAACCCATAGTGCCAGTATAAGGATATTGCTCGCCTATATAAATGGCTTCATGCCAGTATAGATTTAGGAGTTGTCTTTATATAAATGGCTAAGATGGAATTGATGAAATCTTATAGTGCCAATGTAGAAAGTGAGACCCACATATAAATAGCTATCGTGCCACTGCGAGAGATGAGTAACCTTGTATAAATGGCTAGATGAGAACGAGATAATGGCCAGAAATCAGGAGAAAATAATATATTTCTACTTTTAGTATTGAATCTTAGCATTAATTTTTCAAGTATTAGTGTTCCAATCTAACCCTAATAGTGAGGACATTACACATACCAAGTTACGGGTGCTTGCTTCAAGCCATACAATGTTTTCTTCAATCTACATACTATGTCCTTGTCATCTATTAAAGGAAAACTTTTAGGCTATTCAACGTATACCTCTTCTTCAATTTCTCCATTCAAAAATGTTGACTTGACATCTATCTGATATACTTTGAATTTTTTATGTGTTGCATATGCTAAGAATAACCTTACTACTTCTATTCTTGCCACAGGAGCATAGGTTTCATCATAGTCTATTCCTTCTTGTTGTTAGTAACCTTTACATACTAATCTTGCCTTGTTCCTTATAACTTTTCCTTGTTCATTCATGTTTTTCCTAAATACCCATTTAGTTCCTATCACATTCTTATCTGCTAGTCTAGGGACCAATTCCCATGTCTCATTCTTTACTATCTGATCCAATTCCTCTTTCATATCTTGCTTCCAATAGTCATCTTTACATGCTTCACCTACATTCTTAGGCTCAATTTGAGATACAAAACATAGTTATTCATTGATTATTCTTCTTTTCATCACACCTTTATCTCTTCTTTTAATGATCTACTTGAGTGGATGATTCTTTGTCATATTCTTACTCGAAGTAGGAGTTGTTATCACAACTCTTGGCTCTGCTAAAGGTTCTGAGCTTTGTTCCTACTTTAGCTCTCCTTTATTCTACAAATCATTGTTAGTCTCAAGGAATACTTCATCATTCCTTAGTTTAGTAACAACATCATCATCTAAATTATAATCAACTATTCTTTCTTGTATCCTAAATTTCTCATCAATTTTCACATTTGCACTTTCCATAATAGGCTTAGTTCTTAGATTATAACATCTATAAGCCTTACTTTTCAATGAATAACCAAGAAAAATACCTTCATCACTTCTAGCATCAAACCTACCAATATCATCATCTCTTTTGATATAACACTTACTACCAAAAATTTTGAAATACTTAACTGTAGGTGAGTGACCAAACCACAGTTCATAAGGGGTCTTTTTTGTGTCTTTCCTAATTTACACTTTGTTCATAGTGTATACTATTATATTCACATATTCTCTCTAGAACATCTTGGATACATCATTCTTAGCTAACATAGCTCATGCTACTTTTTTTACTAGCCCGTTTCTTCTTTCTGCTATACCATTTTGTTCAGGGGTTCTCAAGGTCAATAACTATCTTTTGATTCCATTAGCTTCACAAAAGATGTTAAACTCATTTGAAGTAAACTCTCCTCCTCTATTTGATCTTAAACATTTAATCTTCATTCCTAATTCATTCTCAACTCTATTCTTGAATATCTTGAACTTATCAAATGCCTTAAATTTTCCTTTAAGAAATGTAACCCACATCATTTTAGAAAATTTATCAACTAAAATCATGAATTACCTTTCACAATAGAATCCTTTAGTATTCATAGGACCACTAAGATCTATGCATACTATCTCCAATTTTGTTATAGTAGTAAATTTCTTGCAAGGAAAAGAAGTTTTGGTATTCTTTGCCAAAATACACTCCTTGTAAATTGTGTAAGTAGGTTTTATAATCTTAGGCAAATTTCTAACTAAAAACATACTACTAGTCTTCGTAATGTTGTCAAAGTTTATATGAAAAAATATCTTATGCCAGAACCAACTGTCATCTACCTTTGAAATCAAACATGTCATTTCAATAGGATTTAATTGAAATATGTTACCTCTAGATCTAGTTCCTATTCCAATTATCTTTCCATCTTTGTCTTTGATCGTGCATGTCTTTTTTGTGAATTGTAGCTAATAATATTTATCCACTAGTTGTCTAGAATTTAGAAGATTTTTCTTCAAACTATCAACAAAATATACATCCTCAGTGTTAGTTTTACCATCAAGAGTTATAGATCCAATACCTTTAACATGGCATGCTACATTGTTTCTAGCTCTAACAATGCCTTCATCCTAACTTTTGAAGTCAAAAAACTTGTTCATATCACTAGTCATATGATGTGAACAACCATTATTAATTATCTAGCTAGATTTCTTTTCAACCTGTGATACTAAAGCTACTTTTTCTAGACTTTCTTCTTTAATAGATACAAATCCTATTTCATCATCACTAGCACTTACTACTTGTTCATGTACATATAGATACTCTCTATCTCTTCTAGGTTTGAAATTTCCTTTATATTTTTTCTCTCTTTTAGGAAACTTAAATGCATAATGACCAAATTCATTGCAAGTCCAACATTTAAGTATTTTCATACCATCCTTTTCTCTTCTTACTAGAAGGGCTACTCCTTCTTCAATCTTTTTGCACTCATTAGATCTGCTATTGCTAGAAAAGTCTCCTCTAGCACTTGTGCTCCTTGATAAACTAGGTTGAATATTCAAAGCATTGAAAGTTGTTTCTATTTTGGTCAATTCTTCAGACTATCTAAGTTCATTCTCAACTACTTTAAGTCTCCCAAGCAATGTCTCCTTCATGAAAAATTTGGTACAAGATATCAACAACTATATCATTTGAACTACTTACTTAAATAGTGGTATTAAGATCTTCAATATCTTCCATGTAACCTCATCATCTTCGTTGGTTCCTCCTTGAGCCTTGATACCTACAGTAATTTCTAATATTCTACCTATAGATGTTCTTATAGATTCATCTTCCATCATTTTAGCATCTTGAAATACACAAACCAAACTTTGTAGCCTCAATTTCTTAGAATTTTCATCACCTTAAAAACTATTTTCCAAAGCTTTCCAAATCAAATGTGAATTACCAAGTGATTTTACCTGATTGTATTCAATTTTAAGAAGTGGAGACAATTAGTGTTTCTCTGGCTCTCATGTTGCACATAAAAAGATCTCTTTCTTCTTTGAAAGTTTCCAAATCAATTTTAGCAATGATTTTGATGCTTTTGTTAAGATCCAATATCCTAGAACTATACATAATAGATGTGTCTTCATATTTTCCTTCCAACTATCATAATTTGCTCCATCAAAATTCAGACTATCTTTCCTAAAAATGTTTGTCATGGAGCTCCCAAAGTTGTTAATCTTTATCTTCAAGGACTTGATTCTCTGATACCAATTGTTAGAAATAATATTCTACCAAGATAACTAAGAGGGGGGGAGGTGAATCAGTTATCCAACAATTAAAAAAATTATCAACTTTAAACAATCTTATCCATTCAACCAAAGTAAATAGTAACCATAACAAGATGCACATAGACAATTACACCAAATATTTTAACCAGGGCAGCCCTTGATCAAAGGGAAAACCCCAATGGGAATTATTCCCACAAGATGAATCCTTAGAAGATTCCAACCCTATTAGGAGTTGTGTCAACCCTATTAGGAGTTGTAGAAAATAGAAGGACCTACTGCCCAAATAGCTTCTGGAGCCAGATCACTGAACTCGTTGTCCAACTAATCTCTCAACTATTCCTTGTAGAATATTTTTTTGTACTATACTCTAACTTCTTTGCTATTTCCTATCAACTAGACCAATCACTATCAAACCTTGTAGACTAGGTCATGAACCTCAGATCCAAGTATCAAACTTTAGATCACACAATAAAACTTGGACAATGAAGTTTCCTTCACTTCCTCTCTACTCTACTTATCTTAGCATTCTGCTCTTTTTCTATGTAAAATCATTTGCATTCATCCATACTTGATAAATGAAAATGTCCTTCCTTTATGTTGAATCCATAAAATAATTTCCTAAGTGAGTTGTTACACCTTTTCAATTAATTATTGTAGGACCACATTAAGAACATGTTACACTCAGTGATAATATTAATCTTTCACCTTGCTACTTGAATCACCTTTTGTACATGTAACATTATGATGAGTGAACTTTTCCACATCATCACCAAAATGTCTTCTTTACATTTTTAACTTCATATTTCTAGAATAAAAAATCTACTAAGAGATATAACAAGTTTACTAGATCATGGCTTTGTAAACTCTATCTCAAAATAGTCTTCACCAAAACTTGCATAACTTCTTCCAAACTTAATATCCTATGTTTTTGAGGTTAGCTAAGTATACTATACATAGAGTATAATCTCCTTTTAACCTTGCTACTAGAAGTACTCAATGATTTTTCCATACCAACTTGATCTTTACCATTATTCTTTTATCAGATACTATATAAAATTGGTATGTTGACAATAATGACAAACATAGTCATGAATAATCATCATGATAATGGTCTAATCACGTTCTTACCATAATCCCCCATAGGAATATCATTAGCATTCATGCTTCCAATTATAATGGTCCATTTATGACCTTCTAAAGAAATGGGTGTAATAACACCAACAAGATCAAAACCATAGCATGCAAACAACCATGGTGGTGCAATCAGTTTTAGATCTTGTAGTAGAGCATGTATTAGATTTGTATGTTGTTACAATGGTAAGCACCTTTTGAAAAAATCACATGCATCATGTTTAATAATAGGCCATAAGTATCCAACTCTTAGGAATTTTTTAGCTAGGACTATACCTCTTGTGTGGGAACCGTAAAGTCAAGTGTGTATCTATTGAAGTGCTATTATGGCCTTTCTAAAAATAAACTTGATGATATAAGGTATTGGCTATGACAGTGTATCAAGTTGTTCTACAAATAAATTTTTGGCATTAGGTTCCTGTGAGATTGGGGGATATGATATCATCTTTTAGGTAAGCATGAATCTCATGTTATCATGGGGATTGGGGACCAACCAAGAGGCATACTCATGTTGATTCATCATTCTCATATGCATGTTTTTGTAAATCCTTGACTGAGAGCTCATATTGTGAATTTTGCTAGGGAATCTCTAGGAGTGAGTTGATAGTAGTCATTACATCTACAACTTTGTTTTGTAATCTTGGCACTTGTGTGAAGTGAATCTTGGTAAAGAAATGTTTATTTTGTCTACCAATTCCTTACATGGAAAAAAATTGGCATTCTTTTTTTGGTATCCATTGAGGACTTACTTCATGATTAGCCCTAAGTCACCAAAGACAAATAACTTTATAATGCTCCATTTAATTATTGCTTTTAATCCTGTAATGAGAGCCTCGTATTATGATATGTTATTTATGTACTACAATTGCATTTGAAATATTTGGGGATACAACTTCCATGTGGGGTAATCAATGATATCTTGGCTCCAAATGCATGAGACATATAAGACCCATCAAAGTATAATTTCCACATAGACTACTCCTCTATCATACAAAGGTATTCATCTGGAAACTTTATAACCAGTGGATAAGCATCAACCATGTGATAACTTGTCCTTTTAATGCCTTTCAATCAACATATTAGATGTTGAACTCACTGAGAAATATGACCCACTTTGCTAGATGGCCTATGGGTATTGTACATAAGAGTGTGTACTTTAAAGGATCAATCTTTGATATGAACTTAACTATGTAGCTAAGCATGTAGTGGTGAAGCTAATATATACAAAATTAACATTTCCAGCAACTAGTGGGACAAAAATGGGTGAATTTGTCAAATATTGGTTGATTTTATCAAAATTATGTTAACATATAGGATATTATAGGAATGTTTGATCCTTTTTCAGTACATGTGTGAATGGTTGAAACTTATTTGCAAGCTATAAAATGAGCCTCCTAGTTGATTATAGTTTACCTTGGAGGGTACATAATTATCTCAGTGTCTTTGGAGGAGGCATGTCCATAATAGATTTGACCTTTTGGGGATAATTATTGATGCTACATTGTGATATAATGAATCCTAAGAGATTTCTTGAGACGATGTCAAAGACTCTTTTTTTGGATTGAGCATGAGGTGATTATTTTTCAAATGGTCAAACACTTCTTCTAGGTCAGACATGTGACCCAAGGCATCAAGAATAGTATGTCATCTACATAATCTTTAAGAGTCTTATGGATAAGATCACGAAAAATTATTTTCATGGCTCTTTGATATGTTTCTTCTACATTCTTTAGTCTAAAAGGCATCATATTATACAATAAGGTATCTATGAGGTTGTGAATATTGTGTTATGTTGATCCTCTTCTACTATTTAGATATGATTATACCTTGAGAATCCATCCATCAAGGACAAAAGTTCATGTCTTGTTTTGAGACCAATAATCATATCGATGCTTGGTAAGGGGAGTTCATCCTTAGGACAAGCCTTATTAAGATCTTTAAAATCTTTGTAAATTCTGATATCATCGGATGGTTTCATGATTGGTACCATGTTGGAAATCCATTTTGAGTAATCAATTGGCCAGATGACTTTAGCTTCCAACATTTCTCTAATTCATCTTTGACTAACAAGTTTTCTTTAGTATGCATCTTTCATAGCCTCTTGTTGACTATTTTGACTTTTGGATCCATTGCTAGGTGATGTACAACTAGTTCTAGGTCTATGTCTGGAATGTCATTATATGACCATCTAAATCAACCAGTGTTCTCTTAAAGTACCTATATGAGATTGTCCTCTTGGTCTTGATCCTATGAGTCTTTATTAGACTGATATTAACTAGCTTTGTTTCCTCAATTACAATAGATGACACCTCTGGTCTATGATCCTATAGGAGAAAGAAGAAATCTTCATCCTTGGGAAACTCAAAGAGGTTTTCGTTATTGGATACATCCTTTATTTCCTTTCCTTTTTTACTTTGATCCAATGGCACTCTAAAGGAGTTTTCACCTGGGGATGCTTTTCTTCTTTTTTGATTTTTTCTTTTTCTTTTCACTTTTGCAACTAGAGATTTCTTCTTCCTCAAATTGACCTTTGGGGTCTAGTTTGTAGATGTAGGTCGATGGTGAATTTTCCTTTTTATGTGGTGTTTCGGCTCCCATGAATCTTAGGAGTGCATCTTTAGTAGGGAACTCATCAATTTAGAGTATTATTTGTACACCCCAATAAATAACTTAGGGTTGGGAAAGGGGAAGGTCAATGAGTTCTATGGATATTTCATAGAGAAAAAAGGATTCTAAGATGATTTCATCAAGAAAAATATCCTTATAAGCTCTCTTTTCAACTTCCTCAAGGATATCTTCAACATCTAGACATTCAATCTAGATGTTTAAGAGGGCATGGTTTTTCTCACTATTAGGATTAGCCACAGACATAAATAACAATTACATGCAAATATAACCAATATCAAAAAAAAAAATCACTCAAAAGTGAAAACAAGACACCAAGATTTAACATGGTTTTCCCAATCCCTGGGCTACAACCACCAAATATTGAGTTCAATATTATTATCCTCTAGTGATTACAACCTAATCACACTCCATAATTCCTTATAGCTCAATACTACCATAAGAAGTAATTTTCACATCACACACTTTGAAATCTCTAACCCTAAGCCTTTTTGTACAAGATTTTTGCCACTTTAGAGTTATAATAAATTATAATATGTCAGCCCAAAATTACCAATAAAATATGGCTTAGATTATTTTTTTAAGTGTATAGTACATTCCTAATCAGTCACCATACATCAACACTCACTAGTGCCCCTAGTTGTGGGGAGTCCAAAACTAAGGTCATTTCATTTTTCTTCTTTATATGCCTCTATAGTTGTTTTAATGTCTGATTCTTCATGGCCTAAGTCACCTCCTTGGTAATTACATTATTCAATAGAAAGATGATGTGAGTTGGGATTTTTTTCTTTGAATAGTCAATGAGTCTATCTTTGAGAGGTGGTTCTTTGTATAACTAGGTACTAATGTTTATGGCTAGCCCTTGTTCATTTAGGATGTCATTTAAGACAAAAATGGATGGCCCAATCTATTTGAGTTGTGGGGTGGTATCTTTCTTATATGGTATTAAAGGGTTCCCCCATGTGTGTGGGTCAAGGGGTAAGCCTCCGACTACAAAAGCATTTGATAAATTGTATTCATCACAACCTTAGTTATGTATCTTAATGGTAGAGAGTGCAGAGGTAAGGATAGTGTGGGGATTGTGAGAGGTGCCAAAAGAACTAGTAATTTAAGTAACTATCTAAGTTTCAAAGTAGTGATTATGATATGGGTAGGATGCTCCCAATACACAACTATATGTGAAGGGCTCAAGATTATCACAAATGGTTATCTCGGTGCTCAGATATATAAATTTGATGCACTGATCATATGTGGATGGAATGTCCTTCATTGCATGAATCTAGGGTCATTTGAGGAGGATATTAATGGTAGGTTAAGATCAACCATGTGACATATTATTTCCTAAGTGGTAGGGCTAACTTTGATTGGTAGAAAGATAGTGCCCTTTAATCTTCTTTCCATGTTATTGTGATGCAAGAGCATCCTAGGTTCCCTTGTAATCTTGCACTTGTGGTCTTTCTACCTTTGGCTACTGAGTTCTTAGTAGATGTCAAGCATTCAGTTGATGTTGAGTCATTCCTTCAATTGCTAAGTTCCTATTATTACCAAGTGAACTCTTTGGATGCCGAGTCATTCTTAGTTGTTGTTGAGTCCCTTTGGTTGCTAAGTAAATTCTTTTGGATGCCAAGTGAATCCTTTGGTTATCGAGTGCCTTTGGTTTTCAAGTGATTTCCTTTGGTTTCCAAGCATTGGAGGATGCCAAGGTCATAGTTACTGTCGAGTGATTCCTTTGGATATAAAGCTCGTGTGGTTGTCGAGTGCTAGTTTCTATGAAGTCTTCATTTGCCAAGTTGTCTATGTTTAGTTCTAGTTTGGGCCAACTTGGCTCACATTTAATTTTAGTAGGTAGTTAATATTTGTTTTAAGTCGACTTGTGGCTTTCTAGAATCTTTTGTAAGCCATTTTGGAAAGTATTTAAAGAGGTCTAGGTTTGAGTTTAGGGTAGTTAAGAAGAAGAAGAGTTAGAACATAGAAGATCAAGTTGAGGATGAAAACTTGAAGTTGGTTGTCTAGATTTGAATCTATTTGTAATTGGTCATAACCCAAAATGCCTTACAGCTAGGCATGTATGGTGAATATTTGATGAAACAATAAATATATTCTTGTTCTCTCTCTCCTTGGTACTATACTTTGTGTTTTCTTTCATTGTGTTAACTCTTGTAGGGTAGTTTGGATAGTTGGGTGAGTCGTTGGCCCTAGTTATTCACCCTTTTCCTACATCAGTTGGTATCACAGCTTGAAGTTCATCCTTGTGGAGATTAGATCATGTAGAACCCTTATTCAAATTTGGTTGTAGGGTTGTAGATCTATGGATTTGACTATAACTTGTAGAGGGTTACAATCTTGTAGGAACCTAATTTGTAAAGATGGTTCATGGTAGAAGAAATTTTGATGATGCTATATTGGATTAGTTGAGACTAATTGCAATTGGATTAGATGATGTGGAGATAGTCCAGAGGAGAGAAGAACAACTTGATAATGTAAGTGATGATGAAGTAGTAGCACAAAACCCTAATCTAGAACCTGAAGAAGATGAAGATGAAATTAGATTATTGAGAGTATTGTCTACAACAAATTCAAAGCTTGTTGTAGAAGTTGTCCCTTATGATGGAAAATTGGATACAAATGTTGTGTTGGACTAGATCTCTGATATGGAGAAGTTCTTTGAGTATGAAAACACTCCTAATAATAGAAAGGTGAAGATTGCAGTCACTAGGTTGAAAGGTCATGCATCACTATGGTGGGAGCACTTGCAAACTGATAGAAAAAGGAGAGGAAAGGAGAAGATCATAACTTGGCCAAAGATGGTGAAAAAGGTAAAGAAAAAATTCCTCCCCACTAATTACCAAGTTAGCCTATTGAGAAAGATGCAAAATTTGAAACAAAAGGACATGACTATGAAAGAGTATATTGAGGAATTCTATAGATTGGACATCAGATCTAGACATGTGGATGATGATGTTGAGAAAATTGAAAGGTACATTAATGGATTGATATCTAGAATACAAGATGAAATAAGTTTTGTGAAGTTGAAAAGTGTAGAAGAAGCATATCAATATGCCTTGAAAGCTAAGGAGATCTTGACAAAGAAGCATGAATAAAGAAAAAGAGGTAGAGGTGGTAGATTCTAGAGAGGCAGAGGTAGATCTTATGGAGAAAGTGGAAAACCTAACAATTTTGTACAGGATAAAGGCAAATCTGAATGGAAGAATGATGACAAAGGCAAGATTGAATGGAAAGGTGATAATTCATACTGAGGAGGCACTAGTTCTTATTGAGGAAGAGGTAATTCTTATTCTAGAGGTGGATTTCATGGTAACTATTTTAAATATGGTAAAGAGGGACATAGATCTTTTGAATGTAGATCCTCTAAAAGTGGGCAAGGTAATAGAAATGTTGTGATTCAAGAAGATGATGAGGGTTCACCAAGTGTACCTAAGGCTAGAGAAAATTTGATGGTGCGAAGAACCTTATGTAATAAGGGAAGTGATGAGGAACCTATTTTAAGGAGAAGTCTTTTCAAGACAAGTTGTAAGATGGTTGGAAAATGCTGCAAAGTAATCATTGACAATGGAAGTTTGACAAGTCTAGTGTCAAAAGAGCTAGTTACCAAGTTGTAGTTGCAGAGGCTAAAACATCCAAAACCCTATCATGTTTCATGGATCAAAGATGAGCATAAGATATTGGTAGGTGAGCAATGTCTTGTGAAGTTCAAAATTGGACATTACTTTAATGAAGTTTTGTGTGATATTATGCCTATGGATTGTTGTCATATCTTGTTGGGTAGACCTTGGTAGTATGATAGATATGCTATACATGATGGAAGATTGAATCAATATACTCTTTGGTTAAATGGGAAGAAACAAATATTGTTGCCTTTGATTGAAAGTCCAGAAGAGGTTAGTTGTACTACAATAAAAGTTTGTATGATTAATAGAAACCAATTTGAAAAGGAAATGAAGAAGAATCAAGTGTGTTTCACTATAATTCCTAGAGGACTGAGTGTTGGTAGTAATGACCAAGTAAAACAAGCTAGTAATGATCGAGTGATAGATAGTGATAGCCGAGTACCAGTAGAAATTATAGAATTGTTAAGTGAGTATAAAGACATTATTATTGATGATATTCTTGATGGTTTACCTCCAATAAGAAGTATAAGTCATTATATGGATCTAATCCTTGGAGCTAGTTTGCCAAACAAAGCACCATATAGATTGACACCTACAGAGAATGAAGAACTTAGCAGACAAGTGCATGAGTTGTTGCAAAAAGGTTTGATTAGAGAAAGCTTGATTCCATGTGATGTACCTATTGTATTAGCACCTAAAAATAATGGACAATGGAGAATGTGTACTAATTCTAGAGCTACTAAAAAAATCATAGTGAAATATAGGTTTCCTATGTCGAGGATGGATGAAATAAAGGATTACTTGAGTGAAGAAAAGTATTTTACCAAGATTGATTTGAAGAGTGGCTATCATAAGATTAGAATTAGAGAAGGTGATGAATGGAAGACTTCTTTCAAGACAAAAGATGGTTTGTATGAATGGTTGGTTATGCCTTTTGGTTTGACTAATGCACCTAGTACTTTCATGAGGTTGATGAATAAAAATATTTTTGGGTAAGTTTGTGATTGTTTATTTGGATGATATTCCAATATTCAATAAGACTAAGGAAGAACATCTTGAGCATATTAGAGAAGTATTGCAGAGGTTGAAAGAGGAAAAATTGTTGATTAATTTGAAAAAGTTCTCTTTTCTACAAGAGGAGATTGTCTATTTGGGATTTGTGATTTCAGATGATGGTTTGAAGATGGATCCTAAGAAGGTTAAAGCAATTTTGGAATGGACTACACCTGAGAATGTGGGTGAGGTAAGATCATTTCATGGTTTGGCTAGTTTTTATAGAAAGTTTATAAGGAATTTCAGTGATGTTTGTAATGCTATGACTGAGATAATGAGAGGAGACAAAAAGGAATTTAAGTGGAAACATGGAGCTGATAAGAGTTTTGAGACTTTTAAAGAAAAGATTTTTGAATTACCTTATTGGCTTTGCCTAATTTCAACAAGGTATTTCAAGTTGAATGTGATGCTAGTGGTAATGCAATAGGAGTTGTATTGAGTCAAGAAGGTAAGCATGTTGCTTTCTTTAGTGAAAAGTTGAATGATGCTAAAAGGAAGTATGTATGATACAAAATTGTATGCCATTGTTCAAGCATTAAAGAAGTAGAGACATTATTTGATTCCTCAAGAGTTTGTGTTGTGTACTAATCATAAAGCTTTACAATACTTGGGAAGTCAACATAAATTGAATTAGAGACATATGAAGTGGGTTGAGTACTTGCAAAGTTTTAGATTTGTGATCAAGCATAAGAGTGGAGTTACTAATAGAGTTGTTGATGCATTGAGTAGAAGACATTCTTTGTTGACTGAAATGAAGTTTCAAGTTCTTGGTTTTGATGAAATGAAAGAGTTGTATGATGTTGATCCTAATTTTTTTAGGCATGGAGAGAGTGCAAAGCACCAAATCTGACAGATCCCATAAGTAAGTATGATGAGTATTTCATTCAAGAAGGTATTTTTTCAAAGATATTCAGTTGTCTATTCCTAGAAGTTCTATGAGGTTGAACTTGGCTAAAAAAAAGCATAGTGGTGGATTGGCTAGACATTTTGGGATTGATAAGACAATGAGTTTGTTGAAAGAGAAGTATTATTGGCCACAAATGTATAAGGATGTTGAGAAATTTGTAAAGAGTTGTAGATTTTTTCAAGTTGCAAAAGGAATGAGTCAAAATACTAGTTTGTATACACCTATTATTGTTCCTGAGAAACCTTGGACTGACATCAGAATGGATTTTGTTCTTGGATTGCCTATGAAAGTGAAGGGGTATGATTCTATATTTGTTGTAGTGGATGGATTTTCTAAGATGGCTCATTTCATACCATGTAAGAAGACATCAAATGCTAAGCATGTTGTTGAACTTTTCTTTAAAGAGATTGTGTGATTGCATGGATTACCAAGAAGCATTATTTTTGATAGAGATAGTAATTTTGTTGGTTATTTTTGGAAGACTTTGTGGAAGAAGATGGGTATTGAGCTAAAGTTTAGTTCTACATTCCATCCACAAAAAAATGGATAGACAGAGGTTGTGAATAGAAGCTTGGGTAATTGGCTGAGATGTTTAGTTGAGAATATGCCAAGTAATTAGGAGATGGTATTGGCAGAAGCTGAATTTGCATATAATAACTCTTTGAATAGGAGTATAGGGAAGACACTTTTTGAGATTGTTGCTGGAATGCATCCTAGAGGAGTATTAGATTTGAGAGATGTTTCTAGTGAAGAAAAGAGAAGTGCTACAAGAGAAGATTTTGCTGATTTTATGGATTCTTTGCACAAGGAAGTAAAGTTGAGGTTTGAACAAAGTAATTAGAAGTATAAGGAGAATTCTAATCAGTCTAGAAGACACCATGATTTTCAAGTTGGTAATGAGGTCATGGTTCATCTGAAGAAAGGAAAATTTCTTTTTGGTACATATAGTAAGCTAAAGATGAAAAAAATTGGATCTTGTAAGATCTTGAAGAAGTTTGATAGTGGTAATGCATATGAAGTTGAGTTACCTAATGACATGGATATATCTCCTATATTCAATGTTGTTGATTTATATAAGTATCATGAGTTAGATGATGAAATGGTTGTACTTGATGATTATTCTAAGAAGAAGTTTGAAGAAGTTGAATAGATTTTGGATCATAGAGTTGGCAAGAGTGCAAGGGGAAAAGATTACCATGAGTACTTAGTGAAGTTGAAGAATAGACCAATTGAAGATGCTACATGGATTTCTTAATCTAAGTTGAATTTAGCTCGGGTGGTGACACTTGCATGATTCAAGAGAATCATTTTCTCAAATCTTGGTTGTTTAATGTAGGAGCATCCTAGGTTCCCTTGTAATCATGCACTTGTAGTATTTCTGCCTTTGGCTGTTGAGTTCTTAGTAGATTCCAAGTGTTCAGTTGATGTTGAGTCATTCCTTCAATTGTCGAGCTCCTATAGTTATCGAGTGAACTCTTTTGATGTTGAGTCATTCTTAGAAGTCCCTTTGGTTGCCAAGTGAATTCCTTTGGATGCTGAGTGAATCCTTTGGTTGCTAAGTGCCTTTGGTTATCAAGTGATTTCCTTTGGTTGCCAAGCATTGGAGGATGCCAATTTCGTAGTTGTTGTTGAGTGGTTCCTTTTGATGTCATTCTCGTGTGGGTGTTGAGTGCCAATTTCTATGAAGTCTTCATTTGTCAAGTTTTCTATGTTTGGTTCTAGTTTGGGTTGACTTGGCTCGCATTTAATTTTAGTAGGTAGCTAATATTTGTTTTGAGCTGACTTGTGGCTTTCTAGAATCTTTTGTAAGTCATTTTGGCAAGTGTTTAAAGAGGTCTAGGTTTGAGTCTAGGGTAGTTAAGAAGAAGAAGAGTTAGAATGTAGAAGATCAAGTTGAGGATGCAAACTTGAAGTTGGTTTTCTGGATTTGAATCTATTTGTAATTGGTTGTAACTGACAAGGCCTTATAGCTGGGCATGTATGGTGAATATTTGATGAATCAATAAAGATATTCTTGTTCTCTCTCTCCTTGGTACTATACTTTGTGTTTGCTTCTATTATGTTAACTCTTACAGGGTGGTTTGGATATTTGGGTGAGCCTTTGGCCCTAGTTATTCATTGTTTGCCTACATCATATTGTAAGATTTGACTGTAATGATTTAATCTATGATATATGCTTTAGTATACCCTACTTTTTTTTATGAATTTTAATGTAAATATATTCAAGGATAACGAATTATCTATCATGAACCTTTTCGCTACAAATTTAGAAACCATAACAATGATATGAAGTGGAAGGATGTGATTTGGATCAATTTTTGGGACTTCATATTATTTGAAAGATAGTGCACATGGGGCATATAGGTGTCCCACTAGATTTTGGAATTCAATCACATTGTTGTCTATGGGAACACAAGTTTTACATATAGTACATTATTAAGGGTCTTCTTGTGGAGTGGGATAGTATAGAGGAGAGCTAAAATTGATATTCGGGTTGGTTTATTTCCAAGATGTTCCAAAATTTTATATTGTATCCCTAAGGGGAAGTAGTAGATGGGCCTGCTATGTTAGGTAGGATACTTTAGATTATGACATAGCATTTTTATCTAGGCTCTTGAGATTTAGAACATTGATAGATGGCTCAACTTTGGATATACATCCAATTAGACTTCTATAGTCAAGGTATAATGAGGTAATTATATGTTTTTTAATGGTCATCACCTTGTTTTGGTTCAGTGTTTTTGTTTTTGTGATTGTTATTGTTGGTGTTGGTGTTCTTAGTGGGTGTCTTTCCCATATTTTTGTTGTCATGTTATAGAAATTCATTTTGATAAATTAGCATCCCTACATTGGGAGAGGTTAGTGCCCCTAGCTTGATATCCTTTTGGTTAATGAGGTCTTGTACATAATCCTTGAGTTACCTACACTTGATAGTAGATTGTCCCTTGATGTGGTGCAAACCACATAACTCTTTTTCTTTGTACCATAAGGCCTTAGGTTGGCTCACATCTAATGGTTGTGTTTATGGATGCAACACAAGGTTTTTCTTTACTAGTTTCACAAAGATGAAATCATGTTATTCCCCTATAGGAGTGTAGACTTTGTTGGGTTTGTTTTACACCCATATTTTTTTCCCAATGGAAATATTGGTAGCATTTGTTTGATTTGTTAGTGCTTGTTGGGATGGTGTTTGTGCTCTTTGCAGATATTGTTGTTGTTGTGTTTGATAATATTGTTGTTGTTAGAATGTATTTGATTGTTTGTATGGTGGTTGTTGCTCAAATCGTTGTTGATAAGGGGGGTTTGATGTGGTGGGTGTTGTGTTGACCTCATGGACATGTCATGTATCTGTGCACCATAAATTACTATTTTCTTTTTCTTTTCCTAATACAGTAGTTTATCTTTTGATTTTCCTCACTCTTGGGTGGTTTCCTTTTAGATATTTGTAATTACATCATTAATAAGTCCTTCCTCTAGGCCCATGTCTTCCTCCTTGATTTCCTTGTATGTTTGAAGGCAATTCATGGCCATGTAGTGCACGAGTTTAGGGTGTGTATTATTCATGAACATTTTGACAAGATGTAACTTTGTGAGTGTTTACCACCTTTGTAGGTGTATCATCTTAAAATGTACACACTTTCCTTTTAAGACAAATAAGCTCCCCCCTTTTCATTATTTCTACTTTGTACCATTAATATGCTCATGCTCACTCTTGTTTTCATCTTTTTCCTCTTCTCTCTTCTATTTTTCCACCTTATCTCTCTAGTATCTACCCTAGCTATCAATGGTACCTAGGACTTGTCCTCCTAGACCAAGTTGACTCAGGTCAACCTAGTCTAGACTAGGTCAACCTAGGTCAACCTAGTGCTCCCAAGTCCACATAGTCCTAGACTAGGTCATCTCAGGTTAACATAGTTTTGGACAAGGTCGAACCAAGTTGACCTAGTCACTAGCAATTTTTGATCTCAGGGTCCAAAAGTTCTTGGGGGTTTAATTAGTTAATGATCATTATCTAGTTGGCATGTATTATTTTCCCACTTAAAAAATCATATATAAGGAGACTAGGAGGCTTCATTTCATATCTAATTCATATATCAAGCACCTCATTCTCAAGCACCTCTTTTTAGTAAAGATTTTAGCCTCTCATATTCAAGGAGTTCAAGTATTCAAGCATTTTTCAAGCATTCAAGAATTGGAGAATCCTTTATGAGCATTTCATCTTCAAGATATAGCGTATTATTGGTCATCAAGGGCAGAGATCTACATTGAAGCATTAATCCTCTTTATTGATGCATGTCCATATCCATGATATCATGATGGAGTTATGATAGATCCATTGCAAAGTGTGGAGGTGTCCTACATTCCTAATTCAAGATCTACATTACATACACATGGGAAAGATGAATCCTAACATTTATCTTGTTCTTTACAGTCATTTACATTTATCTTTCTCATTTATGGTTAATTCCTTGGCCTAGGGCTTGACCAAGACAAATCCTTATCAAACCCCAACCACCAAACCTTTATTTTTTGTGTTGATTTGTAGTTTGTGAGTGAAAAGAATTATAGTTCTGGAATCTACAATTTGCAATCTTTTTGGAGTTGTCAATTTTGGAGTCACAAACTATGTCAACCTAGTTGTGGGACCTCCTTCCATGTCAACCAAGTCCTTTAGTCTTAGATTTTGGGGACATTTTTGGGTTTTTTTTTCCTTTTGTCATTACATTCCAAGATCTGTCAGAAGTTCAGAAAAGATTCAGATTTGAAATTTATTGAGCATAAACATATCTTCCTCTATGCATTTCAAGGTGAGTCATTTACATTTTATTTCATTTTATATCTTTATCCTATATTTATGTCTTAATTGGGCTAATTTTCTTCACATAGCATCTAGATTTATATTTCTTAAGAAATTAGTTCAATAATACATTCACATTATTCTATTAAGGGCCTAAGAGAGTGTATTTCTTTGTATTGCATTCCTTTTTATAACCTAGATTTAGTATTAGCACCCTTCTTCCTTAAGTTCCTAGCAAATCTAAATTGAATCATAAGTGGGATCACACTTGGAAATCCCCCTCTTTCCCTCACACATATATTTGAATGGCTTAATGTCCTTGTGAAATGGAGGTCTACATCCTTATTAAAGTACTTCTATTTTATCACTAAACATTAGGTAATCAAAAAGGATTTTTCTCTCTTTTTGTTTGGTATGGACTAGATCAATTACTCACAATCAATTTCAACAAATTGAGCATATTATGTTATAAATGCCTTTGAAATTTCATAACATTTGTTCATAGTACCATAGAGTATCTAATAGAACCATTCAAGTGTAGGTCCCTCTATACTTTCAAGAAAGAGATGCATGAGAAACACGTCACTAGAGGCCACCTCTTGATAATGTTGTTATTAATATATAATACTAAGAGGCGGGGGGGGGTGAATTAGTATTCTACAAACTTTTTCCCACAACTAGATATTATTAATTACTTTATAATATGCATATAAAAGTAAACCAACAATATTGAATAGTAAATAAAACCATACATAGAGAGAACTAATAACACCATTATTTGTTAACTAGGGAAACCCTAGTGGGGATGGTACCCACAAAATGATCCACTAAAAAAAAAAATCATGTTAAGGATGTTGATCCTATTAAGAATATGTGAAATACATATAGTGTCTTGGTCCTTGTTAGAGGACTAGGCCCTATTAAAAGCCTCAACCCTATTAGGAGTTTCTTCAACCCTATTAAGATCATTCAGAGATATGATATAGTGTCTTTATAAAAAAATGAGATAGATAAAAACCTCTTTATCACTGACTGCCTTACTTCACATAGCTTGATTTGACATTAGAATTTGCATCATAGATCTCTCATATAACTCTGCATTTCATATACATCATATACTTTTCATTCTTAGATATATCACATAACGCACAACTTACATACTTTTCATAAAGTAACTCTTTACTTATACTATTTCCTTTCATAAAACTCTTGTGTAGTCAGCTTCATGCAAACACATGTTACACTAACTAAGGGTAAACATCTAGCATTTTTTTCCCTATAAAAATAAGTAATTATTTAGTGACCAAAATAATTCCTTAACACTTTATACCTATTTTCTTGTTGTACTATGTTCTATTGGGCACACTATCTTTATTCTTATTTAGCTTGTAACTTTATTCTTATTATCTATACTAACCTATGAACTTCAGTATGTCATCATGACACTTTGATATACCTTCACTTAACTTCACACATGCCAAATATCTTTGTAGCCTTCACTATACCAAAAACAATCTCTATGCTTATAGTGAAACTACCTAACACCTAGACAATTTTCTATCTCTGACTGTAGAATCTTTAGCAATATATTTTTTCATTACAACCTGAAATATTAGTTGGCATAAATGACAACTTTAACTCATCTTACCTAGCTATATTGCAAAAAAATACATGTAAAATTATTTTACATGGGTGATTGGATCCCCCTTCTCCTTGAATTTGTCAAATTTGGGGATTTCAAAGTGCTTGGGGAATGGTGTTGTTTTTATAGCCTTTTCAAATAGATATAGGAAAACATTTTCAAAGTTGAATATTTTAGATTCACTACCACTTTGAATTATTTAAATAGCATTCTACATCTCTTCCCACTCTAGAAGTACAAGTGTCATAGGAGGTTCCCCCAATCCTGATGCCCCTAGTATATGGTATGTATTAGATGGAAAGGGTGAATATGGATGATTTTGATGGGTGTATTGTGGTGGTTGTAATTTCAAATATCCTTCTACTTGGATGGGGCCCAATGGTTGTTAAGGTGGTGGTTACACATATTGTTGCACATGTCAGATGAATTATTGTTGGAACTATGAATGCTTTTATGGGGGATAGTTGTGTGACTATTGTACAAGTGAGTTGGATTGTGTAAGAATTTGTGCATATTTTTTTTGTGATGGTGGTTGATATAGTGGTGGTAGTTGATATGATGATGCAATGGTTTTGGAACCCATATTCTTCCCCACATAGAATGTATGCATAGTTGTATAAGAAGGTACTTGGGATTTTAACTGGAACTAGGTAATTTATACAAGGGGTTCATCATGTTCCTACTTGTTTTTTTGGTAGTTCCTATTGGCTACTACCCAAGGGAGGTATGGATAAATAGTTGATCATGGGTAGAGATGGATCTAGAGGTGGAGGAGGTGGAGTTTGTTGTGTTTGTGCTTGGAAGACTAGCATAAAAGGGATTCAACTTTGGAGAGTTGTGGCCTCTCTTTGTGTTTATGGTCATCCCCATGGACCAAGTGCAAATGAAGGGAATTCCTTGTATGGGAGTAAATGAGTGAGCACCCATACTAGATGTGACAAGGATTTGGTTGCTTGGCCCTATCAACAGCATTCTTGTAGTAAATTGTGGTACTAATTGTGTATTTTGCTAAAAGGGGTTGGAAGCACTACTAGTTAGTATATATGATGTGAAAGTACCTATTTTGGAGGTGGAAGGTCCTACAATATTGAGAGAGATGGATGTTGGTTGCATAGTGATAGTAAAAGTTATGAGAATTTTAGTACATGTGGATTGTATGATGATAAGTTGTTGAGGTATGGTGTGAACTATTAGATGTGTGATGGAGGATTGATTATTTTGTGGGATGGGAGACCTAAGTTGGGTAGATACTAAATTTGGATCTATGGTTGTTTGTATCACCAATGGATGTCCTTTTCTTAGGATTGTAAAAGGGATCATTTAGATCTAAAGGATGTATGGGTAGTTGTAATATGTCAAACAAAGGATGAATTGGGTCTATAATTCTATAGGTGGTAGTGGTGGTCTTGCAAAGCTAAAGGTACCGACATCATCTATTTGTAAGTTTTCCATAATAGTATCACTATTTTGGTCAATGATGGCATAAATAATGTATTTCCTTGTTAGTTCCTAAAATTCCTCTAGGGATGACTCAGTAGGTCTCAAATTTTTTAAATTCTAGGGAGAAGGATCAAAATTGATCATGTTTTCCTCTAGATTAGGATGTGTGTTATTTGAATAACCACTAGAATTAGGATCCATGTTTGTTTTTTCCTTTTGTTTTTGTTTTGTCACTACAACATTTGGGGTCAAATTATGATGGCAATTTGTGATGACAGTGTGATTTGTTTTTGATTTTGATGTTTTTTTGCAAGTGTCCCCAATATCATCATTATACTGATGTTGTCATCATAATTACAATGTCCATGTGATTATAAACAAAACAAAAATGACATTAGTCAATCCCCATTTGATCAATTGTGGAAAGCTACACATGCAAGAGTTTGGGGATCTCTGATTGAATGTGGAGATCAGCTATGGAGATCTACATTTTCTTTGTCATTTTATACCCTTTCTCTACAAATTAGTTTTGTGTCATGCCCTTTCTCTGTGATGAGTTATTGTGTCATGTAATTGTGATCTATGTACCCCATTCCTTCTACATTAAGGGGAAGAGGAGTAAGTTTTTCATTCCCTTGAACTACCTTCTTTTGAGTCTTTTAATTTCATAGTAGTACTCTTGGTTTTTGAAGAAAAAGAAATATGACTTCCAACGTCTTCATATGGTACTTTTAATCTTGCAAGTGGTAGGTATTTCCTTGAATCAAACCTCTAGAATATATGCCCTAGTCATCATAGGCATTAGTAGCAAAGTCTTCCATACATATTCCTTATAGATATGAACAATAAATTTTATAAAAATAAACTATACCTCCTACATGGAAATAGACATTTATGAGTGCCTCCCTATGGATATGGCCATCATCTTGTACATGGGTTTTTATGTACTCCTATGGTCAATATAAGCACAAACTCCATATTATTCATGATTAACTTTCATTCCATTATGAAATACATATGTCATAACATCCTCTTTTTGGTTGAAAAAAGCCATAGAAATAGCATTTTCAAGTTCATTGAATGACTTTTCAATTAGTAAGGGATTCCTTGCATTCTCTTCATCAAAACTAGCCATAGGTTTACCTATACCTTTGTTTCTTGTGCTTCCACTTGTCTTTCTCTTCTACGAGGAATCGTCTTAATAGGCCATTTTATCTTAGGTCTAATTTGTAAGTATGTTATGGACTGACCCAACCCATGTACTTATCTAAGGTTATTTCCAATTCTTATTTGATTCTCTTTAGCTTTATTACATGTCGCCTCTTTGTTTTTTCTTCCTCTTTTCTCCTTTCTTCCTCTTTTCTCTCCTTTCTTTTCTTTTCCTCTTCTTTTTTTAATTTTGTGCATTCTAATATTCAATCCATGCATCTAATGTTAGCTTCTCCCCAAGGTCAAATCCTTCCTTGTGAGAATTTTCCTTGGTTCTTTTCAACTACCTAGTTTTTGGCCACCTACCTATAGGTTCTCTCTTTAACCTATCTACCCAAACAAATAACCCAAGTGTTCAAAAAAAATCACACAAACACCACTAGAGATGTCATTATATCAATTATCTTTTGAGGTCTTCTTCCCATTTGGATCTAAATCACCTACTTACCAAGTGATACAACGTCTTTACCTTTTCTTCCACAATACCCAATGGTGTTTAGTTGTCAAGAGTCTTGCCAATATTGAACTTGTGGTCCTCGAACACAAACACCAACTCTTAGCAAATTCTAGCTAGTAGACAATAGAAAAGGACAATATAGTGATCATGGGTTGACTATTAACTTTTTGACATTAATATGCAATAACTAATCATCATCACAAACCTTGCAAGCTAACTAACCAAATCCTTGATGAAAAATTCCACTGTTGTTCGCTTGATAACCTATGTAACACAACCTTTATACTCCACTTAAGAACCAATAATCAGTTTTGAACTTTGTATGATTGTCTAATGTTATGAACAATTATAATTACAAAAAAAATTATTATCCATCCCCACTCTTTCACCATTCCAAAGTTATTGGTGATCTAAAGAATTATCCTAAGTATGTCATGCAAGTAGGGGTTATAAACAAGTTCTTCTCATAAACTCTTAAACTTAGGTTCTTCTAAGCCTTAGCAAACATATCACAATTAGTCCCTCAAGACTCCCACAAGCCTAGAGACTAGGTGGTTGGCCTTTTCCTCATGTTGCACTCACCTCTTCATAATCTCTACTAATCTCTTCACAAACACCAAACAACTACCCATCTCACCATACAACACCCCCACCCCCTTACACCCTCCATAATCTTTCACAAACTCCACACCCCAAATACTTCCAAGGGGATTAAATAATCACAAACAATATGATTTTAAACATTCATAAGGTTTCATGCACTTTAGTAGGCTCCATACACCAACCTAACAAATTGACCTAATAAGGGGCTCTTCCTTGTAGCTTTATTTTGGGGTTTTAGACTAAAACTCAAAAATCCTTTAAAACGAAAGCCTAAACTAATGGAGGATTAAGACACCTACTATTGAACCCTATTAAAATTCAAAATCATAACTTTCCAACTTATCATTAAGGCACAACAAGTTTCAAGCTCACAAAAAATTAAAAGAACTTGAACAAATGAACTTGGTAATGCATTTACCTTATCAAATGCCTTCAAACCCTTGTCATAATGCAGGTTTCATTTATATTTCAAGAAACTGACCTCAAACCTCCAATATCTCACCTACCCAACTCTTCCAATGGGTTCTTCAATATCCCATGAATGCATGCAAGGTCTCTATCACACACAAAGACCTTAGCCAAGCCTCTGTTACATTCTTCTTCAACTATGTTCTACTATTCAAAGATATTTATAGTAGGACACATAAGGAATTTCTTGCTTAGCACCTTGCTTCAATAATGGCCATGGCATAAACTTGAAAGAAATGAAAAATAATAAATGATAACATTAACCTAATCCTACTCCTAACTTCAAAACCATGAGCTTGTGCAATCAAGGTGGAAACAAGACTAATGGATGCATTGATAGACCTATAGATTACCCAAAAGATAAAATATTAACAATAGTGGATAAATATATACATAATCAATATAGGAATATGGGTTAAATTTTCTAAACCATTAGGGAACCATTTCCACAAGTTCTAGAGGAAGAAGTATAGTTCTACAATCAAAATATAAGGTATAGTCTAAGTTGTGCCAAAGAAAACTAAACCTATCACATTACATAAAGCTTCAAATCACCGTCCTACCTCCATCATTTCTCTTCATAAAAAATTTATTGCATAATATATGTAATGAGAATGAATTTTCAACTTCTTAAAGACTCTTATCCAAGTGTACAAGCTTGATGACCCTTCACATTCCAAAACTGTCAGTTTGCAAGAAAATATTGTCAGCAACATTTTTGACAAGATAGAAACATAATACAACATTTTTACATTTTGACATATTTTTCCAAATCATGCCTATTTGGCAGCATATATAGGTCCAAAATTCTTACAAATTACATTTTAATTCATATGTGACCTTACATGACATTTTAATATCTTAGGGGTCTTTGACTCACTTTACCCAACATTTACTTTGAAAGTAACCTTGGTCTACATAACCTTAATTGAACACACAATTACATTAATTGAAATGAATATTTAACAAATCCTATCAAGACTCATAAACATGCTAAAATGACTCAAAATTTAGTGGAAATGGTTAGGGTATTCCTACACCATACTCCCTTTGTTGAAAAAAACTCAAGTTCCTTGAGTTTGTTGCAGGGACTTTGTTTGGTGTTGATATTGTTGCCTCCTTTTTGAACTAGTTCACTATTTGACATTGCAATGTATATTACTTCCATTATCTTTTGTTTCATTTTTCAAAATGATTCTACTTTTGATGATTTTAATTGGAGGCTCAACTGAATTCCATTTTGCATCTACTACAACAATTTATTCTTCAATTTGTAAGAAGAAATTGTGCTAGTGTTTAGTGGAATCTTAGTATCAAATACATTGGCTCCACCTAAACCAATCATCTTCATTTTTACATAGGGTTTACCTTTCCTTGGTGACAAGAATACAGCATATCGATTACTCATCATCCCAATTATCAACAATTGTGGCTTCAACAAATTTATTGAGATTAATGTCACTATCTTTACCTCAATGTTTACTATGCAAGGAGAACTTACTATTTCTGTATTGAAAATTTTCATCTCTCCATTGTCTAAGGTCTTAGAATAACCTATCACCATCCTTTTTTCATTTTCAACTTCATTATTTTGAATCCATTTTTTTGGGTTCTGATAAGAATTTTTTTTGATCTCACTTGAGGTCTTTATTATGTCTTCAACTGATCCAACTTATTTATGGCATTGTTCTTTTTCAAATATATTATCAATAGCCTCACCATTTACTACCTTCAAATTTTCTATCTTCTCCACATTACTTTCCAACTATAGGGGATGCATTGCTTCATCATATTCAGGTTCTTCTTGACTATCCTTTTCACCAATACTATTCTTTGTCTTGGACATTTGTTCTCCCTTTGGAATTATCCTTTAGTCTAACTCAATAACCACTCTCTCTTCAGCTACTTGAACCTCTATCTTAAGAGTTTCCTCAACATGATGTAATGCCCCTTCTCCAATACCCTATTTTAAATCCTAATAACATGAGTATAATTATATATAGGAAGAGTCAGAAGATGAAATGTCATGTTTTAGCCTCTTATGTATAGAATGTGAATTTTATACTATAATCTTACACCTTATGATAGAATGATGGTAAGTAGGTTATGGGATTTGAGTATGACATGATTGGCATTTCCCTTACCAATATGAACCTAAGATCTTATTAGAATTGATATACATTTTAGTCTCTACTGTGTTAAATATCATATTCAAATTTACATTAGATTGATAAGCTAAGACCTATGGAATAAAGGCTCAAGATGTGATAACCTGGAAATTGTGTTGATGGTTTCATGATATAGTATGGGCTATTAAGATAATTGAATTTTGGAAAGATAAATAAACATGCACTCTTGTGAAACATTTCTAATAATCATAGATGAAAATTGTCATCAAAATTAGATAAGGGTCTACAATGTAGAACTTAGTATGATGCAATAATCTAATTATTGTGCAAGTACTATTATTAGGTGGATATGTTGATATTCATAAGGAAAAATTTTATGGCCCAATAAAATCTAATGGATTTATTCTATGATAGATTTTGAAACTATGAGACATGACTATGCAAACATCCTATTTACCTAAAAAAATTGATACACCTTATAATGTACTATCTCATAATGATAATAGGATACTGTGAGAAATCAAACTATATTTAAGTGAATCAAAGGATATTAGTTGTAATGTTTACATTTTGATGATTTTGACCTAAAATATGTGTTTAGAACTAATTTTCATGTTGAATGACTTAACAATATAGATTCAACATTTCATCATATGATAGAAAATGGATTATGATGTGGTTCAGATCGTGAGTTGATCATTTGATTAGATATTAATTTCAATATACGAATTCTGATATTTCAATGTTTTAAATGATTTTTATGAAAATGATTGGAAAATAAAATTGATTATGATGTTAAGTTGAATTATTTAATATGAAATTTTCATGCACTTATATACATGCATTTAATATGATTTTTTTTTCATTGGGCTACTGATGTTTGAGTTAGTGTGCAGCCAATTAAACCATGGAATTATTTGGGGAAAACAAGGTCCAAACCTATGTGAACACGGTTTAGCCAAGGAAAAACTTGGAACATTCAAAAGGCTCATTGTGATGTGTTTTATATCATAAATGTAAGCTTGCATGTGTGTGGTGAATTTAAATTCATGAGTAAATAGGGACATGTCATTGTCATGTGTAATTTGTTTTAATGTGTCACTTGATAGTTGTAGTTGTTTATGTGTTGATGAAATGTCACCTAGGGTTCTGGTCATGGTTATTTAACCTTAAACTAATTACCTTTCATATGATTAAGTAAATCCTCTTGGAGAAGGGATAGGATGGATCACCATCAAGGGAAATTTGAACTCAAACTTGACAAGGATTTTAGAGGGTCAATAGGTAGTCCCAAAGTGCCATTTTTGTGAAAATAAGTTACCCATATGTTATCATAACATGTTAGGGGCCTAAATTTAACCATTTTATTACTTAGCTAGCCTAGGGGACCCCTTAACCAATACATTCTTCCACCAATTCGAAAATTGGGTTGTCCCATGATTTCAACCCCATCTATGCTCTTAGTCAAAAGTAACAAATTTGGTAGGGGAAAAGTTGTAAGAGATAGTGGCTTGATGTTTTTCCAAAAGGAGGTAGTTGAAGATTTTTTTTTTAGTGGTCTTGGAAAAAATAGTGGGGTGTTCACCCACTCTTTAAGTTTAGAGACATTTAGGGTTTTGGAGGGAGGCTAAGGGAACTCTTCATCAACTATCATTTCCATTTTTCTTGGACCAAGGTTGGTGCTCAAACCATGACATTTTAGCATTGCATAATGAATCTAAAAGTATGTAGTATTGTTATGGGATCATGCATTGTTATTGTAACCTTTGTATTGTATTGTGATTGTGCATTGTGCTTCATGTATTTTCTTGGTTTTCTTCCTTGATCTCCTTGTTTTGTTTTGAATGTTGAATTTGTTAATGGGTGTGAAGGCTTCACTCATCCTTGGGAGGGAAGAGAAGCCTTGGGTGAAGGGGTTAGTTGAGCTGAATATTGTAGTTGAGAAAATTTACCTCGTGATGAGGAGTTGTTCTTTCTTTCATGGAGTATGGGCTCCATTGAAGGCATATGCCTTTTGTTGTCTTTTGGAGGTATAAGGATATGTGTAAGAAGGAGGAGATTTTATGATAGCATTGAGAGGAAAAAATACAATTGCAGTTTAATTTTTGTGTTATGGGTATGGCATTCTCCTCTTTGAAGAGTCCACCTTCACCCAGTCTGTTCATGGTTCCAACAATGAATCATTGTGCAAGCCATGGACGGGATTATTTTTGTGATGTGTTTTTGTTGTGTATATGTATTTATTTGCAATTTTTTGTGTGTATCCCATTTGGGCCTTGTTTCCCCAGCTTGGTGTGTGGCTTCTTAGAAGCCTAGGATGGGAGGTGAGCCTCCATGGTTCCTAGTTTTGTGTTCTTGTTTTAGGTTGTTCTTTTAGACCCATAAGAAAAGGAAACTTGGATTGCTCACAGGTAGAAGCAATGTGGAAAGAACCCTATCATTTGTGTATTACATGATTAATGGAGAGATCCCCACCGTGTTCACTTGTTGTGATGTAGGACTACATGTTGGCAATATAAGAACTAGTAGAAATGTATTTGTATTAAAGTTAGTAACGTGGATTGAGTATTATGTAGGATATTTGTTAGCAAGTAGGTATTTAATAATAATATGTTCTTAGGATACATTACAATAACATATAAACCTCTTGTTGCTATGTAAATCAATAGATTTAGAACACATTCAAACATAATTCTTTAAAATAGTTCATGGTATCCTTCAATTAGTAAATGTGCATGAAGTTGTTGATAAATTGAATGTCGAGTAATACATTGTAGGATTTTGGAAAAATAAACAATAAATAATTGATTTTTAAAAAAAATCTAGTTAGTAGTACCTAGCTAGTAAGTTATAAATATGGTTGAAGATAGAAAAGGGATAAAATGTAAGAAGTTCAAAAGAGAAAAGTATACCTATATAATAAAATAGAATGGAATAGAAATGGGCATGGCTTGTAATGAATTAAGGTTATATATATATATGGTAAGACAACTTGGAATCAAAACATTAGGACAAATATATACATCTACTTATTTGTAAATTTATGAGATTTTTCAATGACATTGCTAAGGAATTTGTACTCCACACTTATATATGCAATGTCTTATTACAAGTTTAGGATGCAGAAATCAAAATGGTAGCATCATCTAGCTCTTATGTCATAGTATAGATTTTCAATGAATGTTAGAAAACTAATTGGTCTCCCTTGAAAACTTGAAGTCTAAAATTTCCGTACAAAACAAATTCTCCTACACCAACTAGAATCATTACCTCCAAAATATACCTTGGAATTCTATCCGTGAATCCTAGGGTATTATTGTATATATTTTCCTAAATGTTATTTAGTACTACTCCTACTTGATAATCAAATAAGTGATATCCTACTATCCTTGAGAAAACATGAGTTAGTATACTTCAAACATAGTTTGATAAAGTATTCACAACAAAGCATATGTCCTTTGGTAACATCCTTTAGTTCATTTAAAAAAAAATTGGTTTTGTTTTGCCTTGTGAAATTCGAGCATGACATTTTGGTATCAAAGCCTAGTTTGCAACACTTGGGCATTAATGGGTCCATGTGAAATATATGATTTTCAAGTTACCATAAGAAAATTAGAAAACTCACTTTAATAAAAAAACAATCAACAAACCAGCCTTTCAAGTTTATGACTTCTTTATGTGAGCTCGAGTAAAGATTATCGTCTTTAGGTGAACGAATAATGATTAATGATTTTTTTTAAATCACATTTTAGACTAGAGTATGTCCTCCTATGATATTGGAGCCATAATAAGCATTAGTTATTTGAAAGGATAAGTAAGTTATACACTCTAGATGAGTAATATTACTCAATGATAATAATGATATCTTGAAACTTCTGAGGATTAAGATACGTGAACACTCTACAAGGAAGCAGAAGTGAGATAAGTATTAGTTGTGAAACTAAAATCCTTAAATAACATGATAATAAGGGGAATTTATGCAACACCCCCCCCCCCCCCCAAGTAGCTACAAGACCTATTGGCTCATGATCAATGATCATGTCATGCATAATAATAGTTTTAGATATACCAAGATCTAAAAGGATTGAGTGGATTTGTAATTATACTTAGTAAAAACCATTAAATCCCCATGAACTAAGTTTTTTTCTTGGGATTGACCCAACGCTCTTAATAAAAAATTGATAAGAAAAACAAATAGAAGAAAACCACAAGGTTGTGAATAGCTACCCTACTATGAAGCTCTAGTGAAACAAATATCAAATAGAATACATTAATGGAATGTTTTATGTTTAAACTATCATGACAGTGACTCTATTTATATTTATGATAAATTCATATATGAGGATAGGGAGTAAGAGATTTCCCTTACAATATGATATTTCAAAGATGCTTGCTCTATAAGTACCCCTATATGTAATACCTTGTTAGAATTAACAAATCTCGAACAACATACGAATAAAAAATTAAATGCAGAAACAAAGAAGACAAATATAAGAATATAGATAACACACATATTTAATGTGATTCACCCAAAACCTGGGCTATGTCCACCTACACAATTTTCCAACCTTTCTTATTATCTAGTGATTACAATACAAACTCTTACAACTCAATGCTACTGCAAGAACAACCTATCTCAATATACATCATATTTTCATGCAATCCCTAACCCTAAGCTATCTTATATAATATATTCTTGCTTTAGGGTTACAATATACCTATCCAAATAAGGTGCAATAAAATAGGAGCAAAATTATTTTATGAAGTATGTACAATACTTTTCTAATCAGTCAACACAAACTAACATGCCCATCATGAATTCTTAATGAAAACCTATTCCTCGAAGAATTCATCATTACACCTTGAATGGTGCTTGTTAGGAAAGTATGCTAGGTTAATATAGAGGCATCTCATGGGTCCTTCTAGTCAAGACCCTATAGTATCATATTCCAAGATATGTGACACAAACCTTGATCCATGTAATGCCCCACCAAGGGATCCAAAAGAGTTAACCTAAGGTTTTACTAAGTTTGCCAACATTTTTTTTTTGAACCAAGAAAGAATAACATGCACATCAAACACATAGTAGCAGAAGCAATAACATACAATCAACTAGAACATACATAACATGTTACATTTTTTAAGGATCCCATGATGTTGAATTACATTTAAATTTAATTAATACTAAGTCTAACAACTACTGCCTCCACATGAAAGAATAATAGAAAGTCCAGAGTCCATAATATACATTTGTTTTGAATGCCTCTTGGCAAATGAAACTCGAAATGCTCAATCATCCACTGTACATGTCATAGGGTATAAAAGGCTTAAAAGAATATACATATGTACAAATAGAAATACATCATCCTCCTCAAATCCATGATACAAAGTACAATAAAATAAATGAAAGCATCCACCATACATGATACGTCCATCCATCATAAAACAAAACTAAGTGCGTAGTTCCACCCAACCGTTAATAGCATCATAAGACCATCGTGGGCCCTAGCCATCCCCCATGCGTAACATCCCAAGCAACCGATCAGATCATTGGTACTATTGTAATAGGGATGTCACTACTAAAACATGCTACAAAATATGCATAAAGAAATCTAACATACTAGAATAAAGCATAAGATGATCCTATAAAGTAGATAACATCACCTATCACATGCTAATCATCAATATAAGAAAATGCATTAATAAATAACATCATCTAAACATGATAAAAAAGCATCCCAAGAAGCCCCAACCATGGTGACTATGGATGGATCTTAGTGGTAAGAGTAAAAAGCACTACCACTCGACCATATGGAACCTAAATGGCCCACTCCCACCATGTTGAGGAAATAGTTTCAAGTCCTAAATAGGATATCAAACCACATATCACAATTACTCTCTAAGTCCAATCCTAAAATCAATCTAACTCAAAGGTTCTAAGACAGATTGACATCTAATTCCCAAAGGCACACAAGACACGTAGGAAACCTACTATGTAAGTGAGCAAGTGTCATCACATGAATCATGCTCAGAGTTACTCGAGTAGTCCCTTAGGACTCTCGAGTCCCTATTGATCCCACTGTGGCCACTAGTATCCTCTCATACTGACAAGGCATACTATAGAATGCAAGATCACAACCAAGCATTCTCTCTACTCCCATCCTAGTCTATACTAGCACTCGAGGCATGGGAAAGAATATACAATTAACTCTTTTAATCCCCATCCAGTGTAATGTTTTCACTTATTAAAACAACTTACAATGAGTTACCCTAGCAGCCACTTTAGGGCCCTGGCCCCCATTACAAGCCACTTCTTAAGTAGATAACCTACCCTAGGCTCATAAAAACACAAATCAATATTTATATAAAAATCACCTCAACCCTATACAAGTGACTAGAAAGCATCAAAAGATCATCCACAATAACCACACCAGTTCTCCATGAGCAATTGGAAAGCACCAAAAGATAATCATAATAATCACAACAATTCTCTACAAGCAACTGAAAGGCATCAAATGATAAGTTACAATATCCATCAGTTCTCTACAAACAATCGAAAAGTATCCTAATAATACTGATCAACAACTCCAAGATGATCAAGTCAAACATGTCACAACATGACATCATCAAGAATATAGCAAACACTTCAGTCCCATCAAGGTGACTGGAAAGCAACCACAATATAACTGATTGAGAACTCAAAATGGTTAAGTCAAATATCTCATAGCATAAGTCCTGCTATCCCAAAAAGACACTGAAACATAGTAACCAATAATATAACACACTCAACATAGAGCATACCATCACATGCCATGGTTGGGTAAAAATAATCAAGATTGAGATTAAAACATCATACCATCACAATTGCATAACTCCCAAGCCTTTAGTAAATGTCCTAAGATTGGTCAAAGATAGGTCAACATATAATCAACCCCAAAAACCCCAAAGCATATACAATACATAGAAAACATGATAGTCTAATAGTTTGGTTTGTTTTTGAAAATACAAGTTGAGTTAAAAGTAAGGTTTTCAGTCTTTGTTTCATTGTATGTTTCAAATACATAAGTTTCCATTTCTAGTTGAATGTATGTTTCGGGTAGATACAATTCATCATTTACCCCTACCATTAACCTATACTTTCATTTAAATAATTACACAATCACCCCTATACTAGTTTTTAAGTCAATTTTCTAATATATTCCAAGAGAATTTATTTATTTAACTTATTAAATAGAACATATCGATTTCAAATAATTTACAATTTGTTAAGATCAATATTATCAATAATTAAAATTCCATTGAGTAACTTTGCTTATCAATTAAACTTAATTAATAATTAATAAAATTAAAAATAATTTTATTAATTAAAAATTATCTATATTTCAATGCATTATTATTATAATTAATAAATAAAACTTATTATAATAATATTAAAATCTTATTAATAAATATTAAAATAATAATTACTTATTATTAAAATTGTTAATAATTTTTAATAATTTAATAAAAATATTATTAATAATTATTAAAAATTATTAATAATTATCATTTAAAAAAATTAATAAAAAATTTAATTAAATAATATATATATATATATATATATAAAATCAAACAAATTACTTGTGATTTAATAAATCGCTGCACTATTTAAACATAGTGCCAACCCTTTAAAAAGGGTGGCCTGCGACGGTACTGCCACGACAGCGGCTATCGTGCAGTCATTAATGGTTGTTGGTGGATCCACTGTCATGGACAGTGACCACCAATGGGGGGTGGGATGTGACTACCCACCTCTCACCAAATATATATATATATATATATATATATATATATGTATATATATATATATATATATATATATATATATATATGTATATATATATATATATATATGTATATATATATATATATATATATGTATATATATATATATATAATGAAAACTTTATTATTATATTTTTTATAAAAACTTTTATTATTATATTATATTTTATTTAAAATTTAAAATAATTCAAATTCAATCTTATCTCTTTTTAAATATAAATATATTAATTTAAATTTTATTAAAATTAATAAAATTAAATTCAAACATGACTTTTATATATATATATATATATATATATATATATATATATATATATATATATAAAATTTACAATATTAATCTAATAGGAAAAATACTTCCAATCCATTCAAATTTTCTTATTAAAAATTTTATTTTAACTCTTCCCAGATTAAATACAATTTTCTATCATCTAGAATGAGGGTTTCCAACTAGGTTTTCTCTTGATCTCTTTGCACACAGAAGGAATCAACATGCATATCAAGATTTTCCAAAAATTAAAGATTGAAGGATTCATTGCAATGAAATAAAAATAATGAAATTCACAGTCATGAAGAAGACAGGATTATCTAAATAACATAATTTAACTAGGTGCATAAAACTCAAGAACCTACCTGGTTCTGATTCTAAAATCGCAATGCCCAGAAGATTTGTGAGGGCATTCGCTTCTATCCAAGAACTTTTCTCTAACAATTTTCCCAAAATTTCCCTTTCAAAATTCGCTTCCAAATTTTCTTCCCAAAATTCACATCCAAACTTGCTTCCAAAATTCGTGCCCAAATTTCTCTTTCCCAAAAATGAACCCTCAAATTGTGATAAAGAGTTCTCTCTTTAAATCGGGGCACTAATTATGCGTTCACGTAGGAGAACTCTATGCTCACTAGACTTTGACTCCTATTAACTTTTCTTAATTCTTTCTTTATCTTTTCATGCACATTAATTGAATTATTAAATAGCTTTATTAAATTTTCACTTGACTTCATTTTTAAATTAATTTATTATATTTTAAATCTCATGCACACTTTATTAAAATATCTTAATTAAATTCACATGTTTTATCCTTTTAACTAATTTCTTATATTTTAATCTCATGCTCACACCATTTGAACTTAACACTTTTTCATAAATTAATATATTTTCACATTTTAATTCATTTTTGAAACTTAATTGATAAAATATTTATTAACTTAAATAATAATAATATTTAGCATTTATTTAAAAATAAACTCTAAATATATTATTATTAAATTAAATAAATATTCTCACGTTCTAAAATTATCCTTATAACTTTTATCTTTAAATTTAATTCTTTTATTTAATTAATTTCTCAATTATTTAAATATAATTAAATATTAAAATATCATATTAATTTTCCATTAAATTAAAACATTAATTTAATCTTTTAATTAGACTTAATTAATAGAAAATCCACCAAAGACTCATAAAACAACATTCGAAAACCTGCCATAGAAAAACACATACAATATCAAACTAAGGGGTTATAATCACAAATTAATGTCATCTGAAGCATTCGGAGGGTACTCAACTCAGATATTTGTCCTAATTTTCAATGAGGACAAATGGCTTAAAGGTTTAGGATTTGGACTCAAGAATTTATCTCCCCTCTCTTACCATTGAGATAATGTGATAGGGTATGCTCATCCTGGCAATTTAGGGAAGTCGATACCCAGTACTTGCAACATGCATAAAATCCATGTATGTACAAACATAATATTCTAAGCTAAACATGCAATGGTAGGAAGTGGTATGTCGTGTAGATCCTAACTAGCAGGTGACTACAACTCCCTTCCTTAACCACATCAGAAACACCATATATAAAGAAAACAAACATGTACACCATACACATGTAGTATGGGGTAAGTATCCATAAATAAAAACACATATGATAATAAATCATCTAACTAATCATCATCGATAACTACAAACACTATGATAACCATCATGCATACATGAAATATAGAGTACCAAGTAATCTCATCATATAATCAACTGAATGTAAAACAATATCCAATAATCTCAAAACAATCCAACCAGTAATCGAGCATGAAACTAGCCTAAAAGAGTTTAGCAATGATAACAGAAACACGAACTAGGGGCAGACACTACAATCCATTTGTATAATTGGTGTAGAATCACTACCTATGGACAACTTTAAGTAGTTCTTGCTAATAATATGTAGAAAGGTAAGCAACCATAGTCAATTGAAGAATGAACTCCTAGACTCAAGGACCCCATCAACGACAAGAGTTGGATCACACTCCTACCTATTGCGAGAAATGACTAAAAATACAAGAGAGTTTTCTTCACATATCATTAATTTCTAATGTAGCTATAAGATAACTTTTCTCTTCTTCCCAATAGGAAACCTTGGTATGACTACACAACTCTTAAAATATTGCATCATTATTTCTCTAGATTTATTTTGTCAACTAGTGAAGTATTTATTTCATTGATTTCTTATTATGATCCCACTGCCTTAGGGACACCCCTTGTTTTAATTGAAGATTTATCATTGTGGCCACACTTGTTTTTATTTTTCTTTTAATTGGTTATTTTATCTTTGGATTTAAGTTATTTATGAGGCATTTTTAGGTGAATAGTGTTGATTAGTGTGTTGTACTACATTTTATGAGATGGTCATACCAAGGAATACTCTCAATAATTCATGTGAGAGATTGGGACACTGTAAGATGGTCTTGTTATAAGATATGAAGCTTTTAGATAGGGCCCTAGAACACATACCTTCTTATATCATAACTATGAATTCTTTCAAACTACATATAGCATAGAAATAGATTGTCCTTTAACTTTGAAGCAATGTGAATAGACACCATATTGAGGGCTTTAAGTAAGGGTGTTAATAGATTTATATATATATATATTAATGCACACTTTAACAATTAGACCTAGGCAAGGTTGTGTAATGATTATGATAATGGACAAAATGAAATGATCAAAATAAGACTAAGGAACTTGGAGTAGAATCTACATGATGTCAATATTGAACAAGCATAGGTGAAACGCATGTTCATTAATTGATCTTGAAATAATACAAGTAACTACATTCCAAGTATGATTGTTCATATTAGGGGATTTCATTATGTGTCAAAATCAATCAAAAGATGAATCTAGAAGATTCATCTACCTAAAAAAGGATTGATCTAATTGTTTCATAGTTGATCCAATACAAAGATAATGCAAAACTCCAATTATTATCTTATAAAAGGTAATAGATTTGATTTCTCAAGTTTTATGTCTCAAATGGATTCTGATAGTTTCAATAGCATATTCAATTGGATTCATCAATTAGAATACTAGTATTAACACTAATAATCAACACTATAATTGATTTCCATGTCATAAAACCCTCAATGAGAAACAAATAAATAAATAAAATGCTAACCAAGTGTTTGCATTTGATAGGTCATAAGGAAATCTTGATATCAAGATAATAAAATTGAATTCTTATATTTCTAATGGAAGATAAACAATCCCATCAAGGAAAGATATCCATTATCGATAAGTTAAATATTGGACTATAATTGTAAAAATTAGTCAGTACCAAGTAGAGTAAATAACTCAAGCGGGTAAAGAATAAAGTTAGTCTATAAGAACTAATAGAGAATATGATAACTTTGGAAATGAATAATTACAAACATAGGGTAGGGCATGTAGAAATCAGAGTACCTAGAAAATGAACTATAAACATAGTATAACCAAGAAAGAGGAAGGGTTTTGAGTAAATGATACCATATGCAAAATAAGAAGGTTGGAAGTACTACCTATTAGAAAATGGAAATGATCTCAATTAAATAAGAATGAGGAAGTTGGTAATAAGAATTCACAAACATGAATAACCTAACCTGACAATATGGGACTCCAATTATGTCAGATTGAACTTCAAACACATTGTTAGCATTGTTGTATTCTTGAACCCCAAGAGGTCAAGTAGACATCAGGAAACCTTAAAAAATTTAAGAAATTATTCTTAAAAGTAAAGAGTTATGTAAGGAATACTTATGTCAAGTAGTTGAGGATTATGGTAGATACACTAATGTCGAGTGATACCTAATCAACAGAATTGGGTAGTAATCAATCTTTAAAATAATTTATCCATGCTATGAACCTTGTTTATAACCCTTATGCTATGACTAGGTAAGCCCTCTTTATTAAGGATATGTTCCTAATTTTGGATGACTTCCAAGAGGAAGTCAAAAGCAAGGTGGGGAAAATGTAAGGCCCCTTCCCAAATACCCTATTTAAAATCCTAATAACATGAATATGATTAGATATAGGAAGAGTCGAAAGATGAAATGTCATCTTTTTGCCTCTTATGTATAGAATGTGAATTTTATATCGTAACATGTTATGATAGAATGATGGTAAGTAGGTTCTGCGATTTGATTATGCCATGACTGGCATTTCCCTTAACAATATGAACCTAAGATCTTATTAGGATTGATATACATTTAAGTCTCTATTGTGTTAAGTATTGTATTCAAAATTACATTAGGATGAGATCTATGGAATAAAGGCTCAAGATGTCATAACTTAGAAACTATATTGATGGTTTAATGATATAATATGGGCTATTAAGATAATTGAATTTTGGAAAGATAAATCAACATGCACTCTTGTGAACATTTCTAATAATCACAGATGAAAATTGTTATCAAAATTAGATAAGGGTCTACACGGTAGAACTCGGTATGATGCAGTAATCAAATTATTTTGATTCTTCCTCTATCTATTGCCTTATTAATTCCTCTAGTCTTCTTCCTATTTCTTCATTATTTTCTAGTGCATTCTTCAAATTTCTTATTTCCTCTAACATTCTTTCTTCCTCCTCTCTCTATCTTCTCTTTCTCTCTTCTTTCTCCTGTCTTCTTCTTTTTGTCTTCTTGAGGTATCTTTTTATCATACCCATGCCTTCCATATTTCATCCTCATATAGTGTCATCATCAGGGTCTCTCAAACACAAAAGAAATTACCACTTCAACTGGAAACTATCACAACTTCTCTGTGCTATTTTAACCCTAAAAAAAAATTACAAATTGTCTTCAAAGTCTTATAATTTGAATAATAATATTATATTTGACAACTAAATGGTCTAATGGACTTCATATACTTGGCTCAGTGGTGACTTGTCTATCAAAGATAGTTACTTATTTCTACCATGCTACAATTTGAAGGCCTCTTGGGATCTTTGAATAATGATTGTCATTTAAAACAAGTATTCAATTTATTTGTTTGTTTTTTCCTATTGATCATTAGCACTACTCTTATTTTCAGCCTGCTACTTTTCAATAGAATAAAAGAAAAAGATGTTATAAATGGGCTCAAATTTTGTTGTTTGTGATGGATTTTTTTAAAATCAGCACTCACCATTATAATTGAGCACCTTTGATTTATTGTCCATCTATAAGAATGAAATATCCCAATACTATAGTGTGGATCTATGCAGTAGATTTTGCAATGCCTAATTTTTATTTGTATGCTGAGCATTTATCCATAGCAACACTACATGCTAGTTTTAGGAAATATTTTATGCATTAATTGCATTTAGAGAATTGGCATTTCTAGGAAAGATATAGGTAATTGAAGAAAGAAAATATGATTTTATCTTAGAACACACCAAATTGATTTACTTCATATGTAGACTTTGTAGCATAGATTAATTTGGGTAATTTTAATTTAACTAAAAAGAGCAATTATGTTATATTTCATTTTAATCAATTTAGTTTTCTTTCTGTTGAATATGTATATAGAGTGAAGTAATTAATTTGATAGATATAATTTTTAGTGATTTTGTGAAATTTTCTTACTAAGTCAAATTTTTTTTTTTTTTTTAATATTTGTTAGCTGAATAGAGTAAAAATGAGGCATTTTGTAATATTGGATTCTTTTTATGTAGGAGGTGATAGGGACATTCCTGGATGTACCCATGTTAGATGTATGGGAACATTAAAGAATTGTGATCAATTACTTGTGAGCAATGAAGATGGACTTCCCTTGAGAGTAGCCCAACTTCAAGGTACTTTAAATATTGATCCTTCCATTTACTATACAATCTAATACTCATAATCAGATGCACTAACCTCCCATGTAGTCCCTTCCAATAACTACTAATCTCATTATTAATTTGCAAGGAATAATCTATTTTACAAAAACCTTAGTGATGACTATTTGCACATATTTGGATTGACCATAAGCATAGGGTTGTTGGAAATATGAGGTAGGCCAAGTTACTGAGAGGGGAGGGGTGAATTATGAACCAATAAAATCCTCTTCTTCTTATTTCACCAATTAATTGTCCATATTATAATTTGATCTAATTGCATACATGAAAGAATGAAAGTAGTAAAACATTCATAACTCTTAACACAAGATATGGTAACCCAAAAACCTTCCAAATAGAAAGAAAAATTGGGGTGGGGATGGTAACCAAAAGCTTTACTATTGCAATATAAAGTTGCCCTATTAAGGTTTACAATTGATCACTTCTGATGATCTGCCCTATTAGGAGCAATAAGGACTATGCGGTCCACCTTGTGAAAGGATTTACAAAACATATAATGAAATATGCACATGGTAAAGAGATTTAACATAAAACTATTAAGTCTACCTTGTTAAAGGATTTAACTGATACACCTATTAGAATGAACTAGTGGCTGATCTTTGATTTGAAACTCTAATTTTCTAGTTGAGATTCCTTGAATTGTAATGATCATCTTGTTGTGATAGATAAATCTTTTTTGTCCCTTATATTGCTTGTAGTCTTCTTGATTCACACTTTTTCTTATTCCATGCTCATGTAATACTTTTTCATTTGGATATGATACAATGCTTTACATACATACCAATCCAAATCATAACTTACTAAAGTTGGCTACAATACAAGTTTCATCAAAATTCACAAAGTCATCGAAACTAATATAACATGAGTTTTGAAGACAAACTCAGTGATGTTCTGATACTTAGAAATCATTTTCAACACTTTTCATCATCTAACACTTGGTTGATGAAGAGGCTCAATTCATATTGATTACTTCCAAGTGTACACTATATTTTTGTCACAATCTAATTTCTTCTATCCAAGTGATTCCATGAGTTTGAAATGCTTGGATGTCATCTTATAGCTCCCTATCCATAGAGTGCAAGAGAGTATGTTTCAAGTATAAGAAGGCTCTCACCTAAGCCTTAGAGATAATCTTATTGCTAGTAAATCATGCAATGGGAGGTTCTCTTAGAGACAAGATGCAAGTATGCAAATGTCCACAAAGAATGCCTTGAGAATGCAATAAAAATGTAGACTAAACTAGTATGAATATGCAAAATGTAGCTATGTTAACAAGAATGAGAGTATTACAAACCAATTTAATTACAATGTGATTTAAGCTATTGCAAGAAACTAAACTATCATTCAATATGATTCTAAGCTAGCATGTGATGGATGCGAGAATGAGATGAGAAGCAGAAGTTCTCCACAATAGCTCTTCAAGAATTTGAATAATAAACCTACAAAATAACAATACTCAAAAGTGTGGATCCCTTTAAAAGTGGAGAGCTCTTTCTTTTAAAGTCATATGGATGGTAGAGATCAAAGGTAGAGTTTGAAAATAGGATTGATCCATGTGCACACACAAGTCAACCAATAAACAAAGAGTTGACTTTGCATGTGAGACAAAAGAGTCTTTTCCTTTAATTTGAAAATTAGAAATAAGACTTTATGTGTGCACATTGAGTGGGTTAGAAGAAAGGGGTCTTTTATTTAATTAAAAGGGGACATGTTCTTTAATTAGATAGTGGACTTAGTATAGTATAGTCAAACTATAGGTTATAATCAAATTAATTGATTTTAGCAATTTGGTCTAGGAAAATGATGAATTAATTTAGCCAAAATGTTGACAAAGGGGGCTAATAGTCTAGGTGGTCATTTTTAGTTGATTATATTTTCCCCTCTTTGAATAATATGTTATCAATCTGGGAACACATTACATCAAAGAAAATAGAAGCCAAGTAGACAGCAAGAGATAAAGATATCTAATTCTGAAGAATGAAATGTAGAAAGAGATAGCAAATCTTGAATGTACAGCCTGATAGTGATAGTACTAAACTCTAGGAAAGAGATGATGTTAGAACTCAAGAAGAATGCTAACATCAAGAAAAGAAGATAGACCAAGAGAAAATGAAAAGATCAAACATATTCTCCTAAGAAATAGATACTTGTATCAAGTGATGATAGAATTTTTCTATCCCTTCAGGATCAAAATTGGAATGAGGTAAGGGGGGATACAAAAAACAAGCTAGATATGAGAAAATCAAGATATAACAATGTCCAAGATGATAGATAGATGATTAAGACCAAAGACTAACCATAAGGAAATGATAGAAGTCCCCAATTTGACCAGACTTGACCACAAAGGATAAAGCATGAAAATTAGGTCAAATCAAGTAGAAAGGTGAAATAGATATGAAAAATGTAAATTGAAGTAGGTATGAATCATATAAATGATGAAGACATGGAGAAATGAAGATGCCCCAATGAGGATTCAGAGATTAGACCTCAAAAGGTCAACTAACAACATAGAAGGAGGTAGAATTTTAACATGTGATTCTGACTATCAAGATGAACTCAATTTTTGATTTTGATCCTGAAAATGGATCCAAGATGTTAAACTTAGTTAGGGGTGCAATTTTCATGAAATTTTGAGGAGTTTGAGAAATGGGTCAAAAATAGAAATAGATTGGAAGGCTATATAAGGGGTCCAAGTGTTATTTTCAAATCATTTTATCTTGTACAATTTTTGAGAGCTTGTGAGTAGTCAAGAGAGAGCACCATGGCTTTAGTGAACATTCTAACTCACTAACACCATTTTGAGCACAACTGATTGCATAACTAGCAAGCCCACTATGAGCCACCGATAAGTTTTCAACTTTTTGACACTTTTTTTAGCATTTACGACTTTTTAAACACATTTTAGGGGTTAAATACAAAATATCATGTGATATTTTAAAAAGTAGGATACTTTAGAAAATATCGTGTGATACTTTGCATTCAAAATTGTATCAAACTGCTTGTTTAAAGTTTTTCATATGAGTCATACCCAAATATTGCATGAGCCAATGTGAAATGTTGCCTGAGAAAAATGTATCACCCAGGTTTATTAAAAAATGTTGCATTATATTTGATCAGCATATTGTGTCACCTGCATATAGAAAAAAATGTCACACAATCTATTTTTTGTGTTTTTTTTTTTAATTTAACATGTTTGAGCACTATTGGACAATGTTACTAATGTTTCTTTATCATTGCTCTATAGATGGTGTTTCTAGCACTTCACATAAAATCCCCCAAACTTTTGGGGTTGCAACTTTTAAGGTGCCTTACTGATGGTGAGAAGGCTTCCATATCAAGCATAGGATTGAGGTGGGTCATGTGAATGCCCCACCTATGAGCAAACCATAGTTTGTTGATTTTGCTAGCCAAGTGATGTCATAGAGAGCACAACACATTTCACCTACCTATTGGAGAGACAAACATCACTTTAGAGGATGTGTACCACATCCTTTGAGTACCCTACCAGTGTGATCTGGTGAGTTCTATGTTTGATTTCTCTTTTACATTTTCAAGTTTAGATATTGATGTGAGGTATATTGATGCAAGGTTTGGTTATATATCACACGTATATTATGATCAAACCTCGATAAAGGGGAGAGTAGTGATGTAGGAGATGTTCTATAATGTCACCATTTTAGACCAACATCTAAGTTGGGAGTGATTCATTGATGAGTATGGTGATGATTACCCATTTCCATGTTTGCTATGTTCACTAGTTGCTCAAGCTTTCATGATTGATAGGAGCCAGAAGGGCTTCCCACTAGAATGGGGCAGACTGGTGGAAGATCTAATTGTACAACCTCATAGGATGGCATGTGGACCAACCATACTCATAGATATGTATCATGAGTTGCATGAGGTGTTATACCATGGGGGTCACTCTTGGGCATGTGCACTAGTGCTAGCACTGATATGGGCATGGAAGCACATTGCTATCATCTAACCATGGGTTTAGCCACAAGAGTGTAGCTAGCCCTACATCTTCAAATATGTAGGATTTGTACCATAGACCTATAGTGTAGATATCATATATTATTGAGATGTCATATATTATTGATGGATTATGGATGAGTTGATAGCATTTGTGTGGCAACCATACCGAGAGTGTCATAGATGGTCTGAATCCTAGGAGCTAGACTATATGCGGTACACTAGACCATTGGTGGGTAGGCATTCAAAGATAGTTGAGCTATTCGTGATTAGCTAAGTATAGTGATAGTTTGCACAATATTAGGTGGTCTTAGTAGAGATGATGACTTTTGCTTGATTCCATATAGATGAGGCACAAACTTGGTTGCCCATGCTAGATTGTTAGACATTCATCTAGGAGATAATAGCTTTGGTATAGACACCTTGGGATTATTGTTTGGATGTAGTAGATATAGGGGTAGGCCTAGCATACTTGTAAGAGATGCAGAGGCATTCATTCCCTTGGTTCAAAAAACCAAATTCTCTACCTAAAATAGAAGGACATGGAGGAGATGGAGGAGATGATGGTGGAGGCAAAGGCAGAGGGGGGAGACAAATGGAGGTCAAGAGTGGTTCCCGATTAGGGAGGAGACTAATGTGGGCACAAGTCATGAGGGAGGTAGAGGAGGTAGAGGAGGAGGAGGAGTGTCTATTAAGACACAAGAGAGTAGAGCAGGTGGAGGTATAGGCAGAGCAACTAGCAAGGGGGGATGATGACCATCATGCTAGGATTCAAACTCTAGAGGTAGAGCTATAGGTAGCTTAAGTGATCATTGTTGTGTGGTACTAGCAATTAGTGGATGCACAGGTAGAGGCTAACATATGAGAGTGATCTCTTAGAGATGATTTAGTAGAGGCTTAACAATAGATGGAGTGGCAAATAGCTAGGGCAACCTACTATCATGGAGTAAACATTGTTGTAGTCCCCGCAGACTAATGGGTACTTATGTACTTAGAGAGGGTTGGTAAATCAAAGGGTGTAGTATAAGTGCCAAATAGGAGACAGGCTCCTCCACCAAAGACACCACTAGCTACAGAGGGTGGGAGTCAGTTTAGGTCTAGACTGACAATTTTGATAGTTTTTTTATTGTACTCCATGTATTTTGAGATGGATATGCAGATTTTGGATCTTGCATTTGTATATGTATTATGACACATTGATATATATGAGATACTGGATTTGATTGATAGATTTTGTGTACTTGTCTCATTTTGATGGATGTTTCAACATTTTAAGTTTTCATGTGATATTTTAGTTTCTTGCTCTGATCTAGGTGGATCTTGAAGACCTCAAAGATTCAGCCCACTCAAAATCTCTCAAAATTGGCATCAATGTATAAAGCATGGAAAAATGTTCCTGACACAATTTGAAGTGCATCAAAAGGAGTCTATTTGCTTGAGATATGCTTGGTCAAAAATTTGGTCAAATAGGTTGACTAAAAAGGTAAAATTTGACCATCTCCAAAGTGGTCAATAATGGGTTTTAAATCAAAGAGCTCATTGAGAGCATTCCAACAGCATTCATTTTGTTGAAAATGGAGTTCATATGTGAAAGTTATGGTCATTTGAAATTGGAGGAAAATGCAAGTTTTGATGACATCATCATGATATCATCATCCTTATTTTATGTTCTTAATAATATAACAAATTTGAAAATAATGTATACTCCTAAATATAATATGTGGTTAATATGAACCATATATTATTATGACTATTATTTTATAAAAAAAGGAATATATATTGTTATTTGTTAAGGGGTTGGTTTATTTTGTACAACTTAAAATTATAAAAGCTAAAAGGAGGTTATTTACTTGGATATGATTTTGGATGGGTTATTATATTTTGAATATTATAATGTAAGTCCAAAATTATAAAGGTCATTCTTTTTAAGGATAGTAGTAAAATTGGGAGATTTGGGTTATTTGGTTATTTTAAATAAGGAAAATAATAATTATATTGGTTATATGGTTTTAAGCCAAATATAGCCAATATCAAGTATAAAAGGGAATTATTTTCCTTTGAAAGACAAGCCTAAAGAGGAGAAAACTCTAATGAGAAAGTTTTTGTAAGAAGAGAGAGTATTCTTATTTCTTAAATTCTTGGAGAGTTATTTTACTCTTGATAAAGAGTTTTGGGGAAGTGAGAGTTTTTCTTCTAAGTAATCTATGTGGTCTATTAAGAGATAAAAACTTGGTGAGTTCCTTGAGAGAGTTTTCATGACTTTTAAAGTCATTTTTGTAAAGGCTTAAAGCTCATTAAGAGAGAGTTCCAATTTTATTACTTAGCATTGTAAAAAGTGGCGAAGGAGCTATGCATGAACATGTTACTAGCAAGTTCCTATCATCACAGTGTGGAAGCCAGAAGTAGATTGTAACTCCATGGAAGACCATGGTGATTTATAAGTTTTGCATCATAATAATGGAATTGATCTTGCGAGTTTGTAGATCTAGAGACATAGCCATAGTTTGGTGAACTTTAAAATCAAATATTTTGTCTCTTGTTCTTTATGATGCATGTTTCGTCTACTTAGTTATTTTCCACATTTCTAAGTATTATTTGCTTATTTCACAAGCAACACCAGTTGTGATATATTTATTATATCTATATCCTATTGAATCTCTAAATTCTAAGTGATTCATAACAAGGAGTTTACAGATCATGCTCACATATGTGTTTCTTTTATGCTCATGGATCTATCTCATTTATGATGTTTAGCTCTCATCTGTATGATATAGACTTATGTTTTTGAAGCATGCAACAATTGGATAGATCAAATGTGATTTTAAGTTTAACCCCTTGTGATGACAGTGTATCAAAGAGGTGAAGTGAAAGAAATGATCAAGAAGAAAGCAAAGAAAGCTATGAAAGTAGTCAGCCAATATGTCCATGGAAAGATGGAGAGCTCTCCTCATATGTAAAAATACAAGACTAAGCTAGAGAATGAACCTATAATGCAAGCTAATATGAAAAGTGGTTTACCAGTAAGAAACACATAACATTTAGACTCTTATATCATCATTGAGCATTTATTAGGGACATCATAAGATCATACAACCATCACTAATGTAATTATGAGGATATGAATATGATCAATATTAGATAGGAATGTGGAAATCCAATCTAAGAATCAAAGACATGTAAGTCAAGATGGATACATGATTAGATTCCCTAAGTTTAATATAGCAAGATTACACTTATATCAAGGCATAAATTCTAGGATAACCCTCGAGTGCGATCTTGTGAAAATAGTCAAGGATGATATGTTTGTAAGTCAAAGTTTTAAGTAGGAAAAGCATGAACACTTGAAAACAACTTAGACAAAAAAAGTATACCCACAAGCAAAAAGCAAGTAAACATGCCCCATGTCCCTAGTCTTTTAGTCTACAACATCCTCAAAAGACTATTAGGGAGTCATATAGAAAATAAATTGTCATAGACAACATATGAAGAAGAAAAAGGTCATCATAGCTTAGTTGTTTAAATGTTTAAGTGTGTGTGTGTAAGTCACTTGGCCCCTTCTTTAAGACCTAATTATGATAGTGAGAAATATTGTGACATTTGAGACTATAGGTAAACTATCTAAAAAGTGTTGAGAAACACTTAATGTAAAAGGGGGTAGTGTTGATAAAAAAAAATTTTGTGAGTTTCCAGAGAAAGCCTAATGCACAAGGAAACCTCACTAAGTTAAGTAATTGTGCCCTTGAGACAAGGGCAAGAAACAATTATAAACTGGGGAATGTGTTCCAGAGTGGGTGATTGAGACTAGTAGGCATAGGTGCAAGGGTCTCAAGTAGCACATGTTTCTAGGTTTTCACCACTTGGAAAATTGTTTAATGACTTTTTTCAAAGAAAATTCTATTTTTTAATTTTTAAATTTTTTTGGTGATACATAAAAGTGCCTATTGCTAAACTTTTTTAGGACATTTAGTGCTTTTTAGGTTTTTTTCAAGATCAATGACTAAATAAAAAAGAACTGAGCGGTGAGCTTTTAAGCATAGAACTTCTTCAAATATAGGACATTGATAGGCTCTGCATGTTCTTCCCCTTTAGGAGTAGATAGTTAATAAGCATAAGACCCAAATACAACAATGATAATGTATGGGCCCAACTAGTTAGGTTCAAACTTTCCCTTCTGCTCTCTATGTTGCTCATTTTTTGGATTCTCTCTAAGCACAAGTTCACCTACTTAGAACTCTCAAGGATGAAATTTCTTGTTATATTAAGTAGACATGCACTTCTGATAATCCCTCATGTGATATAAAAAAGCCTTGTGGTGTTCATCAATAATTTCCAATTATTGTACTTGCATATCTCTATGGTCTTCATCAGCTATCAACCCATGTAAGGAGACTCGCAAGGAGGGGATCTCAACTTCTAATGGGAGCTTCAAAGCCATAGACTAAAGAAAATGGTGTGTCCCTTATAGGAGTATGTATCATAGTTCTATAGGCTCATAATTCTGGATTAATCTATAAGTTCCAATCTTTCCCTAACTTGTGAAATATTTGGTGTAAAATTTTCAAAAATATTTTTTTGGAGGCCTTAGCTTGGCCATTCCCTTAAGGGTAGTAGATGGAAGACCAATGTTGTTTGATTCTGAATTTCTTGCACAATTGTTTGAGGTCCTTGTTCTTGAATTGTCCTCCATTATTACTAATAATGGAGGAAGGAATGCCATAACAACAAATGATGTGGTTTAGTATAAATAGGGAAACATGTTTGTCAGTAGCAATAGATAGTGGCACAACCTCAACCCATTTGGTGAAATACTTAGTTGTTGTGATGATGAACTTGTGGCCACTAGATGAACTTGGATGAATTTTTCCTACCAAGTCAAAGGCCCATTGTTGAAGTGGCCAATATGTCACAGAGGGAATCAACTCATGACCAAGAGCATGAATCAAACTACCATGAAGTTGACATTTCTTATAGGACTTGGCACAATGAATAGCATTAGATTACATGGTTGGCTAGTAATTACCCACCCTAAGTGATTTTTAAGAAAGTGCAAGGCCATTGAAATGTGCCTCTCAAATGTTGTCATGGATTTTAGCAAGTGCCTTCTTAGAATATTCTAGCTCTAAACACCTAACCAATGTTCTATCTAGACTCTTCCTATACAAGTCACCAGAGACCAAAGTATAATGTGAAGCATTGTAGAGGAGTTGGCATTTTTGGTTGCACATGAGGATTTTAGGAATAACTTGATCATACATGCAAGAGAAGATAGGATCATAATGAGAGGAATCATGACCTACAATGGTGCAGATCACCTAGTTATTCGAGGAATCATAGGAAGGATGATGTAGTTCTTCCATCAAGAACTCAAATCATGATTCATATTCTTGCAACTGGAGGATAGCTGCTAGAGTGGCCATAGCATCAGTAGCCTTGTTTTCTACTCTAGGAATTGGTTGGAATGTCACAAAAGTGAAATAGTTCCTTAGAGCATCAATCAACTTCTTATAGGGTATCAACTTGTCATCCTTTGTTTGATATTCACTATTCACTTGATTTATAACAAGTTGGGAATCTCCATAGATTTGTAATTTAGTGATCATCCATTCAAGAACCATTTTGATCTCATTTATTAATGCCTCATATTCTATGATGTTGTTTAAGGGAATAAGAGCTAGTAAGATTTTGAGATTGTATAACCATGAGGGGAAATAAACAAGATTTTGCATATAATTGATTAATTGTCTATTATCTTTGATGTTACACAAATGTCATATCATTATTAGTTAATATATACCAAGCTCACTTGGGCAATGGAGATAGTTTTTTGTGTTTATCAAGAATTCCTACGATTGCTTAGTTCAAAAGGCAATGTCTTCTGAGTTCACTTGGGCGTCAATGGAAAATATGTAGAAAGTGAGTGTTAACCAAGCTCACTCGGTGAATGAAGAAAAGTTGGATGAAACTAATGCTAACTGAGCTCACTCAGTTGCCAAAGGATTTTTGCAAAGTTTGTAGTGTTAACCAAGCTTTTTTTAGTTAACAAAGGAAACTGTTTCTAAGTTAGTTTCTACCAAGTTGGGTTTCCTAACGAAGGGTTATCTTATTTTGGCATATTAAGATTAATTGATTTATCTATTGATTATAGTTAACCAAGGTGATGAATATTAATTATTCTAAGTTATATTTGAGCTAACTTGACAAATTTGAAGATATAATTATAAGATCAAGTGTATGATTTCAATGTACAAGGTGGATGTAAACATGAAGATGTTATTGAAGATCTAATGATGGAAGAGGAAGAGAATTTGAAGGATAAGTAGAATATCCTTGTGAAGTAGAAAAGCTATATTTATTAGAAAGGATCAAGTACAAGCTAGAATAGGGATCTATAATCAGCAATTTAGTTGCATTCAAATTAGGTCATCCTATTGTTACTCTCTAACCATTGTACCAAATGATCTAAATCTCCTAACAAAGTTGGCTTAATAGCCATTTGCAAATCCTCTAACAAAGTGATAGTTCTATTGAATTATCTAAAGACCTCTAACAAGGCCACTTCTAATAGGGTGATTAAAATCCTTCAACAGGGTCACACCTAGTGTGTTTTGTAACCTTTAATATGGTTGGCTCCTAACAAGACTCACTTCAAAAGAGTGAAAATAGTAACTAGTTGCAACTAGTGGTTTTTCCAAATTGGGTTTCCATGTTAAATCTTGGTGTCAAATGTGTTTAAGCTATTTTATTTTATGTATTTGCAACTAAGTTAAAGTAATAATAATCACAACTAACATCAAAATTTTATATGTCAAGCATTTATTGAGTTACAACATTCTGTATGTGTTTACCGAGCTTCAACAATATTTAGTTTTTAGTTTGCATTTTATTGACATCTAAGGGATCTAGGATTTATTTTAGTAGTAACTAATTCAACCCTCCCCTCTCAGTTACTCCTCTTATATTTCCAATAATTGGTATCAAATCTTTTGGTTCTTGTGGAGAAGGTTTCAAGGACCTAATTAAAAAATCAAGATGTCTTATAAAAGAGAAATTCCCAAGCTAAACAAAGATAATTTTGCAGTATGGAAAGGACATATGAAGTTACACTTGGGTATCAGTGACTTAGGATGCAAGTATCTTGATACTAAATACAAGACTCCCACTGGAACATTATCTATTGAAGATATTGCTAAAAAGAAGAATCATAACATCATGATGATTGATATTGCATCTACTCTTAGTTATGTTGAATTTGATGAAGTCAAAGATTGCAAGACAACTTATGAGATGTGGATAAAACTAAACGATATATATGGAGGAGATAAAAATGTAAGAAGAGCTAAGGCTAAAAAAGTCTTAGAGGTCACTTTGATTAGATGAGAATGAGAGAAGATGAGAACATTGCCAAATATGTGGAAAGAATCAAAGAAAGTGTAAGTGCAATTAAAGCATCTGGAGGAGACATTGAAGAGAAAATAGTTGTAAGCAAGGTAATTAGAACTCTTCTTCCTATTTATGAAATTAGAGTATCTACTATTCAAGAAATGAGATGTGATCCAAATAATAAAATATCTTTGAATCCTTTAGTTGGAAGATTGACAACTTTTGAGTTAGATAATTTTGATAACTATGTTCCTAGTTCAAAGGTTATTGAATCTGCTTTTAAAGCTAAACTCTCACTCAAAGAAAAGGATAAGAAATAAAAATCAAGTCAATCAGGTTGTGAAGAAGAAGGAACATCAAAATAAATTTTAGACAGTGATCTTGAAGTTGTTGAAACCCTACTTGCAAGGAAGTATTCCAAAGGTAGAGGAAAGTACAAAGGTAAAGTTCCTTTGATCTATTTTTCCTATGAATAAGTTGGTCACGTTACTCCTAGGTGTCCAACTAAGGAAATCAAGGATGAGAAGAAAAGCATTAAGCATAAAGGAAAGAAGGATTCCAAAAACTACAATCACTATAAGGATAAAGGAAAGAAATATTATTTTATAGCCAAAGATTTTGATAACAGTGAAGATGAAATGGTATATATTGTTGTGAAAGATGAATATGATGATGGAGATAAGATGGCACTAATCTCTCATATTAGCAAAAATGATATATGGATTATTGATAGCAATTGTTTACATCATATGACTAATGAGGAAAAAAACTTTGAGCACATGAAATATTATGATGGAGGTAGTGTGAGATTTGGAAACAATGAACCTTGTATCATAAAAAGAAAAGGATGTATTTCATTGACTAAAGAACTTGTATGTGATAATGCTTATTAGGTTGAAGGACTAAAGCATAAGCTACTAAGTGTAGTACAATTGAATAACATTGGATTCAAGGTAGAATTCATGAATGGACAACCCAAACTACTGGATGGAAAAGGAAATTTGGTTGGATTTGGCAAGCAAACAAAAGGTAATCTATTTTATCTTGATCTTAGTGATTGCTCATGTTTTATTGCTCTAGTAGAGGAAAGATGGTTATGGCACAAAAGGCTATGTCATGTAAACTTTGATAATCTAATTAATATAAGAAAACATAAAAAGGTAAGCAGTATGCCTAATTTGAAGAAACTTGACATGGGTCTATGCAAGAATTGCCAAATTGGTAAGATGAAAAAGAGTAGTTTCAAAAGAAAAAGCTATCAGTCAAAAGAAGTCTTAGAAATTGTTCATACATACTTATGTGGACCTATTGAAATAGAAAGCTATAGTGAAGAAAAAAATTCATTCTTTTTGTCGATGACTATTCTAGAACGATGATGGTAATGTATCTAAAACAAAAATTAGAAGCCTTTCAAAAATTCAAGTGGTATTTGGAAAGAGTAGAAAATGAAACTGGAAAGAAGTTGAAATGATTAAGATTAGATAGAGGTGGTGAATTCATCTCCAATGAAAATGCTTAAGATTAGATAGAGGTGGTGAATTCATCTCCAATGAATTCAATAATTTCTACATTGAAAGAGGAATCAATAGACAAGTATCAGCTCCTGGTACATCATAGCAAAATGGTATAGCTGAAAGAAGAAAAAGATCTATCATGGATTGTGCAAGAACCCTGATCATTGAAAAGAAGGTTGCTCTCAAATACAAGAAGGAAACTATTAGCACCGTAGTTCATATCTTGAACAGAATATAGTTGAAGAAAGATCCAAACAAAACTCCTTATCAGCTATGGTATGACTATAAACCTAATGTAGGCTACTTGAAAGTATTTGGCAGCAAATGTTATATCTTAAAATAATCTAGAAAAGGAAATTTTGATGTAAAAGGTGATGAAGGCATATTTCTACAATATTTCTATAGAAGTAAAGCATACAAATGTTTGAACTTGTCTACTCATAAAATTATAGAAAGTGCATATGTTAGAATTTATGAGTTTGTAGAAAAGAGTGATAAAGAAAGCAACAAGGAGCTACAAGATAATAGAAGTTTTGTTTACTATGAACTTGATACCCTACCAAATCTATCTGAGAGAAAGGAAGCTTCATCTCTAGAGTCTCAAAAATCTCCAAAAGTTACCGAGTTGCAAACAGTGCAGCTTGAGCTACAATCAAAAGGACCTAAGTCACAATTAGAGACTATCGAGCTAGTTCAAACCGAACCTAATGAACTTGAGTCACAAATAGAAGGACTTGAGATTGAAACTAAAATTCAAGATGAAGATGGTGGAACTCATTTATAGCTAAAAGAGACTATATTAGCAAGATATGTTAAAAGAAATCATGCACCTGATTAGATTATTGGAGACAAATCTGATGGAACAATGACAAGAAGAAAATTAAAAGGTACATGTTTATTATCTGAATTTGAACCTAGAAGTGTTAAAGATGCTCTAGAAAATGAAAGCTAGATTGAAGTAATGAATGAAGAGATAGAACATGTAGAAAAGAAAAAAACTTGGACTCTTCTTCCTAGACCCAAGGACAAAAATATAATTGGTACAAAGTGGGTATTCATAAATATGTTGAATGAAGATGGAAAAGTTTCAAGAAACAAAGCAAGATTGGTGTGCAAAGGTTATTCTTAAGAAGAAGGTATTGATTATGGTGAGACTTTTACTCTTGTGGCAAGACTAGAAGGTGTTAGAACCCTACTAACATATGCAACACATAAAAGATTTAAAGTATATCAGATTGATTTCAAATCTACATTCTTAATGGAATTCTTGATGAAGAAGTCTACATTGAACAACTAGAAGGTTTTGTAGATTCTAACAAAAGAGACATGATTTGCAAGTTACACAAAGCATTATATGGTCTCAAGAAAGCTCCCAAATCTTGGTATGAAAGACTTCATAATTACTTGGTACAGATTAACTTTCAAAGGACAAATGATAATAGTAGTATGTATATCAAAGAAGGACCAGACAAGAAGATTGTGTTGGAAGAAATATTTGGTGATGACACTCTATTTATAGGAAATGATGAATTGTGCAAAGCATTTTCAGAAGATATGAGTAAAGAATTTGAGATGTTTATGTTTGGTGAGATAAAATTCTTTGTTGGATTGTAGATACAATAGAACAAATGGTATCTACATCACTCAATCTAAGTATATCAAGGAAATACTAAAAATGTTTGGAATGAAAGATTCAAGACTAGTTCGAACACTGGACATAAGCTCTCAAAAAATGATGATTCCAAAGAAGTATACCAGACCACATAAAAATCAATGATTGGAAAATTGTAGTATGTAGTACACAAAAGGCCTAATATTGCTCTAGTAGTTGGAATAGTGGCAAGATTCTCAACAAATCCCAAGGAAAATCATACTATGGCAATCAAAAGAATCATGAGATATCTGGAAGGTTCTAAAGACTATGGTTTATGGTATAAATTTGGAGGCAAATTGGACTTGAAAGTATTTATTGATGTTGATTCTACATGAAGTATTAATGACAGAAAGAGCACTAGTGGTGGAGCATTCTTTCTTGGTAAAAGACAAGTGTCTTGGACAAGCAAGAACCAAAATTGTACATCTCAATCCATAGCAAAGGCAGAATATGTGGTAGCAATAGTTAATTGTTCTAACATTGTTTGGTTCAAACAATTGTTGGAAGGAATGAAGATAGAGATCAAGAATCCAATAGTCATATCTTGTGATAACACCAGTGCAATCAACATATCAATAAATCTAGTGATGCATACCAAAACAAAGCACATTGCAATAAACTATCACTTCTTAAGAGAATTGGTGCAAGAAAAAGAAGTTAGATTGGAATATGATAATACAAAAGACCAAATTGCAGACATATTTACCAAGCTTCCCAATGATGCATTTCTATATCTAAGAGGTAAGATAGGAGTCATTTCCCTATCTAAAATTCACTAAATGAAGCTTAGTGATGCATCAAGTAGAACCTATTGAAGATCAATCAATTGGTGTAGAATTAGCAAGGGCATATTGTAGATGAATCAGTACTTAAGGTATATTAGTATTAATATGATTTTTATCTTTGGCATGTGTTGTCAAAGAGGGAGAAGTTTACTATCATATCTCTAAAAAAATTTTGAAACTAGAATAAAGTAAGAAGCTAAAGAGGGAGAAGTTTTCCAAAGAAGAAGAAGTTTGCTGAAAGAGGGAGAAAGTTTTGAATGAACTTGGTAGAAATTGTTGTAGATAGAATCCAATGAAAGAAAGAGTTCAGACTGATAGAGGGAGTTCTCAAAGAACCAATCCAAAATTTCATAGTTCTATGATAGGTTGTGTTGCCATCAATGCCAAAAAGGGAGATTGTTGGATAAAATTGATTAATTGTGTGTTGTCTTTGATGTTACACAAATGTCACATCATTATTAGTCAGTATATGCCAAGCTCACTTGGGCAGTGAAGACAGTTTTGTGTGTCTACTGAGCATTCCTATGATTTCCTAGTTTAGAAGGTAGTTTCTACTAAGTTCACTCTAGTGTCAAAGGAAAATATGCAGAAAGTGAGTGTTAACCAAGCTCACTTGGCTAATGAAGAAAAGTTGGATGAAACCAGTGCTAACCGAGCTCACTCAGTTGCCAAAGGATTTTCACAAAGTTTTTAGTGTTAATTGAGCTTCTACTGGTTAAAAAAGGAAATTATTTCTGAGTTAGTTTCTACTGAGTTTCATTGGCTAATGAAGGATTTTATTATTTTGGCATAAAAGTTTAATTGATTTATCTATTGATTCTAGTCAACTGAGGTGATGAATATTAATTATTCTAAGTTGTATTTGAGCTGACTTGACAAAGTGGAAGATATAAGTATAAGATCAAGTGTGTGATTTCAATGTATAAGGTGGATGTAAGCATGAAGATGTTATTGAAGATTTAATGATGAGAAGAGGAATTAAATTTGAAGGATAAGTAGAATATCCTTGTGAAGCAAAAAAGTTATATTCAATCAAGAAGGATCAAGTATAAGCCAGAATAGAGATCTATAATCAGCAATTTAGTTGCATTCAAATTAGGTTATCTCATTGTTACTCTTTAACCATTGTAGTAGTGATCTAAATCTCCTAATAGAGTTGGCTTAACAGCTATTTGTAAATCCTCTAACAAGGTAACAGTTCTATTAAATTATCTAAAGACCTCTAACAAGACCACTCCTAATAGGGTGATTAAATCCTTTAATAGAGTCACACCTAACAATGTGTTTTATAACCTTTAATAGGGTTAGCTCCTAACAAAGTTCACTTTAGAAGAGTGAAAATAATAACTAGTTGTAATTGGTGGTTTTTTCCAAATTGGGTTTCCACATTAAATCTTGGTATCAAATGTGCTTAAGCTATTTTCTCTTATGTGTTTGTAACTAAGTTAAAGTAATAGTAATCACAAATAACATCCAAAGTTTATTTTTCAAGCATTTATCAAGTTACAACATTTTGTATGTGTTTACCAAGCTTCAACAATATTTAGTTTTCAATTTGTATTTTATTGACATCTAGAGGATTTGGGATTTATTTTAGTGGTAACTAATTCACCCCTCCCCTCTTAGTTACTCCTCTTATATTTTCAACACACGACACCTTCTTGAGCCCAACTTTGTGTATGAGAATTGTAAAAGAACATTTTCCAAATTCTCTCGATGATGTACATAATTGAGGCATGTAGAAACTCAATTTGTATAAGTGTTGTATCCTCTACTGAAAAATCAGCCAGTTGGTTAGCTATGGTCTTCCCCTTGATAGCCTTACATTCGACATACTAAATATCAAATTCTAAAAGAATCATAATCCATTTAGCTAGATGATCAATAAGCATAGCTTTGCTCAACAAGTATTTTAAGGGATCAATTTTAGCAATCAGGTGAACTGTATGTGCCAACATGTAATGCCTAATTTTTTGAGAAGCAAAGATCACTGCCACACAAACCTTCTTAATGTTGCTATTATTCATCTCATAAGTCTCCAAATTGTAACTGATGTAGTATATGGCATGTTTATTTCTAGCCTCATCAGTATGTGCCAATAATGCTCCTAGAGAGGAAGTTGTAGCTGAGATGTATGACATCAAAGTTTTTCTTGATATGGGTGGCATTAATATAGGATGTTTAGCCAAGTACCCTTTGATTTGGTCTAGATTTTTTTGGCAATCTTCATTCTAGATATGAGTAGAGCCTTTATGCAAATTTTTGTAAAAAGATTGAGCTTTATCAACCAATTGAGAAATGAATCTTCAATGGATTGCAGACTTCTAAGTTGACTAATATTTCTTAGAGGAGGCATTTTCATGATAGCTTGGAATTTTTCAACATTGATCTCAATGCCTTTTGCTGATATGATGTAGCCTAGCAATTTTTTAGATGTGACACCAAAGGCACACTTTTTTGGGTTCAACCTAAGTTAAAATTGTTCCATACGGTCCAATATTAGACTAAGGTTTTCAAGATGTGTGTCTTATTTTCTAGATTTAGCCAATATGTCATCAACATAGTCTTCCATATTCTTATGCATCATATCATGGAAGATGGCAGTCATTTCTCTTTGATAGGTATCACCAACATTTTTAAGCCCAAAGGACATGACATTCTAGTAGAAGGTACCCTAGGCACATGTAAAGGCTATCTTTTCTTGATCAGCTGGAGCAATCTTAATTTGGTAATATCTAGAAAAGCCATCCATTAGGGAGCACATTTCACAACCCACTATCATATCCACTATCATGTCTATGTTTGGTAGTGGAAAGTTATCCTTGGAGCATGCTTTGTTTAGATCTCTAAAATTAGTATACAATCAAATGGATTTATGATGTTTAGAAATAGGTACAATGTTTTAAATCCACTTTGTATAACCAATAGCTCTGATAGAGGTTGCACTCGGGAGTTTTTTTCCAACTCTGCTTTGACCAAGAGGGCTACATGTGGATGCATCTTTCTTAGTTTTTATTTACTAGGTTTTACACCAAGAGAGATAGATATGTGATGCATGCTAAGATCTATGTCAAGTCCTAGCATATTTGAGTTTTGAAATAATTTGGCAAAACTTTCCTTTACTTAAGTAAACAATGATTGAGCCACATGGATAATTTTAGGAGATTTCTTTGTCCCCAAGTTGATAGGTTGTGTAGGTTTGATGAGAACCAAATATTTTTCATGAAAATATCTTGGCAGCCTGCTAAGTACCTCATCTATAGGCACCTCAAGGAGGTTTTCAACATTGGATATGTCTTGATATTTGATTATGTCATGTTAACTGCAAGTTTACTGGTGAAAGAAGTGATGGGTTCAATGGCATTTAGGTAGCAAGCATCTCATAATCATTTTGAAAAGATGGTATTTCAAGTCTTTGATGTTGAACTAACCAATCTATGAGATCAAGGTGAATCAAGGAGAGTGATGTGGAAGCTTCAAATTTTTTTAGATGAAAGGAGTCATCTTCAGTGACATGAAAAGTTGAGCCTATAGTGAACATTGCAAAGGAATCCAAATCATGAATAGACCTGGAGGGACTAGTGTGGTCCACTAAAGTAGTTCGTAAGCCAAACTCGTCTGATCCTATACCAGACTCTTCAACTACATTTGGTTGGGTTACATAGGTGTGAATGACATCCACCCCTAATTCATAAGATGCTTCTGATAGGCTTTCCCCTTCATACTTGTGAGAGTCTATACTTTGATCTCTAGTAATTAAGTGAGCAATGTTTTGTCTAATCCATCCTCTATTTATGTCTTCATGATTGGATTCATCTTGTTCCTACTGTCGAGAAGTGGAAGCTTTAGCATCACTATGGGTAGTTAGTGTTTCTTATCCCCAAAGGAGAGAGGTGAGAGGCATGAAATCCTAATCTTGCAAAGTGGTAGCAATAAAGAGAGGATCATCATTCTCTAATTCACTAGACACGGGTTCTCTTCTATAAAATGTTGGTATTTCATCTTCTAGCCCAAAACCTAGGCCACCAGTATCTTGAGTGTCACAACCTTGAGTATGACTTAAAGGTTTGACTAGAGCTTTTTTGTTATCAAATAAGAACTTCTAGTCCTAATAGCCCATGTTTTCTAGAATTTTATATCCTTTTTCATAGCATTGAGGAGAGATGAGAGTAATGACTATGACTTTCTCCTCATCTTCCTCTTCTCTATCTATCCAATCTTTGATTGTTTATTCTTCTTTTTCCACTTCTAAGGGAATTAGGGATTGCACAAAGGTGCCAAAAAAAGTCATTGTAGAATTTGAAGGATTCTTGTTGGTAGAAGGTTTTCCATAAGACTGAGGGGAAACTAGTAAAGCAGTAATAGAGTCTAGAGTGTAATTTCTCATGCCTAGGGTCATCATTTTTAGTTTTTTCTCACACTCTGTAAAGGATGGTATCAGCTCATGAGAAGAGTGATTATATGGAACTAGTGTTTCTATAGTAGATAGCATATTAATATGCATTGAGTTGTCATCGAGGACAATTATCTTAGTACAATTAAAAGGGAACTTGATACACTAATGATACATGGAAGGTACTACTTGCATGCCATGAATCCATAGTCATCCCAAACAATAAATTATATGCAAGTGGTATGTCCAGGACTTGGAAAATGACATCTTTCTCAATTAAACCAACTTGAATTGGAAGAACAATGAGACCTTTGGAAGCTCTTTCAACCTCATCATAGGCTTTGATAGTAATCTTGCACCTAGGGTCAAATCTAGACCTGCCTAATTGTTAGATCACATTGAGTGAGATGATGTTCAACCTAGCACCATTATCTATCAAGACTTGACAAATGTGAGTATGGAAGATTTGGACTTGGACATGGAGTGCAAGATTTTGGGAATGACTGAGAGCTTTGTCATCTTCTTCAAAAAATGTGAGGTAGTCAAGTGAAGAGATATGGTTCACCATAGCTTGGAATCATTTTGCGTTGATATCTGTGTGAATGTTGGCAGAATGTAAAGCTTTTTCAAGGATGTTCTTTGCAAACGGGATAATTGTAACAACTCAAAGATGGAAATTTGAGCTAGGGTACATTGTAGTTGGCTAACAAGGTCATAATTTAAGATTGTTGAGGTAGTTGCTTGTTTGGATGATGATGCATTCTTAGGATCATTAGCAACTTTTAGGACAACTTTAGATTTCCCTCTAGTGACAGTGTTAAGAGGTTCACTTTATGAAGAGGAATATTCTACTACTCAAAGGACCACCTTAGGTTAGGTATTCCTATTTTTTTGAGGAGCACTTCTCATTTTGAGGACAACCTTGGGCCTTTCATCCTTAGCATCATAGTTGGGTTGATTATTAGATTTAGAATTCATCGTATAGTGATACTCAACAAGTTCAATCATGTTTATAATGTTATTTGTTAGCATAGTCATAGTTGATTTTGGCATCATGATTCTCCTTAGGAGCCTTGGAAGTTTCACCTTTCTCATATTCAGGAAAGGGTTTCTTGAAAGCTTTATGGTCAAAAATTTTAACAAGACCATCTGTGACAACTTTACCAGCCTCTATGAGATATTGAATAACATCTTTGAGTTTAAAACAATGTTTAGTATTATGACATTTGCTTCTGTGATAACTACAAATATGATCCTCTCACCATCAAGGAGGTTTAATGGGTGGATCATAGGGGTAGGAATTGTTAGGAAATGTTACCAATTTGTTTACAAGCAAGGTCTTTAAGAGCACTTCGTAAGGTTCAACCATTGGTGTATAAACATGTCATTTTTTAGTAAACTTGTTTTTCTTATCATATGTTTGTGGTTTTAAACCTTTTTTTTTTTGTAGGATAGATAGAATTGGAAAGGTTAAATGCAAGTTCCTTGGTTTTAGGGGCATCCACTACTCCATCATTGACAACATATTTGTTCTTGTTCCAAGGTTTGTTTTTGTCTTTGTCATTTCCATTGTTGTTTTTCTCTTTGTTCACAACAATGTCACCCTTCTTGATAGAAACATCCTCAATGTGATATGCACTCTCAACCATTGTGTTGAAGGATGTGAAAAACGATTTTCTTAGGTCAAAGTATAGCTCTTGTACAAGTGTGTTGAGAAAAATATCAATTTTCTTAACTTTAGGAACTTGCCAAGGGTATCTAGAGTATAGAGATCTCCATCTCTGAAGATATGTTGCAAAAGGTTCTCCCTATATTTGTTTGATCTGGCACAAGTCCAACATAATTATGGAATGATGAATGTTATAAGAGCATTTTTGGATTAAGCATCATGCAATACTGTCAAATGTTTTGAGAGGGGGAGTCAATTTTGTGAGCCACTCCATAGCTTGCCCTCTTAGACTCCTCAAAAACAAACACATAAGCTTGGAGTCTTCATGACATGAAATCCATACTAATAGCATAGAAATGCCTCACATGGTCATGAGGGTCACCATTGTTGGAATATTCAAATATGGAAAGAGTACTTATGAGAGGCGGGGGGGGTGGGTTGAATCATAAGTATCAAACTTTAGCCAATAAAATTTTAACTGAAAGTAAATTGCATGCATATCAAATAAACATGTAACAAAACACATGCATCAATAACTCTCAACACAGGAATTTTGGTAACCCAGAAACCCTCCAGGAATAAGAAGGTAAAACTAGGGTGGGGATGATACCCACAAAAATTACTGCAGCAATATTGTTCAACCACTTCTAATGGTTTCCCTGTTAAAGGCCTGACTTGTTAAAGACTTTACACTGTGTTAATAGTGACCTGGTTAGAGGATTTGCAAACACTTAACATGAAGTGTCACCCGGTTATAGGATTTTAATCACCTAATCAAAAGGTTCTTACAAAATAGCTGTAAAGCTAACCTATCACCATAGGATTTTTATTCTAATACAATTTCTAGAGAGTATTAGATGCAATAAACTTGATAGATTACAATCCTTGATTGCTGAATGTAGGCTCCTTTTCCGCCTTCTCCTAATCTTGATCCTTTGTGATCTGATAACTCTTGCTTCTAAAAATAGATTTGCTCATGCACCCTTGTATGTCCTTCAATATGTCTCATCTCTCACTATTACAGTGAAATTTCATCTTCCTTATAAAGACTTCAAAGACTTAGGGTTTGTTTTGGATCTACGATTCATATTGAATCTCAATTTCCCACTCAATACTTATCTTTTGCTGATTGGTTGCATGCCTTTTGCATTTTTCTTATTGGCCGCATGCAAATTGCATAGTAAAATTAAAAAATTCAATCTTATCATTCAATCCTTCGAGATTTACCTTCTGTCGGCTACAAAAACTGTTTGCATCATAATTTGTGCAATTCCAAACTTTTATGTTGTTCTACTGAGTTACTCGGCTCCTGAAGTATTTTTGATACTCGGCACATACTGTTTCCTGAATAGCTCGACACTTGAACAAAAACTATATCACTCGGCACATGTTGTGCTCAACACTTATTATCACTCGGCACCTATTGTCACTCGGCACATGTTGCGTTCGGCACTTATTATCACTAGGCACCTGTTGTCACTCAGCACTTGTTCTTGATCTTGGTTAAGTGTATTGACACTCAATTGTCAAATTTATTCTTTAAGCTAACAATCTCCCCCTTTGACATGAGTGGCAAAAACACTTAATTAAGATCCATGTGAATCAGTAATTTATCCTTTATTCAAACTTTGCTCCCAAAATTTGCTATCTCCCCCAAAATTTCAAAATTTCACAAAATTTGCTATCTCTGCTATCTCCCCCTATTATTATACTTATCATTTCATTACTGTATTCAATGCTATCTCCCCCTTTTTGACACTTATGTCAATGGTCTTTATAGTGAAATGCCATATTTGGCCAAAAATGAGTTGTTTACTTCAAGGAGTACCTTCAGAGTTGCATCCCAATTTGCTAATGCGACATCCAATGTCTTATGCTGGATGGCAATCTTTGCTGCTAGGTGTACAAGTCCATCAGATGAAGAAAGGTTGGGATCTTTCCTGAGGACTGTCTCTGCATTTATCTACTCCTTGTAAAGTAACTCCAAATGAGGAGTAATTGATGATTGAATTTGTATCAATTTGGCTTTTTTGGTTGCCTCCTCTACTGCTAAAACAGCTAGCTCTCTTTGTGTGTGAAGCGATTGGACAAAATGCTTCTCACTCTGAGCTGGATCTGTGGGGAGTTGCATGCTAGAAGTTTTCAGATTGTTTTCCAATCTTAGTATTTTTTGGCTAGTGTCTTGTGTGAATGTGAAAAAATCACACAACTTGTTGTATAGGGAAAAAAAAATTCCTAGTACAATTTTAACTGTTATAACTTTCTTTGCCAGTTCTTCTTGTGACAGTGCTATATCACCAGATATTTTACTATTTACTTTACTTTGGAACTTCTTTTCTGACCATTCAAGCAATCTGGCATTTGTTTCCTGGTCTTCATTAGTCACCTGGTCAACTATATTAGATAGTTGTTCCATGATTGGTCTTGACTCATCTAGAGATTGTAAGCAAAAAGCTTCTATGAATATGTCTTTAATTTCATTTAATGTAAGCTTATGCTTGTATTCCTTTCTTAGTGCTTCTTGTCTCCTTCTTTTGTCTAATGCACTCTGAATTTCATTAATTTTTTCTTCAGTAAGAGTGCTAGATTCATAATATGGGATCTTTATTTCTTCATCAAGCTCAGGAACTCCATAGTGAAGTCTCCTGACTGCCTTTGATGAGCTCGAGCCTGGTGTCCTAATTTGCAACTGTAGTCCATCTGTGCTCGGTTGTTGAAGAGTTTGTGTAGGAGTACCAGATTTTGGTAATGCAACCAATGTTTGTATTGCAGTCTCCTTTTTCTGTGTCTCTTTTTCTTCAGCTTGAATATCCCTTTTATGAATGCTAGGTGGGGTTGAACTTGTTGATTGTTCAGATGTTTCTTTTATTTTTCCTGTTGCAGTACTCGGCACTTGGAGTGTATCCGTGATTATACTTGGTGGAGGTGGTGGTGGAAGGAATAGAATACCAGTAGTTTGTGTGGTCAAAGGTGGCACTTGTGCTTTTACCTTGACTTTTGGATTCTGTAATTCATCAACACTGACCAATACAGGATTTGAACTTAATTTTGCTACTAGTGATGATTGGTCAAGGATTTCCAAATCCTCTGTTGTTAATGGATTGATGTTTAGATATGAAGTATCTATAACATCCTTTATTTTTATGATATCTACAGGTGTGATGGTGGCATGAGGAGGACTAGGAGGAGATGCATGTATGTCTTGCATACTTTGATCTTGTGGCTCAACTATATCTTTATCTTCCTCTTTCTCCTCATTGTGTGCCTCTTCTTCCTTTTCTTCTTTACTCTCCTTCTCCACTATTTTCTTCTCTTTTGTTTCTGATGCTTTCTTTTCCTTTGTCTTGGCAATTGCTTCTGCCTTATATTCTTCATTATATACATCTTCAATTTTCTTGTAAACTATTTTCCACAATCTTGTCGATTTAGTAACTACCTCTTCAATTTTATTTTGCAATATACTAAATGCTCTATACTTGGGAGTGAATCTGTTATTATGCCTTTTTACGGCATTTATTATTTGATCTTTAGTTAGATTAGGCAACAATCTTGCTAATGTAGACTCCCTTATTTATTTTTCCATTTGTAAACAAAAATGCCATTTATCCTTTACAATTTTATACAATTCTCTTGGCATAGATTCATCTAATTCTAGAGGTGTGTGCTTATACTCAGCAATCATAGCATACATAGATTCCTCTAGTTTATTTTTCTCTTCTTTGGTGAGCTTAGAAAAATTCAGGTTCTTTAGACCTTTTAAATCATTATTTCTAATTTTTGAACATAATTTATCAACAGCAGTCTGAGATTTGTGTCTCACCACTTGAAATTGACTGTTGTCCTCTGACTCTATTTTCTCCTCATCTATTTCAAGTTGGGGAATAAACTTCCTTTTCTTTGTCTTAGCAGCAGTCTTCTTTGAGTCTTTCTTCCTTCCTTTTGCCTCTTCTTGGGCTTTTTGTGTTGTAGCCCTTGTGGTAGGTCTCTTTGATGCAGGGGCAGCCACTTTCCTTCCTTTGGATTTAGGAGCAGAGGAAGTTGTAGTCTTTCTCTTAACTGGTGCTTCCTTGGCTTTTTCTACCTCAACACTTTCCTCTTTGTCTTCTCCTGACCCTTGAATTTGACTTTGAAGATTATCTCCTTCTTCTTCAATGTCTTCTCCTTCTTCTTTGTTGTTCCTTCTTCTTCTTCCATGCCAAACTTTCTTTTGATTTGTCTCACCATTTTCTCTTTCTTCTTTACTGCTGAAGCAGTCTTCAAATCTGTTATTACCTTTGATTTGACAACATCATAGGTTCCAAAAATTTGTGCATTTTTATAAGCTTCTTTTGCAAGTAGAGTTGTTATTGCTGCAAAGGCTTGATCAACATCAAGTTCATAATCTAGTGGCCTAAGCCATCTTATTCTAGGTATAATTGCTTGTATGTAAGTATAATCTATATCTACAAGAAAACAAATGTCTTTTTCATATTTTTTAGTCAATGACACTGGAATTCTCATTCTTTTTTTCATGGACTTTTTGAAGTCCTCAAAATAACCTATCATTTGGGCATCAAAATTTTCACCCATTTGTTCAATGTATCCATTAATTTGTTCAACAATTTTTTTATCTATATTCCATTTTACTTTCCCCATAGAAGGAAATTCTTTCATCAGATAGAAGAACATACACATCAAAATTGATCCAAATTTGCATTGAGCTCCCTTGCTTTTCCTTATAGCTCCCAGATTTTCATTAATCTATTGAAACATGAGCTCTGCCAGATCATAAGTGTGATCTCTTTTGATTATCTTGTATGCAACATCAACTGCTATACAAGGTACATTGTTCAACCTACTTGATTGATAGAATTTGTGTGAAATAATTCTCACAGCAAAATCTAGTAGGGGATCTGTGACTGTGTCGATAGTCATTCCTCTATTGTTCCATTTGGCACTTGTATTTTTCTCTATTATTTCCCTTTTGTCACTTCGCAGGGTCTTTGGTTGATCTAGGGTTGGAATACCAGTAACCCTATGAAAAGTTTTCTTGGTAAATTTTACTGGCCTTGACTCTAACCAAAAAAATCCATCATGTATTCGGCTCAAAATTATCCGTACCCATTCTATTTTGAAAATAGTTGGAAATGCTAGGGTTTTGGTCAATCCTTTTCTTTCTACTATTGAAAACTCATTTTTTAGTACTTTGTTTTCACATAGTTTATCATATGCATTATGAATTTCTAAGTCTCCTATGGCACCAATTTTGCAATTGTAACATCTGCGAACATCTTGTACCATAACAACCTTATCTAGAATAACTAATAATGCTCCTGTAGGATCATTCTTGTATGCTACTTCTGGAATGGGCTTAAATTCAGGTTGTTTTACTTCGTTACTGACCAACTGAACTTCATGACTCTCTAAACCCTTGGTGGTTCCTGACCCAGATGCCATTGTTTGCCAAACTAGGGTTTATAATTCAAACAAGTTTATAAGTCCTACATAGCTCTTCACTTAAGTAAAATACCTTAAATCGATGAAATTTGTCTTGAATCGCTGTTGAAATCTTTTACGAATGGCTTCTGAGCTGTTCTTGATCTTCTTCGCTCCTTTTTCGACTTTGCTTCTTGTTTGAATGGTGAGAAAATGATCAAAAATCAGATTTATGTACCCTTCAAAATAGAGTAATAAATGCTTAGTACACTGCCAACTGTCTACTCGGCTCTTGAAAGGTTTCATCATAACTCGGCTCCCATTATGTTTTACTTTACTTGGCTCTTATTGATATTTGATAGCTCGGCATCAACTATTAACTCGGTCGTTGTTAGCAACTTAGCTCCTGAAGACAATTTTGACATATTTTCACAAAGTTCTCAATTTTGACTTAGCATCTTTATTTATGCTGATTTCATTTTTGCAGCTCTTATATGTCTTGGGACTGATTTGTGATGTAACTCGGTTTATCAATCCCTCACACTTATTCTTTACTTAATTTGATGAATTGTGATCATTTGACCTATTAGGTGAAGTGATCTCTATATTTGATGTGCTAGACTCATCTTTCTTCCTCCATGTTTTATTCATTTCACTTCTGATATGTCCAACATCTATCTTTGCCTTTCCATTACTGAACTCAAAACTTGATGCCTTTGACCTTGTTGGGCAATTCCTGCTGACATGGCCAATTTCTAAGCAACTGAAACATGTGGTTTGACGCAACCATCTTTTGTAGTTCCCTCTAAAATGTGTTCTTATGCAATTCTGTGGGATATGTCCATATTCTTGACAATAGTGACAGCTATTCCTGGTGTTGTAATCCCAAAATTCATGGTTTGATGTCTTTGCTGGTTGATTTATTGTCCACATAGGTTTTGATCTGCATTCAAATGCCCTATGTCCATATTTTTTGCAATTATAACAATGTCCATCAAATCTTTGAGTCCTTGTAACATTGGATTTGCAATTTTGAGTCATATGTCCTTGCATATTGCACTTGTGACAAAAACTTTTGGGTATTTTTGATTGATTGAATCTTCTACTCCTGCACACATTAGTTGTATGTCCCTTCTTATTATAGAAATGACAAGTGGGTTTTGAATTCTTACCTTTATCACTTCTTTGTTCAACACTCTTTGATGATTCTCCAACTTTAGTGCTATTGTATTCTAGTCCTAATGTATCATGGGTAGATTTTGGTGATTTCAGCAATTGTTCAAAATATTTGATTGCTTCACTTGATTTGTTGAGATTCTCTGCTACCTCTTTTTCCCTGTTCAATTCATTCTGCATTTGTTCATTTTGCATCTTCAAGGTAGAGATATCAATATCCTTTACCTTAAGTTCATGATGAAGGTTCATCATTTGCGCAAGTGTATCCATCTGCATGTTTGAGATCCTTGTCAATTCAGTACATTTTTCTTCAAGTCTGTTTGCAATATTCCTTTTGTCATTTTCCATCATGACCTTATCATCAACTGCTCTTTTCTTTTGTTCAATAATTTCACATATCATTATAGCCTGTGATTCATGTTCCATCTTGAGAGTTCTTATTTCTTCTGCTTGAATTTTATTTTTCTCCATCAGTTCTGCTATTGCTGCATCAAACTCTTTAGTGTCTCCACTGGAAAATATGTTGGTGGTGTCAATATCCTTGTAGTGTATATCATTTTCAGCTATGGCTATATCCTTCCTCTTTTTTAATGAGTTTCTCAATTTGTTTCTGAATTCCTCCAAGCTATGCAGAGCAAGTTGCACATCTATCACCTGGTTTTCAATGATCTTTCCAAGTTTGAAAGCTTCCATCTTTAGATCTTTTCCCTCCAAGCTGTTAGGCTATTTCTTGTGAGAACCTAGCAGGCTCTCATACCAATTTTTGGAATATTCAAATATGGAAAGAGTACTTATGAGAGGGAGGGGGGGGGGGGGGGGTGAATCATAAGTATCAAACTTTAGCCAATAAAATTTTAACTGAAAGTAAATTGCATGCATATCAAATAAACATGTAACAAAACACATGCATCAATAACTCTCAACACAGGAATTTTGGTAGCCCAAAAACCCTCCAGGAATAAGAAGGTAAAACTAGGGTGGGGATGATACCCACAAAAATTACTACAGCAATATTGTTCAACCACTTCTGATGGTTTGCCCTGTTAAAGGCTTTACACTGTGTTAATAGTGACCTGGTTAGAGGATTTGCAAACACTTAACATGAAGTGTCACCTGGTTAAAGGATTTTAATCACCTAATCAAAAGGTTCTTACAAAATCGTTGTAAAGCTAACCTATCACCATAGGATTTTTATTCTAATACAATTGCTAGAGAGTATTAGATGCAATAAACCTAATAGATTACAATCCTTGATTGCTAAATGCAAGCTCCTTTTCCACCTTCTCCTGATCTTGATCCTTTGTGATCTGATAACTCTTGCTTCTAAAAATAGATTTTCTCATGCATCCTTGTATGTCCTTCAATATGTCTCATCTCTCACTATTACAGTGAAATTTTGTCTTCCTTATAAAGACTTCAAAGACTTAGGGTTTGTTTTGGATCTACGATTCATATTGAATCTCAATTTCCCGCTCAATACTTATCTTTTGCTGATTGGTTACATGCCTTTTGCATTTTTCTTATTGGCTGCATGCAAATTGCATAAGAAAATTAAAAGATTTGATCTTATCATTCAATCCTTCGAGATTTACCTTCTCTCGGCTGCAAAAACCATTTGCATCATAATTTGTGCAATTCCAAACTTTTATGTTGTTCTACTGAGTTACTCGGCTCCTGAAGTATTTTTGATACTTGACACATATTGTTTCCTGAATAGCTCAGCACTTGAACAAAAACTGTATCACTCGGCACATGTTGCGCTCGACACTTATTATCACTCGGCACCTATTGTCACTCGACACTTGTTATATCACTTGGTACCATTTGCGCTCGACACTTATTATCACTCGGCACTTGTTATCACTCGACACTTGTTCTTGATCTTGGTTAAGTGTATTGACACTCAGTTGTCAAATTTATTCTTTAAGCTAACAACCATTTCCATTGTATTTATCATACTTAGGAACATCTATATCCTTAGGAAATGGAGGCATATATAAACTCCTATCAAATGGAAGAGCACATATTGATTCAACAAATGAAGTTTTGGGTGGCTCTTAGGAAGTTTGTAGTTGTACAAGTTGTTTTCTTTATTCTTGCATTTCTTTTATCAAGATTTCACCTATGTGGGCTCTCATTTTTTGACTATTCATTGTACATCAAAATCTTGGGGGATTTTCCATCCTTTTTTTGTCATATACTAGAAGTATTGGTCCCCAATTTTCTCTAAAACTTTTAGCATTAGTTTTTGAGCAAGCTCATTTTGTTGAAATCTTACATCTTCACTAGTGATCTCATCATCACTTTCACGATGTGATTGTGATTGTTTAGGTGGTGATGGGCATGCTACCATGTTGACTCTAGGAGTCCTTGATGGTGTGTGATTGCCATCATTGCCACTAATGTGAATGTGAACAAATGGCTCGTGATAATATTATCTTCTAGTTTTCTCATTATGTGTATGAGTGTTACGCTTAGCTTGTTGATCAGCTCTTTCTCTAGCACAAATGACTTCCATAAGTCTTTCATTTTCACATTCTTTCTCTTCTAAGGGGCATTTGATCTCTTGAGGATGCATGTTGGTCAAAATGTTTTCACCTGTGGGTGTATCAAAGAGTGTTCCAAATGGGTTCTCAAAACTATAAAGTAGATTGTGTCAAATTTTGGTTATCTGTGTTTGAGTAGAATCAAGATCTTCCACACAAGGTTGTCCATGAGGGTGCCTACGTGGTGTCTCAAATTTTTTGAAAATGAAAGAGGGATGACTACCATTACTAACTTGAAATCTAGTCGTAACCAATATGTAAGGATAAGCCTTTGAACATTGTTTCATATTTGAAGCTCTTATAATCAAGAATAATTACTTGTCAAAGTAGAATAGATGGCTTGTCAAAGGTGCTCAAGAATTTATAGCACTAGTGACTCGAGCCAAGAAAGTGAGCAAGAAGCTTAATAGTGAATAGCTAACACAGAATAGTAATCAAATTTTTACAAGTGATCATCAATGACATTTTCAGACTTACATTTGATGAATCAAACTCATCTTTTCAACTTGAGACAGCACCTAACATATAGATTTGAGACTAGACATAGGAAGGAATGAGGTGACAAGAGCCTAGAATAGTTAAAATGTATTGCAAACTCAATTTTGGAAGGAAAAAGAACCAAGAGATGTTTTTGCAAAATCTAGGTGACAATGAGATAGAAAATTATATCATATGACAAAGTTTGTAATACTAGGATGATGCTTTTCTCTTAGGTGATAGTTCACCTAAGGTGGGGCAAAAAAGTTCAGTATAGAACGGTGAGAGAGCTTGAAATAGCAAGGTGACACAATTTTTGAAAAAAATCTCACATGATATTTCTCTAAAGAGTGTGAGATAAAGTGCTAGTTTTGTGTAAAAATGATAGTTTCAACTTGTTGTGTTTCAGTTTGACAGTCAGATAGTTTTCAAACTAGACAGTTTCAAATTTTAGTTTATGTTGACTAGTAGCAAGGTTTTAAAATAGTCAAGGTTTTTAGCATGTCTCAAACAAGTGAACAAGGATCAAAACAACCTTTCCAATATGCATTTGTGATATCAAAATAGCCTTCCTACCAATTTTATTGAGATGTTTGACTTGTGAGAATGTTTAAATAGGTCAACACATTTAAGAATACTTGACAAGCAATCTACCTTGAAGTCACAGTTCATTACTCGACAACTTGGCCCATGCTAAGTGCTCCTTCACCTCACACCAAGTGGTTGTCAACAAGAGATATTGGCTTTGTCATGGAAGTGCCATAAGCACAACTAAGGGAACATAGATGGTGAGTGTAAATCTTGGGGTGATCTAGGTAATCCACTAGGATTGATCCTTGCACCAAGAAGTTGAGTGGAAAAATAGGGTAGTTACTTACTTAGAGTGTTTAGAAAGAGCTTCCATTCATAATGTTCCTCTTGCACTCAATTATGGGATACCCCATCTTTCAATGGGTAATAGACCTCGCGGCCACAAGAGCACCTTAAGTATTCTTGCTTAGCATTTTTCTTATGGTTCCAATCCCACAAGTAATCTTACTAAGTGAAGAAAAATAATATGTCTACCAAGGTTTTGTGTCATTGATAGCCTTGATTTTATAGTGAGTTGAAATAGTTAGGTTCACTTGTCCCCACTTGGGTTGTTCCTCTTGGTTGCCCAAGAGCAGGCCCTCTAAAGGTTGTTAACCAAAATAGATTGGATCCACTTTCAAGAGTTCAAATTATTGATTCACCTCAAGGGTGAAGAGCATACTCTCTTATCTTGATTAATTATCCTCTTTCTTTCAAAATCCAAAGGCAAGTCAAGATTTTTGATTCACCACAAGGGTGAAGAGAATACTCTCCTATCACTGAAGACTCCCAATCTCAAGTTTAATGTACCTACAAAATGAAATAACTAGTAGTATCGTCGCACACAGAATAAAAGAAAAAACAAGCAAGTTTGGGCATCCCTACAAACAATTGTTAGTAGCCCTTGCACATTTGACTCTTTGACGTGTTCTTATCAAGGTAATTATGCAAGCATCTCATGGTAACAAACTGCAAACACCACCATTAGCCCCACAAGTTAGTCTAAAAATAGCATGAAATCTATAAATAGTCTACTATCAAATAATCACATACCTATATAATCCAACAAAAAGCAAGTAACAATCAAGAAACTAAATAGACCGCTCAATCAAAAATCAAATTCGAGCTAGGCAATAGTTTTTGCTAGAAATTTTTCATACGATACTTCATAGTATGTTCATACAACAAAATTTCCTTATGTGATATTTCTGCCTAAGTCAGGTGACAAAACTTACTATGTTGAGGTGATAGAGTTTGCTAAGATCATGCAATACTTTTACTAGAAAATTATCGCATGTTAGTACAAAAAATGTTGCACAATACTGGAATAGTATTTCCCAAAATTTGTGACTATAGAAAAAAAAAATTGCAAATAAAATGTAGAAAATGTAGAAATGTAGCAAGATAAAGAGAAAAACTAAGACGTTTTGCCCCATGGTGGGCACCAAAAATGTACACTATATTTTTGTCACACCTAAACCCTTCTATCCAAGTGATTCCATGAGTTGGGAATGTTTGGATGCCATCTTATAGCTCCCTAACCATAGAGTGCAAGAGAGTATGTTTCAATCATAAGAAGGCTCTCAGCTGAGCCCTAGAGATACTCTTCTTTCTAGTAAACCATGCAATGGGAGGTTCTCTTAGAGATAAAATGCAAGCATACAAATGTACACAAAGAATGCATCAAGAATGTAATGAAAATTTAGACTAAACTAGTATGAATATGCAAAATGCAGCTATGTTAACAAGAATGAGAGTATTACAAACCAAACTAATTACTATGTGATTTAAGCTATTGCAAAGAAACTAAACTATCATGTAGTATGATTCTAAGCTAGCATGTGATGGATGAGAGAATGACATGAGAAGTAGTAGTTCTCCACAATAGCTCTTCAAGAATTTGAATACTAAACCTACAACATAACAATACTCAAAAGTACAGATCCTTTGACAAGAGGAGAACTCTTTCTTTTAAAGACATACAAATGGTAGAGATCAAGGTCAAAATAATGGATGATCAAGGTGGAGTTTGAAAATAGGATTTATCCATGTGCATAATAATTCAACCAATAAACAAAGAGTTGACTTTGCATGTGAGACAAAAGAGTCTTTTCCTTTAATTTTTGAATTGGAAATAAGACACGTTTAAGGTGATTACACCAAGTAGCTTGAAATTGGTCAACACTATGTTACTCAGTGAACACTAAGAAACTTGGCATATATTAAATCACTCAGTTGATACTCCATGGCTCAGTCAACACTAGATTCACATTGCTAACATTGTGAGCTAAGTAGATATTGGAGAACATGGTTAACAATAAATAACTTGGTTAACATTGTATAACTCGATTGATACTGTGGAGCTCGGTTAACACTAGAATTTCCATCACTTGTATTGAACAACTTGGTAGATACTTCTATACTTGGCATAAACTATACATAGGTTTTAAAGCTCAGTAGAAACTAAGGAACTTGGTAGCAATTGTAGATCTTGGTAGCAATGCAACCAATTGACTAAGTGAGTCACTAATAGATAAATTGACCTTAATGTCAATAATCTCCCCCTTTGGCATTAGTAACAAAAAGACTTATCATCCCAAAAACTAAATACTCAAAATTTTAAGTCAAAACATTCTTTTAACACCATTCTATGTCTACAACTTAGTAACATACTCTATTTTTTAGATTTTTCAAAATTTCTATTGTAAAAGATGTTTTATGCTTATCTATTCATGTATCTATATAATTCTATACTGCTCCCTCATACAAAACCTTATATATCTAGAGTACTACTCCCCCATACATATATTATTTATGTGTCTTTACATATACTTCTTCATCTTTATATACATTCATCTATACTTCTCCCAATTTTTGACATAAATGCCAAAGGTGTATACTATTTGTTAATACAAAAATGTGACAAGAATTTAGAGTGTACCTTCAAGATTAATGCCATTGTCTTGTCCCAGTTTTCATGTAAAACCATACTTGCATGTAATGCAATCTAAACTTTTGCATCATGTGATCAACTATGGAGAAGTTATTGGCATGGATGAGTGTCTTAGCATGTGCAATGTGTGTCTTAAATGCATCCATGTTTGTAAGAATCATGCCTTGGATTTCTGAAAGTGTGGCCCTAATCTTGGCTTCTTCCTTTAAAAATTATGTTTTCAAATTTTTCATAAATCTAATCTTTGAATAATGAGCAAAACTATAGCTTGGGTCAAGTTACAACTAGTGAGCACTTACCTTCATGTCTTCATCTATCTTTGATAGTTTATCTTTAATTCTTTGTTTGAAGATAAATGTATCACACAACTTAACAAATAATGAAGTGACATTATTTATAGATGTCTCCAATTAAACAAGAGTAGTAGATAATTCTACTTGGTTTCTTGTAATTTTTTGTGCCACTTGTTCTAATACCTTCTTCTTAAATTTTCTTTCTTCTCTTTGTAGAAACTTATCCTATCCATTCAAGTCTTTATTGAATTTCTAGACAACTTTTGCTAACTAGTCCAAAATAGGTTATGTACTATCAACCTCAACACTTAGTGCATTTACAAATATGTCCTTATATCTTCAAGCACTTGGGTTTTCTTTCTCTTCTCTTCTCTAAGCTTTTTTTGCTTAGCTCTCTTTTGCAATAATTATCCTAGGGTATTCATTTGATCAGGAATGGGGGTAGAGATATCCCAATTTGGAATAACTATATCCTCATCTAGATTAATTTCTTCTTCTTTACCCTTACCCTTATCTAAAACTTTAGTACTCAGTTGAGACTTATTCTCAACTTTCATTGTACTAGCTATTAACATATGTAGAATAGAAACAATAGTGGAAATTGAGGGGCTAGCAAAAAATGTAGATATGCCACCAATAGTAGAAATATCTTGTTTTTTCATGGTTAAACCTGATGATGAAGGTAATTTTTGCTTGGTAGATGAAGTGTTGGTCACTTCAATCAATGGAATACTCAACTGAACAAGTCCTGAGCTTGGTTGGGTATATGGTGTTGAAGTGGTAGCCACAACCAACTCAGCAGAAGATTTCTCTTAGCCATATTGCACTAAGGCTTTGCTTAGAGAATGATGAAATTAGGCCATTATTACTATTGCAATCTTCTCTGCATCAGTTTCCTCAATGCTTAGAATCTCTAGAAGACTTCCTCTAGTAGCTTCCTATTCTTCCTCCTCATCATCCATATTTACATCATCTACTTCATCATCTTTTGTTTCCACATCCTCTTCCTCATCATCATCATCATCTTTTTCATGAACATGAACAACAAAATCACTAGGTTGATACAGTTTGTAGATGTTCTTCCATGTATTTGTGGCTGCCTTCACTACATATTCTATGTATTTTAACAATATCATGAATGTGTTCATCTTGAGAGTGAACTTTGTTTCATTTTTCTTCAAAGATTCTTTCACCTCCTTTTCATTGAGATTTGGCATGAGTTGCCTTAGAGTTTGTTCAAAGATTTATTTTGTAGTCTTCTTTGCATGCTCTCACTTAGGCTTAATTTCTTGCATAAGCTCATTAGGAATTCACTGAGTAAACTCATTAGGAGAATACTTCCATTTTTACAATTTGGTCATAATGGTATCATTAATCTATCTTTTGTCGTCTGCATTCCTTGATTCATATTTGAGGAATTTGAAACATTCCATGCCAATTCCTTCTTCCAATTCCTTTAACTTTTCTTGAAGTGTAGGTGCAGGCCTTTTGAAGATAATCTACTCGACATCCTCTTCATCTAACTTCAATTTCTTCCTGGAATTTGGTGCCCTTTTTGTAAATACAGGAGTGGATGACTTAGTAGTTTTCGTTATAATAACCTTACCTTTCTTCCTTATAGGCTTTTCTTCCTCAAATTTGGTTTCCTTATCTTCATCCTCTACATTATCTTCTTCCACATTATCACCTTTTTGTTTTGTCAACAAGAGAGTAGAACTTGCTTGTCTTAGTTTTTCTATCCTCTTCTTCCTTTGTCAACTACTTAAAGAAGCTTAATTTCAAGTTTTATTCTTTTCATGGCTTCTTTATAAGTTCCAAAATAAGGTGCTTTAGGATCCATAGGCTCATTTAGCAGTGTCTTCATGATATCTTTGGTGACATCAATGTTAAGCTAATAGTCTACAGGCTTAACGCATGCCACTCTAGGTCTGACTACATGAATATGCACTTTTTCATAGTCCACCATGAAATAGATGTCATCCTTATAGTCTTCTACAAGCTTCCTAGGAATCCTAAATCTATTATTCATCTTCTCCTTGAATGTTTCAAAGTGGTTGTCCATGATACTATCAAATTTTTCACCCATTTCTGCTATGTACTCATTTATTTGATATAAAACATGGACATCTTTCCTCCAAACTATTGTACCTTTGGCAGGGAAGAATTTTTGCACAAAGAAGAATAAACAAGTCAAGAGTGAACCAAACTTACATGGATTGTTCTTGGAACCTTTAATGCTCTCCATGTTCTTATTCAACTAATTCAATAACAACTCGGCAACGTCAAATGCCATGTTTTACTACTTTGAGAGCTAGATCAACTACCTCACATGACACTCTGTTGAGATGACTAGAACTATACATCTTATGAGTGATCACATGAATTCCAAACTTTAGTTCCATGTCTATGATTCTTCTTATCTTCATTCCTCTACCATCCCACTTGGCAAGATTTTACTTCACCAGTTCAACCTAACCTAGGGTTTTGGTCGCTTTGGCTTTGTTCAACATTGGAAGACTAGTGATTCTGTGAATCATTTTCTTTGATATCTAAATAGGTTGCTCCAACCATAACTATCAATTATGTACACAACCTAGAATATATCTCATCCATTTGACCTGGAAGTCTCTTGGCATATGTGTTATGTGTGTTAAGCCCTTAGCTTCCAAATGTTGATGCTTAGGTTTTAGAATGCCATTCACACATAACTCATTTATGCTTCATTCATCTCATGAGTGCCTAGCTCTTTAATAGAATAGTGATAATATGAATTGATATCATGCAAGAGAAATACCTTGGGTGATATTTTCAATTGTGAACTAACTAGGTCAAGTGCTTCTACAATTGCTGAACTCAACTTGAAGTTTGGTGCCTTGCAATCGACTCCTCAAACCAACATTTCAAACCCTTTCTTGTTTTTATTGCTAGAAGATGCCATGCTCAGTAGGGTTTCTAAAAACTCAAAATTTCTTCAACAAAAAACACTCAAATCATTCTTCATAAAATAGCTCTTGAAATTTGCAATGAAATAATGCATTCAATTCTTCCTTTTTAACAAATTTCCTCTTTACAATCACCATTAATGCTTGCTACATTTACTCACTTAGTAACAAGTTTTCTTCCACTTTTTTCATCCTTTAATGCTTGGTATATATTTATAGCTTGGAAAAATCATTATCACTCAGTCGAGTCTCCAACAACTCGATGTCTACATACACTACTTTAGTGTATTCCAACCTTGCTCAGCAGGGCCTTGTGACCTAACCTAGCTAGGTAAGGTCTTGAATTTCCATAACCACTTAGTGATCCTTGTACATCTTGAATGCTAATATGGATCTCTTCTTCTTTCTTGCTAGAACTAATGAGGGATGCCTTCTTCAAAATCTCACTTCTAGTTCTTCCCATAGGGATTCAAGTTGAAATACTTGAGTGACCCAACTCATGAGTGACATCTAATTCATGACTTGGGCTTGCATTCTCAAGAGATTTTGGTATTCATCTACTTTCTAATATTGTCAGGCTTGGATTTCTTTTCATCTTCAATTCTTCCTATGTTCATACAATTCTTGACAAGATGTCCAAGTTCTATACAAATGAAACATATTTTAGTGTATCTATTTTGCTCATGTGGTGTTTCACACAATTTTCTTCAATATGCTCAAATTCACCATAGTAGTGGCATCTACACCATGTGTTGTAGTCCCGTCCAAATATTTCTTTCACAATTTGTTCTTTTGGATTCAATTTCTTGGTTTTGCATTCAGAAGATTTGTGTCCTTCTTTATTGCAACTGTAGTATTTTTCTTCAAACTTATATTTCTCCTTGCTTTTACTTGCTTTATGTCCATTCTTATTGTAGTTGTAGCATTTTCCATTAAATTTTGATTTATGATTACTCCAGAATTTGTTTGATGTATAACCTATTTTACCATAATGATTGCAAGTAGGCCTTTGATTCTTTTGAGCTCCTTGCTTGGATTATCCACCTTCTTTTGTGTATCTTATTCCAACTTTGCCTTTTTGTTTGTATTGACTTTTTTCATTCAATTGATTCATACTTTCTTGAGATTTCATCATCCTTTCATTGGTTTTATTTTTAGTGTTTAGATCATTCTTGAGTCTTTCATTTTTTGATCTTAGATTCATGAGTCTTCATTTTCACTAATGAGTTGATCAATAAAATTTTCTTGCTAAAGGGATAGTTGATTGATTTCATTCTTTTTTCTTCTATCTCTTCTTTGACTTTGTCTTTTTGTTCCATGACTTTACATAATCTCACTGATTGGATTTCTTTATTCACGAGTTCTTCATTTTCACCAGTGAGTTGATCAATAAAATTTTCTTACTGAAAGGATAGTTGATTGATTTCATTATTTTTTCTTCTATCTCTTCTTTGACTTTATCTTTTTCTTCCATGACTTCACATAATCTCACTGATTGGATTTCCTTTTCTCTTTTTAGCTTTCTAACTTTTTCTTGAAGATTGGACCTCTTTTCTAATAGGTCTTTAATTGCTTCATCAGCTTCATCTGAGTTTATTTCAGGATATATATCTTGAATTATTTCTTTAGTGTAGAGATCATCATTCATCTGTATTGCAAGATCTTTCCTTCTTTTCAATGGAGAGAGTTTCTCCTTTTCTTTCCTTAGTTTCCCAATGGCCAATTCAAGATCTAAATTTTCATTGTTAATAGCCTTATCTAGCATGTATACCTCCATTGCCTCTTATCTTTTCTCAAGTTGTTAAACTTCTTCTATGAGAACCACAATGCTCTAATACCAATTTTTGGAAATATGAGGTAGGCAAGGTTGCTGAGATTGGAGGGGTAAATTTGGAACCAATAAAATCTTCTTCTTCTTATTTCACCAATTAATCATCCATATAATATTCTAGTCTAATTGCATGCATGAAAGAATGAAAGCAATAAAACATTCATAACACTTAACACAAGATATGGTAACCCAGAAACCATCCAAGTAGAAAGTAAAATTGGGGTGGAAATGATAACCACAAGCTTTAGTAAAATAGTATAAAATTGGCCTATTAAGGCTTACAATTGATCATTTCTAATGATCTGCCCTAGTAGGAGCAATAAGGACTATGAGGTCCACCTTGTGAAAGGATTTACATAAGACTATTAAGTCCACCTTGTTAAATGATTGAACATATACACCTGTTAGGATGAACCAATGACTAATCTCTAATCTATAACTCTGATTTGTTGGTTCAAATTCCTTGAATTATAATGATCACCTTGTTGTGATAGATAAATCTTTGTTGTCCCTTATACTACTTGTAGCCTTCTTGATTCACACTTTTTCTTATTCCATGCTCATGTGATAATTTTTTATTTAGATATGATACAATGCTTTACATATATACCAATCCAAATCATAACTTACTAAAGTTGGCTACAATACAAGTTCCATCAAAATCCACAAAGTCATCCCAACTGTTGTAACTTGGGTTCTGGAGATAAACTCGGTGATGTTCAAATTCTTGACGACCACTTTCAACACTCGACATTGTCTGCAACTATTACTATGATGATAGGAACAAAAATACTTAGCCTTGTGTATGGTAAGCTTAGTGTGATCCATACAAGAGGTTAGGGAACAATATTAATTTTTTTAAAGACTTTTAATATCATATTTGGATGATTCAAATCACATTTTCACATCTCAAACCTTAATTTATGGAGTGGCAACCTTATGAAAAATACAATTGAATAAGTATTATTGTCAACTATATATATTTGATTTTGAGTCTTCATTTGTATGTGTCTGATATTGAACCACTAACCTTTAGACCTAAGAATATATCATTGAAGCACTAAAAAAATAATTTCATTATGCTCACATAACCTTAGGAATACATACATATCTTTCACTATTCTAGAGCCTTAAATACATGCATGTCTTCTATTTTTCTGTAGTACTAATATGTTCAATAGACAACCTTACTTCTAGAACAAATTCCTTCTTTCAAACAAATAAATATGCATGATCATGTGACCAAAAAATACTTTTAGACCATAGTGTTTGAGTAAACACAAACACCTCTAGACCATATTGTTTAGCATTAATGACAACTAGAGAATCACAACCAAACATGTATTTTCAACAACAGGAACAAGAATACCAATATAAATTTTCTAGTTATAATCAATGGAAATCCTATTAGTTTTCATGGTCACAACTATGTATAAGAAACCAACAAATGAAAGAGCCCAATATGTCTTAATTGTAATGACAACAACATTTAACCTAGCAACCTAGACTCGTGCTCAAGATGTTATCTCAATAGAAATGCATCATACTAAATCAAAAAATGTCTTGTCACACATAACCAAAGAGCATAAAAATTGACTTCCTAAGTTGCACCCATTCCTAAAAACAAACATGTTATAGGACTATTCTACTAAGTCCACCTAGTATTCAATGTGTGTGGTTGAAATCAATAACATCCACCTTTACTTATGAAATAATTTGCATATAATCATCTAATGGTAAATCAATATACATGTCACTTACAATCCACATCATGAATAGTTCCAACCACATGTCTCTCTAATAATAGTTATTATGATGCTTACTATAATTGCAATCCATGCATCATATAAATTTAACTACCAATAAGTATAAACCATGCATCATAAAAATTTAGGAACTTATAAACTATTGGTTAACTAAAATGTGTGGTAGAATTGGAGTGAATGAACTATTGCAAGTTGAATCATTATTGGTGAAATGGATGTGAATGACATTACTCTTCACTTGTGAGATTCAGGTCTTTAATCCAAGTCTCTAATATGATATTTTTTAGAGACTATGAGATTCATTCACTACGTATAAATACAATCAGCAACCATATAGCCAAACTACAAAAACATTGACACCTGAAATCTTTTCCACTTGCAAGGTTGAATTCAAATTTTTGTGAGTGAAATGATGTTGAAATTTAAAGGTGTTTTGTAGGTGTCATCTTTGGGAGTACTAGAATACATTTGTGCATCTTAAGTAAATCTTATTTATTTTGAAAAATTTTAATGGTGGGACTCATACTAAATAATCAAAATGGGTAGAATCCTAACCTAGTTCAAATGAATTCAATGTGCCTCTAAAATACTATCCCATCATGTTTGGGGGGTGCTTATCATGTCCTCTAGAGTTTTATATCAAGAACCCAAATTTATCTTCTTTATCATTCACATAAATATGAGTTTAGATTTTCTTTCATATCATTCACCCTGATGACGAAGAATATTGTATATAATTGGTATACATTTTTGACAATTCATATGGTATTTACAAGATTCTTTCTGAAATCAACTTTGTATCTTGTTGTATTGATGTTTTAGATCATTTTATCCCATCATTGAGAAGAAGAGAGTTATGGATTTTTTAGTATGATCCAAAATTCTATACAAGAAAATAGACACGGCTGATTCCAAAAAAATCTTGTAAGTAGTATATCATTCCAAACATCAGATTTTCAATGTATGCCAACATTATATTTTTATTTTGTTTTACTTTAAAAAGTCTTTAATTTGTGTTATTTTTGAATCAAATTCATTGATTCATGTTTTATGAGTGGTGGTTCATAAGAAAATATTTTTTATGAGAATGAATGGTAGACTTAGAACATATGGTCTCTAGGTGATATAAGCATAGGTGAAATATTGGGCCTTCTCAAAAGGTCACTCATTCTAGTTAACTTAACACTTGAACTGGAATAGTATTGGGATGGATGAACTCTATAGAAGGTCCAATGCTTCAACTTTGTAAGCATCATCTAAACACAACTAGTGCTAGGTGTCTCATTCATCACTTTTGGTAACTTTTCTTCTTTTTGGCTTGATTACATTTTTCAAATATATTTGTGATGCGAGAGATATTTTTCATAGCAAGTTAAATTATGATGCTACTATTATGATTCATTAGTGTAGTTTTTGAGTCAAATTAATTGATCAATGTTTTATTAGTAGTAATTTGCAAGAGCTCAACTTTTATGAGAATGGATGGTAGACTTAAGATTCATAGCATCTAGGCAATGTGCACAAAGTTGTAGCATTGGGTCTTTTGAGAAGCCAAGCATCCCACTACACTTGGGGTTTGAGTTCTAGACTAAATTGAGATAAGAGACCTTTGAGAAGGGATGAATGCTTCAACTTTGTGAATATTATCTAGATACAATGAATTGTAAGTGTACCATTCATTCTTATGAAATATAATTTATTTTGAATTGCTACTTATCAAACATATATAAAAAAATTAATCAAAAACTATGTAGTTAAATCTTCATTACAAAATGATATATTCATGTAAATTTTATGCCCACACATCAATGAATAAAAAGGAAAGATAGGTTATGATGCTTGATATGGCATATGAGGAGGCTTTATATGCATTTTTTGAAGACTCCCTTATGAATATGAAGAGCTCTTAGATGAAGGTTGGAATGCATCATTGGAAGAGAAGAAGAAGAAGAGGCAAACTATGGATATGAAGAAAGAGAGTACATTGGTCATGCCTTGTACATCATTTTTTGTCTTTAAAAATATGGTGGCCATCATCAATCCCATCACTGTCAACACTACTTGCCTTGACAAAAACATCTCCAATGTTCTTTTGATGTTGAGGAAGTTTCTCTTTATTAAGACTAGAACTTCTTTTGGAAAGGATATTGGAAAATTTGGACCCAAATCAATGTGAATAGGACAGTAGAAATGTTTGAACATACCCTAAAAATAATGCTGACCACAATGTTTGCAATATTTTTTTAAAAATAATTCAGCTATTCATTGTAATTATGAAAAACCTCCCTTGAAAGTGATGATGAGTTTCATAGACATCCATTTCTTGCACAATAGAGCTATCACAAAATCATCAAAACTATCATGGTAAGTTCTAATGGATAACCATTGCTTCTAGAATATAGTTGTCACATATACATCACAATTATGATAGAAAAGTCAAAGATTCAGCCATCATAATTTTGATGGACTAATATCACAATTGAGACATCATAAAAATTAACTCTTGTCCCTTCCTTCTTCTAAGTTATGATTGTGTCTTTCATCACCATTATGATGGATGCCCTCACCATCACAATTTGCAATTGAAAAATTCTAAAGAGAATTGACTGGGGAGTCTGTCTCTAGGGTGACTATTGGACATCACAATTGTGATGTTTTGCCATTGCAAAATGACCCAAAATGTTGTAGTGTGTTTAGACCTCTGATGGGTGGCATTAAATGATAGAGCATTTAAGTGTGAATGCAAAGTGATAGGATGATTAGTACAAAGTGTAGGATGTGTTCTAAGGTTTTCTTAAGATGGGATGATGTCTAACCTATGATGCAAAATGTTTCATAGGATCTAAGGATGTGTGAAAAATGCAAAAGGTATAGTGTGTGATGATGCAAAGAATAGTAATGGAGGATTCAATTCTAAGGATGTGATGCCTAAAAGACCTAAAGGATCAACACAGTAATGTCAAAGTATGAAAGGTGTTATCCTATGTGTAATCTCAAGGTGTTATAGATATGTCAACCTAGGATAGACTAATGACCCTTCAGAAGATGTGTGATTATCAAATGTTGAGCCCAACCTATAGATCAAGGTGATAAGGGACATAAGTGAAAAAGATGCAAGTAGCCTGGATAGTGAATGGTTAAAGTGATACTCATGATAGTTTTATGGATGTAGGATGTAGGATAGACAACTCTAACAAATAATGACACCAATTTTTTTAGGGGTGATGGAGGATTTTGATCTAGGATAATAACCAGCGAACCCCATTATCAAGCCATTAATAATGAAATAGGTCTAGAAGTTGCTTGATGCCAAGATTATCTTTCCAATCCATCCTTAAGGAAAAAGACTAGAGAAATCTACCTTTGCATAGACTTTAGCACTTTGAACCAAGCATCCCAAAAAGATAATTACCCTTTGCCTTTACTTGATGAAGTATTACATATTGTAAATGGGTCTAAGAAGTTTCTAGATGGATATTCAAGATATAACCAAGTGATGGTGGATAAGGAAGATAGATTAAAAACCATATTCACAACAAAATGGGAAACATTTGCATATAGGAGAATTCCCTTTGGATTGATCAACACAAGATCTACATTTCAAAGAGAAATGGATAAGCATTCAAGGGGTTGATAAATAAATGTATAGTTATCTATATGGATGACCTAATTATCTTTTCAAAATATTGGAGTAGTCATATTATTGATCTGAAACAAATTTTCAACTAATGTTGGAGATATGGTACATCTCTTAACCCTAATCAATGTTAATTCTAGGTTACCAAAGGAAATCTTTTGGATCGCATTATCTCTGAAGTTGGTATATCTATCAATCTTGGGAGGATAGAAGTGATTTTGAAGTTGGTCAGAAAGAGATTAAATATTTCTTTGGGAAGATTAATTTCATATGAAAGCTAATCAACAGGTTTGTTGAGATAATTTGCCCCCTCAATGACTTATTCAAAAAGGGAGCAAAAATTGAATGGGTTCCTAAAATCAAGAAATCTTTCAAAAATATTAAAGTAGTTATCTCCAAGCTCTAGTACTTATAAGTCTAGATTATGAGTTGCCTTTCAAAATCTATTATTTTGCTTCAAAACACTCATGTGCATGGATTTTCACACAAAAGAAAGATAAAGAATATGAGAAACCTATCGCATTCATGAGGTATCCACTAAAGAATGTTGAATTGAACTATTCCAATATTGGCAAACAATCATTTGCCCTAATAAAGGTAGTCAAGAAATTTTGCCATTACATACTCAGGAATAAGGTATATGCTATTGTGTTAGATCTTGTAGTCAAATCATTACTGATGTAGAATGAATTAGGTGAAGGGAGAGAAAAATGAATGTCTATATTAAAAGATTTTGATTTGAAAATTTAACCAATAAAGCTAGTGAGAGGAAAAGGGTTGACCAAGATGATAGCTGATAATGAGATGAGAATGGACAATGAAGACAAAATCATAGTGTCTCAAGTTGACACTAATGAAGGAATAATCATAGATGTTTGGTATCAAGATATTGTGTATTACCTCTTGCACAATTAATACCCTCATTGGATGAATAGTTCCCAATGCAGAGGACTCAAGATGAAATGTCAATCCTAAATGCTTCAAGATAGGAAAATTTATGAGAGGAACTATGAGGGGATTTATTTGAAATTTCTAGGATGTGAAGAAGCAATAGAAGTGTTTGAATAGTATCATGACAACCATGGCATTGGACATGGATTAATAGAGGCCATGGATCATCAGATATTTAAGAACAGGTTACTTTTGGCCTACAATTTTCAAAGACACATTTGAACATGTATGTTCCTACCATACATGTCAAACAAGTTCCAATAGAGAAAGAAATCCATCTATGCCACTACAACCAGTATTTGAGGTATGCCCTCTTGCCAAGTGGGGGTTGGACTTTATTGGACCAATGAACCCATCATCTTCAATGAGACATATTGAAATAGAGCTCTCCCCTTACTATGAAACTTTGATGTGTTGCGGCCTTAGGTGTCTTCTTTATAACCAATTAGGCTTGTAAGATAATTGTAATGCCCCGCCAAGGGATCAAAAGAATTAACCTAGACTTTCACTAAGTTTGGTAGCATTTTTTTTTTTTATTAACGTGAAAGTAAATACCACATATAACCTATGCACAATAATGGAAGCAATAGCAATGTCCATCTGAAATCAAACATAACATACATAAAAAATTACATTCTTTAAGATCCCTTAACATTGAATTACATATAAAACATCTAACATACATTAATCCATATAGTACAACAACCACATGAAATAATAATGATAAGTCCAATGTTTATACATTACATTTCCAAATACTCAATCATCCACTGTACATGTCACAGGGTATGACAAGCTCAAAAGAATATACATATGTGAAATATGGTTCATCATCCTATTCTAATCCATGATACATCAAAGTAAAGATAATCACATGATACACATGATACATCATCATAGAAGACATATACATCCATCATAAAGATCAAACATAATAAACTAAGTACACAGTTCCTCCCAACTGTTAATAGCAACATTAGACCATCGTGGATCCTAGCCATCCCTCTGTGTGTAACATTCCAAATCACTGAAGAGATCATCGATATTAACATAGTAGGAATGTCACTCCAAACATATACAACATCATATGTAGAAAGTAATCTAACATGCAAATATAAGCATAAGATAACATCATCTAACATATGTTAATCATCAATGAAAGGATACATATCTACCATCATGACGGATGCATTAGCCACGATGTCTCAATGAATCTCAAATGATAAGAGTGGAAAATACACTACCACTCGACTGCATGGTACCTAAGTGGTCCACTCCCACCATGTTGAGGAGATAATCTCAAGTCTCAAATAGGCTAACAAAATCACATAGCACAAATCTTTATAAGTCCAAGAATCCTAAAAGTATACTAACTCAAAGGTTCCAAACACAAAATTCGACATCTAATCCCAGAGGCACACAATGACATGTAGGAACCTACTATGCAAGCAGGAAAGTGTCATCGCAATTATCACGTACAAGTTACCTTGGCAGTTAGCTAAACTCCACAGGTCCATACTGATCTCATGCGGCCACTAGTATCCTCTCATACCGACGAGGCATCCTACGAAATGCAAGGTCGCAACCATGCGTTCTCACTACTCCCATCCTAGCCTGTACAAGCACTCAAGGCATGGGTGAGAACAAAATGCTTATCTTTTTAGGTTCATTCAGTTAGTATTAGGTGTGAATGTTATCACTTATTAATCCAACTTACAATGAGTTACCCTGGTAGCCTCTTAGGGCCCTGGCCCCCATTGCAAGCCACTTCCCGTCACTACATGTAGATATCCTACCCTAAGCTCATGGAATCATAAATCTCAAAATCACAAAAGATAATCCATAATAAAATCATCAAATATGCATAAAAGCATCAAATCTCCATGAGCAAACATCCATAGAAAATCATGAACACAATAGCTCTCTATTGGCAACTGAAGTATCACTGATAATCAAAGTATCTAATGGTTCTCAATAACCAAAATATATCTCAATCATACTGATCGAAGACTCCAAAAATGGTTGAGTCAAACATGTCACATCATGACATCATCAAGAATAAATCCACATTTTAGTCCCATCATGGCGACTAGAAAATAACCAAGGATAACTGATCGATGACCAAAAATAATGGTTAAGTCAAGTGTCTCATACATAAGAATCTCAACTATAACAATCAGTAATTACATCCAATACATAGAGCATTCCATTGCATAACCATGGTTGGGTTTATAAAGATTGAGACTAAAACATCATCATGACATCACAATCACATAATCCCCCAAGCCTCTGGTAGACGTCCTATACTGGTCAACACTGGTCAACCCAAAACCCAAAATAGTAGCATAAAGAATACACAATGCAAACACATGTTTTGGTTTTGCTAAATTTACAACTTAAATTCAAATGCAAAAGTCTTGGTTTACGTTTCCAAGTTTAGAAAAAGAATTGGAGGAACATTTATACATTTTGAATGAATACAAATATTCTTTAAAATCCATCTTTCAATTATAATTTTAATTCAAAACGTCCCCCACCAAACTAACAATTAAATTTCATATAAAACAATTAATTTAAACCATGAACCTTTGATATAAATCATTTATCAGTTATACAATTATAAAACAAATTATTAATAATCATATTTACATATTATATACATACTTATATATATATATATATATATATATATATATATATATATATATATATATATATATATGAATATATAAATTATTTTTACATTAAACAAAATCGAATTAGCAAATTCGATTAATACCATTTAACACATATAAAATTTTAATAACAATTAAAATTGACTTCATACATATGCAAATGTTATAACACATATATAACATAACCGTCGGTGTGCAGGACCCTACGATCGCAGTACCTGCGATGGCGGTACACTGTGACCGTAGTGGGGGCGCAAGTCTCGTCCCCCCCCCCCCCCCCCCCGCCGACTTAATGCATAATATGTATAGTATATCTTTTTTTTAAATCACTTACGTGATTCCCATTCGGGTTTTGTGTTTTCGCCTAAGATATATTATTTGATTTTAACAAATATATATTATATATACATATGTATGTATGTATGTATATATATATATATGAAGGTATATATATATGTGTGTGTGTGTAAATATATATATATATTTACACACACACACACACACACACACATATATGCAGAATTAAAATTTCTCAGCATATGAACATGTGTATATATATATATATATATATGATTTCATATGTGTGTGTGTGTGTGTGTGTGTGTGTGTGTGTGTGTGTGTGTGTGTGTGTGTGTGCATTTAAATTGACAAAATATAAATTTCAATTTCAATTTTCAGAATTTCTCCATAAACCTTTGATCTCCAAAATTTCCAATAATTAATCTAATGGATTTGACTATGAATTTCAACCCTAGCCCCGTGTTCTTTTCAGATCTATGCATATAGATTTCTCAAATAAATTAAACTACCCATATAGAGAATGCATACAATAAAAATATAAAATTCCTTAGAAGACATATAGAAGACACAAAGAAGACAGAGAATGCATGATGCCGAAATAGCATAAGAAAAATCACAAGAATCTACCCAGATTCTGATGCTAATTCGCTCTTCCTCGAAAAACCTGCAAAGCAAGCTCCTTCCTTCTTCAGAGTTCTCGAGTCCTCCAATGCTCCCATTGCACTCCAAACACTCTGTCTAAGCTTCTAGGAATGCCTGAATATAAAGAGCTCTCAGGAAACATCTAGAATGCTTCTAGAAACAACTAGAAGGTGTCACCAACTAAGCATGGGTCTTTTCCAACCTTCAAGATGAGCCATAGGGTTGTAGAAACCATGTGCTTAATTGATGAACTAACCCCCATGTTGTTGACACATGAGAAATGTAAAAGTGCGTTAACTCCCATGCAAGCTTATAACTCCAATTCACTTTTAGTATAATTTTCTATTTTAATATTTATAACTTTCATTTTAATTTTTTATAACTTTTATTATTATTTATTTATTACTTTATTATTATTTTATTATTATTATTAATTTTAATTTCTAATTTTCTTTTGTTTAAACCTTTTTCCTCAATTAATTCTCGTTTAATTAATTATAATCAAAATATCAAATAACATGATATTTTATGTTAATTTTCTCAAATAATTAATTTATTAATTAAATCTATTTATTAAGACTTAATTAATAGAAAATTCACCATAGACCTCCAAGATAAAATATGAAAACCCATCATAGAGAAAATCACAGAAACTCGGTCTAAAGGGTTAAAAATCACGAATTATGTCATCCGACACATTCGGTGGGTAAAATATCCAAATACTTATCCTACCTCACTAGGAAAATTGGCTTAAAGGTTTGGGATTTGGGCTTGAGAATTTATCTCCCTTCTCTTATCATTGAGATAGTATAATAGGGTACGCTCATCTTGGCAATTTAGGGAAGTTGATACTCGGTACCTGCAACCTGCAAAAAAACCATGCATGTACATACAATATATATAATGCTAAGCTAAACAGACAATGGCAAGAAGTGGTGCATCGTGTAGATCCTGACTAAGCAGGTGACTACGACTCCCTTCCTTAACCACATCAAAAATGCCATACAATAAGAAAACATGCACACCATACACATGCAAGTATGGGGTAAGTATCCATAATAAAGCACATGAGATAATAACCATCCAACTAATCATCAAAAATAACTGAAAAAAATATAATGATCATCATGTATGCATGAATTGTAAAGTCTAAATGATCTCATTACATAACCACTGAATCCATAACATAATGTCTAATAGTCTCAAAACAATACCACTAATCCATCAACATAAAACTAGTCCATCATAGTCTGATAATAATAGCAGCAATAACCAGAAAAGATGTGAACGAGGGTAGGCACTACATCCACCCCCCCTTGGGTTAGGCTTACTCCTAGAAGCCTACAAAAAAGTAGGGATATAACTCCCTCAATCTAGTTGCATCCTCCCAAGTAGCTAAAGAATCATTAGTAAGGTCCCATTGGACCCTTACTTGCTCGATGGTTTGACCCCTGAGGGTCAACTCCCACTGCTCCAGAATACAAACTAGCTCCAAAGCTAGCTGCCCATCCTCTACCTGCAATGCATTCCAATTAAGAACATGTACAATATCAAGAATATACTGCCGAAGCACTGAAACATGAAAAACATCATGAATGCAAGGCAGGCTGGGCGGTAGAGCAAGGTAGTAAGCAATTGGGCCAATCCTCTCTAGAATCTTGAATGGTCCCACAAAATAGGGTGCTAACTTAGAACCCTTTCTGTACCGGATTGGACTCTTTCACGGGCGCACTCTCAAGAAAACCTTATCACCCATAGCAAACTGCTTATCAGTCCTATGAGCATCAACATACTTCTTCTGCCTATCCTGTGTCATAGTCAAGTGCTCACGGATACACACTACCTATTACTCCATATCACGAAGCATCTCAAGATCCAACAGGATGTGATCCTCAAGACTATCCCAACTCAAGGGCGTACGATAAGGACATCCATATAATGCCTGAAATGATGCCATGCCAATAGAACTATGATACCTGTTGTTGTAAGCAAACTCCACCAGGTAGAGATAGTCCTCCCAATGTGTCTGCCTATCCATCACATACATCTGTAACATGTCCTCCAAAACTTGATTCACCCTCTTTGTCTGATCATCAATCTTTGGATGATATGCCAAACTAAAGTTTAACTGCGCTCCAAGCTCATGCTGCAGCGATGTCCAGAATGTAGATGTGAATACAAGATCCCTGTCAGAAATGATCTTTCTAGGAATAACATGTAATCTCACAATGTCACGCATGAAGACATTGGCTACAAAAGTTGCTATGTAGGAAGACCTAATTGGTGAAAAATGCACCACCTTAGTCAACCGATCAATGGTGACCATGATAGCATCATGATGACGAATAGTCATAGGTAATCCTACAATAAAGTCCATGGAGATTATATCCCACTTCCAAGAAGGAATGAAATTAGGCTGCAAAAGTCCAGCCAGGTGCTGATGTTCTGCCTTAACTCTCTGACACTCAAGGCACCTAGCCACAAAATCAACAATATCTAGCTTCATCCCAGACCAAAAGAACAAACGTCTCAAATCAGCATGCATCTTCTTGACACCTGGATGTGCTGAGTAAGGTGTACGATGGGCTTCTGCTAGAATCAAGGTGTGAAGCTCATCCAGAAATGGCACATAAATCCTTCCCAAATGTCTCAAAAGACCATCTGATTCTTGAATGTAACCTACAAACTTACCTTCCAAAGATCCCCCTGAATCAATCTCTCTGCACACTTCCTGATACCAAGAATCCGTAGGAAGTGCCTGAAGAATATGACTCCTCAAATCCACACTAAGGGTCATCGATGATACCACATGTCTCCTGTGACTCAAAGCATCTGCCACCACATTCTCCTTACCTTGAATGTACTTAACTTCAAAATCATACTCGCATAAAAACTCCATCCATCGCCTCTAGTGAGGATTCAAATTAGGCTAAGTAAAAATGTATTAAAGACTATGATGATCATTGTGTAGCTCAAATCTGTGCCCCAATAAGAAATGCCTCCACCTTGTCAAAGCATGAACTATTGCTGCTAACTCAAGATCATGTGTAGGATAATTTAACTCATGATCCTTGAGCTTGCGTAATTCATACGCAATCACCCGTCCATTCTGCATCAACACTGCCCCAATCCCTTCAAGAGAGGCATCTGTACACACCATAAAATCACCTTCTAGATCAGGTATGGCTAAAATTGGTGCACTGGTCAAAAGCTCCTTGAGCTTCTAAAAAGCTTCCTCACATTTCTCTGTCCACACGAACTTCTTTCCTTTCCTCTGAAGAGAAGTGATAGGATATGCTATCCTCAAGAAGTTCTGGACAAATCTACAATAATAACCAGCTAAACCCATGAAACTACAAATCTCTGACACATTAGTTGATGTCGGCCGATCTATTATCGCCTGAATCTTTGTAGGATCCACTAAAATACCATCACCTAAAATAACATGCCCTAAATACTGAATCTTTGATTTGAAGAATTCACACTTAGCTGCATTGGCATAAAGCTGATTGTCTCTCAAACACTGCAATACCAACCGCAGGTGTTCCTCATGCTCCTTTTGAGTCTTAGAATATATCAATATGTCATCAAGAAACACAAGTACAAACCTATCCAAATAAGATCAGAACACACCATTCATCAAACTCATGAACATCGATGGAGCATTAGTCAACCCAAAAGGTACCACTGTGAACTCATAATGCCCATAGCGCATTTGAAAAGCAGTCTTGTGAATATCAGCTTCCTTAATGCGAAGCTGGTGGTATCCTAACTTAAGGTCAATCTTGGAGAATACTGTAGCTCCCTTGATCTGATCAAATAAGTCATCAATCCTAGACAAAGGATACCTATTCTTAATAGTCACTTTATTCAACTGTTTGTAGTCAATACAAAGGCGCAAAGAATCATCTTTCTTCTTCACGAAGAGCACTGGAGCTCCCCATGGTGATACACTAGGTTGAATGCTCCCTTTGGCTAGAAGTTCCTCTAGCTGAAGACGTAGCTCATCCAATTCTTGTGTAGTCATGTGATAAGGAGCTTTAGAGATAAGCTTTGCTCCAGGAATCAGATCAATACTAAAGTCAATGTCCCTCTTTGGAGGCATGCCTGGAACCTCACTTGGAAAGACATCTGCGTACTCCTGCAAAATTGGGTGATCTAAAGTCTTTCTCAAAGGATCTTCCTCATCAAGATCATTTACCATAACAGAAAATATCTGACATCCCTTACGGAAACTCCACTTCAATTGCATAGCAAAAATCATCTGCAGAGATATAGGCTTTAGTATCCCAACTATCTTCACATCATTCCCTTGGTCATCTTGGCACAAAATAATCTTCTTCCTGCAATCTATACTAGCTCTATGAGATCCAAGCCAGTCCATTCCTAAAACCACATCATAGGAACCAAGAGGTATAACTCGAAGATCCACTTTAGTATCAAATCTTCCTAAGCTAAGCCCACACTTATGAACTATAGAGTCTATGGAGACCTTAATACCTGAGGCTAGTTCCACTTGCCAACCATGATCTTGCTTCACTACATCCAGCTTATACTTAGAAACTATAGATGGTGAAATAAATAAATTTGTAGCTCCTGAATCAAATAATATTGAAAGAGATATACCTCTAATAGAACCTATGGTCTCAACCACTATTCCCTGATGACTTGCCTGACGTTGATCAACTACTGCAAAAATTCTATGAGCTCTACCTGCATCACCAACTGTAGGCTCTAAAACTATAGGTCTAGGTCCTAAAAATTGAGGTGCTCACTAAGGACACTAAGCTACATAATGTCCAATCTGACCACATGAAAAACATTTTGTATTTCTGCTAGATCCTCTACCCATAGGTGGTACATTTGATTGCTGATGACTGTTCGTGCTCACAAAAGACTGGCTACTCTGAGCTGGCTAATTTGATTGATTCTATTTATTGTGTTGAGCATTGTGATTGTTCTTGGTGTTAGAACCTTTACCACCACTTTGACCTTGAGAATTCGATCCCTTCTGTTGTTGTATCTGCTGAGACTGCTATTGATACTATTTCCGCTTAGAGAAAGAAAACTTCTTGTTACCACCTAAATTGTAGTTGCCTTTAGATCTTGATGCTGCTGGCGCTCCTACAAAACCACCTTGACCAAGGTTGACACTTTTCTCAACAAGGATAGCTCAATATACCGCATCCTTGAGGGTTTTTTGGCTCAAATACTTTAACTCCCCCAATTATACGATTATTCAACCCCCTAATGAAATGTTGTGTCAACTGAGCTGAATTTTCACTGAACCCTGAAAAAGACATGAGGTCATAAAACTTACACTCATACTCAGTCACTAACAAAGTGTATTGTCTAAGATTATGAAATTCATCAGCCCTTTGTTGTTTCCATTCCTCTGGTAGGAATCATTCCCAGAAACTCTCTAGGAATAACTCCCATGAAACACTGCTCATATCAATTCTCAGCTTCTTCTCCTCAATCATCCACCAAGTGGCCTCAAAATTCTCTAAATTAGTGATCGTGAATCTTGCCTTAACATTTTTGTCAAACTCCTGCATGGCAAAAATTCTGTCAAGGGAAATAAGCCACTACTCGGCCACATAACCAGAAGCTTGCCCATTGAAAGGCTTGACCTTGGATCTTGAAAGATCCTTCATCTGAGTGGACACAATGGACCTCTAACAATCCTTCTGAGGACTTCTAGATCTGGTTCTATGCTCTTGTTCTATCTGGTGCACTTTGGGCTATTCTTGAATAGGAGGTAGACGTTCTAGAATAGTCTGCATCATCTATCTCAAACTGACCTCTTCAGTCTTAGCATGGTCCTCTCTACGACTCTCTTCCTACTGCCTACTAGAGTGCTCTTCTCTGCTCTCTACGTGAGCTAATCCCTCATGGGCAGACTCATGGACACTGATAGCTCTGCCATGACCATGGCCTCTACCACCACCTCTAACAGAAGACCTAGTCCCAAATACCATCCTACAATAGTACAAAGTACTATTACATCACATGTTGCAATAGACTAAGTTCAGTTCTATGTTTAGGTTTAAGTTAAATTTCCAATTTTGAAACTAAGTGTTGAAGTATGAAAAATATGCAAGTAACAGTTTAGGTTCTATCTCAGTTCACCTAGTTTCAAGTTGAAAAGATATACTTAATAGTTCAAAGTTCTAGTTGTTCCAAAATACCCAGAGCTCCCAATGTAGAAACTCGAGCTCTGATACCAAATGTAATGCCCCACCAAGGGATCCAAAGAATTAACCTAGAATTTCACTAAGTTTGGTAGCATTTTTTTTTTTTTTTTTTATTAACATGAAAGTAAATACCACATATAACCTATGCACAATAATGGAAGCAATAGCAATGTCCATCTGAAATTAGACATAACATACATAACAGATTACATTCTTTAAGATCCCTTAACATTGAATTACATCTAAAACATCTAACATACATGAATCGATCTAGTATAACAACCACATCAAATAATAATGATAAATCCAATGTTTATACATTACATTTCCAAATACTCAATCATCCACTGTACATGTCACAGGGTATGACAAGCTCAAAAGAATATACATACATGAAATATGGTTCATCATCCTATTCTAATCCATGATACATCAAAGTAAATATAATCACATGATACACATGATACATCATCATAGAACACATATACATCCATCATAAAGATCAAACATAATAAACTAAGTGCACGGTTCTTCCCAATCGTTAATAGCATCATTAGACCATCGTAGATCCTAGCCATCCCTCCGTGCGTAACATTCCAAATCACCGAAGAGATCATCGGTATTAACATAGTAGGAATGTCACTCCTAACATATACAACATCATATTTAGAAAGTAATCTAACATGCAAATATAACATAAGATAACATCATCTAACATATGCTAATCATCAATGAAAGGATACATATCTACCATCATGAAGGACGCATCAGCCATGATGTCTCAATGAATCTCAAATGATAAGAGTGGAAAATACACTACCACTCGATCGCGTGGTACCTAAGTGGTCCACTCCCACTGTGCTGAGGAGATAGTCTCAAGTCCCAAATGGGCTAACAAAATCACATAGCACAAATCTCTATAAGTTAAGGAATCCTAAAAGTATACTAACTCAAAGGTTCCAAACACAAAATTCGACATCTAATCCCAGAGGCACACAATGACATGTAGGAACCTACTATGCAAGCAGGAAAGTGTCATCACAATTATCACGTACAAGTTACCCTAGTAGTTAGCTAAACTCCACGAGTCCATATTGATCTCATGCGGCCACTAGTATCCTCTCATGTTGATGAGGCATACTATAGAATGCAAGGTCGCAACCATGCATTCTCACTACTCCCATCCTAGCCTGTACAAGCACTCAAGGCATGGGCAAGAACAAAACCCTTATCTTTTTAGGTTCATTTAGTTATTATTAGGTGTGAATGTTATCACTAATTAATCCAACTTACAATGAGTTACCCTGGCAGCCTCTTAGGGCCCCGGCCCCCATTGCAAGCCACTTCCTGTCACTACATGTAGATATCCTACCCTAAGCTCATGGAATCATAAATCTCAAAATCACAAAAGATAATCCATAATAAAATCATCAAATATGCATAAAAGCATCAAATCTCCATGAGCAAACATCCATAGAAAATCATGAACATAACAACTCTCTATTGGCAACTGAAGTATCACTGATAATCAAAGTATACAATTGTTCTCAATAACCAAAATATATCCCAATCATACTGATCAAAGACTCCAAAAATGGTTGAGTCAAATATGTCACATCATGACATCATCAAGAATAAATCCACATTTCATTCGCATCATGGCAACTAGAAAATAACCAAGGATAACTGATCGATGACCAAAAATAATGGTTAAGTCAAGTGTCTCATACATAAGAATCTCAACTATAACAATCAGTAATCACATCCAATACATAGAGCATTCCATCGCATAACCATGGTTGGGTTTATAAAGATCAAAATTAAAACATCATCATGACATCACAATCACATAATCTCCTAAGCCTCTGGTAGACGTCCTATACTGGTCAACACTAGTCAACCCAAAACCCAAAATAGTAGCATAAAGAATACACAATGCAAACACATGTTTTGGTTTTGCTAAGTTTACAACTTAAATTCAAATGCAAAAGTCTCAGTTTACATTTTCAAGTTTAGAAAAAGAATTGGAGGAACATTTATACATTTTGAATGAATACAAATATTCTTTAAAATCCATCTTTCAATTATAATTTTAATTCAAAACGTCCCCCACCAAACTAACAATTAAATTTCATATAAAACAATTAATTTAAACCATGAACCTTTGATATAAATCATTTATCAGTTATACAATTATAAAACAAATTATTAATAATCATATTTACATATTATATACATACTTATATATATATATATATATATATATATATATATAAATACATATATGAATATATAAATTATTTTTACATTAAACAAAATCGAATTAGCAAATTCGATTAATACCATTTAACACATATAAAATTTTAATAACAATTAAAATCGACTTCATACATATCCAAATGTTATAACACATATATATAACATAACTGCCGGTACGCAGGACCCTGCGGTCACAGGGCCTACGATGTCAGTGGTACTGCGTACCACTGTCGTCATAGTACCTACGATGGCGGTACACTGTGACCACAGTGGGGGCACGGGTCTCATCCCCCCCCCCCCCCCCCCTCGACTTAATGCATAATATGTATATTATATCTTTTTTTTAAATCGCTTACGTGATTCTCGTTTGGGTTTTGCGTTTTTGCCTAAGATATATTATTTGGTTTTAACAAATATATATTATATATACATATGTATGTATATATATATATGAAGGTGTATGTATGTATGTATGTATGTATGTATATATATAAATATATGCAAAATTAAAATTTCTCAGCATATGAACATGTATACATATATATATATATATATATATATATATATATATATATATATATATGAATGATTTCATATATGTGTGTGTGCATGTAAATTGACAAAATATAAATTTCAATTTCAATTTTCAGAATTTCTCCATAAACCTTTGATCTCCAAAATTTCTAATAATTAATCTAATGGGTTTGACTATGAATTTCAACCCTAGCCCCGTGTTCTTTTCAGATCTATGCATATAGATTTCTCAAATAAATTAAACTACTGATATAGAGAATGCATACAATAAAAATATAAAATTCCTCAGAAGACATATGGAAGACACAAAGAAGATAGAGAATGCATGATGCCGAAATAGCATAAGAAAAATCACAAGAATCTACTCGAATTCTGATGCTAATTCACTCTTCCTCGAAAAAATTTCAGAGCAAGCTCCTTCCTTCTTCAGAGTTCTCGAGTCCTCCAATGCTCCCATTGCACTCCAAACACTCTGTCTAAGCTTCTAGGAATGCCTAAATATAAAGAGCTCTCAGGAAACATCTAGAATGCTTCTAGAAATAGCTAGAAGGTGTCACCAACTAAGCATGGGTCTTTTCCAACCTTCAAGATGAGTCATAGGGTTGTAGACACCATGTGCTTAATTGATGCACTAACCCCTGTGTTGTTGACACATGAGAAATGTAAAAGTGAGTTAACTCCCATGAAAGCTTATAACTCCAATTCACTTTTTATATAATTTTCTATTTTAATATTTATAACTTTCATCAACAATAACTAATCATCAATAATAACTGAAAACAATATAATGATCATCATGTATGCATGAACTATAAAGTCTAAATGATCTCATCACATAACCACTGAATCCATAACATAATGTCTGGTAGTCTCAAAACAATACCACTAATCCATCAACATAAAACTAGTCCATCATAGTCTGATAATAATAGCAAAAATAACCAGAAAAGATGTGAATGAGGGTAGGCACTACAATAAATCCACACCTTCACTAGATCCTATAATCAAACATCAAAATACACTATCCTCCTAGAGGATTCCAAATCTTCTTCAATTTGAAATGACTCTTACTTGGTTTTCACATTAAATAGGAACCCTTATATTAGAAGGAGGTGGAAAGGGTTCCAAGTCAAATCTCAAGTTTCTAAAAGAACTAGTTCACAACCTTAAAAGATGTCTGAGAGAATAGACAACCACTTTGACTTTTAGGCCTTCCTAGTTTGTAGCCCTACAAAATGAGATTTTGGGACTTAGTTTGAAAAATCCCTAAAGGACCCAAAAAAAAGTGATATATTTAAATACGCTTTTTAAATTTCTGTTAAATCCCACAAATACAAGTTCCCAAACTATAGGGAAAGACCTAAAAGTTTAATTTTGCAATAGGCCTAATTAAGTAGATAAGGCTTCATTTCTTAAGGAAGTCCTCACCAGTCAAATTCCTTAGGCTATACACTAGTTTTAATGCTTAAAGGGACCCCTTAAATACCACATTCAACCATTAGATTGAGTTTTTCTATCCACAAAATATTATTGTCAATTTATTCTTCTCTAGGTTGAACCAAGCACATAGAGATGCTTGGCATAGGGTTTGTTGGAAAAAATAACAAACACATTCCCCCTCTCCTAGGCTCCTAGAATATTAAATTATATTGACCCTACTAGAATTTCCCTAAGGAGAATGGAATTCCCATAATGGGAAATCAAGTTAGGGTATGATTTCATAAAAATTGCCAAATTAGGAGGGTTTGAGTGCACCCGAGAGAGTTTTGCCAATAACTTTTGACTCTAATCTTCAAATCACTTCAAACTAATTGCACTAGTTCCTTAAATCATCCTATACTTCAAATAAGTCATTTATTTTCTTCATTCAATCTATATCAGTCTATACATGCACTATTTACAACAAAAATGTAAGGAAAATAGGGAAATTTATTGATTCCAAATACCAAATTATATTCTTTATCTTCTTATAATGTCCCTTTGTTGGAAAAAAATGAATTTATAAATTTTCCCTTATAAATTTAGTATTCTTGGTACCTCCAATCCTTGATTATTTTTAGGTAGGCAATGTGGTGTTTTGTCATTATATTAGAACTAAATCTTCTCACTTAATTTATCTAGTTTTTCCTCTTATATAATTGGTATAAAACATGCTCAAAATAATTCTTTATTCCAAACATGAATTGTTCTCCTATTTTGTTTCTCCTCTTTATCTATCAAACGAAATAAACTATATATATTTGATTTTAAATGTACTATTGTCTAGTTCCTTATTTATGCATTGGCAATCCCTTGCCTCATGTAGACAATGATCTTTTCTGATATGGTCTTTGATGAATTTTTTATGATTTACTTTGGCTAACTATATTTACTGTCTATTTTTGGTTGATTCACATAAATCTTAATTAGATGGAGATAGATATTGAGTGTATAAATGAAGGATTATTAGAGATTGCCACCTACACTATTTCTCCATAATTGCGACCATGGATATTGTTTGCTCTTTCTTCTGATTGTTCATAAATTATGTGTCTTCCATGATGATCTATTGGTTCCTTCTCATGTACCTATGGTATCCTTCACCATTGATGATTATTACAGATTGTAAATGACTTATAAATCTCATTTTATTTTGACTTCTATTATCCTTTGATGCATTCAATTTTTTTCTTCAAATGTTTTTCATTAGATAAATAGGTTTTACAGGGAACCTGAAACCCAAAAGTTAGTACATAAGAAGGTTGATAATAAGCATGACAGCCCAGCCAAAAAAGTTTAAGTTCAAAGGCCGATAATAAGCATTAAGCCTAGCCAAAGGAAAAAGTACTGAGAAAAGACCAGGGAAAGGAAATAGACAAAGCCATGGTCAAAAGCTAGCACAAAAAGCCAAAAGACAGCGAAAAACAAAGGAACAGGCAAGAGTTATTCCTCATTCTTTCACTCCAGATCCTGTCGCTCTAGATCTTGCATCACCTGAGTAGCCTCAAAGGCCTATTGATTCTCCTCTATTTCCATCTGTTTCCCTCTTTGATTCTCCTGGTCTAGTGTAGGAGTGGAGTTGCCCTTTACAGGGTCATCCTCCATTCTAGCCTCATCTCTATCATTTCCATCCTCATCCTCATGCATTTCTCTGTCTTTGATCCAGACCATGAGAGAGATGATGTTGTTATTGATGGAGCTTAACAAGGATAACATCTGGTTGGCAAGGTTATGATTGTAGTTTTCCAGATTGTGTATCCTCTATTCCACTAGAGTGAGCCTATCGGTTGAATCTGTCCATCTATTGGCATCATTTCCTTCCCTTGTTGCGTCAATGTGTTTCACCTTTTCTTTAACCTCCTCAAGCTCATGGAAGAGCCATTTGATTGATCTAAAATTATCAATCATGCTGTTGTGAGCATTATTTAAGAGATTCATCCCTGTCTCCCTGGCTCTGTCCGAAATAGCCACAATCACCAGATCAATTAATTTTTCCAGCTGCTGCTCTTCTTGATTATCCACTAGGATATGTGGATTCATGGCCTCCCTAAAGATTTCCATTTTGGCAGTCTTGACATTGAAATTAATCCATGCTTTCCTCCTATCATTGGTTTGCACTTCCCCTTTCACATACCTAGCTTTCTCCTCTTTCTGATCCTCAGGGTGGAGATGGACAGGAGAAAGGGGTAGTGCAGATGTCTCCTCATAATGAGAGTGCACATCCTCTAAGCTCTCCCTCTTGCACTTCTTCCTTCCACTATCAACCTTTATTTCCTTTTGCATGTCCTTCACCACCTCCTCAAACTCTGGATCCTCCTCATCATCGTTGCTTCCCTCCTCAGCCTTCTCAGCCTACTTCTGCCTGAGATCCCTAGGCTTTTTCTACTTGGGGTTATGGGGGAGGGGGAATTTTTAATAGTTGCAACTTTCCCTAAGGAGGAGACTCTGCCTTTCTCAGAACTGAGGCTCTGAATGTCATCCGAGTCAGAAGAGTAACTGGAACTTCTAGACTCCACAGTCTCAGTTTGAGGGGGGGCATTACTAATGGTCTAGGCTTTGAAGTGCTCATGGATAAGAAGCAGTAGGGCTTTATGCAGAGCCGAGTTTGCAATGGGCTTCTTTTTGAAGCTGTCCATCACCATACTCATAGAGGTTAACAGATAAAAAGGAAAAGAAATTCTAGCTTTCTTCTGAAAATGATTTAAAATAACAAAGTGGTGGGTGCGAGCTCTATCAAACCTTGGGTCCAAAGTGATATATTCAATAACAGCTTTCAGCACATACCTCCATCATTTTTTCATGGAGTTGGGGACATAGTAAGTGTCAATATTTTTTAACACCTTCAATTCCTTCTCACTCTCCACAAAATCCCTTACCGCATTGGCTGAGAGCTTCTTATCCCTGAAAAATTTGAAACCCTCGATTGGGATCTCAGTGACAGCCACGATAACCTCCTCCGTTATTTTGAAGTTGATGTCATTCACCTTAACCCTGCCTTCTTTCCATGACCCCACCATATTGTTAGTCACCTCCTAATCATAACCATACAGCTTCATGAGATACTTGGTTACACCACCCTCTTCCATCTTTTCCCAAACTTTCGGCTTGCTTCTCCATTTCTCAAAGTCCCCTACCGGCTCCTTTCTGCATCTCTCGCCCACCATCTCCTCACTCTGTGCACCCACCTTACTCATAAGCTCTTCACCGTGAGACTGGAAAGGATCACCAAGATTAAGCAAGGAGCAGAGAAAATAACTTTGTTGTTGCCCCTGAAATGAATGCAATGAAGAACCCACAAAGCGTGGCAATTAATCATAGTAGGATATCTGCATTTACGAATTCCCATTTTTTTCTTCAAATGTTTTTCTTATTGACCTAGGTGATTATAAATTTCTCTTTGTATAATTGAATGGAAATTGTAATATTTCAAAAAATGTTAAATATATAATCATCTTATCCATGTATTGGATTTCTCTATCTATTTTGCTTTGCAATTGTAATATGATAATTATCCTACAACTATCAATCTTTATATCTAATGCATTGGATGTCAACTCTAATTCTATCTTTGAATTTACCAACTATCTATTCTTTATTTTTGTATGCTCTCCAATATTTTTTTATATTTTTTTTGCCCCCCTTGTTTTTTTTTTAACTTCCTCCTTCTTAATTCCTATATTCAATGGACCATGACTCCTGGCATACTGTTTTAGTGAAGAGGTGTCATTATTTTATTATTTTTTATATTACTTTCATTCAAGCTTTCAGTATTCAATTATAATTATATTTACTATTTGATAAAACAATTTAATTATTAATATAATTATTTTTATTTTTATTATTAGTCAGATTCTCTATATGATACATATGACTATATACCATATAGTTTTATAGCCATAATCATAATTATATTAAAAAAATTATTTGATTATATAATTTTAAATTGTAATTATTTTTTATTAATTATTTAATCTTTATATTTTAACTTTATTATTATTAAACCCATCTTTAAAATAGTGACATTATAATTCGACCCACCTGAAAGGGCTATTTGAAGATCTTTACCAATGAATCCAACCAATTTTTAAAGGTTGTGACAACTAGGAGGTAACTACATTAAGTTTAGCAACTTTTCTTGCAAAGTGTAACTTTTTGTATTCCTTGTAAAAGTGCACTTTTTCCCTAACAAGACCTAAGTCTGACATCCCAAGGATCATTATTCACTTGAAACATGATTAAAAGAAAACCTCAGAACCTACCTAGACTTATCTAGACACAAAGCATGCCAATTGACCATAGTCAAAGCCCAATGTTTATAAAGACACCAAGGGTGATTAGGTCTTACAAGTTAGCTTATTAAAACCCTTGATAATGAATAGATGTCCCTTAGGCATGAATGCCCTTGGGTGATTTCTCTTGAAGACCCTAGAAGGGTAGATGTTTTGAATGGTGTGGGAGGTGTTCTTGCACCATACTCCTTTGTTTTGAACACTCAAGTTCCACTTGAGAGAAACTATTCAACAAAATTTCCATGCTTGAGAGTACACTCTTTACTCATCCATGTGACATTAGTGTTTGGAAGCCCCTTCCATTTAACCAATTTATCTTCGTAGGTCTTCTTCTTGGTGTGCTTGACAATTTTGGAGTCAAGAATCCTTTCCAACTATAATGGTTGGCTTGGTAGCAAGTCTTTTATTCATTCTATCTGTATATCTTTAGTATCCTATAAAGATTCATTAGATATGGCATCACCCTTAAAAGGAGTGAGATCACAAATGTTGAAGATTGGAGAAATATAAATAGTTGGGGGTAAGTAAATTTCATATACGTTTTCCCCAAAGTTATGGAGTATTTGATAGGGACCAATCTTTCTCCCTTTATAGTTTAGTGCCCCCCCTAGGTAGCCTTTCCTTATTCAAGTATGTCCATACTTGATCTCCTTCTTTAAAACTAACATTTCTTTTCTTCTTATCTACCTGTGCCTTATACTTTGCAGTGTTTTGAGTTAAGGTGTCTCTAACTTGGTCATGAATCTATTTGAGCCATGTGGACAACTCCTCTCCTTGTGCATTGACTTTGAAGTTAAATGATAACTCTCTCAACTCCATGATTCCTCTAGGATGAAGGCCATAGTTCACTTGGAATGGATTCTTTCTTGTTGACCTATTCACTAAGTCATTAACAGAAAATTATGCTTGAGGAAGGATAGCATCCCAAGTCTATCCATACTATTTTGTTAGACACCTTAAGAGGTTTCCTAATGACCTATTTATAACTTCAGTCTGCCCATTTTTTTGTGGATGGTATGTAGACTTGAAAGACAAGTTTGCCCCCAACTTTTTCCAAAGGGTTCTTCAAAAATGTCCTTGGAATCTCACATTTCTATCTTAGATAATGGATGTTGGCAATCAATGAATCCTGACCACTTTCTTAAAGAACAAGTTAGCTATATGAGAAGCATAATTAGAACTTTTGTAAGGAACAAAGTGGGACATTTTACTAAATCTTTGTTGAATCCATGTTTACTTCTTGGAAGGCCTACAAAAAAAGTCCATACTCACACTCTTCCATGGCTTTGTTGGAATTGGCAGTGGTTGGTAGACACCATGATTGGTCCTAACTTCTTTGGCTCTTTGGAAAATAGTGCATGTCTCAACAAGATTTTTGACATTAATAGGTAGCTTAGGCCAATGGTAGTTTTATGCTTAGAAGCTCAAGTGTCTTATCAATCCTAAAGTGACCTCCTAGCATGCCACAATGCTTCTCTCTAATCAGATTTTCTCTCATGGAGCATTTTGGAATACAAAGTTGACCTCCTTTAAAGAAAAGACCATTTTCAAAAAAAAAAATTGAATAGGTAGTGTTATAAGCATCTAAGAGAGTAGAGGAAACCTAGTAGATATCACCAAAGTTTGAATCATCCTTGTATAGGTATTTGAGGGCATCAATTCCCATGCTTTGTACGTACACTTCTTCAACCAAAATCACTCTCCTACTAAAAGTTTACACCACTTTGTTTTATGTTCCTTTCTTTTGTTTTATAGAAAATGTAAATGCTTGGAGTTGTTTAACCCATTTCATGTGCCTGCAACTAAACTTGTCTTGGATTTTAAGGAAGATTAATGCATGATTGTCTGTGAAGACAATAAATTCCTTAGAAAGTAAGTAATGCTTCCATTTCTTGAGGGCCTGAACCATAGCATACATTTATAGGCCATCATAAGTGCTATAATTTTTCTTGGCTTCATTCAATTTTTTAGAGAAGAAAGCCATTGCTCTTCTATACTAATTAAGGATTGCACCTATGGCTAGATTGCTAGCATCTGTCTCTACTATGAACAACTTTTTGAAGGTAGGCAATACCAAGATAAGATATTGTGCTACTCTCCCCTTCAAATACTCAAGAGCTTCATCTACTTGGGTTGTCCACTAAGATTTGATTTTCCTACCAACTTTGATGGTATCAAGTAGATGTGCACAAATGTGACAAAAAAAATTAAAAATTTTCTATAGAAAGTAGCCAATCCATGGAAACTTTTAACTCTCCTAGTGTTTTTGGTGTTGGCCAATTAAGGATAACCTCTACCATTTTAGGATTCATCTTCAATGTGCCCTTGGAGATGAAAAATCCAAGGAATGTCAATTCTTGTTGTATAAATGCACATTTTTTTAGGTTTATGGATAGTTTCTTTTCATGTAGTCTTTGGAGCACTTATTCCAAGTGTCTCATATGTTTTTCCTTATATTTTTGAAGATTAAAATATCATCCAAGTAGACTACTATAAACTTGCCTATGAAATCATGAAGCACTTCATTCATTAGTCTCATGAAAGTACTAGGAGCATTACTGAGGCCAAATGGCATTAAAAGCCCATACAATCCCTCAGTGGTTTTAAATGTAGTTTTCCACTCATATCTATGCCTTATACTTATCTAATGATAGTCTAACTCATGGTCTTTCTTAGAAAAATAATTCGCTCCTCAATTTTGGACTAGTAGATCCTCTGTTCTAGCTATAGGGAATCTATATTTGATTGTTATTTTGTGTATTGCCCTAGAGTCTATGCATAGTCTCCATTTACCATCCTTTTTAGGGGCCAAAAAATTTAGAACTACATAAGGGCTAAGGCTCTTTTTTATGAGTCATTTTGTCAACAATTCACTTATTTGCCTTGAAACCTCTACATTCTAGTCATAAGTGAGTTTTTAAGTAGCTTTATTGGGTAGGGAAGCACATGGGATGAAGTTTGTTTGGTGACATATGTCCCTAAATGCTGGGAGTTCATCAGGTATGTCCCCTACAACTATTCCCTCATACTTCTATAGCAAATAGTCTACTTCCTTAGGTACCTCTTTATGCATTATTTTATCCTTTGTCTTAAGGACTAGGGCATATCCTAGCTTTAAATCTTGAAGAGTACTGATAATCTCTTTTTCACTTGCAAGCATGACTAATTATTCATTTGGTTTTTCTTGCTGAGGATCAAGAAGAGGGAGAAGATTTTATTTGTGACCACCTTAGTTGATTTGATACTTGTTTATGACTCTATCATGTTTGGCTTGTAGATCATACTACCATGTACACACTAGCAAAAGAAAACCCATGTCTAAAAAATCACAAAGGACTCTATCCTTATAGTCTTTAATTGAGAAATCTAACTATTCATGTTCATTTATGAGGGTCTATTGTCCTTTTGTCAACAAAGATACATGGGAGTGATTTGGGTAGGGTATTTTCTCCAATTTTAGTTTGTCTACCATTTCTCCAGATACAAGATTGTCACTAGAACCAAAATCAATTAGTAGTTTTTATACCTTTCCATGGCTCTTGTAATTAGTTCTAAATAGTGTCTTTCTTTGAGGATGCACCCCTAACATTGGTGCTTGAATCAATTCTCTCTTCATCATGAGGAAAGTTCCTTCTCCAATACAGTCTCCTATACTATCAACATCATCCTCTTGCACAAGATTGGTTCTTCTTTCACCTTGGCTCCTCTACTTGTCTTTATCTGGACCCCTATTGGTGTAATGACCCATTTTACTATAGTTGTAGCATCTAATCTACCTATTGTTTCTTCCTCCATTTCTACTTCTTCCATTACCTTTTCTTCCTCTATATCCACCTCTTCAACTTATTTCTCCTTGGGTGTTCTCTTTATTGAATTCTCCTTGTGGCCTATTTTTATGTGTTCCTCTTCCTCCATAGTTTCCTTTTCCTTTATCATTATTTTATTTACCTCTACCATTTTTTTATTTCTTCTTTTGAACTTTTATTCAACTTTGATTGCCTGTTGATAGCACTAATCTACTATTGTAGGGTTTGTCAAGCTAATTTCATCTTAAATGGAAATTATTAGTCCTTTGATATACCTAGGAAGCTTTACACATTTTGGTTCAACAAGCTTGGATTTCATCACCAATTTATGAAGTTCTTCAGTATAAGTAGAGATATCCATCTCTTTTTGTCTTAGACTCATCCTTTTCTTATGAAGTTGGACTTCATAATCTTCAGGGACATAGGTTTCCCTGAGTAGGGTCACCATTTTCTTCCATGTGGTGATTGGATTCTTCTTATTCTTCACCTTATCATCTTGGCCAAAGTTCCACTATGTGAGTGCAGAGCCTTTGAGCTTTGACTTGCAATCTTCACTCTCTAATTGTCAAGGATATCTTTACAATTAAAGAAATTGTTTGGGGCATCTACCCAATCCATTTCAACATCTAGGTCCATCTTCCCATTTTGTGTAGGCAAGTCAAGCTTGGAATTCATGGTTCTCCTATACATATATTTTAGAGTCTTCACAAGTAGCCTCTTATTTCTAGGTGATTATTCTTCCTCCTACTCAAGGGGTTCTTCATCACTCCCTTGTCTAAATTCTTTAGAGTTTTCACTACTTTTCTTAAAAAGCTCTTCCCTAAGATTTTCCATCTCTTGCCTCACTAACTTCATTTCCTTTTCTCTTTGTTCATATTGCTTTTATCTTTTCTCTCTAAAGTACTTTACTATCTCTACATTGGTCATCCTTGTTGACAACCCTCCTTCATCTTCTCCATCCATGGTGTTGGTATGTCTTTACCCTAAGGATCTTAGATGCTCTTATACCACTTGATGTAGAGCTCTCCCCTTAGTATGCAAATTTGATATATTGTGGCCTTAGGTTTCTTCTTTACACCTAATTAGGCTTGGAAGATGACTCCACACCTTCACAAGATCCTACAATCAAACATCAAAATAAATTATTCTCTTCGAGGATTCTAAATATTCTTCAATTTGAAATGACTCTTACTTGGTTTTCACATAAATAGTAACCTTTATATTGGGAGGGGATGGAAAGGTTGACAATTCTAAAGTCTTTAAAAGAATTGGTTGACAACCTTAAAAGGCATCTAAGAGATGAAACAAGCACTATTGCTTTTAGGCCTTCCTAGCTTGTAGCCCCACAAAATGATTTTTTGGGACTTTGTATAAAAACTCCCTATAGGACCCCACAAACAAGTGATAAATTTAAATAAACTTTTTATATTTCTACCAAATGCCACAAATATAGGTTCTGAAACTTCAGGGAAAGACCTATATACTTAATGTTGTAATAGGCCTAATTAGGCCAAAAAGGCTTGATTCCTTAAGGAAGTCCTCACTAGTCAAACTCCTTAGGATAGCTACAAGTTGGAATACTTAAAGGGACCCCTTATAGACCACAATCCACCATTATATTGAGTTTTTCCATCCCCAAAGTGTTGTTCTCACTTCATTCTTCTCTAGGATAAACCAAGTACATAAAGATGCTTGGCCTAGGATTTGTTAACAAAAATAAAAAAACACATTCTTCCTCTCCCAAGATCCTAGAATTTAAATTACATTGACCCTACTTTCATTTCTCTAAGGATTAAGGAATTCCCAAGGTGGGAAAGCAAGTTAGAACATGATTTCATAAAAACTACCAAATTAGGAGGGTTTGGCACCTGAGAGAGTTTTGCCAATAAATTTTGACTCTAATCTTAAAATAACTTCAAACTAGTTACACTAGTTCCTTAAGTTATCCTAGACTTCAACTCAATCATTTATTTTCTTCCTTCCATCCATACCAATTCATACACACACAATTTGCACCAAAAATATAGGGAAAATAGAAAATTTTATTTATTTCAAATGCCAAATTACATTCTTTGTCTCCACCTTCCTAAAAGAGCTATTTGAAGAACTTTCTCAAATAATTCAACCAATTGTCAAATGTTGTGACCATTGGGAGGTAATTACATTAAGTTTAGCAACTTTTTGTAAACTTGCAAGAGTGCACTTTTTCCATAATAGGACCTAATTCTAAGATCCTAAGGATCATTATTGACTTGAAACATGATTAAAATAAAACATAAGAACCTACCTAGACTTATCTAGACACAAAAAATGCTAATTGACCATTGTTGAAGCCTAAGGTTTATAAAGACACCAAGGATGACAAGGTCCTGCAAGTTGGCTTTTTACAACTCTTGATAATGAATAGATGACCCTTAGCCATGAATGCCCTTGGGTGATTTATCTTGAAGACCCTAGAAGAGTAGATCTTTTGAAAGGTGTGGGAAAGTGATCCTACACCATATATGTTCATTTATAGCTATAGATTAATGCACACACTAGATTGAAGCTGAAACTTTATGAAACTATACAAAAAAAGTGGTTACTGATTTCTTAGAAGAGCACATTGTGGCTAGGTTCAGAATATCATTCTTCCTAGTGTGTGATAATAGGTCATCCATTTTGTCATTTTTTCTTACTCAATGGGCATTGGAGAATCAAGTTATAATCAAGTTCTCCTCTAATTACTATCCCCAAGGGAATGGTGTGGTTGATTCCACCAATAAGAACTTGATTAAGATGACAAAATGCTTGCTGATAGAGAATCTAAAAGATTGGTATACTAAATTGATATATGCATTATGGACAAATAGGATCAGGATAAAGAATGCTTTGGTAACATCCCCATATCTACTCATCTACCAGTATTCCCACTTAATCTCAAGATTCCAGTGTTAAAATTCATGATAGGTATGGTGAGGATGTTGACAGGGTCCAAATTAGATTGATGAATCTCTTGGAATTGGATGAGAAGAGGACAATAGCTTTAAAACATATGTTAAAACATTAGGCTATCATAAACATTCTTTTGACAAGCAAACTGTGGTCAAATCTTTTAGAATCTTAGACCTTGTTCTTTTGTGGGACAAGGAAAAAGAAAAACTAGGTAGTCATACCAAGTTTCAATGATTTTGGATTGGTCCTTATCAAATTGCAAATATTTTGGGAGAAAATACTTTTAGGCTAAGTTCTTTACAAGAATAATTGGTCCCATTGCCAGTCAATGGCTAGTTTCTAAAACATTATTTTGAATCCTAACACAGAAAACATTTCAAAAAGAAAATGTTTACTTTCTACTTTTGTGTTTACTTTATGCATGTGTGTTTACTTTCTACATGTGTACTTACTTTCTTCATGTGCATTTACTTCTTTTTGTGTGTTTTCTTTTAAAGAAACATCTTTCTTTTCTTATCAACCTAGAGGTTAGGTACAATCAAGTATTTTTCTTGATGCATAGCCAAGATCACCCCATTTGGTCTTGATTTTAGGGAATAGCTATTTCTTTGTGAAAGCATTTAGATGATTTTGTTTCTTGAACCTCCTAAAAAATAGGTGTTACTTGCAATTGTAAAGGACTTATAGTCTTAAAATCATAATCACAATTTGATATCTCTCAACACTTAAAAAATTTAAAGAATTGATTATCATGGTTTTTTTTGAATCTAGGTTGACAGTAGCAAGTGATAATTATACACTTACCTATTCTAGTAAAGGTTCTTTCAAAGGACATGCTTGATATCACTATTTGGCATGAGAGTTTCCCAAAAGTTCATTAAAAGAGGAATATAAGAGTTATCAAAATAAGTATTAATCTGGAAAGGAACACTAATGCCTTGGCCACACAATCTAAACATGGTCAAGGTAGGAAAGAAAGAAAAAGAGAATCACAAAGGTGTTACATTTAAATATTCTAGACAATTGCAAAAGGTAATCAAATATAGGGATATGTGTTTCTGAATGGCTATCTTATTCTATATAATGAATGATTTAGACTTCAAGGAAGAATCAAGTGGAAACACATGAGCTCCATGAAGCAAGTTGAAGAATATTACCAAAAATCTTAGTGACAAGGAGTTGATAACTTGCCAAGAGCCCTCAAAATGGATTCTCTCATCTAGTCATATAGTGATGGATAAACAAGTTTATGAGGATGTCCAATGTCTAGACCAGTAGAGAAAAATATTTTCTCCAATTTTCTATATACTCATGATAGATCACACCTTGAAACTTCAATAAGAATTGGAACACTAAGCCTAAAGATTCAAGATTTTAATTTTTTGGCTTCCAAAGGACTTGAAAGTTGCTTGCAAGATCTGGAATCCAGTTGTCACTTGACACAAGTTAGAAGAATTCTCGCTGATGAAGAAATGACTTTGTCATTTATTCCCTTTTTGTTGAGGATATTTATTGTGGTCTCACAACATACACCCCATTTGAGTCAAAAAATAAGGACCCCCAGTTTCAAAATCCTCTACGAGGCACCTAGTCTAATGCCTCCATCATTTAGGACCTTCCTTTGGGTCTAAGCCATCCCCCAATCTCCAATCGAGCAGTGTCCAATATCTTAGAGGGGAAGAATCAATTTTTGGGTAGATTTTGCTTCAAAAGTGTTAAGATGGACACTTTCACACCCTTTGAGGTGTGCACTTCTACACCCTCTAGAGTTGTGCACTTGTGATAGGGGGTCTATAAATAGAACCCATCCTCATTCATCTCCCCATTATCTTCCTCCTCCAACTTTAGATGCATACCCTCACACCCTCTTCTACTATACAACTCTACTTGTCAAAGAACATTGCACTCCAACCTCCAAGGTGAAAACACTCTTGAAGGTGTGCACTTGCACATGTGTGCACCCTCAAGAGGTGTGCAACTATACACTTAAAACATAACACCCCCTTTTTAGATCATAATCAACACAAAAAATGCACTTTTCTATCTAAAGCCTAAAATGAGAGCACACTAACACACCCTACGCAGGTGTGCTAGTGCATGTTTCAAGCACTAAAGGGAGGTTTTCTTAGTTTTAACTTGTTTTTTGTCTTTTTTTTGCTAGTATGAGTACTAGCTAAGTCCCATTAAGATTTTTTGACAGCAAGATAATATTGTTTCCCCATTTTGTGCAAATACAATGGCATCATCCTCTTCTTGCATGGTAGCAAAGATGGCATTGAAACTAGTAGCATTCAAATACCAAGGAGCTCTAAAGAAATCATGATTCTAGGATATACATATAGAGATCTAGGACATAGAAGTTGGCCATATTGACTACAATGATTTCTTGACATTGTACAACAAACTAAAGGAAAGATTAGCAATGGTGGCATCCCTAATCTGGAGTGGGTTGGTGAATGCCACTTCACACCCTACATCAGTTCAATCATCTGAACTAATCATAACACTGACCCAACACTACGTGCTAGATGAGAAGGTTGTAAAGATAGTAGTAGGAGAGATAGTCCTCAACCTCAGACCTAGGAACATTGAGAAGGTTTTCCACCTCCCAAAGGCAGACCAATACCTATAGATATCCTATGAAGGGGTGGATAGATGGTACAAATAAAATGAGAAAGAGGCCAAAGAATTGGTGCAATCCACATTCTCAATTAATAGGATACCCTTGGGCTAGAGAGTAGGAAAGGTAGATATGATGCAAAACATGAAAGATGATATTAGATATTCAATTGTTTTCCTTAGTAGAGCTATGGGCCTTCTAATGGTAGATCACTTAGAGACATGGATGGTGAACTTCATTGAGACCATCAAAATAGCTAAGATGCCTATTGATTGGGCCACCATCTTGAGTGGCAATCTGGATGAGCAACTAATCTTGTCCAAGACTGATCCATAGTTTTACATGATATCTTATATGGTGTATCTATGAGAAGCTAGAACCATAGACTACTTGGGGTTGTATAGAAAGGGAAGAATGCAAGACAAAAATGCTTGGCCCTATGTAGTTTATCCACAACTAGTGAAGAAGAAGCTCCCACTAAAAAGTTTGGAATATAGGGTGGTAAATGATGGCTTCATATTTTCCATCATCGAATTCATCGAAGGCAATTGTGCCAAAAGGATTTCACTAGAGGTGACTACAAGGATAACTCAAGAAGGTGTCTACTACATCCAATTCAAGACCTTTACCTATCTTCAGGTAGTTGGTACTCTCTTGTGTCCCAAGAAGCTCCCAAGATATCCATCAAATAGGCTCATCTAGTTGGAGATAGCTTTCCAACTCACTTTTGCATATGATAGAGTAAGGAAACAATACAAGGAAACATGGGTTTGGTTGATCACCATTGGTGCATTTGAGGTAAAGGAGAAAAAAGATATTTCTAGCTTCAATTTAGAATGGGATTAGTATCCCTTGGAAGATTATCAGGCTCTACACCCATATTTTGATAATACTAGGATGGTGCAACATCTAGTGGGAAAGAAGTTTGTACATGAGGAAACCCTGGAGGACCATTGGATCAATGTGGTAGATGACTATAATGTTTGCATTAGGTACTATTGTAGGATTAGTCTACATCTAGTAGAAAAGGTGTTAAACATGGAGATACCCCTACACGCTTGGGATAAGGATGCCCCTAAGAAAATCAATCACTTATACAACAGGGATAAGATCTATGATAGTCTCATCATGAACATAGATATAGGATGTGAGGAGAATGATGACATGGATCATTAGGGCTGATATGTAGTAGAAATTACAAGGGAATGGATCAAGAAACCATTTCTAATAGATCCAATTCCCCAAGCCATACCTCTTCAAGAAACAACCAAACCCAAGAAAGGAAAGGGAACCAAAGTCACACTTCTAACCTACCCTATTAGATGACCAATGGGGCTAGAAATGGTACATCACCATGAGTGGGAGGTTGAATATTTTGAGACTGAAAAAGGCAAGGGTAAGAGGAAAAGGGAATCCCCTATGGCAAGGAAGAAAGTGGCCAAGGCCCAAAAATTAGAAGCGTGGCAAGAGTCATAGTAAGCTACACTAGAGAAACAACCAGAGCAAGGAGTCCCACCCCCTAGAACCTCAAAGGAAGAAGCCTCCCCATTGGTACCTAAGAGAGCCTAAATAGAAACAATGGTGGAAGGTGTAAAAAGGAGGAAATTGAAGAAGAAGAGTACTCCCTCACCACAGGTGCCAAAAACCATTCCATAAGTAGAGGATGAGGAAGAAAGGGAACAAATTGAATTTGTCCCCTTGAAAAAAAGAACTCATTCAGCTAAGGTAGAAAAGGAGGAGAGAAGAAGAAGTTCAACTCAAACACCTCCATCTTCCCCTAGGGAGCCTATCAAAGTTGAGATCTCATATGATGAACAAGAAAAATAGATGGTTGAAATGGAAGGTGAGGGAGCTAACATTTTTGACCTCTTAGATTTTGATTTCATGGCTATAGACATTGAGATGGTGGGTGATAAAATAAAAGATACTCAAACAAATGAGCCATTAGGAGAGGGTTGGAATCAATTTCCTCCTCTACCTCAAGGACCTCTTGGTATTCCTCTACCACCATCACAAGACATGGTAGTAATTATGGATAAAGGGTCAGCAGCTCCACCTACTCTGATAACTCGAGAAAAAATAGAATGTTAGAACATAGAGTAAGGAGAATATGAATAGTTGATTGCCAATGAAGTATCTAAAGAAGGACAGATAGTAGAATAAACCCAACAAGTTCCTCAAAATATAGAGGACAAATCCTTAGCCCAACATAGCATAGAAACTCCCTTTGAAGAACTCCCTCAATGTGAGAAGAATCTAGAGAAAAGTAATAAGGAAAAGGAGCCTACTTCTAAACAAACTTCTTCAAAAAAAAATCACCAATGGGGACTACACCATCAAGGCTAAAGAAGGAGGTAATGTTTTGACAAGAGAAACAGATGGAAATCACCAAAGAAAAGGGGATGATAAAATTGATAAAAGTGATAAAGAAACTTGAGCCACCTAATGGTGATGATAGAATACTTTCCATCATTATGAAGAATCAAGATTAGGACCTTCTAGCACATAATGTCATTCCTCCTCATGTCAACATTGAAGAACTCACTCCAAAGGATTACCAAATGAAGCAGATGATATTGGGAAAGCCCACGATGGATATGAAAAAAGTGTTGATCACTACATGCCCTAAGAATTTGTGCAAACACATGGATCAAGATGATTTAGAGCTGATAATGTTGTGAAAAAAGAACAAGCTATTAAGATTCTACCTAAATGAAGTGGTGGGACCAATAGAACTAGGTAATCCTAAGATCACTCTTGTAGCTACACTTGGAAGGAAGCAGCCAAGGCCACAGATGGATTCATTTTTGGACACATTTTAGCTATGGTGTCACAATTTTGAAGAGAGAAGAGTACAAATAATGCAGGGAAATTTGAACTTGTTGGACAACATCTAGACTAATGCTGACAAATTGGTTTCCATTTTAAACCAATATTTTGGGCTAATGGATGAAGTACATACCTGGGCCAACAATTTGCAAGAACTTAGATCTATAAATGGTCAAAGTTGTTGGATGTTGATGGAGATATACTTAGTAGAGAAGATAGATAAACTAGATGATTGGATAGAGAAAATATCCTCAGGGAATAAGGTTATGGAGGGATTACATGAAGGTATCTAATAGATAAAGAATAAATCTCAAGAGCAATTTTTGGAAGCAAATAAGTACTATAATTCTACTAGCCTTGAGGTTTTTGAAGATGAGTTAAAGACCAAGCTTTCCTCAGTGCAAATAATGGCTCAATAATTCAAAGACACAAGCATTCAAAACTAAAGAAGCATTGTTAGAACTAGACACCAAGCTTGAGGATTTTGTGGATACCAGGATAGAAGTAAGAAACAATGGGAAAGTAGTTAAGAATAATTATGATTCATTAGATTTATTAGAGGCTAGTGAGGAAGTAGAGATAATAGAGAAGTTCAAGAGAAAACATCCTTTTGGTATAAAGGGGAAGAAAATTCAGATGTTGGAAATTCAATTTTGACACTTAGAAGATTTTTTGGATTTTTGGGTCATGTCACCAAGGTGCATAGGTGTGTCGATAGTTAACTTCTAGATGCTATTTTAGGAGAATTCCATTCATCAAAAACACATTTTGATGGTAGTTCTTGACTTCTAGAAATATCACCTAAAGAAGGTCAAGCTTTTACTTTTAGAGTTCTTGAAGACTTCCAGATCATCTCATAGCTTCTATCTTCTTATCTACTCAATTTTTTACTCTTTTATGTCATGTAAATTCTCATGCACCCATTAATTGATATAAACAAGGGTGGAGACCTACTTAACACCATTTAGAGAGTTAGTTTATATATAATTAGCTTTATTTTATTAGTTTTTAGCATAAGTTTGTGTTAAAAGAGCTCTCACTCTTAACACAAAGGGAGGAAAGGTTCTCTTTTAAATACATGGATATAATATGTACTATAAGTCATTATTTTGATGCAATAATATATGCTATTGATGCTCTCATTCTAAGTGTAGTTATTCTTGTTGGAGTGTGTTATTTTTATGAATGCATGTTCATGAATAATAAAAAATTCAATGGTTTTAATGCGTTATTATGATTTTACAATCATTTAGTTATGGTGTTTGCCTTGTGTTAACGAATTTGGTTATTGTGAAAAATTGGATAAAGGGTCATCTTTGTTATTACATAGCATTTTTTTTTGTGTGAGCACACTTTCTATGGCCTCGTAATTTTGATGAAACGTGAAACATCTTTTGGTTATTATTAAAGTTCTCATCGACAATTGCATCAATAGAGTTGAGGAAACATTGCTTCTAATTTTATTGATTTCCTACTAGATCCTTTTGATAATTTAATTCATAGACATGTTGCTACTTTGGCTTATGTTTGTTAGCAATTTCCCTTTCAATTATTTGATTTAATCTCTTGTTACTCTATCTTTATTATTTTATTTTCAAAAACTTGGTTAAAATAGGAATTCATATAGTTGCATTGATAAATTGCATTCATCATAAAATTTAAAATACAAAAAAATATCTCTTTTGTGGTTTCATTTTAGCAATAGGTATGTAGATTAGTTGGTACCAAAAAAGGCCCTCTTGTGAACATGCACATTTATCTTCAATTGAGTTACCTAGCAGGTTGAAAAATAGCCATCCAGAACCTTGGAGTTGGTCATTGATCATCTTTTCAAGAGAGAGATCTGAAAGGATTTATGTCATCTAGCATCATGCAAAATTTCATCTCAACAATCCCTAACCATGAAAGAAGATACACATACACAATAGCACCAAATATGTTAACAAGGGAAACCCTTGATCAGAGGGAGAACCTCGGTGGGGATGATACCCATAAAATAATATACTAATATAAAAGTTTCCTGTAAGAGGATGGACTCTATTAGGAGCCAATGAAATACATTCATTAAATATCAATCCCTGTTAGGAGACTTTGAATCCCTTTTAGGAGATTCCAACCCTATTGGGAGTTATACAAGGCAGATGGACCCACTGTCCAAAAAGCTTTATGGGCAAGACCACTGACCTCATTGTCCAATTGATCTCTATATTATTCTTTGTAAAATAATAGAAATTAAATAACCTTGAACTCCTCTATCCTCTTGACCAAACCAAACCTCTTTTAGATCTCAATACCAAATCACCAACTTCCCATCTAATAATCCCTTGGATGACTTAATCACATTTACCAAGTACTTTGTATATCACACAATTGATGTACAAATCCACTCTTCATCACAAGGAAAATAAACTTCCTTTATACCACATCCTCAAAATAATTCCTTGATTCAACCTTGAGGCTTTCACAATTAATTATAATAGGACCTCATTAAGATATTACAATTCATTACATCTTTTCACAAATGCAAAACATTATCAGCTCACAATCTTTACAACTTCCCACATGCGCAACCTCTAACCTTGGACACTCATTGGTGTTATCATCAAGTTGTATATTGTCACTATCTAAATTCGCTCATTATGATTCTATCCAAAGAGATACAATCCAAACATTAGAAACTACTTATCAAGTACCATTTTTATATAGTATCCTCTATAATTCTTGAATAAGTCTTACATATATCTAATTCTTGGTACACACAATTTTCCACATCATCAAAGCACAATGTATGACATATCCTCAACTTCACTTGACCTCCTCCTTAATACATAGTTTGTACAACCTTGTTCCATGTCTTCTACTCTGCCAATCTTCATAGAAATAATACTATATTGACATCAATGAAAAAAAAACTCATGAATGCAACATGTCAATCATGCTAACTATCTCTCCAATGCTTAGGATACTCCCCCAAAGGAAAACCATCAACATTCATTCTAAAAATCTCCCCCTTTGGCATTGATGGCAACATAGATGAAAAATATCTAAGTTCCAAGAATACCAAATCCAACTATACTACCGCTACTATTGTTATCTTCTTTTCAAATCCTCTTCATCAATCAAATTTGAAACTCACATGAACACTTATCCATCTATGCTTCCTCATTCTTTCATTGATGGGCATCAATTGTTAATACTTCTACCCCATTGAATAACCCTTTGTTTCCCCCTAATAACATCAATCTACTTATAAACAATTCTCTCCCCCACATACATCTCCCACATACTATCAAAAGGTGTTTTTCATCTATAATTCTCCTCCATTGAAATCAATGACAAAGGCTTCATTATGTCAATCATCTATTTAGAGTCTTCAATCAACTCAAGTGTCCAAAGGCACTATTCTATACCAACTATCAAGATCCCTTGATGACTCTTCTCATCATAGTTACTCCTCCATATAGGAAGCATTAGCATTTAGTCCAAATAAATAATAGTGCTCTATACCACTAGACTAATGCACTCTCTACATCATCTACTCAGAATTAGGTAGGGGCATAACCCCAAGCATACCTCACAAATACTCAAATGTATCCTTAGGAAAAGGATTTATAAAAATATTTGCAATCTTCTCTTTTGTACTAACATATTCTTATTTGATTTCTTTCTCTACAACTTTCTCTTTGAAAACATGATACTTAATGGATATATGCTTATTCTTAGAATGCAACATAGGATTCATAGACATCCTTATTGTACTTGTGTTATCACAATGTATGATAATAGGTTTTGAAAACTCTATCTCGATGTTCTTCAACATTTATTTCATCCACATGATCTAATTACAATTATTTTTTGCTACAGCATACTCTTATTTTCTTATATTTTGTGAGATACACTCTTGTTTCTTTCTCAGCCAAGAAAGTAATCTTCCTCCAAGAAAAAATGATCCATTGTTCATTCTCTTTCTATCATCCATATTGCTTGCCTAATATGCATCAGTATATTCATACAAAGTAAAATCACTTGATCTATCATACCACAAACTAAAATTAGGTGTACCCTTCAAATATTTGATTATTCTACTACTACATAATATTCTTCTTTGGGATCTTCTTGAAGTATTGCTATGATACCAGCTACATTTTCTATATCTGGTCTAGTGTGAGTGAGATATTGTAAATCTCCAATCATGGATCTATAATTTTTTTGTTCAACTATAGGTATCTCATCTTTGCTAGATAACTTGTGACCATTTATCATAGGAGTACCAATAGGCTTAAAAATTTCCAAGCCAAACATTTTCAACAAGTCTTTCAAATATTTAGTTTGTGATAAGAAACTACTATCATTGTTCTACATGATTTGTAGGCCTAAAAAATATTTCATCTCACCAATCATACTCATCTCAAGTTCATTCTTCATTCTATCGACACATTTTTTACTTTCTTCATCATTACCTCCAAAGATTACATTGTCTACAAATATCACAATAATCAATAATCGATTCTCAATTTCTTTCAAATACAAATTACTATTTGTCATACCTTTAGAAAATCCCAACTTTCCCAAATACTTGTCAAATTTTGCATACTAAGTTCAATGTGCTTGCTTTAGACCATACAATGCTTTCTTCAATATACATACTATAATCACCTAAAAATGGTCATCTAGACTATTAGCTCCCTTTTCAACATTTTGGCTAAATTAATTTAATCATTTACCTAGACCAAATTGCTAATAATCAATTTATTTGATTATAACCTATAGTTTGACTATGCTATCCTAAGTTCATTATTTGATTAAAAGAACATGTTCCATTTTAATTAAATAAAAGACCCCATTCTTCTAACCCACTTAAAGTGCACACATAAAGTCCTTTTTCTATTTTGCAATTAAAAGAAAAGGCTTTGTGACTTTTGTCTTATATGACAAGTCAACTTATATTCTATTGGTTGACTTGTGTGTGCACATGGATCACTCCTCTTTTCAAATTCCTCTATTGAACATCCACCATCTTCATCTTGATCTCTACCATCCATATGACTTTAAAAGGGAGAGAGCTTTCCCCCTCAAAAGATCCATCTTCATTCGAATATTCTTATGCTACAGGATTTTCGACAAAACTTTGTGGAGAACTTCTCTTTCTTATCTACATTCTCTCATCCATGGCATTCTAGCTTAGCTTAGCTTTCATTTTTACATGTATCTTAAATCATATAGTCTAATAGTTGGATTGTAACACTCTTATACATGTTTTAGCATAGCTACATTTTGCATTATCATCTTAGCTTAGTTTCCATACTTGCATTGCATTCTTGCATCTTGTCTTTGGAACCTCTCATTGCATGGTTTACTAGTAAGAAGAGTATTCCTAAGGCTTAGCTGAGAGTCCTTGAACTTGAAATACACTCTCTTGCACTTCATGGATAGGGAGCTCTAAGCCGACATCCAAGCATTCCAAACTCATGGAATCATCTGGATAGAAGGGTTTAGAGTGGGACACTTTCGAGTGTACATTTTTGGAACCCACCGTGGGGCTTGAATCAAGTTTCTAGCTCCATTTGCTTTCATTTATTATCTTTGGTTTTTTTACAGCACCATATTGGATCTAATCAAGTGCTTTTGTAGAATTATCACTTTGGTTTTAAAACCAACCCATATGCAAATTGGTTTGAAGGCCAAAAATCTAGTTGGTTTAAAGATTTGATCATATCTTTTAAACCGCTTGGATTTTGGTTTTAAAATTTTTTTTACAAGTTGGGTATGTTTACAACATGTTTTAATCCAATTTTTAGAGCATTTTGATGTGATTTGTGGAAGTTATGATTTTTTCTTTATTTTTCATAAAAAGTAATTTCTAATCGCAAATCAGCATATTTTTCAGAAAAACTTACATTTTCAGATTTTTTTTTGAATTCTAATGGGGGTACTTTCTTTGTGTTTTGACTTTTGAGGTCGTATTAAGGATCAAAAACCGATTTGATAAATCTGGCCTATTTTGACAAAATGGGTCTCTAGGGCACAAATGAAGATTTTTTTTGAATTTTTTACAATTTTGGAAAGCTCTCAAATTTTTAGCAACGGTCTCTTCTTTTCATTTCTATTTTTGGATCCAAAATCATAGCAAAAAAGTCTAATCTTGTTGACTAGGTCAAAAGCAAAGAGTAAAAATGAGAGCATTTTTTATTAGTTTGCACTTTCTTTGCATACACTTGATTGGAAGATAACTTGAATATTTGAGGCAAATAGCCACTTTTTATTGCAGTAGATTATGTTATTTCACACTAACTTTTGGCGCTAACAAGTTGTGATTTCAAGTTGCCATCTTTGTGAAAAAAAATTGAAACATTGCATAAAAAGAACGCATGTCAAAGCTTCAAATGCACAAGGGCTACTAACAATTGTTTGCAGGGCTGCCCAACACATAAAAACCCAATTTTTCTTGTTCTTTACTTTTACATGTGTGGCACATACTAGTTATTTATTTTTAGGCACATTAAAACTTACAATTGGGATCTTTTGGTGATAGGAGAGTATGCTCTTCACCCTTGTTGTGAATTAGAAATCTTGACTTACCATTTGGTTTCAAGAGTAAGAGGCAACTAAATCTTCTTGGCATGTTTGGGAGAAAATGATTGGAATAGAAGAGTATGCTATTCACTTTTGTGGTGAATCAAACTTTCAAAAGTTGATCCACTCTTTGTGTAGTTTAGAATCCTTTAGAGGGCCTGCTCTCAGACAACCTGAGAGGAACGACCCAAGTGGGGACAAGTAGATTACCCGGCTCTTCCAACCCACTATAAACTCAAGGCTATCAAGGACACAAAACTTTAGTAGATGTAGTGTTTTTCTTCACCTAGTGTGATCACTTATGGTATTTTGACCATAGAGAGATCACTAGGCAAGAATGCTTAAGGTACTCTTATGGTTGCGAGATCGGTTACTCATCGCAAGGTGAGGTGTCTTGTAACTGGGAGAAGAGGAAGACTATAAACAAAAACCCTATCTAAACACCCTAAGTTAGTAACTACCTTTTTTAGTCGCTCAACTTCTTGGTGCAAGGATCGATCCTAGTGGACTACCTGGATCACCTCAAGATTTTACACTCACCATCTATGTTCCCTTGGTTATTCTTATGGCATTTCCATGAAAAAGCCAATATCTCTTGTGGGAAACCACTTGGTGTGAGGGAAAGAAGCATCAAGCGTGGGCCAAGTTGTTGAGTAATGAACCATGTCCTTTAGGTAGATATTGTTTGATGTGTTCTCAAATGTGGTATATATATGAAAATCTTTTGAACATACACATGATGATAATTCCAGGGATTTAATTTGAGACCTCACATATGCTTCTATAATGAAAGGTTACTTTATCCCTTGCTTGATTGTTTGAAGAATACTCCATGTGTCACTATCTTTCTTGGAAAGAAATTGCTTTTGAACATCAAATTTGTTATGCTATCAATTATTGTCAAACTTTGTCAACAAAGTCAAAATGTCAAGTACAAACATTTTCTTGTGTTACTTACTAAGGGGGGTTTCATCATTTGGAAATGATTTGTTATATCTCTTGGTATTTTTGTCTTCATGGTCTATGCATGCTTGCTAGTTATCCTTTTGCTAAAATGGTTACCTTGATTCTTGACTACACTCTTGGGTTGGGAAAGTTGTTCACTTGTTGCCCCACTTGCTCTATCTACTTGGCTATTTGGCTTCTTACTTAGCTCTTGACTTGAGTCACTAATGTCATAAGTAACTTGGACACTTTCTTGACAAGTCACTTTACTCTATCTTTACTATATTGGCAAGTGAATAATCTACCTCTCTAGTTTGGACATCAAGTTATCTTGTGTCACCTTGTTAGCTTTTTCTAGTCTCCTTCATGCTTGATTATCTATCTACCACTATGACATTCAAAGCTTGTGCTATCAAATCTCAAACAAATCTAGATGATCATGATATCCTCCATGTCACTAAAGAGTTTCAAGATCTATATGCACAATACAAAGACCTAGAAGAGACAAATGATCTTTCTTACCTTCATCTCTCTGAGTGCATGACAGAAATGAAGTCTAAACTTGAGAAAAGGTTAGAGGAGAAGATTGCATCATTACATGAATCTTCCTTAAGGTCTTTACATGCATGTGAGTCACCTTCTTTGAGGTCATCCTCTTCTTCTAGGTCTACATGCTCTACTTCAAGACATCAAATGTCTTCATCTTCTAGATCTAAAGACCTCTTTAGAGAACAAGCAAGTGATATCTCCTTTGAGCCTATGCTAAAGTTTTATGATGGACCTATCTTTGACCAAGATAATGATGAAGACATAGATGCATACCATTCACTTGAGAAACAACAAAAGGACTCTAGACATACTTCTAATAGAACTTTTTCTCCCTTGGGAGATTCTTATGATGACACTTTGCAAAAACTTCTTGGCAATAAGATCATCATGTTACCTAAGTCTAGCTCATATGCAAACCATTCTTGGATATCTATTGTGCTTATCATCAACATAATGAGCATGGTACTTCAGATTGCATTGAGCTAAAACATAAAATCCAAGATTTTATTAATAATGGAATTATTGATACCTCTAATGTTTCATGTGATGAGGATACTTTTCTTGAGAAAGATCATATTAATGAACCTATGTCTAGTGATGGTTTCCTTGATACCTCCACTTCTTCCAACACTCATGCATCTCCCAACACTTCAAAGCTCTCCAACATGCCTTTATCAAATAAAGAACCTAATGCTTTTCACGTACACTATGCCTATCCTCAAGGGCTACCTCTAAAAGAAACTCAAGCTAACGTTCACTTGGCTGCAAACCTTTTCTATGCTACTAAGCCTAAAGATCCAAGCACTACTTCATTCACTCTTCATTCTCCCTTGTCCATAGAAGTGGCTCCATTTCAAGAGGACTCTCAAAAAGAAAAAGCTATAAATGTCAGGAAATATCAAGATCAAGCACCCTTTCATCTCTTACAATATTTTTCCCCTCCATTTCCCATATCTTGTCCAGCTCCTAAGTATGATGAAGATACCACTTCCATTATCTCCCTTGAGCTTACTGAAAATTATGAGAAAATTTATCTTCATATGCTATCCAAAGCTACTTGTCAAGATCAAAGCATCCCCTCATGTTCTACTTCTCCACATCCACTTCAAAATTGTGCTCAAGCTTCAAGTGCTTCTATTAAAAATGTTGTTCCTATCAAAGGTATGCATGAGTCTATTGATGGCTTTGACCATGTTGCTCACTCTAAAGATATTGATATCCCTTCCCACTATCCCTTTGCATCTTCTAAATCTATCCTTGGTCCTTATCCATCTAAGCTAAAGCATTCAAACCTTCCATCCATATTGGGGTCTTATGTTCCTCCATCTCCTACATTCACTCCTAGCTCATTCCCTAGCTCTCCTATAATACCTCAAGATCAACAAAGACACTCATCCTTGATGACTTTTCACCCATATATACATATAAACCAATCATATCATCCATATTCATCCACAAATCCCAAGTCCTTTGGAAGTGATAATAAACATAAGAATCCATTGAAAAAGAAAGATAACTATGTCCCATCTAATCGACATGTGAATGCTAAGAAGGAGAATGCACAAAAGAGACCGCAAAGGTCCACTATTAAAAAAGCTAAATCAAAGAAAATATGGGTTCCTAAACCCATTATTGAAGAACTGTGTTTTGAAGTATCCAAAGGAAAATCTAAAGCTATATGGATTCCCAAGTCTCTTAGAAGACTTGAATATTGAAAATACTTCAAAGTTGACATTCAAGCTTCCAAAGGCTTCCATTCCATCTTCTTCCTAAAATCTTCCTAGAAATATTCCAAAGCCTTCCACTCCACTTTTTTCCAAATCTCTTCTACCACCTAATACATCTAAGTCTCAAGCTATTTCATCCATGAATCCTCCATTGTTCCAATACCCTTCAAGGTGTGTGTCAATGTTGATCTTGTCCAATATTTCAACTACCCTCATGAAATCCTCTAAAGCATACACTTACTTTCTATACATGAACTCTTATCCTCAATATATTCTTCCTACTACCATTTCTCTTTCATCACCCTATCAGCATCTTTGAGCATACCTTTCTATGGTCTTGTCTTATCATGACTTATCTTTTCTATAAGAGCACTATCTACATTCAAACAGCTTGAGCTCTTTCTAAAAATTCAAAAAAAAAAATAGAAAAAGAAAAAAAGCAATAAATAAATAAAAATGAAAATGTTCCTTGGTGAAAACCACTTCTTGTGGCACCTTGGTAGCAAAAGCAAAGAGAAATAAATTTATCCTATGGTGAAAACTACTTCTTGTGGCACCTTGGATAAGTACCATGATGAAAACTTGGCAAACAGGCGTCATGCATAATTCTTCCATCATCCATCTATCCCCTCTTCTCTCTTTGATCTTGACAATGTTGAGCTATCTTTGCATATTGGCTATCTTATCCATGAGATTTTCTATTGTGCTCTCCCATTCACTCATAGCCTCTATCTTGAGCTTTATTCTTATTGCTCTATCCCAATGCTATCCTATCTAGTTGACCCCTTGGTCTTGATCACGATAAATAAAAAATGGTTCCTAGGTCTCTTGACATGTCTACTCTTTTGGACTACATGCTTCATGCTATCTCACTTGTTGGCTTCATTTCTTATCCTACATGCTATCTTGCTCATTTCATCCATTGATTATCCAAAACCTACTTTATATGGCTATCTTTCCCTAGCTTGGGTATTCTTGAGGAGTGTGTCCTTGAGGATCACTTTCACTTGCTTCATACTCCTTTCTTATCCATCTTTTTTTATCCACCAACTTTTTGCTCCATCATGTCCTACACCTTGCAAGACATTGGGAGAAAATAATGTGATCTTGCTTGAGAACTAGTAATCTCTAAATTATTCTTAAAAATCCAAAAAATATCATATATGATTCTGAAAAAAATAGTAAAAAATCAAAAAATGTCCTAAAAAAAGATCATCTTAGTGAAAACCTAGCAATAGGCACTTTGATGTATCACCAAAAAAATTCAAAAATTCAAAAATCCAAAAAAATTGAAAAAAGTCCTGAAAAAATTTGTCAAGTGGTGAAAACCTAGAAACAGGCACTACTTGAAACCCTTGCAGCTATGTCTATCAATCTCAATTATCCATTTCACTACACATTTCCTAGCTTGCAATAGTTTCTTGTCCTCGTCTCAAGGGCATAACTACTTAGCCTATTGAGGTATTCTTGTGCATTAGGGTTTCTTTGACAACTCACAAAATAGTGTTTCTCAACACTTCCCCTACCTTGACATCAAGTGTTTTTCAACACTTTTCAAATAGTTTACCTACAGTCTTCAATGTCACAATATTTCTCACTATCAGAATCAAGTCTTGAAGAAATGGCCAAGTGACTTACACACACGTACTTTAACACTTAAACAACTGAGCTATGCTAATCTTTATCTACTTTGTGTGCTATCTATGAGGATTTCTTTGCTATATGTTCCATCCCTAAATAGTCTTTCAAAGATGGCATTGACTAGAACACTGGGGGTGTGGGGCATGTTTTCTTGATTTCTGATTGTGGGTATACTTTGTTTGTCTATAGTGTTGTAAGCATTTATGCTAGACCTATTCAACATTTTGACTTACAATTGTATCATCCTTGACTATTTTGCAAGACTGCACTTGGGGGTTATCTTGGCACTTATGCCTTAATACAAGTGTAATCTTGCTAAATTAAACTTAAGGAATCTAATTGCATAGTTATCTTGACTTACATGTCTCTGATGCTTAGATTGGATTTCCACATACCTATCTGATATCAATCATATTCATATCCTCATAGTTATACTAGTGATGGTTGTATGATCTCATGATGTCCCTAATAAATGCTCAATGATGAAATTAAGAGTTTAAATGTTATGTGCTTCTTGCTAGTAAACCACTTTGCATATTAGCTTGCATTTTACGCTCATTTTCTAGCTTAGTCTTGCATTCTTGCATATGGGGAGAGCTCTCTCTTCATCTTTTCATAGACATATTGGCTAACTCCTTTCATATATTTCTTTACTTTCTTCTTGTTCATGTCTTTTCACCTTCTTAATCTTTCGCTTCAATTCTTTTCTATCTTATCATCACATTATATAAATTTTTGACCTCTTAAATAATTTTGACGTCCTAGATTCATTTTTGGGATTGAAATCCAAATTTGAGTTCTTCTTGATGGTCAAAATTGTCTTTTAAAATTCTACTTTCTTTTGAGCAGTTAGCTGGCCTTTTGAGGTCTAATCTCCGAATCATCACTGGGGCATCTTCATTTCTTCATGTCTTCATCATTTCCATACTTCATATCTACTTCAATTCACTATTTCCTGTCTAAAATCACCTTTCTACTCGTTTCGACCTAATTTTTATGCTATATCCTTCAAGGTCAACTCTAGTCAAACTAGGGCATTTTATTAGTTTCTTATAGTCATTCTTGGGTTCTAATCATCTATCTATCATCTTGGACATTGCTATATTCTAATTTTCTCATGTCTAGCCAGTTTTGCATCCCCTTACCTCATTTCCATGTCGATCCTGAGGGGGCAGAAATACTCTATCACTAATTGCTACAACTATCTATTTCTTAAGAGCATTTGTTTGATCTTCTCACTTGTTCTCAATCTATCTACTTTGCTAAGTGTTAGCATTCTTCTTAAATTCTGACATCATATTTTCCTAGTGTTCAGTACTACCACTATCAGGCTATACATTCAGGACTTGCTATCTTTTTCTACATTTTATTCTTCAAAATCATATATCTATTTCTTTTGTTGCCTACTTGGCTTCTATTTTCTTTGATGTAATGTGTTCCTAGATCAGTCACGCATTAGTTAAAGAGGGGCAAATATAATCTCCGAAAAATGGTCATCTAGACTATTAGCTCCCTTTTCAACATTTTGGCTAAATTATTTTAATCATTTACCTAGACCAAATTGCTAATAATCAATTTATTTGATTATAACCTATAGTTTGACTATGCTATCCTAAGTTCATTATTTGATTAAAAGAACATGTCCCCTTTTAATTAAATAAAAGACCCCATTCTTCTAATCCACTTAAAGTGCACACATAAAGTCCTTTTTCTATTTTGCAATTAAAAGAAAAGGCTTTGTGACTTTTGTCTTATATGACAAGTCAACTTATATTCTATTGGTTGACTTGTGTGTGCACATGGATCACTCCTCTTTTCAAATTCCACCGTTGATCATCCACCATCTTCATCTTGATTTCTACCATTCATACAACTTTAAAAGGGAGAGAGCTTTCCACCTCAAAGGATCCATCTTCATTCGAATATTCTTATGCTACAGGTTTTCTGACAGAACTTTGTGGAGAACTTCTCTTTCTTGTCTACATTCTCTCATCCATGGCATTCTAGCTTAGCTTAGCTTTCATTTTTACATGTAGCTTAAATCATATAGTCTAATAGTTGGATTGTAACACTCTCATACATGTTTTAGCATAGCTACATTTTGCATTATCGTCATAGCTTAGTTTCCATACTTGCATTGCATTCTTGAGGAAATCCTTGAGACATTTGCATTCTTGCATCTTGTCTTTGGAACCTCCCATTGCATGGTTTACTAGCAAGAAGAGTATTCCTAAGGTCAGCGGAGAGTCCTTGAACTTGAAATACACTCTCTTGCACTCCATGGATAGGGAGCTCTAAGCTAACATCCAAGCATTCCAAACTCATGGAATCGTTTGGATAGAAGGGTTTAGAGTGGGACACTTTTGAGTGTACACATACCATATCCTTTTCTTCTGTCAAAGGAAATACTTCAAGCTAGTCAGAGTAGACTTCTCTAAGTTCTCCATTTAGAAATGTTGACTTTACATCCATCTAATACACTTTGAACTTCTTACTTGCTATATAATCCAAGAACATTTTTATTGCTTCAATTATGGAAATAGGGGAAAATGTCTCTTCATAATCTATACCTTCTTGTTGTGAATATCCTTTGCATACCAATTTTTCTTTATTTCTCACATACTCACCTTGTCCATTCATCGTGATTTTGAAAACCTACTAAGTTCCTATAACATTCTTGTCTTTAGGTTTAGGAACTAATTCTTTTATGTCATTCTTCACAATCTGATCTAGTTATTCCTTTATTGCTTAATCCAATGATCATCCTTGCATGCCTAATATACACTTTTCATTCAACTTGATAAATTAAACACAATTCTTCATGCACTATGTTTCTTTTCATAACTCCTTTTTCCTTGCTTCCAATCATCTAATTATCAGGGTGATTCCTTGTCAAGTTCCTATTTGGTGTAGGCATTACTTTTCTAACTCTTACTTCTTCTCTACGTTTAGATCTTGGTTCTTCTATCTTTTCAACAACTTGAACATCTATCTAAAACTCATTATTAGTCTTAAAGAAAACTTAAACATTTTCTGTAATAGGTTTAGGACTGGTTTCTTCTTCATCAAAATCACAATCCATCATTCTTTCTTTAACTCCAAAATTTTTATCCACTTTTACATTTGTGCACTCAACAATATCTTAGTTATTTGATTAAAACATCTATAAGCATTTATTTTCAATGAATAACCAAGAAACACACATTCATCACTTCTTGCATCAAACTTACAAATATCATCAAACCTCTTTATGTAACACTTACTTCCAAAATTTTGGAAATACTTCACTAAGGATGCATGTCCAAACCATAATTCATAGGGAGTCTTGTTTGTACCTCTTTTGATCTATATTCTATTTATTGTGTATACTATTGTGTTGACTCCTCTCCAAAATCTCTTTGATATTTCATGTCCCTTGTTGCTTCTATTACCATTTTATCTTTACTCTAGATTCATTCTCAACTCTATTCTTAGACAACTTAAAATTTTCAAATGCCTTAGATTTTTCTTTAAGAAATGATATCAACATCATCCTAGTGAAATTATCAACAAAGAAAATGAAGGATCTTTCACCATAGAATCCTTGTGTTCTAGTAAGACCACTTAAATATGTATGAAAATTTGCCAATTTTGATGTTTGAACTTCTTGCTAGTATAGGAAACTTTTTTTTGCTTAGCCATAACACATTCCTTGCACACAACATTACTAGGCTTTACATATTTAGGAAAATCTCTTATTGCAAGTGTACTACTATCCTTCGTAATATTATCAAAGTTTATATGACAAAATATTATATTCCATAACAAACTATTATCCACCTTTGCAGCCAAACATGTCATCTTTGTAGGGTTAAATTGAAAAAAATTACATCTAGATCTTGTACTAGTGTTAATCAACTTACCATATTTATCCTTGATAATGCATGTCTTCTCTATCAATTTTAACTAATATCCTTTATCAACCAATTTTCCAACACTCAATAGGTTATTCTTTAATCCAACAACAAAATAGACATCATCAGTGTTACTCTTTCCATCAAGAGTAATAGATCCTATTCCCTTGATATGAAAAGTTGCATTGTTACCAACTCTGACATTCATTCCTCCATCATGACTATTGAACTTTAAAAAAAATTCATGTCACTAGTCATATGATGTGAACAACCACTCTCTATGATCCAATCAACTTTCTTTTCAACTTGTGAAACTAGGGCTTTATATTCTTTGACTTCTTTTTCAAGATTTTCTTCTTTTATACCTACAAACCCTAACTCATCATCACTTTCACTTTGAACTCTTTCTTTAGACTCATCATCTTCATTTGCATACAAACAATCTCTAGGCCTTCTAGACTTGAAATTATTCTTATACTTTTTATCTCTCTTAGGATACTTAGAAGCATAATGACTAAATTTGTTACAAGTCCAACGTTTAAAGATTCTCTTAGCATCTTGTTCTCTCTTTACAAGAAGGGGAATTCCATATTCAATTCTTCTATCCTCCTCGGATCTAGATCTACTACTACTATAGTATTCTCCATTTGTGCTTGCACTTCATGATAAGGAAGGATGAACACTTAATGCACTAAAAGTTATTTCACTCTAAAAAAATCTCTAGATTGCTTCAATCTCACTTCTACTACTTCCAATCTTCCAAGAAGAGTCTCTTTGGTAAACTTCTCAGTGTAGGGTATCACTAGTTTAATCATTTGTGTTGTCTTCTTGAATGGTGGTGTAAAAGTTTTCAAGATCTTCCAAATAATATCATCTTCTTCTTTGGATCCATTGCAAGACTTAATTTCTAGAACAATTTTGGATATTCTAACAATATAGCTTCTTATAGATTCATCTTCCATCATTTTAGCATCTTGAAATAAACATATTAAATTCTATAATCTAATTCTTTTAGCATGATTACCTTCAAAATTAGATTCTAAATATTTCCAAATTTCATGAGTTGTCTCTAAGGATTTTACCTGAGTGTATTCATTCTCAGGAAGAGCTAACAATAATGCTTATCATGCAAGCATATTGCACATAAATAGATCTCTTTCAAATTCACTACAATCCTCAAGTTTCTTTTCTTCTACAATCTTCTTTCCATTCTTTTTCATCAACCAATACATTGGATCCATACATAGAAAATGAGTTTTCATCTTTACTTTCCACTATCATAGTTAACTCCATCGAATTTAAGAATTTCTTTTCTTAAGTGACCTCTCATTTTAAGTTGTTAAGATTTTCCTTCAAAGACCCAATGCTCTAATACCATTTATTAGAAAGTAAAGTCCACTAAGTTAACTAAGAGGGGGGAGGGTGAATCAATTATCCAACTATTAAAACATTTATCAACCTTATTAATCTCTAACCATGTAATCAATATAACCAGCAACCATAAGAAGATACACATACACAATAACACCAGATATGTTAACTAGGGAAAACCTTGACCAAAGGGGGTTTGGGGATGGTACCCACAAAATGATGTACTAATATAAAAGTTCCTTGTAAGAGGATGGACTCTATTAAGAGCTAATGAAATACATTTATTACATATTAGTCCCTATTAAGAGACTTTGAATCCCTATTAGGGGATCCCAACCCTATTAAGAGTTGTGCCAACCCTGTTAGAAGTTGTGGAAGGCAGATGAACCCATTGTCCAAATAGCTTCAAGGGAAAGACCACCAAAATAATTATCCAACCAGTCTCTATATTATTCCTTGTAAAATAATAGAAATGAAATAACCTTGAACTCCTCTATCCTCTTAACCAGACCAAACCTCTTTCAGATCTCAATATCAAATCACCAACTCTGCATCTAATAATCACTTGTATTGCTTGCTCACATTTACCAAGTTCTTCACATATCACACAATTGCTACACAAATCTACACTTCATCACAGTGAAAATAACCTTCCTTTATAGCACATCCTTAAAATAATTCCTTGAGCTAGTTTTGAGGCTTTCCCAATTAAACATAATAGGACTTCATTAAGATGTTATAATTCATTGCATATTTTTGCAAATACAAAACATTATCAGGTCACAACCTTTACAACTACTCACATATGCAACCTTTGACCTTGTGCACTCATTAATGTCATCATCAGGCTATATATTTTCATTTTCTAACTGCACTCATCGTGATTCTATTCATGTTAAGAAATACAATCCAAACATCAAAAACCACTTATTAGATACTCTATCCATAGACTATCCTCTATAATTCTTGAGTAACTCTTACATGTCTTCAACTCTCTATACATGCACTTTTCCACATCATCAAAACACAATGTAGAACATATCCTCAATTGTACTTGACCTCATCCTCAATACACAGTCCATTAGACCTTTTTCTTTGTCTACTACTCTAATAGTCTTCATAGAAATAATATTATGTTGACATTACTAACAAACATAGTCATGAATGCAACATGTCAATCATTTTAACCATCTCTCTAATGCTTAGGATACTCCCCCAAAGGAGTATCATCAGCATCCATGCTAACAACCTTAACATGGGTGAATGGGTTGGGTTGAGTTAAAACCCAAGAGTTGGAATTGGGTTAAGGGTTAGTTTAGGGTTGAGAAATTTATTAAAAGGGTTATTTAATTAAAAAATAGGATTTGGAAATATAATCAAATTGGTATAGTGCAATTATTTTATTTAATAGAAGAAGGGGAATTTAATTAATAAATTAGACTATTGATTGTCATTTAATTTATTGATTGGAGTATAGTTAATTAATTAGATTAATTAACTAGGGAATAGCATAAATTAATCAAATATTAACTACTTAATTAATACTACTTTAGAAGATGAGTGAATGGGATTACTTAATGATGTAATCAGATTTAGGTGTCTACACATAAGAACTTACTAACTCTCATATATTGGTAACACATTCAAGCACAACATGCTAAGTCTCATACATGGGTAACAAATTTATTTTTTAAAATATATTTTTTGTAATTCACAATGAGATGTACACTTCTCATTTATGAATTAATCTTTCCCCTACTCTCTACTTCTTTTAGTTGGTGGTTTATCTCTTATTATAATCTTGGATTTATCAAAGAGTCAATCCTTTGGGAGCTTAATTGATTTTTTGTCTTCCGGATTATGATAAGATAATCCCATGTCTCTACTTTACCAATAGTTTGGATTAGTTCCACACTCTCACCAAAGTGGGGGCTAAATGTACCATCTTAAATTGGAAGTACTTCAATTTAATAATGTCTTATCACCTATTTAATGTTGGATCATCATCCTCTTGCATATCTCCTCCATTCTTCCCCTTTGTTCCTATTTCTTCTAAGTGAAATAAGGGTATGACCTAATAGATTTTCTTTAAAGATCCTATTTTAATAGGCTAAATCTTGAGGTAGGATCTAACAACTTAGGTCCTTCCTTTCCTTTATCCAATCACTTAGAATCTATTTTATGCACTATAATGGTCATATCTCACAATTTGTATTGATTTCTAGGATCTACAACCTATTTTGGGACCATAAGGGAGTCCCTAAGGATTTGGGCCATGGTTAGCAAAAATATTGTGCATCCCTTCCTTATTAAGGATGTGGTGCATCTAATAGGGAGTTGATCTTTATTCAAGGTCATTCTTTGGCCTTATTAGGGTACTCTATTTGACTCTAGATTGAGGAATGATTCACCTAGTTCCCCTTCTCCCTTAGATAACTCCTTTCAAGTTTTATCTCCAACTTCCTTCTTAATGCCTTCTTAACTCAACTAACTAGGTTCCACTCCTAGTATTCCATGGCCATGATGTTTGCAAAAAAAAATCAATGGGACTTCCACATTGATTTTTCAACAAGTTATAAGGCCATGTTTCTCACAAGGTTCATGGTTTTGTTAACACTCTCATGAAACTCTAGTATTAGGCCTAGAAGCCCTTTTGTGCCAATTAGGCCTCCTAATTGAGTATTTTCTCAATAACTCTTCAAGTTCCTTAACAAGTCCCCAAAATAATCACTAATCTAGGTACCCTTTTAATAGTTCCCAAATATTTTCTAGGTTTCAACCCTCCAAGGTGTTCGTACAATACTTTCCTAAAATCAAGTCTAATAATGAGGGTTTCACTCTCATACCAACCGTAGCGACTTTGGTGGCTCCAAAATCCCACAAATGGGTTCATCAAGTCTTGATCCTTCACTCATAGTACCTTCAAAGTATCCTCTATTATACTATATGTTGGATTGTCCATACCAATCCACTATACATCTCATTCAACCACTTATTTCTTTGTTATGCCTAGTCGGGTGACTTAGGACTCACCTAGGGATTCTTGGAAAAAATAGAAAACCTACATATAAAGACTCTAAAATCCATATTTAAAAATATTTTATGATTCCCTAACATTTCCCAAATGGTCATATAATTTAACCCACTATATTTCAAGTTAGGGTCATTTTAAGGCTACAGACTCTATACAAACTAGTTAACAGTCACCAGATGAAAAGATTTTATTACACCTGTCAAAACTCAAGAAATTGAAACCAAATTTATTTATTTTTTAAATTATATTCTAATATCTATCTAACCATAAAAAATAAAATCCAAAGTTAATCAATTAACATGTAGATGATTGGGTTGCAATGTGACTATGATGGGAATTGTTGGTAAAAATTATTTGCTTCAATTACCAAATTTGTATAGTAGCAACTCTAACCTTTAACTCTAATTAGAAATGAGTTACTATAGGTCCTACACACATGCCACAACTATTTATTCAGACCCATAACCAAATTCTTGGTAGTTTATAAAAATTTGTCAATGTTGTCATTTTCAAAGTTGTAATGTTGTCATTGACAACTTTTGCATTTTGAGCATTTTGAGATGTCTAGCACCCATGAACACTTAAAATGGCTGTAGAATGATCATATTAGCCTAACTAACACCATCTTAATCCATTATACATATTTTGGAGTTTATTTGACCCTATGACCAACTTTGACCCTCATTAACAACTTATTGCTCATATGCCAACTTTTGAAACAACCCTAAGAAAAATTTATCACACCTATTTAGCCTGCTTAAAAGGACTCAGTCACACTCTTGGGACTTTATTTTAGTCCTTATTCAAAACTAGTTTGGCTAGAACTACATACAAGCCAAAATTTTATTGGCTCTCTACTAAGACCTAAGGTGCTCTTGCACCATTCTTTCCTGACAATGAGAAGGTCAAGTTACCTCTAGAGATAATAGTTCCAAACTAATGCCAAAATTTTTAAAGTCACTCTCATCCACCCATGTATCCTCTTATTTAATGTATAGCCTCCAATTGATAAGGTGTTCCATGTATATGTGATGTTGTGTCTTCTTTTTAACCATTGAATCAAGGACTCTCTTAGCTTGTGGCTTTACTTGGATCGGTACATTGATTGCTTCTACGTCCTTATCTACCTTTGAATTGCTCTCTTTCTCTACTATACTAGGACCCTTGTATTTGATCAAGTCTTGGACATTGAATATGAGGAAGACATGAAACTCTTGGGAAGATCTATCTTGTAAGCATTTGGTCCATATTTGGCTAGAACCTTACATGGTCCTATTCTCCTTATCTATAGTTTTCTTGGGATGCCTTTTTGTAACCTAGCTTTATTTGAGATGTACCATTACCCAATATCCTACTCCAAATTGCAGATCCTTTCTTCTCTCATCTACTTTAGTCTTTTACTTATTGTTTACTTCTATCAAAGTCTTCTTCACCTATTCATGGACTTCCTTAATTAACTAAGCAAAGTCATTAGCATCCCACTAACTTCTTCATGATTTTTTAACTCTTTGAATTTAAAAACACCTCTTGGATGAAGGTCATAAATAATCTCAAATAGAATTTTGTCAGTAGATTTGTTTATACTATCATTGTAAGAAAAATTAGCTTAAGGAAGTACTTGGTCCCACACTTGACCATACTCCTTGGTTAGGCATCTTAGTAGCTTTCCAAGCACCCTATTGACCACCTCTGTCTAACCTAAAATTTTAGGATGGTAAGCTAAACTATGTGCCAAATTTTTTCCCAACCTTTTTCATAATGTCTTCAAAAAATGCCCATAAATTTAATATCTCTGTTAGAAACTATGTTGATTAGTAAACCATGAATTCTCACTACTTCCTTGAAAAAGAGATAAGAAATGTAGCTAGCATCATGGGTTGTCTTGCAAGGTATAAAATGACTCATCTTGCTAAATCTATCCACTACTACAAATAGATTTCCATAACCAATATTTGTTTTGGATAAGCCTACTACAAAATCCATACTAAGACATTACCAAGGCATGTTGGGAATGGGTAATGGTTGGTATAATCTTGTATAGGATGATGTCCCTTTTGCCTTCTGAAAAATAACATAGCATTCAACTTACCTCCCAACATCTCTTTGCACCTTTGGCCTATAATAAAACCTTCACACTAGGTTTAGGGTCTTGTTTAGGCCAAAATGGTCACTTAAGCTCCTATTATGTTTATCTTGAATGAGGTTTTCCCTCATAGACCCCTTAAGTAGACATAATTGATTTCCCTTTAAAAAAAAACCATTCTACAAGGTATATTTAGAAAAATCACTATGAAAATGATTAATGCAATCTAAGCATACCTTATAGGCTTCTAAAAATTCTTCATCTTTTGGATATGGGTCCTTGAGTCCTTCAATTTCAATTCTCTACTTGAGTAGTCTTCGAAAGGGAATGTTCCACTTCATTTTGTTTCCCCTTCTTATGCTTAATGTAGAATGTGTAAGCTTGTAAGAACTCCATCCACTTGATGTGTCTATGATGCAACTTGTCTTGATAGTTGGTATAACTCAAAGCTTGGTTATTAGTTAATTCCATAGATTCTTTGGGTAATAGACAATGTCTTTACTTCCTAAGGGCTTGAACCAAGGCATAGAGTTCTAGCTCATACGAATAATACTTATTTTTAGCCTCATTGGGCTTCTCAATAAGTCTATGGGTTTCTTCTCAACTCAGCTTGTCATGTTTTGATCAAGTGTCATCTTGTAGGATGCCTTATTGGGTAGTGATACTCCTAGTACAAACTCAATTTGATGACTAATATCTCTTTGAGGTGGTAGTGTTGCAGGTGTTCTATCACTGACAATGTCCTTGAACTGATCTAATAGAGCTTAGACTTCTAAAGTCATTGGCATCTTACTAACTTTCTCCTCATCCTTGAGTCTTAGAATTATACAAAATCCTACTCCTTTCTTGAGTTCATGTAGGAACCCCTTACCACTCATTAAAAACACACTAGAATCCTACCTCATCTTCTTCTTCTTCCACAAGGGACTAGATCTTGAAGGTTACTCCATCCTTCTTGAAGGTATATTGGTTTTTCTTACCCTAATGAATAGCATTTTTTTCATACTATCATGTTCTCTCTAGTAATAGGTAGATATCAGCAATTGGAAGAATATCACATAGGACTTTGTCTTGATATTTCCCAATGGAAAACTCCACCCATACATTTTCATTGACAAGAAAATTTTTTCCTTCATTCAACCAGGTGACTTAGTAGGGATGTGCCTAAGGGATCTTTGTGAGTTTTAACTTTTGAACAACCTCCTATGATATGATATTATCAATTGAACCTAAGTCTATAATGACTTTACAAACTTTACCAAGTATTTTGGATTTCGCCCTAAAAAATGCTCTCCTTTGTTTGGGTTCTTCTTTTCTAGGTTCCTTGAGAAAAACCCTTCTAAAGATCAAATTCTCACCACTTTTGAATCAAGGTACACTTCAAGAGTCCTTGGGCTACTAATCTCTTCATGAGCATATAAGCAATCTTCTTTTCACCTTGTTTAGATGATGCCTTATCAAGACATCTATAGGCAGTGTGGCCTAACTTTCCATAATTATAATATTTCATATTAGAAAAATGTGAGCTTCTTCTTGTACTTCAAAATCCACCTCTTCCACTACTACCTAACCCTTTACCTCTTCCATAGGAGCCTCTTCCATTGGTTTCATTACTTTGTTCAACTAACTTGGATTCACTTTGATTCTTGTCATCACTACCTCTACCACCAAATCCTCTTCTATGACTCTCTAGAGTCTATAACTCTTCATTTGCCCCTTAAACTAGGGTTTTGTTTCTTTTGTTCTTCTCCTCAACCTCCAGTGCCAATTGATAACACCTATGGATAGTAGTAGGAGTATGAATATTGATTTCCTCTTGTATGCTCCACCTAATTCCGCTCAAGTAACTTTCCACTTTGATGCTCTCCTCTTCTTGCACTTTGGATATGAGGCATAATTTTTGGAAATCCTTCATATATGCTGCAACATCTAGATCCCTTTTTTTGAGATTTTGCCTCTTTTTATGGAGTTGAATCTCATAGTCTAGTGGCAAGTAGTTTTCTCTCACCTTGGCCACTAAAGCTTTCCAATTAGCTATTGGTTTCTTACCCTCCTTTTCTCTTTCTTCTTGGATAAATTTCCACCAAGTTAGGTTAGGTCCCCTCAATCTAGACTTATCCACCTTCATATGCATCTAAAATACCCTTGCATTCAAAATGGTTCTCCATTCCTTCTATCCATTCCATAACCAACTTTGGTTCCATATTCCTACTAAATAATGGAACTCCCTCCTAGGGCTTTGATGTCTTTAAGGAAAAGTTCTTCCTATAATGGTGGGTCTAGTTCTATTATTTCATTCTCAAAACCTATAAACTTGCCTTTATCACCCTCATCCTTCAATATTTCACTAGCCTTATCAATCTTTTATACCACTTTATCAAATTTGTTCTCCATAGCTTGTACAATCTCTTTGAGGATTCTCCTCCTTTTGTTTAGTCACCCCCTTTTCCAATTCGGCATTAGTTACCATGGTTGTTTCACCTATTAATTCTAACATATACAATGTCTTGGCCCAAATCTTAACTAGGCTTTGATACTAATTTGATAGGGAGATGGCCTTTATCCAAGGTCCTACTCTCTTCTAGGAATCTCCAAGGCCTCCCTTTGACCTTATTAGGGTTCTTTCTGTGACCCTAACTTGAGGAATCCTTCACCTAATTCCCCTTCTCCATTAGATCACTCCTATCAAGTCTCATCTCCAACTTCCTTCTTAATGCCTTCTTAACTCAACTAACCAGGTTTCACTCCTACTATTCCATGGCCATGATTTTTTCTAAAAAAAAAATCAATGGGACTTCCACATTGAGTTTTTCAACAAGTTTTAGGGTCATCTTTCTCACAAAATCCATGGTTTTCTTAACGATCTCATGAAACTCTAGTATAAGCCCTAGTATCCCTTTTGTGCCAATTAGGCCTCCTGATTGAGTATTTTCTCAATTTACTTTGAAAATTCCTTAAGGAGTCCCCAAACTAATCACCAATATAAATACCCTTTTTAAAGTTCTCAAATATTTTCTAGGTTTCAACCCTCCAAGGTTTTCATACAGTAATGTCCTAAAATCAAGCCTATTAATGAGAGTTTCACTCTTATATTGATTGTAGTAAATTTGGTGGCTTCAAAATCCCAGAATGAGTTCATCAAGTCTTTATCCTTAGCTTATGATACCTTCAAAGGATCCTCTATTCTACCATATTGTTGGATTGTCCATACCAATCCATTGTAAATCTCATTCAACCACTTCTTTCTCTATTATGCCTAGTCAAGTGACTCATGACTTGCCTAGGGCTTCTTTGAAAAAATAGCAAAAATTTATGTAAACACTCCAAAATCCATATTTATAAATTTTATAAAATTCTCTAACATGTCCCAGATGGTCATATAGATCCAACCACTAGATTTCAAGTTAGAACCATTTTAAGGCTACAGACTCTATACAAACTAGTGAGCAATCACTGGATGAAAATATTTTATTACACCTATAAAAACTCAAGAACTTGAAACCAAATTTCACACCATGCAAAATAAAATCCCAAGTCAATTCATTAACATGTAGATGCTTGGGTTGTACTGTGATTGTGACAGGAATTATTGGTAAAAATTGTTTGCTTCAAGTGCCAAATCCATACAATAGAAACTCTAACCTTGCATTAAAATTAGAAATGAGCTTATAGAAGTCCCATGCACATTCCACAACTATTTCTTTAGACCCACAACCGAATCTTGGGTAGTTTGTAAAAAGTTGTCAATTTTGTAATTAACAACTATTATATTTTAAGCATTTTTTATATGTCTAGCACCCATGAACACTTAATGCATCTAGAATGACCATATCAGCCTAGCTAAAACCATCTTAATCCATTCACATATTTTGGATTTCATTTTCCCCTTTGACCAACTTTGAGCATCATTAACAACTTGTTACTCATATGACAACTTTTGACACAAACCTAAGAAAACTTTGTCACACCTATTCAACCTTCTAAAAAGGACTCAATCACACTCTTGGGACTTTATTCTGGTCCTTATTCAATAGTGGTTTGGATAGAGCCACCTACAAACCAAAATTTCATTAGATCTCTACTAAGACCCTAGATGCTCCTACACCAACATCCTTGCCAAGATAATCAAGGATAAAGTATGTCCTTTCCTAGGACCTATCTTGGGTCTCATTCTTAGGTCTTGAGTTGAGGTATACCCACAATGAAAAATTTGAGGTAAGTTGATCTATAAGAGAAAGTTAATTTTAAGTCCTTTATAAACCCATCCATTTGATCGATTTTGATTCCATCATTTGCATGCTCATATCCACCACATTCAAGATCAAACTCTCATGCTCAAGCACTCAAATCCTTGATCAAGTCTTAAAGCATTCAAGGCATTCAAGAGAATTCCTCCATTGAAGATCAATGATTCAAATATTCAAGAAATTGAAGGAGTTTATCTTTAAGATCTCCCTCAATTCATTCAAGGTCATGTGTTGCATCTTCTACATACTTTCATTCACATTCTTTATCCAATCCAATTGGAAAAGAGAACTCATTGGATCTATTTATAAAGATCCAACTATTGTAAGGTGAATTTGTACATTTACTTTACAATCCTCCAAATAAATTATTTTTATTTAAGGTTAGTTCCTAAACTGGGGTTTGATTGAGTAAAACCTCCCAATGAACTAATAAAACCATTTTTATCGCAAGTTACAGATCTTAAGAAGGTGAATAGGTTGCATATTCAGATACCCTTTTCGTCATTTTTCAAAAATGCAAAATAAAAACCAAGTTTGGATATAGTTGATCTAGGATGCCCTTCTCCTTTCTTTAGAAGATAGCCACCCTCACACGAAAATTACATCTACCAGGTCACTAAAAGATTTATGAGATTTGTAGATTTGGAGATTTTGGTTCTAGATTCAAAAGTGTTTTCCCATGAAAGAAATACACAAAGCAAAAAATAAGATCCAAAGGCGAGGCTTCTAATTACCTTCTTTATTTCAGCATATTTATTTATTACATCTAGTGCCTTAGTCTTATTTTAGAGCTCTTCATAAATTAGGGTTTTAAGAATTTGGAATTATTTCTTCAACTCTATAACCCTTGGATCTTTGCTTGCATTAGTGTACTTTCATCATTTGGTTAGCACTAATCTTCTTAGATCTAGTTATCTTAGAGTTAGAATTCAAAGAATCAAATTTCTTGATTCCCCTTTGAGATGTTAGGTTATGTAATGAACTTAGTTTTATTTCTTTATGTCAGGTTCCCCCCCTACACAACACAATGTTAATCATTATGGGTCATTTTCTTAAGAGCATCAAAAGTAGCAATAGTATTAGTATTGGGATTTTCTTGAAGAAGCTAATCAAGCATTTTATCAATCTTAATAACAAGCTTATGAACTTGTTCAAGAGGAACCCTTAAAGCCTCATCTTCATCATGAGATGAATGAGAAGAGCCATGCTCCATATAAGGTTTATGATCATGAGAAACCATAGGTTCAGTAAGGTTCCTAAAGAGTGGAGAAGAGGATTCTAGGTCAAAGGGAGTCATGATTCTATGACTTCTCCTAATGGGAACACTATAAGTTGGGCTTAAGGTAATAAATCTCATACACTAAACAAGGCAAGAAGATAATCTACCCTTAAAGATATAAACTAAATCACAAAGCACACAGTATAATCATATGAAAATGAATACATAAAGCATAGATTGCAAGAGATAATGCATAGAGAAATAAGAACTAGAAAAAACTTCAATATTCTCAATTAGGTCCCATATCCTATTTTTACGCATGCTTAATCTTTTTTCATGTAGGAGCACTCATTGAAAATTTTCTTTATAAAAAATTAAAATTACCTTTTGTAATCAATGCTTTGACTATATTTTCTTGAACAATAAGAGACCGTGTAGTGCTTCATATTTGGCCACCTTGTTGGTACATGAGAACTAAAGCCTATTTATAGATAATTATTTAGCCCTTAGGTTGACCAACTCATGATTTGCATTTAGAACAATCAAACCACAGATTCCACACTTGATGATATTTTGTGGGTTTTGATCATGGATGTACTTTGCATTTATCCCTCAAATTAGTTGGCTTTGGGGTTGTTTTGGGTGGACCATCAAGAAGATCTTCTTCACATTTAGATTGAATTTTCTCCACTTGTGACTCCTTAAAATCATCACCTATGGGAACATGAGATGTCAAATTAGTACCTAAACACCCATCACCATATGTTTTTTATATTTTGGCATATAAATCTTGACCCGGATCTTCAAAACCTCTCAACAATCTTGTCTTGCAACATCTAAACTAATATTCTTGGGAAAGTGCATTTTGACAACATGAAAATGTGAATTTAGAATAGTTCTCATGATGGAGAAAACAATATCTAGGTAATAAAATTTTATTTTTATTAATATCTTTTCCTTGATATCATATAGTTTAGTCATACTTCATATATACTCCTTAAAATCTTCGTTAAGATTGAGTTACTAAGATCATACCACTCAATTGTTATGAATATTTTCTTCTTCTTGAGATAAAAATGGGAAAAAATAATCTTACTCATATACCCTTAAATTTGATTGGGTGAAAAGTACTTCATTCTATGTTTTGTAAAGCATGATCTTATTTTGAATATTTTTTTTAGTGTATATCTTGATCTGATTATTCAAACCTCTTTGAGGCAACCATAGTTGTGTGAAACTAGTAGAGAAATAGTCCCTGAATCATTTGCTCCATCCTATACTAAAACTATTCCATATATTTTAAGTATGTCCACATTTTTCATTTACTATTATCTACAACCATGTGTATTATTTGTTTGGAACTTCTTTTTCAAAATTTACAAATCTATACCTCTTCTCCTTAATAAAAAATGTGACTTTGTCACATATTTTACATATTTCATTCTCTTTGTTCCAAACTAAAAATTTCTTGTAACCATTAAAATATGGGACTATACACCATTGAAGTCAACCAATTGTGTTAAAAAAGTCAATAAATTTAAACGTTAAGTCTTCCTTTTGCCAAAAGAAGCTAGCATTTCCCAAATTAGATAAAATGCGAGTTAAACAAGAAAGCTTCCTTGAATTTGTAAGGTTGAAAGACACACAAAGAAGTCTAAAATTTGATGGTTAGGCCCCACTTGTCATATGAATATTTTATGAAAATTTAGTCATTTTGACACCTTTCCTTTTATGTTTAAAAAAAACTATTCATTGTCAAACCTCATAATAATTAAGTTTCTATGCTAATATACGCTATTTTTAAAAAGCTCTAAATAAGTATATATATATATATATATATATATATATATATATATATATATATATATATATATATATATATATATATATATATATATATATATATATATATATATATATATACATATTGCATATTAATATTATAAACTTATAATATGAGGAAAAAACCATGAGACCAACCAAGTTTCTAAAATTGATATATTTTATTTTAAAAAGATTTTAAATTAATATGAATACATAATAACAAAATGGAAACATGTATGTTACATAGATAATTTACCAATTATAAGTTTCTAAATTTATATTTATATATCTAAAAATTTAGAATAAGTAATTTTTTTTATATAAGTAATATTGATAGAGAAAAGATTTACATGGAAATTCAAGATCCTTGAGATTGGTTCAAAATACAACTACCAACCAAAAACCCCAACACCACCTATAGACCAAGCACCTTAAACACCATATTGATCACCAAACAATCACCTCAAATAAATCATTACAATCATAATATATACATATTGCATATTAATATTATAAACTTATAATATGAGAAAAAAACCATGAAACTAACCAAGTTTCTAAAATTGATATATTTTATTTTAAAAAGATTTTAAATTAATATGAACACATAATAACAAAATGGAAACATGTATGTTACATAGATAACTTACCAATTATAAGTTTCTATATTTATATTTATATATCTAAAAATTTAGAAAAAATAATATTTTATTTATGTGTAATATTGATAGAAAAAAGATTTACATGGAAATTCAAGATTCTTGAGATTGGTTCAAAATACATCTACCAAAGACCCCAACACCACCTATAGACCAAGCACCTTAAACACCATATTGATCACCAATAGTCACCTGAAATACATCATTACAATTGTATACCACAAAAGACCCAAACTACCAAAATCAGGCACCCCACAACACCAAACCCAAACCCATAATACCTAAAAAAATAAACCTAGGCCAAAACCAAAAACTCCAACTGCACCACTTAATAGAACCAACCATGCATATCTTCCTTGGACAAATTTGGGAAGAACATCCCTCCACACTTTCTCTTCTTTCCTAGCTTCCTCTTTGACACCTTCTATGTAGCTATGAAAATTAGCAAGTTGGATGAAGAAGCATCCTTAAATTGCCATGTTCCTATCTTGATAGATTTGTAGTCGTGTTCCTTGATGATATAGTGATATATTCTAGATCCTAGAAGGAGCATGAGGAACATCTGCGTTTGGTTTTGCAATGCTTGAGAGATAATCAACTTTATGCCAATGCGGCAAAGTGTGATTTCTTTCAATCAGAGATATAGTACTCAGGTCACATCATATTAGGTGAAGGTATCTTTGTAGACCCTATGAAGATTCAAGCAATGGTAGATTGGCCCACACCCACTTCCATGTCAAAAATTCATAGTTTCATGGGTCTAGCCGGTTATTATTGCAGATTCATCCAAAACTTCTCCAAAATTGCACATCCTATCACTTCACTTCAGAGGAAATGAAAAAAAAAATTATGGATGGAGAAATGCGAGGAAGCATTTCGGAAGCTCAAGGAGCTATTGACCAGTGCATCAATCTTATCAATACCTAATCTAGTAGGTGATTTCATGGTGTGTATAGATGCTTCCCTTGAGGGGAATGGAGCAGTACTAATGCAAGATGGATGGTTGATTGCCTATGAATCACGCAAACTCAAGGATCACGAGCCAAATTATCCTACGCATGATCTTGAGTTAGCAATGGTAGTTTATGCCTTAGTGAGATGGAGACATTTCTTGCTGGGACATAGATTTGAACTTCATAATGATCATCATAGTCTATAATACATATTCACACAGCCTAATCTGAATGCTAGGTAGAGGCGTTGGATGGAGTTTCTATGCGAGTATGACTTCGAGGTGAAGTATATTTAGGGGAAGGAGAATGTGGTAGCTGACATTTTGAGTCATAGGAGACATGAGACATTATCTATGACTCTTAGTGTGGATTTGAGGAGCTAGATACTTTAGGCACTACCTACCAATACTTGGTATTAGGAAGTGAGTAGAGAGATAGATTCAGGGAGATTGTTGGAGGGTAAGTTTCCAGACTATGTTCTAGAGTCAAATGGCTTTTTGAGATATTCAAGAAGGATCTATGTACCGCTACTAGATGAGCTTCGTACATTGATCTTATCAGGGGCCCATCATGCACCTTATCCAAGTGTCAAGAAGATGCATGCAACTTGTGACATTTATTCTATTGGACAGGGATGAAGCGCGACATTATTGATTTTGTGGCTAGGTGTCTTGAGTGTCAAAGAGTCAAAGTAGAGCACCAACATCTGGCAGGGATTTTACATCCAAATCTCATTCCTTCATGGAAATGGGACATCATCTCTATGGATTTCATAGTAGGATTACCTATGATTGCTCATTGACATGATGCTATCATGGTCACCATTGATCGGTTGACTAAGGTGGCACATTTTTCACCAATGAGGTCATCCTATATTGTAGCTTTTGTAGCTAATGTCTTCATGCATGACATCGTGAGACTACATGGTATTCCCTAGAAGATCATTTTGGATAGGGATCCTGTATTCACTTTCGCATTTTGGACATTGCTGCAGCATGATCTTGGAGTGCAGTTGAACTTCAACTCAACATATCACCCAGAGACAGATGGGTAGACAGAGAGAGTGAATAGGGTTCTGGAGGATATGTTGAGAATGTATGTGATGGATAGAAAAACTCTGTGGAAGGACTATCTCTACCTAGTGGAGTTTTCTTACAACAATAGATATCACAGTTCTATTGGTATGGCACCTTTTCAGGCCTTGTATGGTTGTCCTTGTCATACACCTTTGAGTTAGGACAGTCTTGAGGAGCTTATCTTATTGGGTCCTAAGATGCTTTGAGATATGGAGCAATAGGTAATCTACATCCGAGAGCACATTTCTATGACATAGGATAGGCAAAAAAAGTATGCCAATGCTCATAGGACGGATAAGTAGTTTGTTGTGGGAGAGAAGGTTTTCTTGAGAGTGCATCTATGGAAGAGTCATATCCATTATGGAAAGGGTTCGAAGCTAGCACCTCTCTTTGTGGGGCCATTCGAGATTCTTGAGAAGATAGGTCCAGTTGCCTACTGTCTTGCTTTGCTGCCTAGCCTAGCTCGCATTCATGATGTTTTCCATGTTTTGGTACTTAGGCAATGTATTCCTAACGTGATACATGTTCTTGATTGGAATGTGTTGCAAGTAGAGGATGGGCAACTAGCTTTGGAGCCAGTTCACATTATAGAGCAGCAGGAGTTGACCCTTAGGGGTCAAACCATAGAGTAGGTAAGGGTCCAATGGGACCCTACTAATGATTCATCAGCTACATGGGAGGATGTGTTTGGCTTATGGGATTTATATCCCTATTTTTTTATAGGATTCCAGGGGTAATCCTAAGTCTAGGGGGGTAGATGTAGTGCCTACCCCTAGTTTACATTTATGTTATCATTGCCAAACTCTTTTAGGTTAGTTTTATGCTTGATTATTGGTAGTATTATTTTGAGATTATTAGTTATTGTTTCACATTCAATTGATTATATGATGAGATTACTTGGTACTCTATACTTAATGTATGCATGATGATTAGTTATATGGATTATCATGTGTTTTCTTATTGATACTTATCCCATACTACATGTGTATGGTGTGTGTACATGTTTTCTTTATGTATGACATTTTGATGTGGTTAAGGAAGGGAGTCATAGTCACCTGCTAGTCGAGATCTACACGATGCACCACTTCTTCTCATTGTCTATTTAGCTTAGTATATATGTGTTTGTACATGCGTGGATTTTATACAAATTGCAGGTATTAGGTATCGACTTCCCTGAATTGCTAGGATGAGCGTACCCTATCACATTATCTCAATGGTAAGAGAGGGGTTAAGTCCAAATCCTAAACCCTTAACCCATTTGTCTTAGAAAATTAGGACAAGTATCTGAGTTGATTAACCTCCAAATGCGTCGAATGACATTAATTCATGATTATAACCCTTTAGTTTGATCTTGTATGTGTTTTTCTATGATGGGTTTTCATATTTTGTTTTATAAATCTTTGGTGATTCTATTAAGTCAAATTAAATGATTAAATTAATTATTTAATTTAATGGAAAATTATTATGGTATTTTTAATATTTAATTAATTAGAAAATTAATTAAATAAAAAGAATTAAATTTAAAGATAAAATTTATAAGTTTAATTTTAGAATGTGATAATATTTATTTAATTTAATAATAATATATTTAGAGTTCATTTTTAAATAAATACTAAACATTATCATTATTTAAGTTAATAAATATTTTATCAATTAACATTTCGACAATAAATTAAAAAGTGGAAAAGATATTAATTTATTTAAAAAATTAAGATTACATAATGTATGCATGAGATTAAAATTTAATAAATTAATTGAAAAGAGAAGTCAAGTGAAATTAAATAAAGTTATTTTATAATTCAATAAATGTGCATGAAAAAGATAAAGAAAAGATAATAAAGAGTGAAGTCTGGTAAGCAAGGAATCCTCTCGGGTGATCACACAATTAGTGCCCCAATTTTAGGAGAGAACTCCTTATCACCAATTGAGGGTTCATTTTCGAAAGACCATGCATTTTGGAAGAGGAAAGAATTTTAGAAGAGAGAAGGTTTTGAAAGGAGAAATTTCTCTCACAATCTTCTTGGGCGTAGCGATTAGCATCAGAGTCTAGGTAGATGCTTGTGATTATTCACACAATTTATTATGCTTTCTCTTTTCCTATCTTCATCATGACTATCAAATTATTATCTGAATAATTCTTGTGATGAATGTTTTAGTATTGTGAATTTATAGTATGTATGTTAAATCTTCTGTACATGGAAAGATTAAAAGATCAATATAATCCTTCTTCAATAGATTTAAAAGTAGAATTTGAATGAGGAAGGGTTTTGTATTAAATTCAAAAATTTCAATTGAGAACTTGACCGGTTGGTCATATTTTCTCTATCTAATTAAAGTTGGGTCTTTTAAAATATATATATATATATATATATATATATATAAAGAAAGAGGGGTAATGTTTGTTTTAAATTTATATAAAAAAATTATAAAACAAAATTTATTATTAAAAAACAAATTTTTTAAAAATAATAATATATAATATAATGGTGGGGAGGCGGGCCACAATAGTGTACTACCGACGGTCATTAATGGCCGCATGGCAAGCCACTATTATGGTAGCGGTACCGCACAACGGTAGTCGTATGAAGCCGGTGGGCTTTTTAATAAACACAGGGGTGGGGGTTGAATTTAGTTTATCAAATTTTGTTTTATATTAATTTTAATTTTATTTAAGTTCTTTTTTTAATTGGTATGTATTTTAAAATATTAATTATTAACTATTTTAATTTTAATTAATTCAATTAAAATATAGCTATTTATTATTTTTAATAATTTATTTAAAAGATTAAGAATGTTATTTTCTATAGTTATTAATTAATTTAATTAAATAAAATTTAATTAAGTTTAATTAATATACATGAATACTTAGTGAATTTAGATTTATTCTATTAAATAATAATATTGACTTTAATAAATTGAGAATAAGTTTTATTGGAAGATCAATAAATATTATTTTAATAATATAGATGAATAAATAATTGTCTTTAGAATATATTAGGAAATTGACTTAATATATAATGGAGGTTATTGTATATTCTATTTGAATAAATGAATGGGTTAACTTGTAGGGTAAACTGAAAATCTTTTTACTTGAAAAGTTCATTGAAACAAAAACCGAAACCTTACATTTAACTCAACTATATGTTTCCAAAATCAAACCAGACTATGAAACCTACACTCTATTTTCTGTGCGTTGTCTATGTTTTGGGTTTGGGTTGACTAGAGTGTTGACTAGTTTTAGGACATCTACCAAAGGCTTGGGAGTTTTGTGAATGTGGTATTATGCTAAACTGATCTTGATCTTTTAAACTCAACCATGGTAATGTATTCGTATGCTCTTTGATGAGTTTGTTATATCGTTGGTTATTGTTTTCAGTGTCATTATGGGCTAACAGGATGAAAGTTACGACCTACTTGACTTAACCATTTTGAGTCTTTGATCAGTATTTTGGGGACACTTTCCAGTTGCTCATAGAGAACTGATGGGTATTGTGATTTATCTTTTAATGCTTTCTAGTCACTTGTATATGGCTAAGGTGAATTTACTATGATTCTTTGATTTGTGATTCCATGAGCTTAGGGTAGGTTATCTATATGTAATGTCAAGAAGTGGCTTGCAATGGAGGCCAGGGCCCTAAGTGGCTACTAGGGTAACCCATTGTAAGTTGTTTAATAAGTGAAAACACTACACTAAATGAGAGTAAAATGAACCTAATAAGAGTCTTTATATATTCTCACCCATGCCTCAAGTGCTAGTATAGATTAGGATGGGAGTAGAGAGAACACTTGGTTGCAACCTTGCATTGTTAGTATGCCTTGTCAGTACAAGAGGATACTAGTGCCACATAGGGTCACTAGGGGGCCGGGGTCCTGAGAGACTGCTAGGGTAACTCTAGCATTGATTCATGCGATGACACTTTCCCGCTTACATAGTAGGTTTCCTACATGTCTTCTGTGCCTCTAGGTTTAGATGTTGATTTATCTTGGAACCTTTGAGTTAGATTACTTTTAGGTTTTCTTGGACTTAGAGAGTACTTTTGATATTTGGATTGTTATCTTGTTTTGGACTTGAGACTATCTCCCTAGCACGGTGGGAGTGGGCCTTTTTGGGCTACCACGTGGTCAAGTGGTAGTGCTTTTTACTCTTACCATTGAGATTTCTCTGTTGATACCGTAGCTAGAGTTTCCTTGTTTGCATTTCTTTTCATTCTATCTTTGTATCATTATGATGGATGGTTATATCTTATGATGGATGGTTATATCTTTTATGATGGATGGTTTCATTTATTGTATTGTACTTTGTATCATGGATCTGAGGAGGATGATGTAATTCTATTTTTATAGATGTATATTCTTTTAGCCTTTCATAGCTTGTGACATGTACAGTGGATGATTGAGTATTCTAAATTTTATTGCCAAGTGGCATTCAGAACAAATGTATATTATTTAAATGGACTTTGGACTTTTAATTATTCTTTCGTATGGATGTGGTATCTATTAGACTTAGTATTAATTATATTTAAATGTGATTCAACATTTTGGGATCTTTAAGGAATATAATCTATTTTGTTTGCTTCTGTATGATTGTATGTTATTGCTTCTACTACTTTATGTTTGATGTGTATGTTATTCCTTCTTTTAAAAAAAATGTTTGGCAAACTTAGTAAAACTTTAGGTTAATTCTTTTGGATACCTTGGCTGGGTGTTACAAAATGCATGCAAACATTGACTGGCCTTAACTAAGTGCCATCTCCATAAATTAAAAACCCTTAGAAAACTCTAGAACACACATTTTGATTACATAAAAAAAAATTGAAATTGATTTGTACTTCTATGCTCATTAGAATAAATGAGAAGTAATGTCACTTCACTTTAAATCTGCAACATCTCATAGTTTGTCCATCTACAAGCCAAAGAATACCTAAAAATGGAAGGTGGCCCACCACCCAGTAGTGAAAAGATTTCCCATATCTATCATGTTGCCAAATGCATAAAAGAGTTAGTTGCATCCCCAAGAACTAACATCAATATTTCAAAGGTCTTCAAAATTTTTACTTGAAGCCTTGTAATTTGTAAGGAGCACAAACATGCTAGGAATTTGATGGTCACTCCCTCTTGTCATATACATTGTTTATGATAATTTAGTTATTTTCATGCCTTTCAATTTACGTTAATTTTTTTATTGATTGTCAAAACTCATAATAATTAAAAGTTTCTATGTTAATATACATTATTTTAAAAATATTCTACATAAGTATAATATATAATAAATAATATATAAATATATGCATATTGCATAATATAATTATAGATTAATAATTTATGCAAAAATCATAAAACTAACGAAGTTTCTAAAATTCATACATTTTATTTTAACAAGATCCCAAATTAATATGAACACATAATGGAAACACATATGTTACCTAGATAACCTACCAACAATAAGTTTCTAAATTTATATTTATATATGTGAAAATTTAGAGACATTTGTATTTTGTTTTTTGGTAATATCGATAGATTTGTATTAATCACCCTTCAAGCTAGGCACCCTAGACTGCAAATCAGCCACCAAACAACCACCTTAGATACATCATTACAATTGTATACCACAAAAGATCCAAACTACCAAAATTGGGCACCCCACAATACCATACACAAACCCATAATACCTAAGAAATAAACCTAGACCCAAACCAGAAACTCCCACTACACCAATCACTAGAACCAACCCTACATATCTTCCTTGGACAAATTTGGGAAGAACATGCCTCCACATTTGCTCTTCTTCCCTAGCTTCCTCTTTGGCACTTTCCTTGTAGCTATAGAAAATGCCACGTTAGACAAAGAAGTGTCCTTAACTAGAGTGGACTTCATCTTGCGCCTGTACTCGTAAAGTAGTTCTTCCTTCTCCTTCTTGTGTCGTTGGAGAAAAAACTTGAGTAGCCAAACCAAGCCCCTTCAATTTGTTCTTGCGCTGACTTGGAGTAACTCCACAAAATCAAGCGTTGGAGGTCTTCCTCTCTCTCACCCACCACTTGCCATGGGCCTTGCCCCATATGTGTTCCCACCCTAGGAACTACATGTTCCACAATACCCTCCACCTATTCAGCATACTTTGAGAGCATAACACAGGTGTGCATAGCCATTCTTGCCTCCTCTCGAGTTCCAAGCATCAATGCCCATGTGAGAAACATAGATGTTATGTCCATTTTTGTTTTGGGTCAATTATCCTTATTCAAGTACTCAACCCCAAAGATAGAACAAATGTAGTCCCAGAACTGCAAATCATCAAAATGGAATAGTTTGCATACATTTCATAGAGATCACAACACAAAAAGTAGGGAGTTGGTTCTATGAACTCAAACAAAAGTTGGCCTCCATTTTCAACCACTCCACCTTCAATGCAAAAAAAGTATGCAAACACTGACTTTAGTTAAGCATCATCTCCATACATAAAACCCTTGGAAACTCTAGAACACGCTTCTCAATGTCATCAAAAAGTTTGAAACCCCTCCACTATCTCGCGCTCATTAGAATAAATGATAAATATTGTCACTTCACTTCAAATTTGCAACATCTCATAGTTTGTCCATCCACAAGCCAAATGGTACCTCAAAATGGAAGATGACCCACCACCTCACAGGGTAAAGATTTCCCAAATTTGTCATGCCACCAAATGCATAAAAGGGTTAGTTGCATCCCTAAGAACTAACATATTAATATTTCTAAGGTCTTCAAAAAGGTCACCCAAAGCCCTATTCCCCCTCGCTCACTCCAAATTTAACAACATTCTACTTCAGCATTAGCTTCACGAAACACATGGGATACCTTGAACTCTTCAAAAGAATCAAGCAAAGTTCTAATTCTCTGAATGTGCTTGTTCAAATGTCACACGAGTCTCACCTTTGATAATCTCACTTATCACAATCTGAGAATCCCCTTTCAAGTGTAACTTACGAACCAATAGATCTTTTGCCATCAAAATAGGATTAATTGTTGCCAAGCATTCAACCTCATTATTTGTCCCATTAAAGAGATGTTTAACTACTATTTTATAAAATAAAACATTCCTATTTTATCATTTTAAAGTATTATATTCTTATGACAATTTTTTACCATCTATAAATAAATTAAAATACGACATCTTTTTTAAAATAAATAAATTAACATATCAATTCATACTAAATATAATTTAAAATTTCTCATATACGGTCCAAAATCCCAAGAACGGCTATCAAATTCCCGGCCTAGACACAAACATCAACATTCATCTTGTGTACCAAGTAATTTGTGGTTATGTACAGGTCGTGCTAGCGACAACGCTTGATTGTGGAAAAATCAACAATCCTAAACCGTGAAAATATAGCCGTTGTGTTTGCTGTTGACCTTTGATGTTTTGCATATGACCGTTGAAAGTGAGGAGAAAGAAAACATGAAATTATTTTGTAGATTCAACAGTCCATCACCAGATGATGATTGTCACTTGCAACAAATTTTTAGCAGATTGAAGAAGAACATATTAATCAAATCAGATGGCGGCCGATAGGTTGAAGGAAAATAGCAGGAGAGGGCTGTAAGAATTTATGTTACTGCCTAATCTGCCAGGTTTTCGCTAATTTCCTAAAATAATGTGAAGGACAACTTCAGCTAAAGTTCCCCAAATCTTTTAGCGAGAATGGTTGCAAAGAGTCCGCCCAGAGATGCGTGCCATACGTTTGACAAAATGCGCGAGCAATCTCTGCTCCTCAAACAAACTGTTCACAAGGTAAATTTTAATTTACCAGATCTGCTTTCGTTTAGGTGTAATTATCTGAGAGTAATTGCGAGTTTATGATGCAAGATGGATGGCACTTTGTAATCTAGACTTATTTATGTATCAGTCATTCTAGAAATTCTGTCCTTATCATGCAAATGTAAGATATATATGACTATCTTTCTTTTGGGAGGATGCATAATATGCCATTTCCAGAAAACGGTATATCTTAAGCTTCTTTTCATCGTCTGGGTTTAAGCTGGATGTCCGGTAGTTTTCTCTTTTACCCGTCAGTTTGATAAAGCGAGGACTCACCCCACGTTGGCTGTGCCAAATATACGAATTCGAGCTTATATTGATCGCGATTTATGCAACTTTTAAGATTCAGTCCTCTTAGAAAATAGCCGCAGATTTGGTTTCGTTGTTGATGATGGCATTGTATAAAGTTGTGTTCCCATGTGTATTTTTGAGATGTAAAGGTCGACAGAGCAATGGCACGGTTGCGAGAGATTCAGTCAACAATAGGAGGACACAAAGGTCGATCGTGGATCAGCAACAGCATAACCCCCGTTAGTGACAGAGGATATATGAGAACAAGCCACGTGCACAAACGGGTATCCTTAAGGTGAATTGTTTTCGTTGTTTCAATTAGCTCATATGTAAAATGCAACATACTTTTTCATTGTCAGACTAATTCGATGATGAAATTATGCAGGACACAGGATTCAACAAAGAGAGCTACTGGTGGAAGTAGTAACGGTAGGATGGTGATTTTATGCTAGCAATGATTCCATTTGCAGATTATGCATTGATAACTAGGGAAAAAAAGTAATTTTTCCATCCTTTTTTGTACAGCTAAGAAGTCTCTCCGGCCATTCAGTTCGGCTGAAACGGACAGCAACATACCTCCTGGTATGATGTTTGCAGCTTGTTCGTTTGCCTTGTCTTCCCATAGACAGATAATTTATAGTGTTTCTCATTTTGGGAAGTGAAGAGGATTTTAGAATAGAGCGACAGAGTAAGCATTGACTGTGCATCGTGCATGTGTTGCAGGGGAATGGAGGAGATGGTCTTTGCCAGCGGCACTTGTCCAACAGGCTGTCGGCGAAATCCTGGAAGCCAGTAATTTTGCTAAGGGCATTGTCGGTATTTTTTCTGATGCTACTTGTGATAAGTTAGTACAGGATCCTAAAACACCAAAAAGTGCCTTAAATGATGTCAATTTGGTGGAAAAGCCGCAGGAAAATGAGGTTCTTTCAGAGCCTAGAAATAATGGCAGGCAACTCAATCATACTGAAGTTCGGAACTTCAACGCTACACAGTCAACTCCGCCTACAAAATTTCAATCTGTCTTTTCTAACGGTATAGATGCGTTAGAGGCAGGGAGTGCAGAGAAGAAAGCTTCAAATAGGAAAGGTCACAAGGTTCCCCATAAGTTTAGAATGATAACTCCTGAGAACAAAGTGAAAGCTTTGTCCTCTCGAGCTGCTTCATCTTCATTAGAATTCCATAGGAGAGCAGAGAAACAACAGCTACGGGCAAGAGAAAGAGCTGAATTGTCGCAGGCCGGTGCAAGAGTTCAAACACAAATGAACTTTCATACTTCTAACTGTGCTGATAAGTATAGGAAGAATGTAAAGGCTGTCGCATCAGCACTGATTTCTTGCTACAATTCTCCTGCAAGGTCAATTGGGGAACAGAAAACTCTACTGAAAGTCGATCAGATTACTCCCCGGCGGAAGCCATGGATTTCTCATCCAAAGCCCGTCAAGGCCATCATTTTTCCCAACCCAGCTTTCATTTCCTCACCTTCAGATTCCAGAAATAATTTGGGAAGGTTTTCAAAGAAGGGATTTGAAAGGAAAATGTTTTCTACAAGTGGAAAGGAAAATGTACCACTTACTCGAAAAGTGGCTACTTCATCCATTTTATGTACTCCAAAGATAAAAGAACATTCTTCTCTGCTGAAAGTCCCCATGAAGACACCTAGAAGGATGACTAAGCAAGCCTCTACAGCATCTCGTCCTGCTAGAAATGCTCCTCCCTCTGTTACAAACCAGAAAAATCCCTTCAAAGTTTCCAAGTTGTTATCTCCCTCAAAAAGCAAGAGTCCAAAAAAACCAATTTGGTTCCATAGAAGCCGTATTGTATTACATTCAGCTTCAACTCCTGCCACTCGCAACATAAGTCTACTTTCAAGACAGAGGATTCATTCGCCAGTGCAGCCTTTACCTTCTCTCGTATCTAAATTGCCTTCTAGGATGAAGAGGAACTATAGTCCCGTGCAAAATACTCATGTTGATCTGAATAGAAAATTTGAATCATGTGCCATGGAAGATGATGCTCCCAGTGAAATTGGCGAATCAATTGCAACAAGGCTTCTTCCCTTGCCTCCTGCTCGGGTGAAAACATTGTCAATGGATTTTATCACAGATAATAGCATAAAACCCTTGAATCCAAAATCTGCAATGCCACGTAAAAATCATTTTGTTGATCGTGGTCACTCAATCAGCTGCCCCAAACAGCGACCTCTTAAACTCATTGAAATAAATACTGATTTCAGTGGTAAAAGAATCAACAACATTAGTGCATCAGACGCAGGATTTTCCACAAGAAGAAATGATCAACAATCAGAAGGAAAGGAGAACATAATTTATAGCGAAGCAGAGGAGCATGATGTAATTCTGAAAAGGACAAATCCAGCTCTCAGAAGAAGCTGGTCATTTGGACATGAAAACTCTGCGGGTATAAATCTTACTTCCTTTTTCCTTAAATGAATTAAAGGAGTCACAATTATTCCTTATATGGTCTGTTCTCTGTTTTTTTCTCTGCCCTAAAAACAGATAGTCATGGATAATAGTATTTTAAATTATTGGAATTGTGATTTCTTATTAATGTGCTTGAAGACAAATATATTGTGTTGTCTACTAACATAAATTTTAATTATTATGTATAAAATGGCCATTTTATTTTTTACAATTCTGGTTTAAAGAGCATCGGTAGGAAAGAACCAGATAAAGAAAATCTCGTATCTTACTCATACAAAACCTTTAAAAAGCAAGTGTCCAATAGTTTAAAAAAAATATTTTGTCAATTGATATTTGAAGGTCCTCTAAACCTTTCCATTCCTCTATGATCTTAAACATCAACTAAATGTGAATTTATGAATTGATACATGTAGAATCTAACAATGATGACACTCGTTCAATAGAGTCTATACATCATGAGAATGCAAGTCCGTTAATTGAATTTTTTTATCAATTGATTTTCAGATGGTCTTTTTGATTTCTGAAATTCAATCCCACTGTGATTTTCCTTTCCTTAAGTATGTCCAGGGATTTATGAATATGCATACTTATCAGTCACCTTGCTGTATATCATGAGAATGTATATCTGTCAATTAATCAGTTCCTTGTATCTCTTCCGAAATGCATATTTATCAATTGATTGTTCTCTTTGGTTTCATGCTGATATACACTGAAATTCAATTACACTGTGATGTCCTGTTACAGGTGGTGGTTTCACCTTTTTCAAGTATGCCCGGGGACTTATGAATATGAATACAAATGTGAGCAACATTAATAGATGATAATGTGGTTGAATATTAATGTGAGCATCAAGAATATTAATCAAATTGGGGAGGCTTCACAAATAAACGTTTCATCTTTTGCAAAAGTTGCTGTGCCTGTTCAACAAACAGCTTTGATGGTAATGGAGGCATCTAAAATGCGTAATTCCTCTAGTTTCTTAATGGATTGATGAATATACAGCAATGGCATGTAGCATTTAATGCAATCCTTAAGTATCCCGGCAGTGAAGGAGCCAATACCTGTTGGTGCTCATATTTGCCTATTACCTTTATTTGTATATTTCTTTGCTCTGGCATAGCTACCATTATCACCTATAGTTAAAGCACTTGGTATTTGAGGAGAAGCCTCTTCCTGTGTGTTATTTACTGGTCTCTGTGAGGAGCTTATTCACGCCTTACTGGACAATATGGTGCATTGTTCTGTTGTATTTGAGATTGATTGCAGGTTTCTTTTTCTTTTTTACCAAGTGCCCAAAAAGAGATTTCAAATACTCGCATTAAATTATAAACAAATCAGTTCCTTGCAACTACCTATGGGATGCAAAGTCTACCTAAGGTTTTCACAGTGCATGAGAATGAGTGTCATGAAAATAGAGTTTATCCAGAAATCAAATGTTGATGCTTCCAAAAGCTTTTTCATTCAAACTCACTAAGTACTAGAATAGTTATAAAATATTTATTAAGCAAGAAATGTAACAGTGACGAGAAACTTGACTATCTTTTTCATTGAGAGAAAAAAACAAGAGAAACTCAACTAAGTATTTCAATATTTATTCATTTACCTACAAAAGAAATAGGCAAATTGCCATATATTTAGCCCCCACTATTGCACACTTTCTTACTGTACTTTCATCTATTTATCACCCCATTTAAAATTTCAACATGCCTATTGTTCGGTTGTATTTGAGATTGATTGCATGATCATTTAAGTTGGAAAATCTGAGTGTAGCATACTAAATTGGAAATAAACAGTTAGGAACGAGTGTGTTGGCAAATTCAGGTCCAAATAAAAAGATAGTCTAGAGTCGGAATGCCGATGCAAAGAAAACATTAGTCCAGAATCGGAATGCTGATGCAAATCAAACATTGTTTTTTTCAGAAGTTTTTTCACATCAATTTGAGATAAGTGTCCAATTTTTAAGCCGATAGGCTTCACTCCTTGAGAAACATTGGCCGGATTGTCACAGCCGTATGAACACTCTATCAATTTGGCAAAGGCTAAAACGTAAACTGAACTGTAATGCATATGCCCATATGCGTGCATGTATATCATGCCTACAATGCCGAAATCATCCGCCCAACTTGCCAACTTCGATGTCAATGCCCTGTCCTTTCAGCCTTGTCGTGGGACCGACCACAAACAACCCTCCCGAGCTGGTGGGATTTGACCTTTGTCACGACCCCCCGAAATAAATGGAAACTTCATTGCCACCTGGATTTTAATGAGCGAATTGATTAAATTAATAGCCTTATTTCTTTAATCAATAATGTAATTAGTTGCTTGAATCGGATAAGAATGAGAAGTATTAGAAGGGAGAGTGGGAGGGGAAACTAGAGGCAAAGGCAGGGGAAAGACGGAGAAGAAAAAGGGAGGAGTGTTAGCATGAATGTTGATGATACTATATTGGGGGAGTATCTTAAGCATTGTAGAGTATTGATATGTTGCATTCATGACTATGTTTGTCATTGATGTCAACATAGTAGTGTTTCTATTAATGACTGGAAGATTAGCAGTCAGAGATCTTATGTTGCGCAGTAATGGAGTAAGGGTTAAGTAATGCACAGTTATAGACATGTCCCTAAGTATGTCCTAATGATGTGGTTAAGAGGATGAAGTCTGAATCGAAGATGTATGTAAGTTATACCTGATTTACTGAGAGCAGTGTAGAAACAGAGTATTGAAGAACAATGTTCTGATGATTGATCGCTATCTTTTTTTTGAGATGTAATGAAGAGATGTGCAGTCATACAGATGTCATTGATGTCAACATAGTAGTGTTTCTATTAATGATTGGAAGAATAGCAATCAAAGATCTTATGTTGCGCAATAATTGAGTAAGGGTTAAGTAATGCAAATTACGGACATGTTCCTGAGTATGTTCTAATGACGTGGTTAAGAGGATGAAGTCTAAATTGAAGATGGATGGAAGTTATACTTGATTTATTGAGAGCAATGTAGAAATAGAGTATTGAAGAACAATGTTTTGATGATTGATCACTATCTTTCTTTTGAGATGTAATGAAGAGATGCACAGTCACACAATGAGAAAGGACAATCGTGTGGTGACGTCAACGAGTGTGCAAGACCTAGAGTCACACATGTAAAGTTTTGTACAGACTGTGAGCCGACAATGCTATTGTAATTGTAATTAATTATATATCTTATTTTAATTAATTGGGAAAGCCTGAAGGCCGACTCAAGGAATTATTATGAAGGTATGGTATAAAGGAAAGATGTTTTTCTTAATTGTAAAAAGGAAAGAAGTATTCATTGTGCATTATACTTGCAAAGTGTGAAAAGAAGTAGAGTGTTGATTGAATACGTATAAGCGATGCAAGGGATTATTGGATGCACAGTTCGTGATTTAGTTACAAGATCAGAAGGAGCAAAAGTTTGGTTGACAGGATAGAGACAGAGAAAGGAAGTACAATTAAGTTGTATTATTCTACAAGGAATAATACAGAGATCATTTGGACAACGGGTTCATTGGTCTTGCCCTCAAAGCTATTTGGGTAGTGGGTCCAAGTGTCTTCCACAACTCCTAACAGGGTTGGAATCTCCTAACATGGATTCAAAGTCTCCTAATAGGGACTCATATGTATTGAATGTTATAATAGACTCCTAACAGGGTCTATCCTCTAACAAGGAATCATATTAGTACATCGTGTGGGTACCATCCCCACTAGGGTTTTTTGTAGTTAACATATCTGAAGTTATTGTGTACCACAATCATATGGTTAAGGTTATATAAAGTTGTTGTTATTGATATTAGTTGGATAATTGATTCACCCCCCCCCACCTCCTTCTTAGTTATATCAGTGGACTACATATTCTAACAATTGGTATCAAAGTTTTAGGTCCTTGAAGGATAAGCTTAACAACTTTGAGAGATCGATGCAAAATCTTTCTAGAAAGGATAGTCCTAGATTTGATGGGGCCAACTATGATAGTTGGAAGGAGAAGATGAAGACTAATTTGTTGTGCATGGGTTCGGGATATTGGATCTTGACAAAGAGTAAGAAGGCAATTGTTGAAGAAGCAAAGCTAGAAGATTGCAGTGAAGATAAAAGAGATCTATTCATGTGTAACATGAGAGCAAGAGAAGCTCTACTATCAGCACTTTCTAAGAATGAATACATCAGGTAAAGTCACTTGAAACATCTCATGAAATTTGGAAAGCATTAGAATCTACTTTTGAAGGTGATGATCATGCTAAGAGAATGAGGTTAAAGAGTTTGATATGTGCATATCAAGATGCTAAGATGATGGAAGATGAATGTGTAAGAAGATATATGGGCAGAATATCAGAAATGGTTGCAAGAATTCGATCTCATAGTGGAACCAAAGATGATGATGAAGTCATATGGAAGATTTTGAAAAGTTTGACACCATCATTCAAGCCTATAGCGCAGATGATTCAACTAGTGATTCCCTGTACTAAGGATTTCACCAAGGAAACTTTGCTTGGTAGATTGATATAAATAGAATCAGATTTGAGTCTGGTGAACTTCCAAGAGTTGAAACAACCTTTAGTGCCCTAAACATTTGACCTAATTTGGTAAGGAGTGCGAGCACCTGTGGAGATTTTGTTGGCAACAGTAGAGCCAAAGAGGACAAGAAGATTGAGGAAGGAATAGACCTTCTAGTGAGAAGAGAAAAAAGATGGTAAGAAAATCATTAAATGTTGGACTTGTAATGAATTTGATCATTATGCATCTAAATGTCCTAAATGAGAAAAAAAGTATAAAGGAAAGTTTAATCCTAAAAGAGACAAAGATAGAAATTGTTTATATGCAAATGAGGATAAAGAATTTGTTGAAAAAGATCAAAGTGAAAGTGATGATGAATTAGGATTAGTGGCTATCAAGGAAGATGATATTGACAGAGAAATTAGAGAAGAAAGGGCTCTAGTTACCCAAGTAAAAAAGAAATCTGATTAGATAATTGACAGTGGTTGTTCACATCACATGACTGGTGATATGAATAAGTTTGTTAAATTCAAGAATCATGATGGAGGAATTGTTAGAGTTGGTAACAATGTTGTCTGTCATATTAGGGATTGGATCCATTACTCTTGATGGTAAAACTAACATTGTTGATGTCTATTTTGTTGATGGATTGAAACATAACTTGTTGAGTGATGGACAGTTGGTGGACAAAGGTTATTAGTTGCAGTTTACTAAGAAGACCTGCATTACTAAAGATAGAGATGGTAGGATTATTAGAACTGACACTAGATCCAGAGGTAATGTATTTTAGTTGAATCCTACTGAGATAACATGTCTGGTAGCAAAAGTTGATAACAATTGGTTGTGGCATAGAAGATTTTGTCATATAAACTCTGATAATATTGTGAAAGTTAGTACTGCATTTGCAGTGAGAGATCTACCTAAGATTGTTAAGCCTAATAACATTGTATGCAAATAATGTATTTTGGCTAAGCAGAGGAAAGCGTCTTTTCCTAGCAAGAAGTATTCAACTATAGAGAAATTGTAAATTGTTCACACAAATCCGAGTGGTCCTACAAGAACAAAAGGATTCTATGGTGAAAGGTATTTTATGATTTCACTAGAATGATGTGTGTAGCATTTCTTTAAAAAAAATCAAAAGCTTTTGAGAAGTTCAAGATATTTAAGAATAGATTTGAGAATGAATTTGGTGTTAAGATTAAATGTTTGAGATTAGATAGAGGAGGAGAGTTTGCCTCTAGAGAATTTAACATATTATGTGAAGAAAATGGAATCAAAAGACAACTATCTACACCTAGAGCACTTGAGTAGAATGGGATTGTTGAGAGAAGAAATAAGTCTTTAATAGAGGCAGCTAGAGCGATGCTATTTGAGAATGATGTTTCTAAGACATTCTAGAGAGAAGCAGTGAATACAACAATGTATACTCTGAATAGAGTACAAATCAAGAAAGGTATGGACAAGACACCTTATGAACTATGGTTTGGACATTCACCATTAGTCAAATATTTCAAAATATTTGGGAGCAAATGTTATATTGAGAGAGACAATGACATTAGTAAGTTTGACCCAAGAAGCGATGAAGGTATGTTTCTTAGCTACTCTTTGAAAAGTAAGGCTTACAGATGCTTTAACTATAGAAGTAAGACAATAGTTGAGTGTGCAAATGTAAGGATTGATGAGAAGTTTGGAACCAAAGAAAAGATGATAGATTATAATTCAAATGAAGAACTAGATAACTCTGGAATTGTTAGATAGAATGCTAAAGTTTTCCTTAAGACTAACAATGACTTGCAGAATGATGTGCAAATTATTGAACAAAGAGAAGAACAAAGATCTTAAGTTAGAGAAGAGATAAGAGTTGAGATGTCAACTCCTACCCCTAACAGAATTCTAACAAGGAATCACCCTCCTGAGTAGATAATTGGAAGTAAAGACAAAGTAGTAATGACAAGGAATAGGGTAAATAAGGAGATACGTTTGATATCTCAAGTAGAACCAAAGTGCGCAGATGAAACAGGTCAAGGATAATCATTAGATCCAAGCAATGAAGGAAGAATTGGACTAGATAACAAAGAATGACACATGAGAATTAGTTCCTAAACCAAAGGACAAGAATGTGATAGGAACTAAATGGGTTTTCAGGAATAAGATAAATGAACAAGGGGAAGTTGTGAGAAACAAGGCCAGACTTGTTTGTAAAGGTTATTCACAACAAGAAGGCATTGATTATGAGGAAACATATGCACCTGTAGCAAGAATGGAAGCAGTAAGGGTGTTTATGACTCAGCAAACAAGAAATTCAAGGTTTATTAGATGGATGTTAAGTCTGCATTTTTGAATAGACAACTAGAAGAAGAAGTCTATATTGAGTAGCCTGAAGGTTTTCCTTTATCAGAAGACAAAGACATGGTATGCATATTAAATAAAGCTCTTTATGGTTTAAAGCAAGCACCAAGAACCTAGTATGCAAGGTTGGACAGTTACTTGGCAAAGCTTGGATTTTCTAAAGGTATGACAAACAACAACTTGTATCTAAAAGAAATTGAAGATGGTTTATTGATCATTGTAATATTTGTTGATGACATCATTTTTGGAGGCAATGATGAAGCTAGTGACGAATTTGCTAAAAATATGAAGAATGAATTTGAAATAAGCATGATAGGAGAAATGAAGTTTCTCCTAGGATTACAGATTGTGTAAAATAATGATGGTATATTCATCTCACAAACTAAGTACTTGAAAGACTTGCTGAATAGGTTTGGTTTGGAAAGCTATAAACTTGTTGGTACACCCATGATAATTGGTCATGAGTTATCTAGCAAAGACGAGGCACTTGTAGTAGAGCAAAAGAAGAATAGATCAATGATTGGAGGTTTGCAATACCTGACTCACACTAGACCAAATATAGAAAATGCAGTTGGGATAGTAGCTAGATTTCAAGTTGATCCTAAAGAATATCATTTTTTAGTAGTAAAGTGTAATGTCCCTTTTTGGACATTTATTGATTTTTCCTTCTTATTTGTATATGTTTGATAGTATTCTATATGATAACCCTTCCAACATATGATATTCTATATTTATACGTAAATTTCATAAAGTCATGTCTTTTCCTTATTAATATTAATTATGTTAATAATATAATATAATTAAATTATATATTATTTTAATGATTATGTATATCATATTAATTATATGAATCATCTTTCTTATAATTAATAATATTATTTAATTGTTCATAACATTATTATTGTCATATACTATAGTACGTCGAATAATTGATATATATATATATATATATTAATAGCTATATTTTATAGGGTATATGTTATCATTAAATATGCTATATAATATTGTATGTTATTATAACATATTCAAATATATGTTATTATAAGTATAATACCATATTGTATTATTGTTTATATTAATTCTTGTATCATTAATATATATTATATTGATTAGTCTATTAATCAATTTATTATAATTATCATTAGTTATTAATATCATATATATTCAAACGTGAATATATTATCATTTTCTTTGGTTTCATAATGTAATTATAATATCTATTCGTTATTATTCTTAATTATTATCATTATTTCCTATGTTATTCAAATATGCATATATCCTTAAATTTGGGGTCATGACAAGTCCGCCCCTCTCGAATTTGCTTGTCCTCAAGCAAAAATTGTTCTCATATTTGTTCACCTTATATAACAAAATTGACTACTAGATCCTATTCAAATTTTTACTTATAAGATTACTCCATTCTATTCTATAAAGAGCCACACATGTAGTATGCATTTGAATGCAAAGTATACATATGAATGTATAAAGACACAAAGAAAACACGAAGCATACACATTGATGCATGAAGACACGAAGTAGACACAATGTAGACACATCATACATAACCTTGATTAGATCCTAAAATGCATAATGACTATACTTCTTTTTTAGGCTTATAAACCCTGCAACCACAAAATAAGCATTAGTACATGTATATATATAAACTTGAAAGAAATTTGAATGATAATAAGTTAATCCAAGCCAATTCCATGATAAGCCCAAGAGCGGAACTTTGGCCCCCTTGGCCCCAGTGGTAGGTGTTAGGCATCCACACGAGGTGGTCTACTTAGTGGATTGCTTGTTTGGCTAGAAAGGTTCTTGTGAAAAGAGTCATTACTATCTTTCCCTTAACTAGCACTACAATAGGGTGTCCTAACCACTCTCCCTTGATTGCAGACTCCATAGGAAAGTGGTAGAGTTCCCTTACTATCTTCCCCTTAACTAGTACTGCAATAGGGTATCATAGCAGCTCTTCCCTGATTGTAGACTCCATAGGAAAGTTAAATATGGTCTTTCCCTTAACTGATACTACAATAAGGTGTCTTAATAGACCTCCCTTAATTGCAGACCCCATAGGAAAGTTAAATATGGCCTTTCCCTTAACTGATACTACAATAAGGTGTCTTAACAGACCTCCCTTAATTGCAGACCCCATAGGAAAGTTAAATATGGCCTTTCCCTTAACTGATACTACAATAAGGTGTCTTAATAGACCTCCCTTAACTATAGACCCCACTACAATAAGGTGTCTTAACAGACCTCCCTTAATTGCAGACCCCATAGGAAAGTTAAATATGGCCTTCCCTTAACTGATACTACAATAAGGTGTCTTAACAGACCTCCCTTAATTGCAGACCCCATAGGAAAGTTAAATATGGCCTTTCCCTTAACTGATACTACAATAAGGTGTCTTAACAGACCTCTCTTAATTGAAGACCCCATAGGAAAGTTAAATATGGTAGGGTTTCTATATAGTCTTTCCCCTAACTAGTACTACAATAAGGCATCTTATAGACCTTCCTTGATTGTAGACTCCATAGGAAAGCTACTTGAAATCCCTAAATCATTTCTCAAATAATCAATTTTACACCTTTATGATTACATTAATTAAGGAAACTTACAATTTCATATTTTTTATTTATATTTCATTTTTCATATATTCTGATTTCATTTCTTTGTAACTAGAATCGTTGATAGATTATTCAATAACAAAATATGTCAATAATGGGAAAGATACTAATAACTATATCTTACGTTAACAATTTTTCATATAACAACAATATATGAATAAGATATAACTTACCTCCTTACCATACCTTATGTCATAGGGTGATGATGTGTCAAATTAAATTCTCTTTCACAAGAAATACTGCCATCTTTGTACTTGCATTTCCCAATATTACTTTTGTGCTTTTTCACTCCTTTAAAAACCCTTTCATTTGAAGAGCATTAAATATTTTGTCCATGTGTGTTCATATGTTTTAATATCTCATTCCTTCATAATTGTCCTCGTCTTATTATTTATTTCCCAACTGTCTTATATCTTCCTCTAATTGATTCTTTTCTTTAATGACCCCACTATAATGACCCCACCACGTGGTTTGAGTATTTCTTGATTCCTAAATGAATGAACCTCCGATTATATGTAAAAATTAAAGCCTGATAAGATATATATGTATTTTTTATTACTCTTTGATTAGGAAGAGAATGAATATCCTCTAAATTTTAGGCCTCTTCTCTTAGATTGCAGTGAATCTTTTAAGGGCAACCCTTATCCCATATGTTTCGGAGTTCGGATTTGAGTTCAACCAATGATAATGACAATTTATCCAATGAGTGGGATGTTGACTAAGGTGAATGAGTTGCTTGACTTGATGATATTATTACTTGCTCTTGATGGTGTCTACATGTTCCTTAACTCCTTCAATTTACTAATATCTAATAGATCCTAGGTAGGTATTTGTCTTAGTCACCGTCTTTCCACAGTCTTTCCACATATCAACTTGTAATGATATCGATAGTGATATTCTATTGTGAATGGATGCAACACTGATGCAGGAGCATCTTGCATCCAAAATAAAGGGGAGACATGTTGAATTTAAAATTTAAAAAAATAAAATAAAAAATCTGGAGGAGAGAGAAAGTGACGAAAACTAGAGGAGAAATAATAAATAAATAAAAAGGAAAAAAGGAGGAATTTTTATTTTTGAGGTGCATAGGTGGCATAATAGAAAAAATAAAAAATAAATGGTTGTCATTCCATTTATCAAGGTGTGTGGGTAGAATTCTAGAAAGTTATGAATATTGTAGAAGGTTGTGGAAGTTGTAGAAGGTGGTGGAGGAATTCTAGAAGGTTGTGGATAAGTCATGCATTGGGTGGTAAGTGCCTATTTAAGCAAGGCATATGAGCATTTCTAATCAAGCTCAAGGAGAAGCTCAAGAAGAAGCTTGAGAAGTGGAAGCTCAAGGAGAAGCTTGAGAAGTAGAAGCTTGAGAAGTGGAAGCTCGAGAAGGAGAAGCTCGGGAAGTAGAAGTTGTGGAAGGTGAAGCTTGGAAAGCTTGGAAGGCTTCAAGGTGTGAAAGAGAAAGAGGAGAAAGTGAAGAGTGAGTTTTCCTGAGTCTGTGGACAGAGCGCCGAATGTGAGGCAGTTTACAGCAGGATTGTGGTGGACTTGTGAGTGTGTAGACAGAGCGCCGAATGTGAGGCAGTTTACACTTGGATCTTGGATAAGTTGGAGAAGAGCTAGTGACTGTGGTTTAGAAACAAGGAGGTTGCTTGGTGGCTTGCAAGCACAAGTTGAGATCTTGGAGGTTTCTACCAGAGTGTGGATCTGGACTAGCTTAGGCTTGGATTGGATCTTGTAGAAATGTTATTGTAATTGCTATTGGATTTTCAAGTATAATAAAATTGTATTCATATTGTTGCATTCTTGGTTGTGAGTTGGTAGGGTGGTGTGGCCCTTCATCAAGTGGTATCAGAGTGTACCTACATCAAGCACATAATTTCTTTTATTGTTATCAAAAATTGAAGCTCGGGCTCATTTCCAATGCCTTATTGAAAGATGTCTGCAATAATTTATTTAAATACGATGGAGACCATATATTTGTATCCCTAGATTATTTAAATGGGATTTATTAATCATATTCTATAATCCTTGGACAATATACTTTAGCTTAATAAGACTTCTGAATATTGTATCGCTGAAGATGATATTTAATAACAATTGATGAATTATCCAACACCGAAGGTGGTTTAACTACCAATGCTAAATGTGATGTTTCATCAATTATTAGTTATAATGTTTTCCCTAGTATGACTGGTTAAGCCTTGTATTATATATATTCCTTTCTGCCTATTGCTTACTATTTTTTATTGGATTTGTCTCTACTTATATCTCCAAACAACAGTTGTGATAGTCGTTTGGAAATACCGGGTGTCTTTATTGGGTATCTGTTGTTCTCCATAATCTTGTTGCCATAAACGGGATTGTTCCATACATTCTTACTCCCACAATAATGATTGCTTCTATATTTCATGACCAACCTAGATAATTCTTTGTTAATGGTGTATCATGTTGTTGTTGACTACATTTCTGCTTTTCTCTGCTACCTCCAATATTCGAATTTCCTCTTCTCTTGTCTTCCTAGTCGCTCACAGGATGGCAGGATTAATGCTCTGATACCACTGTAATGTCCCTTTTTGGACATTTATTGATTTTTCCTTCTTATTTGTATATGTTTGATAGTATTCTGTATGATAACCCTTCCAACATATGATATTCTATATTTATACGTAAATTTCATAGAGTCATGTCCTTTCCTTATTAATATTAATTATGTTAATAATATAATATAATTAAATTATATATTATTTTAATGATTATGTATATCATATTAATTATATGAATCATCTTTCTTATAATTAATAATATTATTTAATTGTTCATAACATTATTATTGTCATATACTATAGTACGTCGAATAATTGATATATATATATATATATATATATATATATATATATATATATATATATATATATATATATATATATATATATATTAATAGCTATATTTTATAGGGTATATGTTATCATTAAATATGCTATATAATATTGTATGTTATTATAACATATTCAAATATATGTTGTTATAAGTATAATACCATATTGTATTATTGTTTATATTAATTCTTGTATCATTAATATATATTATATTGATTAGTCTATTAATCAATTTATTATAATTATCATTAGTTATTAATATCATATATATTCAAACGTGAATATATTATCATCTTCTTTGGTTTCATAATTTAATTATAATATCTATTCATTATTATTCTTAATTATTATCATTATATACTATGTTATTCAAATATGCATATATCCTTAAATTTGGGGTCATGACATAAATAGAATATTCAAATATTTGATAGGGACGTCTGACTATGAAATATGGTATGATAGATCAAATGATTTCACTGTGTGCACATATACTGATGTTGATTGGGTAGGCAGTATGGATGACAGAAAGAGCACTAGTGGTGGAGCATTCTTTCTTGGAGGAAGATTGGTTTCTTAGTTAAGCAAGAAGCAAGATTGTATTTCACAAAGTACAGCTGAAGCAGAGTATGTTGTAACAACAAATAACTATAATCAAGTTATGTGGATGAAGCAAATGTTGAAGGATATCAGAATTGAGATTGAAGAACCTATTATCATTTACTATGATAACACAAGTACAATGAGTATGTCTAAGAATCCTATATTACTTTCTAAAACTAAATATATATCAATTAAGTATCATGTGTTGAGAGAGAAAGCGACGGAAAAGGAGATCAAATTGGAGTATGTAAGTACCAAAGATCAGATTGCAAATATCTTTATGAAGCCTTTTCCTAAGGATACATTTGAGTACTTAAGAGGTATGCTTGGGGTTATGCCCCTACCTACTTCTGAGTAGGTGATATAGAGAGTGCATCAATCCAGTGGTGTTGATACTTCTTGAATGGGGGAGTATTTGGTATGTACTAAGTCATTGAGGACTCTTGGTATTTGGTATTAAACAGTGTCTTTTGACACTCGAACTAGTTTATGATTTGAGTGGTTGATTAGCAATTGGTATTAAACAATTGGTATTGTGATTGACACCTTTGACATTGATGTCAACGGGGGAGAACTAGGCATGAAAAACATCTCTAAAGGCATTGAGGAGAGTGTGCATGAGAAGTACTCCTAAGAAATGAGGGAAAAATATCTCTTTAGGGAGATTTAGAAAGATTCATGTAAAGATGCAGGAATATGCACCTGTTGTACTGTGAATTGTTTGATGTGAATGTCTAAAGAAGAAGATGAACAAAGCAGTGTTCTAGAGGATTTCTGATTGATGAAAAGGATTTGAGAAGATGAAGTACAACAAGCAATAGCAGAGGTTTACTTGGTATTCTTGGAACTTAGATAATTTTTCATCTATGTTGCCATCAATGCCAAAGAGGGAGATTGTTAGCATGAATGTTGATGATACTATATTGGGGGAGTATCTTAAGCATTAGAGAGTATTGATATGTTGCATTCATGATTGTGTTTGTCATTAATGTCAACATAGCAATGTTTTTGTTACTATCTAGAAGAATAGTAGTCAAAGATCTTATGTTGCACAATAGTTAAGTAAGGGTTAAGTAATGTGTAGTTACTGACATGTTCCTAAATATGTCCTGATGACACGGTTAAGAGGACGAAGTCTGAATCAAATATGCATGAAAGTTATACTTGATTTATTGAGAGCAGTGCAGAAACAAAGTATTGAAGAACAATGTTCTAATGATTGATTGCTATCTTTCATCTGAGATATAATGAAGAGATGTACAGTCACACAGTGACAGAGGACATTTGTGTGGTGACATCAGTGAGTGCATAAGAATTGGAGTTGCACATGTAAAGTTTTGTATAAATTGTGAGCCGATAGTGCTATTGTAATTGTAATTAATTATATATCATATTTTAATTAATTGGGAAAGCCTTAAGGCTGAATCAAGGAATTATTATGAAGGTATGGTATAAAGGAAAGATGCTTTCCTTAATTGCAAAAAAGAAAGAAGTATCCATTGTGCATTATACTTGTGAAGTGCGAAAAGGAGCAAAGTGTTGATTGAATGCATGTAAGTAATCTAAGAGATTATTGGATGTGTAGTTTGTGATCTAGTTACAAAATCAAAAGGAGCAAAAGTCTAGTTGACAGGACAAAGATAGAGAAAGGAAGTACAATTTAGTTCTATTATTCTACAAGGAATAATACAGAGATCATTTGGACAATGGATTCATTGGTCTTGCCCTCAAAGTCGTTTGGCCAATGGGTCCAGTTGTCTTCCACAACTCTTAATAGGGATTTAAAGTCTCCTAATAGGGACCCATATGTACTAAATTTTGTAACAGACTCCTAACAAAGTCTATCCTCTAACAAGGAATATTTATATTAGTACATCATATTGTGGGTACTATCCCCACCGAGGTTTTCGCTTTGATCAAGGGTTTCCTTAGTTAACATATCTAGTGTTATTGTATATGAGTATCTTGTTGTGGTTTCAATTTACATTACTCATATGGTTAGGGTTGTTTAAAGTTGTTATTATTGATATTAGTTGGATAACTGATTCACCATCCCCCCACCCATTATATTAGTGGAGTATATACTCTTACAAGGAGAATGTAGGAGGTACTAGAGGGAAGCTAGAAAGAAATAGGCTATCAAGAAGAGATTGATTGAGCGACCAATTCTAGGTTCCTTTTTTAATCTAATTGTGCAAGTTTATTTTCTTTTTCTAAACATCATTTAAAACAATGAAATATTTCCTTGTAGTTATATAGTGTCTTAATCTTGATCTGTGTGAGACCTATGTGAGAGTTAAATTATCTTGAAGTGAACAAGTGATAGAATTCTATTTGAATTAGTCTCAAGATGCTATCAGACATAGCAGTATAAGGAATAAAATATCCCTAGTAATTATGTAAAAGAAGGTATATCTATTACCACCTTGGAACTACTATAGGCATTTCTTATAGCCATCATCACAAGAAAATCACATAGAAATTTTATATTATTTTAAATCTTTCATCCTTGATAAGCGATGGGAGAATGAAGTTGATGTTCTAGAGAAATGCAAATCAGATGTGCTTGTCCACCAAATCCACAACCTCACTATTACCTTGGTTTTAAATTTGAACAATTTTGGAAACTATGTTACCTTATAGTATGCTGAAATGTAGAATTGAGGCATTAGATTCTTCTCTTACTTTACTTTTTCTTTTTATGCATCCCAAACTTGGCACTTGATTCAACTTGATTATTAGTTGTCAAAATGTAGAGGAGGAGGTTAGACAAAAGGAAAATCTTATTAACCACCTCTAAAATGTGTGCAATATTGGTGGATGATTGCCAATTGAAACGTCTATTTGTAAACATTTAGGGTATCTTAAATTTGCTTGGCAAGCGGCTATGTGTATACTAAAATTGTCTCATGACTAGAATTTGTCATATGCAATGAACTTTAGTGAGGATTTACCCAAATGTGAGCATCACCTTCCTCAAGACCAATCCTTATGTTCAGTCACTCGTATTTCAATTACTGTGAGAAAAATTATCTTGGAAACTCTTTGAATGTATTGTCAACTATATTGATTGTCTTTTATTGGAGCATAGGTAATTGGGTTAAGCCAATTAGTTGTAAAGAGAAACCACTTTGTTAAATAAAAAACTATCTTGTAAAACACATGATTAACAATCGTTATGTAAAAATGAAGAACCTTTAAACATCTATATGTTGTACTTATGTGTTGGAGTCACATATCTGATGTTGTGACTGAATCTCAACTAGAATTTCACGAAGTAGATGGATCATTTCACAACCCATCAAACAACTAATTATATGCAAAACTATGTTGTTATAGCAAACCATATGAACTAGGAATACATTTTGAAGTAGCAGCTTGATGAAATCTAGAAATGGTTGATTTTGTAATATATCTTGCTCAGTAATGAAAAGCTCTTAACATAATGGTTCCATATATACTACCTTATATTGTTTTGTTTTTTATAAATCATCTATTTTCAAATGGCATGCACATTAATCAGCACGATTATGCGATGAAGGAATGCATTTAGTTGTTCAATAAATGTAGTTTACAAAACAAAAATACAAATTGATTGTATCCTTGGGGTAGGCACAAGATACACCAGTTCTGGTTTTGTTTTGCATGTGAGAATGATTGACCACAGCTTAAATATCTTTTATACTTTCTACTACCCCAATGATATATGTATGACCAAATTTTAAATATCTCATGCATTTCCTTATGCACAAAATGATATAAAAATTTACACATGATTCAATTTTTCCTTAATGCAACTGTAATTATTGTTAAGTACCAGAATTTGCACCCAATATTGAACTGAAAAAAAGTTCAGTAATCATGACCTAACATGGGAATCACTTCTTGGTGAGACATGCAATGAAGTGAAACCTTCAGTTTCTAGGCCGGCTCCTATTGAGTATTCAGTGAAATTTTCATGATCCTAATTTAAACTTGTGGGAAAAGGGGAGAAATTACTGAAAATAAATCTAAAAAACCTACAATCTAAACTAAGAGATGGGTGATGCACCAAAAGTGATATGAAAAATTTGGATACAACTAACAGAGAAAAATTTTTTAGCTACTTGAAGAACAAACAAAAACACTTCTTTTTTATAAATATTTACATAAGTAATTTGTAATAAGGTTTGAAGAATGAATTTTGCAAAAGGAGGAATATAGATGCCTCTCTTTTATTAATTTCACCTTTAAAAACATAGATTACAACCTGCAAATAGACTTACTCCTCTACAACTAGGTGCTAGAATGAGACAAAATAATGAGGAACAATATCAGTTCACTAATTGTTTTATCAAATCATTCTGACATTACACATAGACTTGCAAAAAGAAAGAAGGTTCAAAAATTGATGCAAATAACATAATTCAACTACTATCACTTGCATTAAACTTCCCAAAGTGAATTACAAACTTCTGCAAATAAAAGTTGAGGACTCCAAATAGTCACAAAAACCTATCTGCACAATTAGAACTCCTTCCAAATGAGTTCCAAAACTCACTAAATACAATGTCCAACTCTTGGGTCGAATGCAGAAAGATAGCCCCGAAATGAGGACTTAAAAACTTCTAAAATATGACATATCTCTGAAAAAACTCCACTAAGTCATTAGGAACCCTATGACTCACATAAAAACACCCTGAATAGTCTCCAACAGTCAATAAAGAACCCTCAACTACCTTAACAAAATGAAATTTGACTGACAGCCCTATATTCCCTCCATATGTTTCCCAATTGATCATAACTTTAGTCAAATAATGATACCAATCATAAATCCCAAGATAAAACTCCCTAAGACTTATCATTTATCAATTGTTGAAAATTTGACTTATTAATCATGAGACACAAATGACCCTTTATTTGCATTCAAAATAACAAAAAAATTTAAATGATTTATGAATATCATTTAATATTTCTTGTTTTAACAATATTGACTTTGTGCAAATAAACAATTAGAAAAAGAAAACCCATCCCCTCTCTCACAAAACAAATACAAAACTTGAAAATGGATTAAAATCCCATAAAAACCCCTATGGACTTCAAAATTTTATGAAAGATGGAATAGGGCAAAATATATGGCTCGAATACCCTAAATTCTTCATTCTTCAATTTGCATCCTAGAAGTCTCAAGAGGTCGACGAGAAAAAGAGAGTTTGTTGGTTTTTGTAGCCACCATTGTTTACTTGTTGGAGCTAGAAGTTTTATATTAAGTAAAACAAGTTTTACAGGGATCCTGAAACCCAAATGTCTTACGTAATATCTAAAATAGAAATAAAAATTAAAGTCCAGCTAGTATGCATCTACTTATAAAAAGCCAAAACCAAAAGACAAGCTCATGGCTAGGAAATAAAAACCAATAACCCTAGATAAGGATAAAAAAAAAAAATGAAAACTAAAACTATTAGAACCTACAAAGTCTCTGCAACTTCATTGGCCCTCTCGTTATTCATTCCCACTTGGTTGTGGTTCTGATCATCCACCGATCCCTTGGTCTCTTTCTTTTCTCCCTTGATTTTCCCATAGTCCATACTGGCCTTATCTTCTTTTTCCCCACCAAAGCTAGCTTCCTTCAGTGATTCACCCAAACTATTGATATTCTCATTCAGGGTGTTTAAAGTTGCAATCACTTGGTTAGCCGAGTTCTAATTAGACGTCTCCATCCTTAAAACTCTTTTTTCAACCATTGAGATACAATCCTCTTGGTTAGCATGGTGTCCCTGGTCATTGCTTCTCATGTGGCCATCCTTCTGGCTTGTTTTCTCCTTGAGCTCTACTATCTCATGAAATAGCCATTTGATAGAGTGAAAGTTATCTATCATGCTATTTTTAGCATTGTTGAGTAGATTGAGCCCATATTCTCTCATATTGTTAGAGATTGCAACTAGAGCCGAGTCAAGAAGTTCATCAAAATGGACTTTAGCATCTTTTTCCTCCATCACTTTGGGGTTCATCGTCTCTCTAACAATCCCCATCTTCGTCATTTTAGAGTTAAAATTTCTGCACAACCATGTCTTGTCTTTCAAAACCACCTCCCCACTATCTTCCACCAGAGAAATTATCTTCCCCTATGGCAGTGAAATAGAAGGGACAGGGCCTAAGAACAAAGGAGTTTGGTCTTTTGTTTCTTCCAGTAGCGAAGCCTCCTCAACCTTCCTTTTCCTGGGGTTCCCCGGTGTAACTTTTGTGTCCTCCTCAACCTTCTCATTGTCCTCCCCTTTCACCTCTTCCTCTGATTTTGTATCCTCTTCTTCAATGCTATGCTCCTCCTCTTCTTGTTCATTAATCTTGGGGGGGTTAGGGATTAAACCCCTAAGGCATTTTTTGCTAGGAGCAATGCTGGCAAAGGGAGAGACTTTCTCCCCTTCCTTTGATTTCTTGCCTTTTGAGGGGGAAGTTTCCTCATCTTTTGAATTTATGCTCTAAACTTCCTCAAAATTTGAGCTCTTAGTTTCCTTAGAAACATTCCCAGCTTTGCTGAGAGATTTACCTCTAGTCTGAGTCTTTAAGTACTCATATACCAAAAGGAGTAAACCCTCATGAAGGGCTGGGTTAGTAGTGGGTTTCCTTTTAAAACCCTTAATGCCCTTGCTCATGGAGGTGAAAAGATAAAAAGGAAAAGAAATCTTTATTCCATGCCTAAAGTGATTTAATAGAACAAAGTGATGAGTTCTGACCCTATCAAATGTAGTATCTAGAGATATATATTCAATAAGTTAACCCTTAATACATACCTCCAAATCTTTTTAATGGAATCTATTTCATAGTATGTCTCAGTCTTCATGAGTTTCTTCCTTTCATCCTCATCCTTCACAAAGTCCTTGATTGCATTAGACAACATTTTCTTGTCTCTAAAAAAATTTATCCCCTCCAAGGAGATCTCTGTGACCTAGGCAATCAGTTCCACATCAACTTGATGTGTAACCCCATCAATTTTAACTCGTCTGTCCCTCTAGGATTTCACCATTTTCTTGGTGACCTCATTATTGAAACCATGGAGTTTTTCTATGAATCTCATAATACCACCCTTCTCCAACTCGAGCTAGAAGTTAAGCTTAAGGGTTTTTTTTTTTTTTTTATGCACATCATTTGCTGCCACTATTTTTTGCCAAGAGTTGAAACTTCAAGGGGTTTTTTGTGGCCAAAGGTAAGGTTTGGTTGTTTTACACTCTACCACTCTGGTTATATTGAGGGTTTTGTTGATTTTTTTAAATAGTGTTCTCTCTATGCTGAATAATGGAGTCCACAAGCTGCTAGGATTGCATGTGTTTAGCTTCTATCTATCTCCTTAAATTAGCATTTTCCTAATTGTTTTCTTTTGTAAAATTTCTTTAGGTGACTCTTGACTACTGTCAAGATCTTCTCCTTTGCATCAACACCACCCATATTGGCCCTTTGAGAGGGAATGACTTTTGTTATTTGAATTACCCCAAAATTTTAGCTTAGAAACACCTGGCTAGTTACCCTCATCTCTCTTATGGATATTAATGATACCTCTTTAAACCTTGATTTGACTTCCTTGAGTATTTCAAAAAGGCTAAGATCAATGGCATTTGTGCGACTACCCATAAGCTTTACTACTTTTTCATAATGTATATTATTTTTGCACAACTTTTTGCTAGTTCTGGAAAATGCCATACATACCACTCCTGTACCCTCATCACATATGTGTTCATTTGTTCCAGTTTGAGTATTTTTACATAAGGGTTTTTAATTAAAACTAAATTCTAAAATTTCCATTTTAATAAAAACCCAAATGTTTTTTTCTTTTTCAAAGCTTATTTAGCTCAAAAGTTTACTCATGGCTCTTTCTATTTAGACATTAAGGGTTGAAGCCCATTAGATGAATATAGTCATTCCACAGAACTGACAATCTCTTATGCTATAAAACATGCTAGAAGCATGTCTCGTTCCAAGCTAGCATGCATTTGTGTTGATTGATTCTCCTCAGTAATAGGAGTCTTTATGAACACAAGACCTCCTTGTTTTGAAAATTTTTCTAATTCCACTAACCAATTCATATTATCAAATTTATTCCTCTCTGAGATATATACCACAATATCCAAGGACACAAATTTGAACTATAACCTTTCCTCAAACAAATTGACCTATGTTAGTACACACAATTTGTTGCCCTCATCAACCTTATCTTGGAATGTCTACATAGCCCATGTGACCACCTTACTTGATAGACTCATTGAACTAGTCACCAACAACACTATTGCCTCTATTTCCATCTTCATTGCTTATCTTGCAATTTCTCTTCTCTATCACTTGAAATAGAAGGCCCAAAATTTTGAGTCCAAGAACATCCACCTTCTCTATTGGTAGCTTCTAGGCTAGTTATGCATACTTTTTCTTGAGACCAGGAACCATATCAAGGAATCATTCAATCACCGGCCATAAATAAGTTTGGAATACTTGTACTTCCCCACATCATGCTATATTAGTCCTCCAACTCTATAGATAATGCTAGAACTTATATTGTCCCCAGCTATTGTATTTTCAGCAATGCTAAGTTCTTATAGTGTCTAGTTCTCTGACAATGCCTTGATAATTTTGAGAATGCCAATTTGATCAAGGTTGCATTTGTCTACCATCAGGCATTTCAATTCCACAAAAGGGCATATCAAAACCTATAACTGTAATAACTCACTGTGCCAAGGTTTCACTTAATTTCAAAGCTCCATCCTTTTCAATGTTTGTGCCTTATATTACCAATGAAGCAATACTAGATGATGTTTGAAGAAGGTAGCAAAAACTTTCTATTGAAGTTTTATTCAACTTCAGATTTGGAAAAACTTTCTAATTTAGACAGCTTCCTCAGCAGATCTGATATACAATATCCATAAATGTGATTTTAACAAGTGATGGTTTCACAAGTCCTAAGTCCAAAGGCAGTGCATTGGAAATCCTATGAATCATTCTTCTTTTTAGACTTTACAGTATCCATAGACGGGCTTTTTGCTTCAAATTTTATATGTTATTTTTTCCCTTAGTGCTCTATTTTTTTTCAGCAATTCACTCTCTTCATTTTCTTGATACCATGAGGTTTGAGCACAAGCTTGGGACACTTAAAAACTACCCTTCTGTGAATTGCACCTATTCCTTATGAGATCAACATGATTATTTTTTAATTATAATGAAAGGTTTCATATCAAAATTAATATGTCCCTTTAACATTATATTTTTCTACTTTTTCCATTTGAGCACTTAGAATACACTTTACTTTTTGTTATATGTATTTGGAATAGGCAAGATATTGCATGTGTGGGTACATAGTTGTAGGTAATCAGTCATTTCTTAGATCTTTTAAGATCTAACCCCACTTTTTCCCATGTAGGAGAACGAAGACCCAGAGCTTGTTAGATCGAGAGTTGGACCAAGATCAACATTGAAGATCACATAACCAATCAAATGCTGGAAAGGCAATGACTGGTTACCTCAAACTCTACCTTCCTCTGCTATGTTTTTCTTATTCTCAATATGTATAAAACGTAGTAATTAGACTCACGACTTGTGTGAGATTTTTCATTTCCAACATTTTCTATTGATTCTATACTTTGTAAAACTGAAAATTGTACATATTAGTTGATGATTTATACAATGAACATTGTATCTCCTTTTGCTCATGATTTTTTAATATGATTGTAAAATGATGAAATGTAAATGAATAAAAAAAATGAATATTTCTTTCTACAATGTTACTTGAAGTAAAATTCAGCATGTGTAGAATTTTAGTAACAATTATATTGAAATCCAAAGAAATAAGTGTATATGCATTTCTTAATTGATGTGTTATGTGTGGTTTGAGATTAATAAATTACTACCCTATTGGAATCATCAAGAAATCATAATTGTTCTTTCATGACTATCTAGATACATGCCTATATGAGATAGTGCACATGGTAATCCAAATTTTACTTTTTCTACAAGTGTGTTTAAACTTCCTTATGGTTGAGTGTAATGTGGCTAATGGAAGGGTTAGAGATGGATACAATATGTTTGTTTCTCTCTACCTGCCAGTAGTATTAGAATGGATCTAGTATGTTTTGCTTCTTGTATAAGATAATTTTGGCTCTTAAAGTGCTTGGCCAAGCTATTTTATTCTACAACATATGTGTATATGTGTTGTATTTCAGGCATATGAGTAGATGTGCAATGATTTCACTTTCTTCATATGAGTAGATATGATATTATTTCATTTTATGCATGTGAGTAGATGTGATATGATTTCATTTTGTTGTAATTTCATTTTAAGCACATGAGTAGATATAGTGTTATTTCATTTATTGCATGTATGTAGATATGTTGTTATGTCATTTTCCTAACACATTCTATGATTAGGCTACATCTAAATATGTGAAAAGTAGTATGTTTCATGACTACATTGGTTCCATCTGATCCTCTTATTCTAAGTTGCTAGGCTTCTTGTGCTAGGGTCAAGGCATTCTTCATGTCAAGGACCCTAGGGGAGCTAAGCACTCTATGGATGGCGTGGTAAAAGAATTTGGGCCACACTCATCTTAGATAGTGGATGGATGACATCTAATGGCTCTAGAGACCAAGACTCACAGATGGACACATGTTCAAGGCATCGTGTTTAACTCTATTGGTAATGTAATGTAAACACTATTCTTATGATGATCATATTGTGATGTAATTATGTACAATGGATAATGTATCTATAGTGGTCTTGATGTATTTATTTTAATCAAGAATTTTGATGGATAGATGACATGTACATCAACATTATAGATAATGCAATGTAATTACATTTCATTATGATAAACAAATTATTGATCCCTGATTATGGAATGGAATGGTTATTGACTTTTCAAAACTAGGGTTTTTTCCTATTTATTTCCACATTTCTAGCAATTGTATGATGTGGAAATTGTTGAGTAGGACATGGTTCTTACATATGGTATCAGAGTAGTGTTTAAACCCTAGGACCTTGGGCTACTATGCTAATGTGCACAAATGTGTATGGGTGCAAGTGTTTCATCTGTTGCCATGAATATTTTACACTAGTTCCTTGAGTTCATTATGCTTAGATGTGACCCTAGGTTACACAAATGTAAATTAATGAAGCTTAGTCTATGGGTATAGGTATAGACTCCTGGGTTTCTCATTGTCTCTCTAAGATATGATGATTACTTTAGACAAGAAAGGATATATGCTCCTAAAGTATGTCATGATCATGGGTTGTCCTTGCATTCTTTTAAAGATAGTCAAAATAGAACTTTCCTGAAATGATTGGTAAGTTGAGTACCCCCTATGGATACGATTCTATGAATTTTATGTCTGCACAATATGCATATTATTTATGTTAGAGTTAAAAACATGAAATACTTGTTTCTCGCATGTGTGAATCAAGAAGGATGTAAATTACTAATATCCTTTAAGGTAGATAATTGATGATTATGAATGTCTATAAGATTCTAAACTTGGCTTGTGATAACAAGGAAATATGTCTTACATTGTGTAAGTGGCACATGTTGCATAGTTGGTGCAATAAATATAATATTAGATTCATGAGATTCTTGAAATAATCCAACATGATAGGTAGGAAGAACATGGATTTTTTTGTGAAGGTAATGCATGATGCATTTTACATTTAGAAATGTGTGAGATTATAGAAATAAATGATGTGATTATTAAGATGTATGGCATGGAAATATGTCTTACATTGTGTAAGTGGCACATGTTGCATAGTTGATGCAAGAAATTTAATATTAGATTCATGAGATTCTTGAAATAATCTAGCATGATAGGTAGGAAGAACATGGATTTGTTTGTGAAGGTAATGCATGATGCATTTTACATTTAGAAATGTGTGAGATTATAGAAATTAATGATGTGATTATTAAGATGTATGGCATGGGATGCATGTTGAAGTTTGGTTATGTTCTTATCACTCCTTGGATGTAAGTTTTCATGAAAAATCTACTCTCTCTTGGTGATTAGTGTGATTTTATTTCATGAGAATTGATTTTATTTGATTATATGATATTTCAGTTTTTATGAACTTTAAAGTGATAAAAGGCTAGCTTGAAATTTTTATATCTTTCTTGTGACCACTTAGCCACCTATTTTTTGGTGGTCCATATTTTGTCACTCTTATTTTATTTGGTTTTGTTCCTCCTTTTTGGACTTTGAATTGGAAATTGTGATTCTTGATTTCAAGATTCCTTTGATCTTGTGGTGGCTAGGGTGTATGTTTTGTGATGCTACTCTTGTGTTTGAAGTAATGTCATCTATCATGTTTAGTGTGGAACACTGATAGGATGTATAAGGGAGTAGATTGTAAAGAACATACCATTCTTCCTCTTGCATTAATTTTTTATCATTTTATGTCCTTGATTTGGAAAGATTACATTCTAGTGTGGGTGCAATCATACTCGTGTTAGAGCACCAGATATGTCCTATCTTTGGTATTGTATGGGCATTGCATGTTAGGAAATTCTATGTGTTAGGTAGGATCCCAAAGAAGTGTAAGGCTTCATGGTTGGGTAGGACAGTATCTCAACCATATTTTACATGATGATTGAATGGTGAGAAGGCATTACATCACTACTTGCACTTATATGTTGGTTACCACACTTACATAAATGAAACTATGAATAATAATAATAATATGTACCTTGAAATATTGTGGTGATGAGATGGGCTTAATGGCCTATGTCACAAGAAATGAGAAAAGTGGGTCTACTAATATTTACACATGATTGGTGAGGCATACCTAGATGAATTACTAAATTTGTGGGAATCACATGACATATGGTATTGTACTTATATGATGTATTTGCTCCATGTTTGATATGTAGGTTGACATTTTCTCTAACGTTCATTAAGGTAGGATATTTGAACTTGTATTTGATGTAATCCTATGATGAAATGAAGTTTGAAACTTAGGTCAATTTCATGAGTAGACGACAATGTGGTCAATAATCAGCATATGAAATGTAAGCATTGTGGTATCCATCCTTTCAAGATGTAGGTCGAAGACTATTATAAAGATGCATAATTAAATGGAAGATATTTAACTACTTGTTGATTTGACTATATGTAGTCAACTTTTGACTTAACTTGACTTTGGCCTAGGTGGCATGCGTATCAAAATATGGTTTTTACTAGAGTTATAATCTAAAGAGAAGTTTATATTGTGACTCCTATTATATAGATAGTCATCAACACATTTGACTTAGTCAACTTGATCGATGATTTGGGCATCTTGAGTTGTTTGCTTTGGACTCCTAGTTGATATGTTGTTTGACATAGACTTGGTCATTATGTATTTGAATTAGACCTTTGGTCACTATATGTGGTGGAATTACTCTTTGTAATTGGATATAGAAATTTAGGTCAATGTGGCTTGATAAATTTGACTATGTGGCTTTCTATCATTCATTTTTTAATCAAATTGGTAAATATATGCTACTAATTTTGTGCTAAATGGCACATTTTGATGTAAAAGGTCAACTTTTGCAAATATTTAGATGCATAATGATGAATAAATGTTAATGAGTACATTGATAATTTTATATGTGGATGTCATTATATTCCATGATGATTTAAATGATAATGAATTATAAGTGATGTGATTGCATTAGTTAATTATGTTTGTGGATAGTGACCTAATATTGTGGATGCTTACTTACATTGGGAGCACCACCTGCTAGATGGTATGTATGGTTGATTATTTTTTTTACTCATGATCAAGGTGTGATTAACGATGAGTTAAAAGGAAACATTGACTCTTGATATTTATAGCCAAGTACTCTTTTTTTAAGCTATTGACATTGTGAATGAACTCAAGGTATTATTAGTGTGTGTATGAGTATGGAAGGAAGTGGATATGAAGCATCTATCAATATGGTCAAATCCATGTGATGCCAAGATATGACAAGAAAACACAGGTATGTGTGTGATATCATGTGATTTTAAGGTAACATTTTACTTAATTTTTAGAATCCTTGAGATAAGGAAGTGTTGATTTGATAATTCTTTATATATTCTATTTTATTTATACTATACACTAGACTGATATATCTGATCATATTTCTTTGAGCAATGACCTATCGATGTGGTTTCAAGTGTGTCTGAGTGATTCCAGGGTAAAGGTGAGAGTGTGGTTGAGGTAGAGAAGACTAGCTCCTCGAAAGGTGAAGGCTAGGTCATCTAGTAGCATGCACACACCACATAGTTATTATTGTTGTTGGCTTACTAACCCTTGTTTCTCCCTTATCTCGAGTCAACTTTGAGTTTTGTTTCTACCTAAATCTCTTGTGATGGAAATACCAATAGATATTAAATCATTTTATTACATGCCTTATGATATAGGAGGATGAATAATACATTACATTTCCATAACTTAGTAGAGTAGGTACAATTGATGTATATTGTAATAGAATGCATTCAATGATAAATCAATTCTTTTAAAGAATGAATATAGAATATGTCTTATTATGAGTAATGAATGTGATGTTTTCAAGTGCCTTTGGATATGACTGTCATTCTTATAGATCAATGCATCGTGACGATGCATTTTTAAGGAGAGGAATATGTCACAAATCATCTCCCCATGACATGAAATAAATGGAAACTTTATCACCACCTAGATTTTAGTGAGAAAATTGATTAATTTAATAGCCTTATTTCTTTAATTATTAATGTAATTAGTTTCTTGAATTGGATAAGAATGAGAAGTATTAAATTGTGTTAGTTACATTTTATAAAAAAATTAATTTAAAAAAATTTAGTTATTAGAAGGGAGACTAGAGGCAACGACTTGGGAAAAGATGGAGAAGGAAGGGGGAAGGAGAATGCATGAGGAATTGGAGGGAAGCTGGAAAGAAATAGGCTGTCGGGAAGAGATTTATTTAGCAACCAATTTCAGGTTCCTTTCTAAATTTGATTGTGCAAGTTTAGTTTATTTTTCTGAATAACATTCAAAACAATGAAAGATTTCCTTGTAGTTATACAATGTCATAATCTTGATCTATGTGAGATCTGTGTGAGAGTTAAATTATCTTGAAGTGAACAAGTGATAGACTTCTATTTGAATCAATCAAGATGCTATTAAACAGTGGTATAAGGAATAGAATAACCCTAGTCATTATGTAAGAGAAGGTGTATCTGTCACCAACTTTGAACCACTATAGGCATTTCTTATAGTCGCCATTACAAGGTAAAATCACATAGAAATTTTAAATTATTTTAAATATCTAATCCTTGATAAGAAATGGGAGAATGAAGTTGATGTTACAGAGAAATGCAAATCAGATATGTTTTTTAACCAAATCCACAACCTCACTCTTACCTCAAGTTTTAAATCTGAATAATTTGGGAAACTATGTTACCTTATAGTATGCCAAAATGTAGAGCTAAGGAATCAAATTCTTCTTTTACTTTAATTTTTCTTTTTATGCATCCCAAACTAGGCATTTGATTCGACTTGATTATTAGTTGTTAGAATGTAGAGGAGGAGTTTAGACAAAAGGAAAATATTATTAACCACCCATGAATGTGTGCAATATTGATGGAGGATTTCCAATTGAAACATCTAATTGTAAACATTTAGTCTATCTTAAATTTTCTTGGAAAGCAGTTATGTGTATACTAAAAATGTCTCTTGACTAGAATTTGTCATATGCAAATAAACTTTAGTGAGGATTTACCCAAATGTGAGCATCAACTTCCTCAAGACTGGTCCTTATGTTTAGTCACTCATATTTCAATTATGATGAGAAAAATTATCTTGGTGACTCTTTGAATGTCTTGCACCTATATTGATTACCTTTTTTTGATGCACAAGTAACTAGGTTAAGCCAATTAGTTGTAAAGAGAAACCACTTTGTTAAAAGAAGATATCTTGTAAAACACATGATTAATAGTCCTTGTGTAAAAAATAAGAACCTTCAAACATCTATATGTCATACTTCTATGTTGGAGTTGCATATCTAATGTTGTGACCGAATCTCAACATGAATTTCACTAGGCAATTGGATCATTTCACAACCCAAGAAACAACTAACTATATGCATAAATATGATGTTATAGAAAACCATATGAACTAGGAATATGTTTTGAAGTAGTTGCTTGATGAAATCTAGAAAGGGTTGATTGTTTAATACATCTTGATCATTGATGAAAAGCTCTTAATGTAATGATTTTGTATATACACCTTAGATTATTTTATTGTTTATAAATCATCTATTCTGAAATGGTGTGCACATTAAACCTATTTATGTGATGAAGGAATACATTTAGGTGTTTATTAAATGTAGTTTACAAAATAGAAATACAAATCGATTGCATCCTTGGAGTAGGCACAAGAAATACCAGTTCTTGTATTGTTTTTCCCATAAGAATGAATGACCACAGTTTAAATGTATTTTACACTTGTTGTTGCCCAAATGACATATGTATCACCACAACTTAAATGTCTTTTCTTTTTGTTGCCCAAATGATATATATCTATGACCATAGCTTAAATATCTCATACATTTCCTTATGCACAAAATGATATAAAAATTTGCACATGATTCAGACTATCCTTAAACGCAACTAGAATTATGTTGAAATCCTAAGAAATAAGTGTGCATGCATTTCTTAATTGGTTTATTATGTGGCATTTGAGATTAATAAACTATTACCTTGTTGGAATCATCAAGAAATCATAATTGTCCTTTTATGCCTATCTAGATACATGCCTATATGAGATAGTGCACATGGTAATTCAAATTTTACTTTTTGTACAAGTGTATTTAAAATTCCTTATGGTTGGGTGTAATGTGGCTAATGGGAGGGATAGAGATGGATGCAGTATGCTTGTTTCTCTTTACTTGTCAGTAGTATTAGAATGGATCGGGTATGTTTCATTTCTTCTATCAGATAATTCTAGCTCTTAAAGTGCTTGGCCAAGCCATTTTATTTTATAACAATGTGTAGATGTGTTGTATTTCATGCATATGAGTAGATGTGCTATGATTTCATTTTTTTCATATGAGTAGATATGTTGTGATTTTCTTTTCTGCATATGAGTAGATATGTTATGATTTCATTTTCTTCATATGAGTAGATATGTTATGATTTCATTTTTTGCATATCAGTAGATATGTTTTTATTTCATTTACAACATATATGTAGATATGTTATTATGTTATTTCATTTTCACATACTGTGATTAGGCTACTTAGATGTATGTGGAAAGTAGTATGTTTCATGGCTGCACCAGATCCATCTAATCTTCTTGTTTTGAGTTGCTAGGATTCTCGTCCCAAAGTTGGGGCATTCTTTGTGTCAGAAAGGATAGTTGGTAAAAGTGTTTGGGCCACACTCTCATCTCAAATAGTTGATGGACAATGTCTGATGGCTTTGGAGACTAAGACTCATAGATGGACACATGTTTAAGGCATTGTGTTTAACTCTATTGTTGATGTAATGTAAATAATCTTCTTATAATGATCATTATGATGTAATTATGTACAATGGCTAATGTATCTATAAAGGTCTTGATGTATTTATTTAATCAGGCATTTGATGAATAGATGACATGTACATTATCATCTTAGAGAATGTAAAGTAACTACATATTATAATAAACAAATTGTTGATCCCTAATTATGGTTAATGGAATGGTTATTGACTTTTTAAAACTAGAGTTTTTCTTGTTTATTTTTGTACACTCGAAAGTGTCCCACTCTAAACCCTTCTATCCAAACGATTCCATGAGTTGGAATGCTTGGATGCCGGCTTAGAGCTCCCTATCCATGGAGTGCAAGAGAGTATATTTCAAGAATAAAAAGGCTCTCAGATGAGCCTTAGAGATACTCTTCTTGCTAGTAAACCATGCAATGGGAGGTTCCAAAGACAAGATGCAAGAATGCAAATGTCCCAAGGAGTTCCTCAAGGATGCAATGCAAAAGAAGATTAAGCTAGAATGAGAATGTCAAATGCAGCTATGCTAGAATATGAATGAGAGTGTTACAATCCAAATATTAAGCTATGTGAGAGATTATTGTAAAATAGAAGCTAAACTAACATGCAACATGAATCTAAGCTAAAATGCCATGGATGAGAGAATGTAGACAAGGAATAGAAGTTCTCCACAAAGCTCCAAAGAAACCTGTTAGAAAACTTGCAGCATAACAATATTCAAAATATGGATGGATTGAGGGGGAAAGCTCTCTCCCTTTTAAAGATGTATGGACGGTGGAGATCAAGATGAAGATGGTGGATGATCAACGGTGGAATTCGAAAATAGGAGTGATCCATGTGCACACACAAATCAACCAATAGAATATAAGTTGACTTGTCATATAAGACAAAAGTCACAAAGCCTTTTCTTTTAATTGCAAAATAGAAAAAGGACTTTATGTGTGCACTTTAAGTGGGTTATAAGAATGGGGTCTTTTATTTAATTAAAAGGGGACATGTTCTTTTAATCAAATAATGAACTTAGGATAGCATTGTCAAACTATAGGTTATAATCAAATAAATTGATTATTAGCAATTTGGTCTAGGTAAATGATTAAATTAATTTAGCCAAAATGCTGAGAAGGGGGCTAATAGTCTAGATGACCATTTTTAGATGATTACATTTGCCCCTCTTTGACTAATGTGTGATCGATCTGGGAACACATTATGTCAAAGAAAATAGAAAGCCAAGTAGGTAGTGGTAGATATAGATGTCTGATTTCGAAGAGTGAAATGCAGAAATAGATAGCAAGTCCTAAATGCACAGCCTGATAGCAGTAGTACTGAACACTAGGAAGATGATGTTAGGATCTTAAAAGAATTCTAACACCTAGCAAAGCGAATATATTGAGAGCAAGTGATAAGATCAAACAAATGCTCCTAAGAAATAGATAGCTGTAACAATCAGCAATAGAGTATTTTTGCCCCCTCGGGATCGAAATTGAAATGAGGTAAGGGGATGCAAAAAATTGGCTAGAAATGAGAAAATTAGAATATAGCAATGTCCAAGATGACAGATAGATGATTAGAACCCAAGAATGACTATATTAAAAAATTGATAAAATGCCCCAGTTTGACTAGAGTTGACCTTGAAGGACATAGCATAAAAATTAGGTCAAAACGAGTAGAAAGGTGATTTTAGACATGAAATAGTGAATTTAAGTAGATATGAAGTATGGAAATGATGAAGACATGAAGAAATGAAGATGCCCCAGTGATGATTCAGAGATTAGACCTCAAAAGGTCAGCTAACTGCTCAGAAGAAAGTAGAATTTCAAAAGACAATTTTGACCATCAAGGTGAACTCGAATTTGGATTTTGATCCCGAAAATGAATCTAGGACGTTGAAATTATTTAAGAGGTCAAAAATTTTATATAATGTGATGATAAGATAGAAAAGAGATGAAGCGAAAGATTAAGAAGGTGAAAAGACATGAACAAGAAGAAAGTAAAGAAATATATGAAAGGAGTTAGCTGATATGTCCACAAAAAGATGAAGAGAGAGCTCTCCCCATATGCAAGAATGCAAGACTAAGCTATAAAATGAACCTAAAATGCAAGCTAATATGTAAAGTGGTTTACCAGCAAGAAGTGCATAACATTTAGACTCTTAATTTCATCATTGAGCATTTATTAGGGACATCATGAGATCATACAACCATCACTAGTATAACTATGAGGATATGAATATGATCAATATGAGATAGGTATGTGGAAATCCAATCTAAGCATCAGAGACATGTAAGTCAAGATAACTACACGATTAGATTCCCTAAGTTTAATTTAGCAAGATTACACCTGTATCAAGGCATAAGCGCCGGGATAAACCCTAAGTGCGGTCTTGCAAAACAATCAAGGATGATACATTTATAAGTCAAAGTGTTGAATAGGACAAGCATGAATGCTTACAACACTATAGACAAACAAAAGTATACCCACAAGCAAAAATCAAGAAAATATGTCCCATGCCCCCAGTCTTCTAGTCAATGACATCCTTGAAAGACTATTAGGGAGGGAGTACATGGCAAATAAATCAATGTCAACATAGCTCAGTCGTTTAAGTGTTAAAGTGCATGTGTGTAAGTCACTTGGCCATTTCTTCAAGACTTGATTCTGATAGTGAGAAATATTGCGACATCAGAGACTGTAGGTAAACTATCTAAAAAGTGTTGAAAAACACTTGATGTCAAGGTGGGGGAAGTGTTGAGAAACACTATTTTGTGAGTTGTCAAAGAAACCCTAATGCACAAGAATACCTCAATAGGCTAAGTAGCTATGCCCCCAAGATGAGGACAAGAAATAATTCCAAGCCAGGAAATGTGTAGTGAAGAGGATGATTGAGTTTGATAGACATATGTGCAAGGGTTTCAAGTAGTGCCTCTTTCCAGGTTTTCACCACTTGACAGATTTTTTTCAGGACTTTTTTCAATTTTTTGTATTTTTGTATTTTTGATTTTTTTGGGTGATACATCAAAGTGAGGTTTTCACTAAGATGATCATTTTTTCAGGACATTTTCTGATTTTTAGGATTTTTTCAAGATCATATATGGATTTTTTGGATTTTTTAGAAGGTTTAGAGATCACTAGTTCTCAAGCAAGATCACATCATTTTCTCCCAATGTCTAGCAAGGTATAGGACATGATGGAGAAACAAGCCGATGGATAAGCAAAGATGCATGAAAAAGGAGTATGAAGCAAGTGAAAGTGATCCTCAAGGACTAACTCCTCAAGAGTACCCAAGCTAAGGAAAGAGGTGAAATAGTCATATGCAGCATATTTTGGATAAGCAATGGAAGTAATGAGAAAGACAGCATGTAGGATAAGCAATGAAGCCAACAAGTGAGATAGCATGAAGTGTATAGTCCAAAAGAGTAGTCATGTCAAGAGACCTATGAGAACCATGTTTCATTTATTATGATCAAGACCAAGGGGTCAACTAGATAGTATAGCAATGGGATAGAGCAATAAGAATAAAGCTCAAGATAGAGGCTATGAGTGAATGAGAGAGCACAATAGAAAATCTGATGGATAAGATAGCCAATATGCAAAGATAGCTCAACATTGTCAAGATCAAAGAGAGAAGAAGGGATAGATGGATGATGGAAGAATTACGCACGATGCCTGTTTGCCAGGTTTTCATCATGGTACTTATCCAAGGTGCCACAAGAAGTAGTTTTCACCATAGGATGCATTTATTTCTCTTTACTTTTTCTACCAAGGTGCCACAAGAAGTGGTTTTCACCAAGGCACATTTTGATTTTTTTTCATTTTTCATTTTTTTTTTTTTTTTTTTTGAATTTTTAGAAAGAGCTCAAGCTTTTTGAATTTAGATAGTGCTCCTATAGGAAAGATAAGCCATGATAAGCCAAGACCATAGAGAGGTATGCTCAAAGATGTTGATAGGGTGATGAAAGAGAAATGGTAGTAGGAAGAATATATGGAGGATAAGAGTTCATGTATAGAAAGTTAGTGTAAGCTTTAGAGGATTTCATGAGGGTATTTGAAATATTGGACAAGATCAACATTGACACACACCTTGAAGGGTATTGGAACAATGGAGGAATCATGGATGAAATAGCTTGAGATTTAGATGTATGAGAAGGTAGAAGAGATTTGGAAAAAAGTGGAGTGGAAGGATTTGGAATATTTATAGAAATATTTATAGAAATATTTTTAGAAGATGGAATGGAAGCCTTTGGAAGCTTGAATGTCAACTTTGAAGTATTTTCAATATTCAAGTCTTTTAAAAGAGACTTGGGAATCCACATAGCTTTAGATTTTCCTTGTTCTTTGGGTGCTTGAGAGTGCATTTCTTCAATGATGGATTTAGGAACCCACATTTGCTTTGATTTAGCTCTCTTAATAGTTGACCTTTGCAGTCTCTTTTGTGAATTCTCCTTCTTAGCATTCACATGTCGATTAGATGGGACATAGTGATCTTTCTTTTTCAATGGATTATTATGTTTATTCTCACTTCCAAAGGACTTGGGATTTGTGGATGAATAAGGATGATATGACTGGTTTAGATGTATAGATGGGTGAAAAGTCATCAAGGATGAGTGTCTTTGTTGATCTTGAGTTATTATAGGAGAGCTAGGGAATGAGCTATGAGTGAATGTAGGAGATGGAGGAACATAAGGCCCCAAAATGGATGGAAGGTTTGAATGTTGTAGCTTAGATGGATAAGGACCAAGGATAGATTTAGAAGATGCAAAGGGATAGTGGGAAGGGATATCAACATCTTTAAAATGAGCAACATGGTCAAAGCCATCAATAGACTCATAAGTACCTTTTATAGGAACAACATTTTTAATAGAAGCACTTGAAGCTTGAGCACAATTTTGAAGTGGATATCGAGAAGTAGAACATGAGGGGATGCTTTGATCTTGACAAGTAGCTTTGGATAGCATATGAAGAGAACTTTTCTCATAATTTTCAGTAAGCTCAAGGGAGATAATGGAAGTGGTATCTGTAATCATCTAAAAATGGTCATCTAGACTATTAGCCCCCTTCTCAGCATTTTGGCTAAATTAATTTAATCATTTACCTAGACCAAATTGCTAATAATCAATTTATTTGATTATAACCTATAGTTTGACAATGCTATCCTAAGTTCATTATTTGATTAAAAGAACATGTCCCCTTTTAATTAAATAAAAGACCCCATTCTTATAACCCACTTAAAGTGCACACATAAAGTCCTTTTTCTATTTTGCAATTAAAAGAAAAGGCTTTGTGACTTTTGTCTTATATGACAAGTCAACTTATATTCTATTGGTTGATTTGTGTGTGCACATGGATCACTCCTATTTTCGAATTCCACCGTTGATCATCCACCATCTTCATCTTGATCTCCACCGTCCATACATCTTTAAAAGGGAGAGAGCTTTCCCCCTCAATCCATCCATATTTTGAATATTGTTATGCTGCAAGTTTTCTAACAGGTTTCTTTGGAGCTTTGTGGAGAACTTCTATTCCTTGTCTACATTCTCTCATCCATGGCATTTTAGCTTAGATTCATGTTGCATGTTAGTTTAGCTTCTATTTTACAATAATCTCTCACATAGCTTAATATTTGGATTGTAACACTCTCATTCATATTCTAGCATAGCTGCATTTGACATTCTCATTCTAGCTTAATCTTCTTTTGCATTGCATCCTTGAGGAACTCCTTGGGACATTTGCATTCTTGCATCTTGTCTTTGGAACCTCCCATTGCATGGTTTACTAGCAAGAAGAGTATCTCTAAGGCTCATCTGAGAGCCTTTTTATTCTTGAAATATACTCTCTTGCACTCCATGGATAGGGAGCTCTAAGCCGGCATCCAAGCATTCCAACTCATGGAATCGTTTGGATAGAAGGGTTTAGAGTGGGACACTTTCGAGTGTACAGTATCTTCATAATACTTAGGAGGTGGACAAGATATAGGATATGGAGGGGAAAAAACTTGAAAGAGATGAAAGGGTGCTTGATCTTGATCTTTCTTGACATTTATAGCTTTTTCTTTTTGAGGGTCCTCTTGACATGGAGCCACTTCTAAGGACAAGGGAGAATGAAGAGTGAATGGAGTAGTGGATGGATTAGGCATAGTAGTGCATGAAGGTTGAGGATGTTTAGGATTAGTAGCATGGAAAAGGTTTGCAGCCAAGTGAAGGTTAGCTTGAGTTTCTTTTAGAGGTAGCCCTTTAGGATACACATATTCAATGTGGAAAGCATTAGATTCTTTATTTGATGGAGGCATGTTGGAAAGATTTGAAGTGTTGGGAGATGCATGAGTGTTGGAAGAAGTGGAAGATGTAATGGAGCCGCTACTAGACATAGGTTCATTAATGTAATCTTGCTCAAGAAAAGTATCCTCAGCACATGAGTCACTAGAAGTTCCAATAATTCCATTATCCATAAGATCTTGGATTTTATGTTTTAGCTCAATGCAATCTGAAGTACTATGCTCATTATGTTGATGATAAGCACAATAGATATCCAAGAATGGGTTTCCATATGAGCTAGACTTCGGTAACATGATGATCTTATTACCAAGAAGTTTTTGCAAAGTGTCATCATAAGAATCTTCCAAGGGAGCAAAAGTTCTATTAGAAGTATGTTTAGGATCTTCTTGTTGTTTCTCAAGTGAATGGTATGCATCCATGTCTTCATAATTATCTTGGTCAAAGATAGGTCCATCATGAAATTTTGGCATAGGCTCAAGTGCTTGTTCTCTACAAAGGTCTTTAGATCTAGAAGATGAAGACATTTGATGTCTTGAAGTAGAGCATGTAGACCTAGAAGAAGAGGATGACCTCAAAGAAGGTGACTCACATGCATGTAAAGACCTTAAGGAAGATTCATGTAATGATGCAATCTTCTCCTCTAACCTTTTCTCAAGTTTAGACTTCATTTCTGTCATGCGCTTAGAGAGATGAAGGTAAGAAAGATCATTTGTCTCTTCTAGTTCTTTGTATTGCGCATATAGATCTTGAAACTCTTTAGTAACATGGAGGATATCATGATCATCTAGATTCAGTTGAAGTTTGGTAGCACAAGATTTGAATTCCATAGTGGTAGATGCAAAGCCAAGCATAAAAGAGCCTAGAAGATAACTTGATGTTGAAACTATAGGAGGTAGAGTGTTCACTTGCCAAGATAGTAGAGAGAGATTAAAGCGACTTGTCAAACAATATGTCCAAGAAATTTACGACATGAATGACTCAAGTCAATAGCTAGGCAAGATGCCCAAATAGCCAAATAGATAGAGCGAGCAAGGTGACAAGTGAACAACTCTCCAACCCAAGAGTGTAGTCAAGAAATCAAGGTAACCATTTTAGCAAAAGGATAACTAGCAAGCATGCATAGACCATGAAGATAGAAAGACAAAGAGCACCAAGACCAAAGAGTCACTTTAAGCGTGTTCAAGAACTAGAGACATAGAAAATAAAAATCAAATGATGAGACTCCCCTTAGCAAGCAACACAAGAAAATGTTTGCATTTGATGTTTTGACTTAGTTGACAGAGTTTGACAATAGTTGATAGCATAGCAAGTTTGATGTTCTAAAGCAATTTCTTTCCAAGCAAGATAGTGACACATGGAGTATTCTTCGAACAATCAAGCAAGGGACAAAGCAACCTTGCATGATACAAGCATATGTGACGTCTCAAAAGAATTTTCTAGAATTATTGTCATGTGTATGTTCAAAAAAATTTCATAGGTCTAGCACATTCGAGAACACATCAAGCAATATCTACCTAGAAGTCATGGTTCATTACTCAACAACTTGGCCCACGCTTGATGCTCCTTTGCCTCACACCAAGTGGTTTCCCACAAGAGATATTGGCTTTGTCATGGAAGTGCCATAAGCACAACCAAGGGAACACATATGGTGAGTGTAAATCTTGGGGTGATCCGGGTAGTCCACTAGGATCAATCCTTGCACCAAGAAGTTGAGCGGCTAAAAAAGGTAGTTACTAACTTAGGGTGTTTAGATAGGGCTTCCGTTCATAGTGTTCCTCTTGCTCCCAATTACAGGACACCTCACCTTGCGATGAGTAACCGATCTCGCGATCACAAGAGTACCTTAAGCATTCTTGCCTAGTGATCTCCTTATGGTCGAAATCCCATAAGTGATCACACTAGGCGAAGACAAACACTATGTCTACCAAAGTTTTGTGTCTTTGGTAGCCTTGATTTTATAGTGGGTTGGAAGAGCCAGGTAATCGGCTTGTCCCCACTTGGGTCGTTCCTCTCAGGTTGTCCGAGAGCAGGCCCTCTAAAGGATTCTAAACTACACAAAGAGTGGATCAACTTTTGAAAGTCAAGATTTCTGATTCACCATAAGGGTGAAGAGCATACTCTCCTATTCCAATCATTTTCTCCCAAACACGCCAAGAAGATTCAGTTACCCCTTGCTTTTGAAACCAAATGGCAAGTCAAGATTTCTGATTCACCACAAGGGTGAAGAGCATACTCTCCTATTACCAAAAGACTCCAATCACAAGTTTTATGTGCCTATGAAAAATGAAAAATTATTCAATGCCACACATGAAAACAAAAAAGCAATAAATTTGGGTTTTTATGCTTTGGGCAGCCCTGCAAACAATCGTTAGTAGCCCTTGTGCATTTGAAGCTTTGACATGCGTTCTTTTTATGCAATGTTTCAATTTTTTTTTTTTTCATAAGGATGGCAACCTGTAATCACAACTTGTTAGCAACAAAAGTTAGTGTGAAATAACATAAAAATCTACAATAAAAAGTGGTGAGTTGCTTCAAAAATCTAATTTATCCTCCAACCAAGTACATGCAAAGAAAGTGCAAGTTAATCACAAATGCTTTCATTTTTACTCTTTGGTTTTGACCTAGTCAACAAGATTGGACTTTTTTGCTATGATTTCGTATCCAAAAATGAAAATAAAAAAAAGAGACCACTGTTAAAAATCAGAGAGCTTTCCAAAAATGCAAGAAATTTTAAAAAATCTCTTCATTTTCTCCCTAGAGATTGATTTTGTCAAAACAGGCCAAATTTATCAAATCGAATTTTTTATCCTTAATACGATCTCAAAATTCAAAACACAAAGAAAGAACCCCCATTAGAATTCAAAAATATTTCTGAAAATGTAAGTTTTTTCAAAAAATACGCTGATTTGCGATCAAAAACGGCTTTTTATGAAAAATAAAGAAATTATCATAACTTCCAAAAATCATGTCAAAATGCTCTGAAAATTGGACTAAGACATTTTGAGCATATACCCAACCTGCAAACAAAATTTCAGAACCAAATTCTAAGCGGTTTAAAAGATATGATCAAATCTTTAAACCAACTAAGTTTTTGGCCTTCAAACCAATTTACTTATGGCTTGGCCTTAAAACCAAAGTGAAAATTCTACAAAAGCATTTGATTAGACCCAATATGCTACTGTAAAAAACCAGAGATAAGAAATGAAAGCAAATGGAGCTGAAAATTTGATTCAAGCCCCACGGTGGGCGCCAAAAATGTACACTCGAAAGTGTCCCACTCTAAACCCTTCTATCCAAACGATTCCATGAGTTGGAATGCTTGGATGCCGGCTTAGAGCTCCCTATCCATGGAGTGCAAGAGAGTATATTTCAAGAATAAAAAGGCTCTCAGATGAGCCTTAGAGATACTCTTCTTGCTAGTAAACCATGCAATGGGAGGTTCCAAAGACAAGATGCAAGAATGCAAATGTCCCAAGGAGTTCCTCAAGGATGCAATGCAAAAGAAGATTAAGCTAGAATGAGAATGTCAAATGCAGCTATGCTAGAATATGAATGAGAGTGTTACAATCCAAATATTAAGCTATGTGAGAGATTATTGTAAAATAGAAGCTAAACTAACATGCAACATGAATCTAAGCTAAAATGCCATGGATGAGAGAATGTAGACAAGGAATAGAAGTTCTCCACAAAGCTCCAAAGAAACCTGTTAGAAAACTTGCAGCATAACAATATTCAAAATATGGATGGATTGAGGGGGAAAGCTCTCTCCCTTTTAAAGATGTATGGACGGTGGAGATCAAGATGAAGATGGTGGATGATCAACGGTGGAATTCGAAAATAGGAGTGATCCATGTGCACACACAAATCAACCAATAGAATATAAGTTGACTTGTCATATAAGACAAAAGTCACAAAGCCTTTTCTTTTAATTGCAAAATAGAAAAAGGACTTTATGTGTGCACTTTAAGTGGGTTATAAGAATGGGGTCTTTTATTTAATTAAAAGGGGACATGTTCTTTTAATCAAATAATGAACTTAGGATAGCATTGTCAAACTATAGGTTATAATCAAATAAATTGATTATTAGCAATTTGGTCTAGGTAAATGATTAAATTAATTTAGCCAAAATGCTGAGAAGGGGGCTAATAGTCTAGATGACCATTTTTAGATGATTACAATTTTCACATTTCTAGCAATTGTATGATGTGGCAATTTTTGAGTAGGAAATGGTTGTTACAATCTCCTAGCCAATGAATATTTAATGCGTTAAAATTAGATCTATTGGAAACATGCCAATTTGACTTTAATTTTTGATGGAATGACATAAATAAAATAATGTATTTATCTCTTCCTCTCTTTTTCACAGATTGACCTGCACAAGTATTCCCTTACTAGAGGTATTTCTTACATTTTTGGCATTTTTTTTACAGGTTTCTTTATCAAGTTGGGTGTTGTATGTTTATTTAATGTTACAAATTTAACTTGTGTGAGATTGGCTTTTAATACAAAATTTGATAGAGTGATCAGCACCATTGTTGAAGAACCTTTGAGTTTAAAGGTAGGCAAAATATCTTGTTTTGTAATACTTTCCTTTGCATTTTTTATTCTACATCGTTATCTATGCTAGTTTTCTATTGATCTTTGAACATGAATTAGATTATTGTTTGTGATTATGGAGTAGAATTTTATTACGTCATTTGTATTTGACCACCACCCATTTAGTGTCCTCCCTATTTTTCAATCTCGTGCTAGTTAGTAGATGATCAAATATGTGTATCATTCTAACCTTGTGGATACCATACTCCATGTAAAATTTGCATGTAGCTTAATGAAATAAATATGAAAATTAAAAGTAGTGAAAATCAAAGGCAAATTCTTCCATGATTTTTTCTGATTTTTACAAATGGCTTTTTTTTTAGAAAGAAACTACTTAGCTACACCATATTGTGAAAAAAAATCAAACTACTAAGATACTATCCTAATAGAATACATAGATAACCCCATCTAATTAATATCTAAAAAGACTAGCTCCCTTTGTATTTAGACATTAAAAAAATTACACTATTTTGTTGATAATTATCATACCAAAACATTCTATAATTGAAATCAACAACAAAACTCTACAGATCACCTAAATCTGATCACATAAATTCATAATCAAATTTAGTTGTCTTCTAAAGCATATTTTAATTAGATGTTTAGTATTTAATTATTTAGCCCTATCCTTTAATTAATTAACTAATTATAGCCCAATTAATAAATTAATAGACAACCTCTAATTATTAATTAAACCCTCCTTCCTCTATTATATTAAATAAATGTAAAACCCATTTAATTTAATCTCCAAAACCCCTCCACCCACAAACTAACCCTTCAACCTACCAGTTACCCAAAATGAACTCATGTACCAAATATTCCTCTTTAAATGAAATAATTCATTTATTTAATTAAATGTCATGCATTAATAATTCCTCTTTTAATTAAATAATTCATTTATTTAATTAAATGCCATGCACCAATAATTCTTCTTTTAATTATATAATTCATTTATTTACTTAAGCTCACCCACCAACCTTTTCTCTAATAAATCCATCCACCTCCATCATCCTTTAGTTAACTGATCCACCTCACCCACCTTAACTCAAACACATCGCCTCCTCTTCCATGTCTAAAATCTCTCTCCAAATCACTTGCACGAATTAAGGCATGATTTATTCCCTCTGACTCTAGCCCACTCTCATGGCACATCTCCCTCATTCATCTCTAAACACATATGTCCATCTCCTCCACTTATTTTAGTCAACTGAAACCTATCTCACATCTCACTCAATTAACTATCCATCAGAAATTCTCATCTCCTCCTCACCCAATTGCCTGTAAATTGAACATTTGCTCCTCACAAATCATCCACCTTCTAAGTAGAATTATTATACCATTTTTAGAGCCAATTTCTTTCAAAGCGCTATTTGGTGATACTCAGATTTCTATGCATTTATCAAATTCATCTATCATTAAAGTTTGAGTACCATATTTGAACATACATCCACAATCATGACCATGTCAACACATCAAATAGCCTACATGGAGACACGGGTTTGCATGTTTTGTTATTTAGTTTCCCTATTGGTTTATCATATATGTTTTTTAATTGATTTAGTTTGTTATATGTTTGGCTTTGGCTTTATATCTTTTGTATCATAATTCTAACACATTCATTTTGGCACACTCGGTGGGGGACCCCCGCAAATGGGTCATTTTTCTATCCAAAATTCATTTTTTCTTTATTACAACACTAAAGGATTATCTAACACTTTTGTATTTTTATGATTCATTTGCATAGTTTCTTGAGTTTTGTAGATCAAGTTCGATATTAGGAGCCTACAAAAAAAACAAATTTTTGGGATCAATTTTGAAATTTATAAAATAATAATAATAATAATTTTTCATTAAAAATATATATATTTAGAGAAAATGAAAGAATGAGAAGCTCAAGTTTTTTTTGGATGGTTTCTTTTAATGTCAACAACCTACAGTAAAAAAATTAGATTTTTTTGAGCAATTTATGATTTTCTATATTTTTTGTGTACTTTTTTCATTAAAAATTTATTTCAAGAGAAAATAAAAGAATTAAGAGCTTAAAAACATTTTGGAGGTTATTTTTCAGGTCACCATGCTATAGTAAAAAAGAAAAAAAAAAATTTGAGAAATTTATAATTTTTAAATTTTTTTTGCATATTTTTTCATAAAAAAATATTTTGGGTGAAAATAAAAGAACTAAGAGCTAAAATTTGTTTTAGAGGTTGTTGTTAATATAGCCATGCTACAACAAAAATTCAAAAATTTTAGAGCAATTTTTTATTTTTTATGTTTTTTGCATGATTTTTCATTAAATAAATATTTTGGGAGCAAATAAAAAAATCAAAAGCTTTAAAAAATTGGAGGTTTTCATCAATGCAAGCAACCTACGGTAAAAAAAAATTCAAGAGTTTTAAGATCAATTGCTGTCAATTAATATTTTTTTCATGATTTTCATTAAAAAAATCTTTCTGGAGCAAATAAATGCATTGTCTGATGAATTTTTTTTGCAGGTTGGAGATGTTGTTATGATGTTGCAATAAAAAATTTAGATCTAAACAAAACTTTGTGAGTTAAAATTTTTAATCTTATAATATAGCTCACATTTCATTTTGGGTACTAAAAAGAACAATGCATGCTCTCATATACATGCAATCTTGAATGATTAAAAGAGACTGAACCAAATAATGAATTTTTTGATTTGGGTTTTAAATGAAGTGACACAATCTTGAATGCATAAAGTTTCAATGAACATTGCAAATTGCACACTTCAATCTGGATTTTAAAATGAATGCACAATTCTTGAATGACTAAGGTTAATATGCTTGTATTCCCTTCTCTTTCTAGCTTTCACAACTCGATTTATTAAGTTGACCCCTTTGAACAATTTATTAAGTTGACCACATGCATTTTCAAGTTGGAAAAATCAATATTGCATCTTAATCACATGTGTCTTTTTTTCATAGATAGCCAACTTACAAATCTTCAATTTGGAAAGAACGAACTTTTTGGTGTGTTTCTAGGAGTGTTTCTACTACAACACTTCCATGAGCTCATTTAATTTCTTGCATTTTAGAATCCAGTTAATTAAGTGACATGTGTATCAAAAGGTTGTTAGCAAGATCACTCATAACAACCTTAGGACACTAGTACAAAAATAACAATATATTACTAAATAAAATACTAAAAATTGTAGATATGTGACTAATTTTGATCACATGACCAATGGTAGTTTATTGCTAGACATTTATCTCCAAACCAATTTTATGATTGAACTATTTCAATCATTGATTAGGTCATTGATTTAGTCATTTATTGTTGTTACTAAGTATTTTATATGGTAGTCTATTGATAATTTTGGTAGTTTATTTGGTAGTTTTTCAGGTAGTATATATGTTAGCTGATTTGGTAGTATATATGGTAGTATTTGGTAGTTTATTTGGTATTATATTTGGTAGTATATTTGGTAATATTTGGTAGCTTATTTAATCATTAATTTAGTGATATTAAGGCATGATCAAATTGCACCACCATCCTCCTACTTATAAAGCAGGTGCTCTTCCATTGAGCTAGTACCTTTTAAAGAATAATGCAAAAAATTGACAAATTTATCTTCCCAAAATTAGATCTACCATGATCATAGTCACTATAAAATGATATACTCTTCTCAAAGAACACAAATTTTAGTTATTATGAAAAACAATCATCTAAGTCTTTATCAATAACAATTCAACAATTTTAAATTCTCATGTTCAAGCATTTTAAAATTATATTTCATGTCAATTATACTTATCTAAATTATTGTAGTGATAGATTCTTGTAAAATATAATTTATAGCACTTTGGCCACACACAAGTATTATTTCTTGTGCTAACTTCTCATAAAAAGATACAAATGATTATGCAATTTATGTCAAGAAAATAGACCTTTGCATAAGATTAAAAATATCAAACCCCATTAAAAAATCACATCTATTAAAAACTATGAAACACAATCAACTAAAGTACTCACGTTTTAACATATGGAGGTTCCAAAGGATCAAATATTCCCTCTTCCTTATGCTCAGATGGGTGCTAAAAGTGTTCATTACACCTGACGTTGGCATTTATTGAATCTAAGTCTACAAGCAACACAAAAATAAGAATATAATAAAAATAAAGCACATGAAAAGAAAGTTTTTATCAATGATCTCTTATTAAGTTATTCAAAGTAATAGGGAAAGTTGTACCAATTCATAAATGTAACAAAGGACTAAATAATATGTTTATGATAAATTGCTTGAAAATCCCATAACAAAAGGAAATAGTGGACTAGTAAAGTCTGGTAGGCAATGGCTATGCTTCACCTGTTGATAATGTCGGCATTATATTGTATTTTTCATTAGTGACAACACTTATTCAACTTTGAATGATTACCAAGCTCATCACTCAGTCTACAATGTATATCGAGCATTCAGTGGTTATCTTGTAGGTTCATCACTTAAGCAGTTCATACTGAGCATTCATGAAGATACCGAGTAACTGTGTAGTCTAGTAGTATCTACCAAGCCTACAGTGTTCACTGAGCTTCACAGTCTCTATCGAGTCATCAGTTTGTGTGATGGAAGCCAGTGTTTATTGAGTGATGGAAGTGTAGTGTTTACCGAGTGAAGGCAAGGTAAACAAAGGATTCAATTTTTATCGAGTGATACTATATCTACCGAGTCTCCAATGGTTACTGAGTTCCAAGCTACGTTGTGTGATTAGTATGGACCAAGCTTCTACTTCTACCGAGTGCATGATGATGCTAAGTAATGCAGTGGATGTCGAGTATTAGAAGGTAACCAAAGTTAACTTGAACAACCCAAGTTTTCTACTGATTGGTTGACTCAGTAATATTTTGTTCACTTGTGTTTTGGCCAACCTTGTAATTATAGTTATTGGAATGGTATATATGTAATGTATTATATCATTTGAAATATATGAACATGTTTTTAAGGAATGGACATGTAATGCTTTGAGAAGAATAAAAAGCAAATTAGTAGCAAAGTAGAGTATTCAGCAAGGTCTACAAGGAGCAGTAAAGATTCATCAGTCGGAAGAGGTGATCTATACTTCAAGGATCTAATTAGCAATCAATTTGTAAGTAGATCCACTATTTCATCCTAATAGGTGAATTAGTTTTGTAAATCCTTTAACAAGGTAGACTTAATAGTCTCTGTATAAATCTCCTAACAAAGTGCATACTTCATTGTATGTTTGTAAATCCTCTAAAAAGGTGGATCTAGTAGTCCAAATTGCTCTTAACAGGGCAGATCATCAAAAGTGATCAATGTAAGCCCTAGCAGGCTAACTTCATACTATAGTAGCAAATTTTTGTGGGTATCATCCCCACCCCAGTTTTACTTTCTTTTTGGAAGGCTTCTGGGTCACCAAAGTTCTATGTTCATGTGTTATAAATGTTTATCCTTCTCATGCATATAGTAGATTAGATGAATAAATGATGAATGGATCAAGTATTGAATTGATTTAAAGTTTTTGATGTTACTAATTCACCCCTCCCCTCTCAGTAACCTAGCTAATCTTGATTATTTCTAACAATTGCTATCAAAGCATTGTGGTTCTCAGGAAAAAGTTTGATAGCTTGAGAAAAGATCTAAAGGACAAATGGAGATATTCAGACTTGACAAAGCAATTGAAAATGAAAAGCTAGATCTAGAAATGGCCATGGTTCAACTCAAAGAAGTAAAGGAGCATCTTTCTCAATCCCTAAAGAGAAGGAAGGAACTTGCAAGACAAATGAATGACCATCAATATGTTGAAGAAAGATTGAAGACCTTTTACCATCAAGCATCTCAAATGAAGCTAATGAGGCAATCAAGGAACTCCTAGCAAAGAATGGCTTTCTACAGGAAGAAGTAAGAAAAATTAAAAGAGAACAAGAAATCCAATCAATCAAGCTATGTGAAATCTTGGAACAAAGAAACAAATCTGAAAATGAGACAAATGAAAGGATCAATGCAAATCAAAGTCTTATCAATCAACTATCCAATGAAAATGAAGAAATCACGAATCTAAGATCTAAAAATGAAAGCCTAAGGATTGATTTAATCACTAAAAGATTGGAAAATGACCTAAATGCTGAAAAGAAAATCATTGAGAGAATGATGAATTCTTGAGAATATATTAATCAATTAAATAAACAAAATAAGTAGAATCTTCATAGACAAATGGGTAAAGCAAGACTTGGATATAATGAAGAAGGTGAATCTTCCAAACAATGTGCTCAAAGGAATCAAAAACCTACTTGCAGTAACTATGGTAAGTTAGGTCATACATCAAATAAATATTGGAGTAATGGAAAAGAAAAATTCAATGGAAAATCCTACAACTGCAATCAACATGGTCACAATGCTAATGAATGCAAGGAAAAACAAAAATTTGAAGGCAAATGTCACAAATGCAAGAAGCATGGTCACAAGGCATTCCAATCCAGATCAAAATCATTCAATCTAGCTGAAAAACTTATTAAGGCAATCTTTGGATGGGATTACAATACCTGATGCAAATGTCATTATTGTGGAGAATATGGACACATTGGCAAAGACTACTCAAGGCATTACTTGAGAAAAAGAGATACAATAGTAAGATGTTATACATGCACTAAACTCAGTCATATAGCCAAGAATTGCATGAATATAGGAAGAATTGAAGATGAAAAGAAAGCTAAAGCTAATAAAATTCAGAAATAGATGAGACAACAGTGGATTCTTAAATCTATCAAGCAAAATAGTTCAAATGATGGCCATGTCACTCAAGAAGAGGGTGACTCCACCATTTCCAATTAGATTCATAAAGGAGAATTTGGAACTGTATCATCCAGCTATATCTAGAGCAGTTCCAAATGAAAGAAAGCAAAAGATCCAATCAGTATTTCAAATATAAAGGGTCACAAGAAATCAGGTCAAATCGAGCAAGTTCAGTCATAGACTCAACCGAGCTAGATTGGGAGTAACAAAAGTTTTGTTTGATCATCGAGTCTCAAGTTTCTACTAAGCAAGTGAGTGGATGATAGCCTGTCAAGCACTATGTCATCACAACAACTTTCATACCGAGCATTAATGGTAGATTTTCATCAAAAAGGCAGAATTTGATTTCATTTCTCACCGCATCTTCAAAATTATCAAAGCTAAGCGATTTCAGGTGCATCTAGGCTATTTCAAGCAATTTTAGAATGAAGGATTTATTCAAAAAAATTCTATCTTTTACCTAGCATCAATGGCATCTGGGAGTAGCAGCAACACCAAGGCAAAAAGAGGTTTAGAAATGCTAGTTAAGGGTGTGGAGTGGAAGGAGCCAAATATCAAGCTAGTTCCAGCAATCGTAGAGTCACTCAACCCCAATGGAGCTCAATTTCAAATTCCACCAAAGGTACTCTTATCAACAACTTTCATACTCATTTTAGATGTTATGTTCAAGAGATTGGAAATCTAGAAATGGACAATGCCCTAGAAGAAATGAGTGTTGATGCCTCTTTGAAACCCAAGCATAAGCATCTAGAGACCAAAGGATTAACCCATATCTCACATATGCCAAGAAGTTTCCAAATTAAGTGGATTAGGTACATCCTTAGTCATGTGCACACTGGTCAACTATGGTTATAGCAGCCAGTATTAATCACCAAGAAGATGATTCATAGGATTACTAGTCTCCCCATGCTAAGTAAAGAAAAACCTACCAAAATTCTAGGTCAGGATGAACTTCAGAAGAAAACCCTAGCTGAATGGTTTGGTAGAGGTTTGAAGGTTAGCACTATTTCTAATGTTGAATTAAGGTTGGCATTCACGTCATTGCTTACAAGATTTATAGCTCTAGTCATTTGAACAATGTTCCCTATGAGGCTGTGGATTTGGCATTCAAGGTTGTGAAAAAAAATCTGGAATTTGATCTGTTAGAATTATTGTTAATACAACTGAACAAGAATATGGAAAACATTAGGACTTCAAAGAACAACCCTTACAAATTTGGTTCTTTTTTGACATGTCTTTTCTTCTATGTACACAAATTTTTTCCATCCAAAGGAACTATTGTGTGGAGAAAAGATATTCCTATTCTATATCAGATAAATGAGTTTATAGCAGAAATGGGTGTAAACTTTGATAGCATCATGGATAATTATTTTGAAGATTTCAAGGAAAGGATGAATAAAAAATTTTGAATTCCACCAAAATTGGTTGAAGACTGCAAAGATGATGTATGCTTTATGGTTGATTGTGATAAAGTATACATTTAGGCAGTTAGGCCTCGAGTTGCATGGGTGAAACCTCTTCCTTATGAGGTGAATATTAATGAAACTAGGGATATTATTGAATCAGAGGTGAATGAGCTAGTAGATCCAAAGTAACCAATTTTTGGAACATATGATGAGGTAAAGGCCAGAATTGAGCTTGAAATCAAACTTCCTCAAGCAATTAATAAAGGCAAGAGAAAGGTTGCCAAGATAAAAATTGCTACTGAGCCCCTAATGATTACTGAGGGAAAAGGTGAGGATGAAGAAGAGGAGCAGGAACTAGAAGATATAAAGGAAGAATTAGATAAGGAGGCAAAGCCAATCAAAAAGAAGGGCAAGGTAATCATCACCAAACCACCTAAAGCCTCCACAACTATTTTCACAAGGTGAGAAAAAGGTAAGAACAAAGGTGAAGTAGTATTTAGCAAGCCCCAACTAACCTTCCAAGAAAGATTGAAACAAATGGAAGAGGGAGCTAGCATCACAAATTTCAAGGCATTGAAATTTGAAACAAGGACTGATGTAGAGAAAATGCAGATTGAGGAACTGGTACTTAACAAGATGGGAAAATGGAAATACTCCCTAGACTAGCTTACCCCTCAAATCTCCAAAGAGCTATTGGTAAGATTACAACCAAGGTGGGAGTTAGCTACCCAAACAGCCAAGGACATATATGAGCAATCCTTGAAGAATCTTCTACCGAGTCTTACTGAAGCTAAAATAAAGGCAGCAATGAAGAACAACGAAGGTAAAATGATGATTAGATTTCACACATGTTTGATTTTAATTAAGGACATTGAGCATGTTGTAAGAGATGCAAAAAACATGTGGAAGAACATCTATCATCTGCAAAAGCCCAGTAATGATCCTGTAGAAATCAAAGATGATAATGATGACAGTGACAATGATGAAGGAGATAATGCTCCATGTGCCACTTTTGATGTTAAGGACTATTAGGCACTAAAGGATGATGATGAAGCTGAAGAGGAAGATAAGAATGAAGAAGATCCAGTAAAAATTACAGCATAAGTTATTGCATCCCTTCCTCACTTTCCACCAAAGACTATTACATCTACTATGGAGATAGCTTCTGCATGTGAGACTGTGAGCACAATTGCCACATCAATAGCTCAATCATCACCTGTCACTGCCCAGCTGCAAGTATCTTCAATGGAAGTATCAAGAACTTCATCTACTAAGCTGTAACCCTCTTTATTAGCTCTTGAGTCATCTATTGCAGCTTGTACAGCAAGTTTCTAGTTTTGTCATCCATAGCTTCAACTACATCAATTTTTGTTCTAGCCAGTACTTCAGTTGTAAATATTCTAGTTAGTACATTACCTATTGATACTTCATTTTTGAGAAGCACATCAATTTTGGATACAGTTATCACCTCTCTCAGTTTTCCTCCAGTTAGATCAATTCAAGTTTTTTCTGCTAGTCCAACTTCATCAACTATTGTAAGCACTGAAGTAAAACTAAAGACCCCACTAAAACTTTTGCTTACTGGCAAGGAAATTGATGAGGATATAGACTTAGACAAGGAAATTATTATACCTAAGATAGATTTGGACACTACCATAGTTGATGAAATGAGACTGGTCAGTCAGTGTTTAGAGTAAAGAACAAGGCAGAAACAACTTAGAGATGAGAGAGATAAAGAATTCACTATAACTGAAAGTGCTAAAAATATAATTATTGAGGCAATAGGTGTTGATGTGGATTCATCTCAACACATTTTTTTACAATTAGAAGAGGCCATAAAAAAGTTCAATAAGGATACTTCTGACCTAGAGAAGCTTATAGAAAAAGCAAAGAAGAAATTTGATAATAAAGTGCTTGAGCACATTGCAATAAAGCAGGTTGAACTATCTTCAATTTTGAGAATTCTTGAAAATTCTTTTAAAAATGTAACATCCCTTTTTGCCAAGCTATGTGATGTTACTGAGTAAACAAAAGAAATAAAGGTACAATTGAATAAAAGTGATAAAGATCTAAAGGTCATTGCTCAAAAGTCACAGCTTGACCAAAGTTCAAGCTTTGCACATCACATAAAGATTAGATTCCTATTAGACATGCATGCAGAACTATTAAGAGAGGAAGCAAGGATCTGATCTACACTAATAGATATCTAGAACATGATCATTTCTATCATGGACACAATGCAGAAGCACATTGCTTATTCAAAAACATTGATCCATGACAACAATGTTTCTATAGCAGATCATATGATTGAAATTTTTGCAGAAGTTCAAGTGGCTCTCTCCACCTACAAAATTTTGCAAGAGAATTGGGATAAGACATTAGCTCTTATCCTTAAGGTACATTCTGAGTTTTTCTCACATTTTTGTGTCTCTGTATAAGTATGATTACCTTTGGCATTATTTTCAAAAAAGGGGGAGATTATTGTGAGTAAGAGATAGTAAAAGTCAAAGAGGGAGTAAGAGACAATGGAGAAAATAAGAGAGAATATATTGATATATGTACAATGATAAGCTATATATATACCATGTCATATGTATGGGGGAGATTTGTAAAGACATGTAATAAATGTATATACAATAGGTTTACAAAGATCAATTTTGAAAAATTAAATCTAGTATGTCAGTGTACACAATATTTGGCTCATAAGTCTTTTTTTGTCACTAATGCCAAAAGGGGAGATTGTTGGCATTATATTGTATTTTTCATTAGTGACAACACTTATTCGACTCTAAATGATTACCAAGCTCATCACTTAGTCTACAATGTATATCGAGCATTTAGTGGTTATCTTGTAGGTTCATCATTTAAGGAGTTCATACCAAGCATTCATGAAGCTATCGAGTAAGTGTGCAGTCTAGTAGTATCTACCGAGCCTACAGTGTTCACTAAGATTCACAATGTCTATCGAGTCATTAGTTTGTGTGATGGAAGCTAGTGTTTATCCAGTGATGGAAGTGTAGTGTTTACTAAGTGAAGGCAAGGTAAACAAAGGATTCAATTTTTACCGAGTGACACTATATCTACCGAGTCTCCAATGGTTATCAAGTTCCAAGCTACGTTGTGTGATTAGTATGGACCGAGCTTCTACTTCTACTAAGTGCATGATGATGCCGATTAATGTAGTGGATGCAAAGTATCAAAAGGTTACCAAAGTTAGCTTGAAGAATCTAAGTTTTCTACTGATTGGTCGACTCAGTAATATTTTGTTCACTTGTGTTTTGGCCGACCTTGCAATTGTAGTTATTGGAATGGTATATATGTAATGTATTATATCATTTGCAATATATGAATATGTTTTTAAGGAATGGACATGTAATTCTTTGAGAAGAATAAAAAGTGAATTAGTAGTAGAGTAGAGTATTCAGCAAGGTCTACAAGGAGTAGTAAAGATTCATCAATCACAAGAGGTGATCTGTACTTCAAGGATCTAATTAGCAAGTAGATCCACTATTTCATCCTAATAGGTGAATTAGTTTTTTAAATCCTTTAACAAGGTAGACTTAACAATCTCTATATAAATCTCCTAACAGAGTGCATACTTCATTGTATATTTGTAAATCCTCTAGCAAGGGGGATCTAGCAATCCAAATTGCTATTAATAGGGCAGATCATTAGAAGTGATCAATGTAAGCCCTAATAGGCTAACTTCATACTGTAGTAGTGAAGTTTTGTGGGTATCATCATGTAGATGCTAAAAAATGGTTTGCATCTATGACTTCATCACTTCTTCATACTAATTTGTCCCATTTTCTCATTCTACTAACTTCGATCTTTTGGCTAGATTGACCATATTTCATCATTTGTATCCCCTTTCACATCAATTTCATATCAACTTGGAATCATATCAAATCAACTTGGAATCACCCCAAATCAACTCAGAATCATTCAAAATCAATCCTAATCAACCCAAAACATATCAAACATCCCAAATCAATCATCATTTATCTTATCCTAGGTATTTTTGTGGCTTTCAGTGCCTTGGAAACCTATCAACCTATCAATCTTATCAATCTGACCTTAGTACTATTGTGGCTCTCAGTGCTAGGTCAAACTATCATTCATGTCATTCAATCTTTGACATTTTTGAGGCTTTCAATGTCAAATCATGGCATCATCAACCATTTTAATAACATTTACAATGTTCGTCGATGTTATTATGATCAAACCTTATCAATCGATTTCAATTCTATAGCATTTACGATGTCAGTTAAATGTTACATATCAACCAATTCATGTCATGTGTCCTTGGCATGTTATCAATTTTGATCTATCAATCAATTTGACCATGGCTTTGGTCTACCTTTTCATCATCTTATTCCATATCTATCATCGTTACTTTTTTATCAAAGGGTGCAGTCGCATTTGTTTAATCAATTTTGCCAATCATCTGCTAATTTCCTCTATAGGATTAAATAACCCATAATTTAATCCTATTATTTCTAATTATTCTTCCTAATTATCATCCTCGATTAATTAATTTTATTAATTAATTGGTTCATCATCTGCAAACCATGGAAATTCTTAATTTCCTAAGTTTCATTTTCCATCATTAATTCCATTTTCTACTAATTCATATTTTGTGGAATAAGAAGATTTTTAATTCGAATATTCCATAAAATATTGCATCATCATGACACTTGGATATGACACCTCATGGATTCTCCTTTGACACTTGGCTAAGACTTTTCATAATCAAATATTCTTATCTCTTATGCACATCCCTATTTGGCTTATTCGTCATAGATTCTTGGCTTTAAATGGGTTGAGGTGTCTTATGACGCGTCATAGATTCTCTTCCACATTTAGCCAAGTTTGACTTTCATGTGTCATAGAACCTCACAATTGGCATATTTTATCATATGCATCATGGATTCTCAAAGGAATCTCTTGCCACATCACATATCTATGGGTGACAAATCCAATGCCCTCACTTTGAGTGTTGATTATAAAATGGACACTCTTTCTCTCATTTCGGGTCTTCTTGAAGTCTTTGAAGCCTTTAGGTCCTAATTTCTTTTAGATTTCTCATTCCATCTCTTACATTCAAATCACAACTTCAAGTATTCTCATGGCATTATCCACATCATAGACTTTTGCCTCAATTTTGTGTGCACTATAGGCAACTTTGGAGCTACAATCATTTGGAGAAGAAAGAAGGACATGGGAGCTACAAATGAAAGAGGGGGTTTCTATTGCTTTCTTTATTAGTTTGGATTTCATGGTAGACTAGTGGGTGCTATTTTATGTTGATTAATTTTTGTGATTTTCTCATAGTATGTTATGCATTTAACCCATTTTTTGGTCCTACATTTGGTGAACCCTACGTGAACATGCATATCTAACTTGCATTTTCTTGTTTTGTGCTTGCAGGTGCAAGGAAGGAGCTCACTTGGAAGGGTATAATGACTATTTACTATTCCTTTTAACACCTAGACTAATTAGGGGGTTTATTAAAATGCTTGTATGCTCTTATTTCATGCATTCTGTTAACCTGTTGTCCTAGGGTGCACTCTGCTCTATTAGGGCACACTTGGGACCCCTAGGAGTAGTTTTAGGAGTCCAAAAGCCACCAAAACCTCCTTCTATTGTTTATGACTTACTAACTATGCCCAAATGGGCCCCAACTACATCATTGATGCAGTCTGCACTATTTGGGTGCACTTGGGAGTGTAGCTTTGAAAATTTTAGTTTCTAGGTCTTGTCTAGGCACCATTTCCCCACACTTTGCACCTGACCTCCCAATTGTGCCCAGAAACTACCAACTACACCCAACTGGGCCCCAACTATGTCCTTGACATAGTCTACACTATTTGGGCACACTTAGGAGTGTTTTGAGCCATTTTTGCCTTCTAGGGAGCAATCTGCTCTGTCAGAGCACACCCGGGTTCACAATAAGCATATGCATCAATCAGAATCTACATCTAAGGTTCCTATCACTCTCTAGAACATAGATTAAGTGATTTTTTGTTATTGATGGTCTATTTTCAGTATGTGGCAATCCTTGGATGAAGACTTGATCATAAGAAACTACTAATATGTGCTTTGCAGGACTTTGTCAAAGATTTTCTGTGTCTTTCCAAACTATGTGTGTGGATTTCCTAGATTATATAACATTTCATTTGGTGCTTAAAATGAACCTTTTTCTTTTTTTCTTGGCGTGTCTACAGTGTTAAATCCCTAGGAGTTTCATTGGACATATCCTCTCCCCTCGCCATTTGTGGATCTTGGGTGTAAGAGAAATCCATGTAACTTCTATAGGAGGCCTGCCTTGGATCAAGATACTCGATATTGGGTATGCCATAGGACAACCTTGGAGCGGTAATGGGCCAAAATCTAGGTCAACGTTCCAATCATTATATAAAATTTGATTACGGTGAAAGCCGTGTCGGTAGTATTGTTGCGTGATAGCTCTCCTCTAGTACCCTTGTGGTGCGTCAAACCCTGATTCTCGGGGCTCGGAGACCTTCTGCAAAATTTTATCATTCACTTGCCAAACGGAATGCCCTTACTAAAAACCATGTTTTAGTGGCCAAAATCCTTTATATCCACTAGCTCAAGGGGTCAACCATGCCCGTGAAGACATCCTACATTCTCATGTTCCTTAGTAGAGGCAACAGTCCCTCGAGAAGTCATGACCCTTGGGAAGCGGATCTTGGTAGCCCCAAGAAGTGAGTGCGCTATAAGGGGAAGCCTGTGGTGCCAAGATCCTAGGTTTTCCACTCTAGATAAGCAAGGCTAAACTTTGATTCAAGTAGGAATTTAGTGGATAGAGTCCTAAAAGCCTAGGTTGTGGTGTGTTTGTTAACTTTTAACAACAACTATTCTTGTCTTAATGTGTCTTGTGTGTGTGTAAGACATAATCAAGATAAAAGCCAAACTTTTAAATGTATACCTTGGATATCATTTGAACTTTTCAAAACATCACACATGGCCAAAACATTTCAACCTTTATCAAACTTTGCAAAGTTTGGTTCAACACACTCAAACCTTGAAAAATATGGTGGCTTGTGCTCTTCAACGTGCTTGGCAAAATGTAGATCTCACACTTGCATAGATTTCACTTGCATTCACCCTAGTATAGGCCTCATTCATACATGATATAGAATTCATATTGTACCTTTTAGTCCTCATTTAGTATCTATTACCTTTCATATTGCATCCTTTTAGGTTTAGTTTACTTCCCTTAGTTTTTGCATTCCCATCTCACAATCAGCACTTTGCATTCACCACCTTGCATCTTTGCCTACCTATTCATCATCTTGACTACTTTAAGCATCATTTTGGGTGTCCTAACCATCATTTTGAGCATTCATACTGGTCTTAACATTGTCCCCTACTATTGGCCTCTCTGTAACATCAATCCTGAAATCATAGCTTCCAAAATTGCCTCAATTTTAGCCCAATTTACCAACTGTGCCTAGAAACTACCAACTGCACCCAACTAGGCCCCAACTGCATCATATACATAGTCTACACTATCTAGGTGCACTTGGTGGTCTTGAGATCTAGTTTTGGGTTCTGGATAATGTTTTGGGGCTTCAACAGTGTCCTCAGGTACCTGGTTAGCTCCCCTTGCACTAGCTTGCCCAGATATGCATTCTACATCACCTAGTCTTTGCCACCTTTCACTTAAGACATCATTTTTTAGGTCATAACTTCTATTTTTCATCTCCCAACCCATCCTAACATCAACCCCATCATCTTAAATTCGTGGCATATCAGTTTGGCAACCATACCTCTCAAAATCAACAAACCTTAATTCTGACTTACCAATTGCACCCAAACTAGCTCCAAGTGCATCAATGACATAGTTGGTACTATTAGGGTGCACTTGGGTACTTGCATGACCATTTTGGGCCTCCAAACTACACTTTAGGACCCCAAAACTGCATCTAGGATCCTCCACACCTCCTTGTTTGCACTTGACCCAAAATTGCATCTTGCACCCAAAATCCCCTTTTTCATTTTAGAAATTTTCCATATTACACATCCGATCAGTATCACCACCATTTTGAGCCCCCAAAATATCATTTTGAACCCCCAAAACCTTTGAATTTAGTCAAAAATCTAGACAAAGTATGAGTCTTAGAGTATCTCCTCATTTTGATATATAATGGATCTTGACTAGTCTTTTTTATCTTTTCTTATCATTTTCTTTGGTCAAACTCTATCTATGTCTTGATAGGTTTGACCTTGTCATCTTTTATCAATTTGATCTTTTCATCTTTTATCATTTTTTGGTCAAGATCCAAAGTCCTTTATCACAAGGTTAAACTCCTAGGAAAAACACTTTCCAAAGGTTTTACCTAAATTCAAAACTTTCCCTTTACCCTTGTCATAGCATAATCATATCCCTAGCATCCCCAAACATCATTTTGACTTATCGTAGTGGTATATCCCCTTCATCTTGTATGGTCCAAACCTTAGCATCATTCTCACTACCAAACCATATTAGATTATCCATCAACCAAATTGCCTTCTTGATCATTTACCCTCAATTTGCATATCCTAAACGTCATTATCAACCCTTGGAAACCATCCTTTTCATAGTCCACCTTGAACACACCAACCTTTATCATCCTTAGGAAGTCCAAAACATAAACCTAATTATCATTTTGCATACCTTAGAGTCATTTTCATCCCCTTTAGTGAAACTTCAAAACATCAACTTGCATTTTGCATTTGCATAACATCCCTAGGACATTTGCACTTTGCACATCAAAACCATAATTCATTTAGCATTTCCTCAATTGTATAACATCCCTAAAAACTTAAAAATCCAAAAAACACTCATATCTTGCATACCCACCACTCTAAATCACCCAAAACACTAAAAAATTCCATTGCATTTGCACTCTTAGGTATCATGCCACCACTTACTAGGACACAATCAGCTCAAAGACCCGAGGAACTCTATCAACCTTTGTTTTTTGAGGTACAAGCACAACCAAAACCTTGTCCAAGATAGAAAAAGAGCAAGAAAAACCAACAAACCTTTGACGAAGACCAAATCGAGGCATCACAACCATTACTAGCAGACCCCTTGAACATGTTTCCGCAAGATCCTCATAATCAAGCTATGGCACAATGAACCTTGAACAATGCACCTAGCATGAGATTTCCTCCAAAAACTTCCCCCACACATGGGATGGTTCAATGGAGTCCTGACTTTGAACCTATATTCGTGCTAATACCACTTGGAGGTGGAAGTGTACCAACCACACCCGGAGATGAACAATCACATTCCTTCAAATTCAGCCAACCTAACACAAGTACCTTCAACTATAACACATCCAACATACAACAAGGTATTGTACACCTAAGTGATGACTCTGACATTGATTATGGCATCACTAATGAAGAAATGGCTAGGGCATGTCAAGACAAGTTTTCGTAAGAACTTCAAACGTTTGGCAGCCCAAGAAATTGTCAAATTTAACCCAAACTTGGAAGGTCCTAAGTCCAAACATCAAACCAACACAACTATTGAAAATGTACAACCCATGATAAATTTGGACTTGGACAAGGGAAAAAAACCTTTGGAGTTTTCAAACACAATAATGGCACCTATAAGGTCCCATCAAGAGTCAACTATTGAAATCCTCCAAAGTATATTTGAACACATCAATGTTAATCCCTTGTTTGATGAAATACCACCAATCCCTAAACACCCCAAAAGGACATTAAGACTTGATTTTAGTCACATTATGTAACAACAAGATGCACCTAAAGGGACTTGTGCTCTAGGAATGCCAAACATACCTTCTTTGGAGGCAAATCAGCAAAGTACACCTTTGCTCCTAACTTTACCAAGTGCTATGACATCAAACACTATAGAGCCTCTCATAAGTACAACATGTGAAACATCAAGTGCAACCATCCCTATAGAAACATAAAGGAAAAGTCTTATTGACATTACGCCCATTCCCAACAGGGACACATCTCATAGTCAAGTCAATATGATGTCACAAACAGGAACATCTAACACACAAAGGTACCAAAACCACAATAAAAACATGACATTCAATTCTCAAGGACTTAGTCAACCCCCACAATAACAACAACCTCTAGTGGTACAAGGACTCAACACTTCCAAGGCACAACCAAGTATACATCCACTTAACACACATCCCACATATCAACAACAACATCAACCGCAATGACAACAACCTCAAGTGGGGTAAACATTCAACATTCCTAATACACAGTCCCATGTGAACCCACTTGACTTACACACAATTTATCAATTACAAATTCAGCAGCAATTCCAACAACAACAAGCAATGTTTTCTAAACAACAAGAGCAACTCAAGCAATAGTTGGAATACCAAAGATGCCTTGAGCAAAAAATTGCATACTAGAAATATTTGTTACAACAACAAGCATGTACATGGTCTCACATACAACCAACAGAGGTATCCCAACAACAACCACAACACATGGCACAACAACAATACATGGTACAACAATCAATCCCACAAAAAATTCGACATCAAGTACCCCAACAACAAGGACCTTTTTGTCTTCGAGGTGCCAACATACCTCCACCACCTAGTGACACTTCATCAGACTCATCAAACACAAAAATGTCAGAACCAAGTAGACATAGTTCTTGCCACATCAAATGATCTACTCACAAACACAAAAGACTTGAAGGAAAGACCATCATGCAAAACCTCAATGAAGAACTATTACAACAATTCAAACAACTTTCCAAACAAGTCGAGGCATTGGGAGTCCAAAAGAAACAAGCTCTATATACAGAAAGGGACCTATGTCCTAACCCATTCGATAAAAGTCTGTATATGCCTCCATTCCCAAGACACTTTGAGGCTCCAAGGTTTGAAAAATACTAAGGAAAAGGAAACCCTATTGATCACATCTGAGAATTTTTTGCTTCATGTACTAAACTTAGTGATGAGCCCACTTACCTTATGGGATTTTTCCCTCATTCTCTAGATGGGCCTACACTTGAATGGCACTCCAAACTTCCTGGTAATATCAAATCTTGGTCAGAGCTAGCAGACAAGTTTATCTCCCACTTTTCCTTTAACATTACAAATGAGGTGACACTTTCTAATTTGTGCTCAACTAAACAGAAGATGAGAGAGTCATTCATCACATTCTTACTGTGTTGGAGAAGCTTAGTTAGTCAATGCTCACTAGACATTCTTGAAGAACAACAAGTAGACTTGTGCATTGAAAACTTAGTCCCAAACTTAATGTATGAACTCAAAATCAAGAGTCCAAGCACCATTGCTAAACTGATAAAAAAAGGGACTAGTATTGAAGATGCTCTTATCTGTAAGGGAATCCTCAAGACAAACAAGGATAACACCAATACCAACTCATCTAATGACAAGCCAAAAATTTTCTCCAAAAACAAGAATGTGACTAATGATGGTATCGTGGATGCCCGCACGATTAGCACAACACAACCTCAATTGACTCTAAAAGGTGCAAACCCCACAAATTCACAAACTCCTAATCAAACAACACCTCAACAACAAAAAAATGAGACTTCCACACAAGACAAAAGACATCCTGAACCAAGGATAGAAAATTCACACCATTGGGGATACCTCTTGAGATTGCATTACAATAGTTACTGAGTAATAACTTCCTACAGATACCCCCAATAAAAGAGGAACCATTAAATAAAGCAAATTGGTGGGATGACAAAAAGTATTGTGATTACCATCGCACTAAAGGACACAAGACTTCATCATGCTCCTAATTGAAACATGCAATACAAGACCTTATTGATGATGGTGTGATCACAATTGATCTATCACTGTTAGTATCCAACTTTGATCATACTATTTTCAAAGATCCTTTGAGTAATCATGACAAAGAGAAACAATCAACTTCAAACTCAAACTCACAAAGTAATGTGAATTACACACGCACCAGCTATGACTACACCATCAATTACTTTAATGAGTCTGAATTCCACATATCCACATTCACATTGAAGGCTGAAGACCCTTGTTGTGTTGTCACTACACACCATAGCAAGATCACCCTACCTGGAGCCCCATCTAGACCTACTGCTTCTACTAGACTTGCACCCCCAAGTAGACCTACTGCTCCTACTTCATCTGATTATAGCCTTGTTGAACAACTCAAAAAAACCCCTACATAAGTATCCATTTTGGACCTACTGCGAACATTCCCCCAACACCAAAAGATCTTGGAGCAATCCCTTAAAGAGTCAGTAGTCCCAGATAACATTGATGTTGCCCAGTTCCAAGCCATGGTTGGGAACCTATCCACGTCACCGCATATCACCTTTTCCCCTCGAGATATTCCTAAGGACAAACCTAACCATAATGATCCCCTTTATCTCAAAGTCTTCATCCATAATGCCAAATTCAGACGTGTCTTAATAGATGGAGGAGCAGGACTAAACATCTGCACTCTTAAGGTTGTCAACAATTTGGGTTATTCTGAAGATGATGTGGATCCATCTCAAAGAATCACAATAAAAGCTTATGATGATGGTGAATGCTTCTCTAGGGGCATCATCACATTACCTGTCAGAGTTGGTCTAGCTACTGAAGACACATTTTTCCATGTCCTAGACATCAAAATGAATTGCAACATGATACTAGGACGCCCTTGGCTTCATGCTATGAAAGTAGTCCCTTCTACATATCATCAGTGTTTGAAGTTTTCTTATAATAACATGGAGGTTACCATCCCTGGTGATCCAAATCCTTTCCAGTTTTGTGCTAATCTAAGAGATGTTACTGCATACCAAATCCCAACAAATAATGAAGCACAACCCACAAATTCCTCTAAGTATGTGGATGCTGATATAATGCTCAGTAAAGCCAAGGAAAAGATGAAGATTGAAGACAATGGGTGTGGAGAGTACTTTATGTCTCAAGTCTCTCACATTAGGGACTCACCACTTTCTCCCATCAATACAAAGAATTATACTTCTACCAATGAGAATACATCTGTATGTATTGAGAAAACAAAAGTAGAAGGAGAACCCACTTTGATATCTCCTAGCAAGTATGGACTTGGGTTTACCATCATGCAAAAACAAGGCTATGATGGCTATAGTGGTCTTGGATCTCAGAAATAAGGAATCATTGAACCTATCACTATAGAAGGACAACCTCCTAGTTTGGGGCTTGGATTTAAACCATTACGAATAGGTCCTCCTAGTACCGCGGTACCTACATGTAAGACTATGGATGTTTTGAATAATGAAAAGGCATCTGAGGATATCCCACTTGAAACCAACAATCCCCTAGCCTCTGAGCATAACCCCAATGACCCAGTTGAATCAGTTACCCATATATCTACCTTCAATGAAAGCCCATTCAACACTGATGATGACATCTCCTCAATTTATCCTGAACCTTTGGATTGGGACCAATGTGGACCACCAATTTTTTATCAATTCAACAATGATGGCACTCTTATAATAGAATTTGAAGGCATTATGACTGAAGATCATAAAGAAGCAATTTCTCCTAAAGAGAACACATTGGCATATTTTGGGGATCCAACTCCACTTTCTAGTTACAAAGCAAAAAGAGAAAAAGATAGCAAGCATAGGTCTCTTGGTGAAAATCAAAAGGTGTCACTAGACTATAAAAAATAAAAAGCTAAGCAGCTCCCACTGATACAAAATGAAAAATATGATGCCATGAATATTAGTGTTCCAGTGTTCAACATGCCACAAAGTCTTTTGGAGCTCTCTCAATCAGCATTCATGCAGAAGGTCATTGGTCCCAAACCTCCCAACCCTCCCTTATATCCCTTTGTTTATCCCCCAATCTAGCTACCTAATTTTTCCTATAACCAAAATCAGTCCTTTATCCAACAAGCCTTTGCATATGTCATCATTAGTGACATCCCACATGACATTTCTATTGACCCAATTATCCTTAGATGCCTTGATTCACAAGAGATAGACATTGTCTTACATACGATACACGATGGTATCTCTCGAGGCCTTTCTAGTGGTTTGATTTTAGCTACAAACTTGAAACAAATCCTCCATAATTATGGTCAGTCATGGATCTAGAGCTCATTAGCTAGTAGCATCAACAACAGATATATGCTCAGCATTTGTCAATAACATTCTTGATTTCATCTAAAAGTCCTGAAAAAATATCAAAAAAATAGTAAAAAGTCATGAAAAAAAAAGCAAAGAAAAAAGTGAAAAAAGTCATGAAAAAATGGATTCCTTGATGAAAACTTGGCAAACAGGCATCTTGGCATGAAAATTTGAGTCAAGAGAAAAATTTCGTCCAAAAGTGAAAACTTGGCAAACATGCGCCATGTGTAATCAATGTTGCTCCTCCATCTATCAGGATTCCATCTGGTCTTTTCCCCCTCCATTAGTCCTCGATCATATCATTCATATTGCAAGACATCCTTGGTACCTTATCATGGCTCATGAACTAGTTAATCTCCTTTGTTACCTTGCCTAAGCATCACCAGTCTACACACACTCTGTCATTGGCCTTTGTACATAGTTTGTGTCTTGTCTGGGGGCATATTACCTACATGGTGCATGAGTTTGAATTTGAACTAGGGGCATATCCCTAAGTTCTTTTTATCCATTGGACCTATCACATAACAGATTGGAGCTAATACTTGTATACGCTTATACAATCCTTAAAAAAACCCTAAAAATCATAAAATATCCTAAAGAAACTAGTCATGCAAAAACATCAAATATCCTCAAAAACTCTAAAAATCACAAAACCCATCAAAAATTTGCAATAAACCTTGTACATACTCACTATGGATAACCACCCCTTTTGAGTAAACACTTGCACTTTGCAGACTAAAAATCAAAGCACTACACTTCAATAACAATCACAATATTTGAGCAACATGAACCAACAATCAGTCCAACCAGTCACTATGAACTTATCAACTAAATCCACAATCAGAACTATCACATTATCAACATGTCAAACACTATCTACACACCTAAAACATTAAGAAGAATGTAATAATGGACAAGAATAGCTGTTGGCTCACGCTGTTTAGTGAGTGATTTATTTTTGCTTTGCTTTTTCTTTGATCATGTCCCTATGCTACTCGATGATATAAATCGATCTATGAGAGTGGTTGGGATGGTTCATGGTCATCTTATTCTATTTCTCTCTATTAAAATATACCTTTGAGATTTTGGGGCATGTATATATTCCTTAGGAAGGATAAGGTCATTCTCTGTCTACATCATGCTTGTTTACGCAAAAGGCTTGCATTTGCACTCTGGCCCTTTATGCCATGATGCATTGCATTCCATTTGCCATATCAAAATAAAGCTCCATTTGACATATAGTGCACTTTCTAGAAGCAAAAGTCTTTCCATAATACTAACATCTCCTCATCTCATCTTTCTTCTTCATCTCATTCTCCATCACCATGATCATGTCTTTCGATTCACCAAATCATCTTCATCTTGCATTCATGCATTCCGGCATCATCCTGCACTGTCAATCACCTTTCTATGGCTTTCCACCTTGTTCAAACTCAATCTGAAATTTTTCTCATTATATTTGACCAAATATGACCATTTTTGATGATTCCCCTCATGTTATGACATCTTTCCATCATTTTTGCCATGCATGCACAATTTTGGGTCATTTTGAGTCCAATCGGGCTGATTTTGGGCCCCAGAGCCTTTTAGGGCATAATCTGCACTTTCAAGGAATAGTTGGGGTTCCCAACTACATCATTGATGCACTTGGTCATGTCAACTATGTCATTGATGCACTTGGTAGAGTTTGGGCACACTTGGGAACTTAGGTTATCCAGAATTGCTCCCAAAACCCCTAGGTTGCACTCTAGAGGCCATAACTTCTGCGTTTCAACTCTGATTTACAAAATGTTAGTTGCATTGGACTCATCTCTTTCTTCTTAACACCTATAATTTTCATTATTTGGTCACTGTATGGAGTATTAATCCTTGCCATTACTCTTGGGCTCCTAGTTGCCCCCCGTCATGTTGATTTTGGCCCCCAAAACCTTCTCAGGCACATTTTGCACTTTCTGAGACCACTTGGACTTCCCAAGTGCATCATTGACACACTTGGTACTGTCATGGTGCACTTGGGCATGGTTGAGTTTTGGGCATAGTTGGGGACCTAGGATACCCAGAACTACTCTCGGAGCCCCTATGTTGCACTCCGGAGCCGATAACTTTTGCATTTTAACTTAGATTTCCAATCCGTCAGTTGTGTTGGATTCATATCTTTGTTGTGGAAAACATGAAATATCATTTTCATTATTTTGTGTTTTTCTTGAGTGGTAACCCATGCAATCACTCTCAGGCTCCTGATTGACCCTATTTTGCACTCTAGACCTCATAACTTTCACATCTTAGCTCTGAGTTGTGATCCGTCAATTGCTATGATTTTGTCTTCTTTTTTTCAATAAATTGACTTATCATATTCTTATCTTATTCAATTTCTTGAGGTGGCACCCTTATATATCATCCCTACTGGGGCATGTTGTGGCTTTCTCATTAGTTATTCTTTGATACAATGCCCTAAATCACATTGTATCAAAGAGGGGCAAAATGTAGACACTAAAAAATGGTTTGCATCTATGACTTCATCACTTCTTCATACTAATTTTTCCCATTTTCTCATTCTACAAACTTCGATCTTTTGGCCATATTGACCATATTTCATCATTTGTATCACCTTTCACATCAATTTCATATCAACTTGGAATCATATCAAATCAACTCGGAATCACCCCAAATCAACTCAAAATCATTTGAAATAAGTCCTAATCAACCCAAAACATATCAAACATCCCAAATCAATCATCATTTATCTTATCCTAGGTATTGTTGTGGCTCTCAGTGCCTTGGAAACCTATCAACCTATCAATCTTATCAATCTAACCTTAGTACTGTCGTGGCTCTCAGTGCTAGGTCAAACTATCATTCATGTCATTCAATATTTGAAATTTTTGAGGCTTTCAATGTCAAATCATGGCATCATCAACCATTTTAATAACATTGACAATGTTCGTCGATGTTATTATGATCAAACCTTATCAATCGATTTCAATTCTATAGCATTTACGATGTCGGTTAAATGTTACATATCAACCAATTCATGTCATGTGTCCTTGGCATGTTATCAATTTTGATCTATCAATAAATTTGACCATGGATTTGTTCTACCTTTTCATCATCTTATTCCATATCCATCATCGTTACTTTTTTATCAAAGGGTACAGTCGCATTCATTTAGTCAATTTGGCCAATCATCTGCTAATTTTTTCTATAGGATTAAATAACCCATAATTTAATCCTATTATTTCTAATTATTCTTCCTAATTATCATCCTCAATTAATTAATTTTATTAATTAATTGGTTCATCATATACAAACCATGGAAATTCTTAATTTCCTAAGTTCCATTTTCCATCATTAATTCCATTTTCTACTAATTCGTATTTTGTGGAATAAGAGGATTTTTAATTCAAATATTCCATAAAATATTGCATCATCATGACACTTGGATATGACACCTCGTGGATTCTCTTTTGACACTTGGCTAAGACTTGTCATAATCAAATATTCTTATCTCTTACGCACATCCCTATTTGGCTTATTCATCATAGATTCTTGGCTTTAAGTGGGTTGAGGTGTCTTATGATGCGTCATAGATTCTCTTCCACATTTAGCCAAGTTTGACTTTCATGTGTCATAGAACCTCACAATTGGCATATTTTGTCATATGCGTCATGGATTCTCAAAGGAATCTCTTGCCACATCGCATATCTATGGGTGACAAATCCAATGCCCTCACTTTGAGTGTTGATTATAAAATGGACACTCTTTCTCTCATTTAAGGTCTTCTTGAAGTCTTGGAAGCCTTTAGGTCCTAATTTCTTTTAGATTTCTCATTCCATCTCTTGCATTCAAATCACAACTTCAAGTATTCTCATGGCATTATCCACATCATAGACTTTTGCCTCAATTTTGTGTGCACTATAGGAAACTTTGGAGCTACAATCATTTGGGGAAGAAAGAAGGACATGGGAGCTACAAATGAAAGAGGGGGTTTCTATTGCTTTCTTTATTAGTTTGGCTTTCATGGTAGACTAGTGGGTGCTAATGTATGTTGATTGAGTTTTGTGATTTTCTCATAGTATGTTATGCATTTAACCCATTTTCTGGTCCTACACATCCCCACCCCAATTTTACTTTCTATTTGGAAGGTTTATGGGTCACCAAAATTCTATTTCCATGTGTTATAAATGTTTATCCTTCTCATGCATATAGTAGATTAGATGAATGAATGGTGAATGGATCAAGTATTGAATTGATTTAAATTTTTTGAGGTTATTGATTCACCCCTCCCCTCTTAGTAACCTAGCTAGTCTTGATTATTTCCAACAGATAAGTCCAATTATAGGATAAGCCTCATAACCATACATTGATGGATCCTAAGATTGTTGATCATAACCATAAACTGCATATCCTTGACCATAATGTAATGTCCCAAAATAGAGCCTAAATACAAAGTTAAATTAAAAAAAAAAATTAAATATAATCATAATAATAATAATCATGTTAATCAAATAAATAATAATACACTATGAAATATTATTATTCAAATTATTATAATAAAGAAAGAAAATATTTTTAATAATATTATATAATATAATTTATTATTACAAATATGATTAAGAAGTAACATATAACATAATATTATGAATCATCTATTTTAAGATGATGAATAGAATTAAAATAAAATACTAAATTATGATTATAATCTTATCCCAAGTCAATATTGTAATATTAAAAATATATTAATATAAAAAATATAACATATCAATATAAATAAAATAATAACAAACATCAAATATGATAGAGCTACATGTACTTAATCACGATGCTTCTGAGGGATATATATAGAAATGTGATCATGAAGTAAAGAAAATATTAACATCATATTTACACTAAGTATGGACAAAATATTGAATTATGTACAATAGAGTTAGAAGGTGTAAATAGGGTTCATTAAAAAAAAAAAGAAAAAAAAAAGGTTCAGGAAATGTAAGCTTTGCCAAGACAAGATTTAGAACCTTGGTTAAATCATTATTAGCTTAATAAGAATATTAGGGACTATTAAAAAAGTACTCTAAAATATGTTGGATATTTTAGAATATCCTCCCTCTTTATAGCTAATTAAAGTAAGAAAATAGAACAAATATTATTCCTACATTAGCAAATTCTTAACAAGATTTTTATATGGGCATGTTTATAATGTGACTATAATGTCTTCTCATTGTAGTTTGATTTTGAATTGCAATCCTTGTAGCACAAGTTAAACACATGGTTTCTTTGTATTTCTCTCAATTGGATACATAGAGGGTCAATTACAAAAAGAATAAGGCCAAATATTAAAGGTTGCACTTATATGTTGAAGCATAGAAAAGATACATGGGCTCATATTGACAAAATCTATTTCTTATTTAGACCATATTAAAAAATGGCTTAGGAACAAGTATCATTGCAATGTAACTAAACTTAGCTACATAACTATTTATTATACTAAGTATTCACCTATTGAAACATATATATCAAAACCAATAGTGAACCTAAAAATTTAGTAAGCCTCATCACCTTATGCTTTGTCTTCTTGTAGGTCCTCTTCTTCCTCCACCAAAGGAAAAGTGTGCCTATTGTCTCTAGAAATCACCCCTTCAACATAGTCCTTAAAGACTAGAGTTACCTACTTCTATTTGCAATGTGTAGCCAACACCTATCCCTACAACCCACCCTTAGGGCCTCATAAGATTCCTTCAAAAATCCCATGGTTCGCATAGTTTAATTACTAATATTAGTGGCCTTGACCTCTTTTTTTATCACTCTAGACAGTGATTAGAGTGAATAGCATACTTCCTTATGATGCTATAAATGGTGAACCTATCAAGGACATTTACAACCAGAAATGGAGGCAATCTTTACACCAAAATATAGTAATGATAATCGTCATCTCTCATTCCTATGAAAAATCACTTCATTCATATTACTACAAAAAAAAACATTTTCAATCTCTACAAAGATTGTCCCTAATATTTTTCAAATATTTTTCCTAGATTGTTGGAAAATTGTTTGGTATAATAATTCCTGGATGGAAAGTAGAAGTATAAAATTGCTTGGTGTAAATCGAAGAATGAAAATAGAAGAGTATTCCATTGCTTATTAAACAATTTTGCAGTTCATTGTCAAATTACCTTTGGAATGTAATTTTGGATGGCAATGCCAATAATAGTTGGTTAACCATTTACATATTTTATATTGCATACATTATAGAATTATATAGCTTTTCACTAGTAAGTTAGTATCTTAGTTACCATATTTCCTCATCTTTCTCACCTCAAGATCTTGGTAATTAAAATGTGCCAAGGTTTGGATTTCATACTAACATTTGCAAAAAACATTTAATAAGATTAGTTGGAAATATTACATTTTGTTGCACTAAAAATTATAACCCTTAGGGTGTTCAAAAGTATGTGATCTTGATTATATGTTTTTTATTTTGATTGTAGGTGGTTTAAATGAAGTAAAAATAGCAACACTTTTGAGCATTGGACACAATAAATCTCAAAAACATTAATATAAAGTTAAACATAGAAGTAACTATTTTCAGTTTCTCTTTTGATTTACTTTACCTTGTGTTTATGGAGAAAAAAAAATTAGTAAAATTTGATTTTCTAAGTTTAAAATAAGGATTCTAAAGGTAAAGAAATTACAAAAAAAACAAAAAGACATCAATTTTCACCTCCAAAAGTGGCACATCTTGCAAAAATTGCTCATAGAGATCTCTTTTGACCATTGTAGTACTCATTACTATTGTTTGGAATGTGTTCCTATCAACTACCCAAAGCATGCAGTTTGAGAATGCCTACTCAAGAAAAAAAGGTTGATGAGAAAGCTAGGAATAAGAACAAACATGAGCATTCTTCATCTTTTTCCAAATTTACCTTATGGTTGCTACTCTTGGAGCATTGTAGAGCAAAGCAAGCTCTCCAAAATTGTCATCACCTTTTCTATATCTCTTCACCATCCTTGAATTTTTCTCATTAGATCCCTCTATCCACACATCATAAGTCCCTTCCTAAAAAGTAAAGATGACTAGGCCAATTAACGCCTTAAAAAGGGCTAGTTTCTATTTATCAAAAGTTGTCTAGCCACACAAAAACCATAAGACATAAATTCTTTTTTTTGTAGTAGTTTTTGCCTTCCCACATGCCAAATTTCATGTCACATTTAACATAAATCCAAACCATATGCGGTTGATTAGCCCAAATATGTTTACCTTAAGAAATTTGAAGAGTGCATAATAAAGACTACTAATGGCTATGACAAATGATGCAACAAGGAATGTGAGGCCAAGAAAGGAGGAAATGGAAAGTGAAGATGGTTAAAAGGGATCCATTCTATCCCCCCTTTTTGTACTAATAAATATTATGGTAATGAATACCAGGGGATGCCCTACTAGTGAATCTCAAAATATAGTTCAATCCAACTGAGTGGGAAGTTGTAACAAAATACAAATGAGAGTGCAACATGCAACATGTGGTGGTGGAGAAGGGATGTTGGTTGGAGTGACTCTCCAGGGAATAGATTATGTCATACTTTTTTATGTGGAATTTTCATGTTATTTCCATTCTTGAGAGATGAATCATAAGATTCATAGTGGCTAGATATGCTCTTGTTGTGTGATTATTTCAGCACAAGTTTGTAAGACCAGCATGACCATATGACTCTCTAGATTAGAAAGGCCTATCACCATATATAATTAAGGTTTTAAATATTTAAAAACTTATCAAGACATATCTTTGGTATAGTCTTACATAGGGAAAGCTTTCCAAGGCATATTAAACATAACAATAATGGTGGGCATGATGGGTTTGATAGTTTTATGAATTCATTTTATTTAAAACAGTCTTTTTTAAAGAGGGAAAAAGAAGTGGTGAAGCATAATGAATACACTTCTTCCCATGGATGCTATGAAGATTTTTTTCCCCTATTTCTCCTAACTCAGTATTAAAGTCAGATTATCCGTTAAATCTTGATGGGAAGGAACATAACCCACATCAAATCAAGGACTCTTTGGAAGCTCCTTTGGGAGTTAGAGTTGACTTCTTTCCAAGGGATTACCATTATAAATATGAATATTCTTTTCATTATCAAAACATATTGCAAAGATTTATTTTCTTGTGATTCATCAACATTGTGACTTTCATCATAGTTGGGTAAGCATTGGTGCTTTTTGTTGACAGTTTTAAGAGGCTAGAGTTCATAATCTTGTTTATCAAAGTTTTAATTTAAGAAACATATTTGCATGGTCTTTAACCATACAAATTATACCCATGTACATGTCAAAATTTATGAGACAATTTTACATTTTCATGTGTTAATTTGGTTTTAGATGTCATGTAAATAAATTGTATAGTTCAAGGGTTCTCTTGAACATATTGTATAGATTGAAACTTTGTCTTGAATATATTGACATATGGGTGTCTTAAGAATGGAATCTAAGGGTACAAGAAAGTTGGAATTTCAAGGATATAGTGAATGGACACTTCAAATAAGAGCAAGAATTTTGACTCTTTTTTCAATAATCTCTATAGTAAAATGTTATAGCAATAATCTATATCTAGCTTCAAATCTCATGATTTGGCACATGTTTGGAGATTGCTATAAAATTTGTTGAATTTGGCTCCACACCTTCTAATTACATTTTCTTGGAAGTTTCTAAATCCTTTTCAACAAATTTTTTTTATGTATGCCTAGCAATGAGTACATTCCATGAGATGATAAATTTGGCTTCATACTTTCTAATTACATTTTCTTGGAAGATTATAACACAACTTTAACAAATTCATTTTCTTTATATCTAGAAATGATTGAATTCCATGAGATGACATATATTTCACATATTCTATCAACATTTCATATTCCTTGTCTATACTTCCACAATTTTCATACATGTCTACTAGAACAATTGTGACTACATCTGACAAAAATGTTTGTATTATTTATACTTTAAAATATGTCCATATCATATTCCAAATCCCCTATTTTAGGAAAAGAAAGAAAGATGATGGTAAGGGTTGTGGAATTTACCTTTACAACTGTTAGTTACATTTGTATGAAAGTTTTGAAAGCCTTTTCAACAACACCATTTTGGTGCATATCCATCAATAATTGCAGTATAAGAGATGATATATTTTTTAGGCAATCTATCAAACATTTTGTGTGCCTTGTATATGCTTGCATAGTTTGGGTACATGTGTACCAGAGTATTTAAAACTATAATAAAAGACAAATTTTTATTCTATTTTGATGGATATCCATACCTTTCTCAAGATATTCTAATTTGGAATAGAAAGATAGAAAGCTAAAAATGGTTGTGGAGTCTAGCTTTCTACCTACAAATTGTATTTTCTTGGAATTTCTTAAAGCCTTATGAACAAAGTATATCATGCAATAAATGCAATCCATGATACCACATTTTGTTGATTAGTTTAAGTAGTGTGTCCATGAATCAATATTTTGCATACAAGTGTAGTTAACAAGTACAATATTTGACCAAATCCATCTATCTTTTATGCTTTGATGAATGTTTGTTCTATATTTCAAAGCTCCCATTTTGGCACAAGAATTTAGGATGATGGAAAAGGTTATGGAGTCTAGCTTTACACCTAATAATTCCACTTAACTGTAAATTTCTAAATCTTTTTTTCTTTTAAGAATTTCATCAAACAGTTCACGTGCCCTATCTCTTTTTCCACATTTCACCTACATGTCTATAGTCATTGTTTCTACTATGAAATCTGACATCAATGCTACAACTTGGGCTTAGAAACTTTATGCCAGATGCTCAAAGCTATGGGCCAACTAAATCTCATCCAACATTTTCTCAAATTTTTGCCTCCTTTTCCATTTCAATCAAGATGCTCACTTTGGGATCCCTTCCAAACATAATTGTATGAAGTATCATTATATATCTACTCTTTTCATCTTGTCCATGAAATATAGGGGATCCCCTCCGCCATTATTTTATCCATCATTTGGGAAGATAACTACTAGTTTTTTAATGTTGGCAACGTAGTTTTGGAATCATTTCATCAATATTTCTTTTCTACATTAAAACTTGATGAATACATAGGTCACCTGGGTAATATGAAAGAAGACGATTGACAACACCCTTTTCCAAATTTTACATTTTTAATGTGAAATATGTACTTGTGTCAAAATAGAACCACTGATATGATATCACCAAAAAATGTTCTAAAGAAGGCCTTTATAAACCTTAGAACTACCTCATAGATGCATCCAAGCCTACAACTATGATTATTGAACTCTTCCATAGTAAACATAATGTGTGAACAACCCATTGAACATGAGATATCAATGATAAATTTGGAGTGGTGCAAGATATTCTTAGATTTATCACAACCAAAATTATAGCCATCACCAATTATATAACTTGTCGAGGTTAAATTTTATCCACTACTCTTGATAAAGGTGTGCCACGGTTTTTCAGTACAAAAAATTGATCTATTAGATAGAAAAAGGAGTCATAGATTGGTTACAACAAAATTTCTAACCTTTGACTTATGATAGGTCCTTTGACCTTAAGAGTGTGGGCTAAATAACTATTCAGTAGGATCTTATAGGACCGATTGTCAAAAATTGCTACACCGTACTTCTTTCGATGTGTAGTAGAGTTGGTACCCATTCTTTCTCAGGAAAGTTTTTTTTACCTTTTTTTATTTTTGAAAAATGAAAAATATTTTTAGAGGATAAAATATATTATTCTTTCATTTAGTTTCATGTTTTTTCTAGAGTTTTTATATCTAATGTTTTAAAAAATCATATTTCCCTTCCAAAAAGTTCTATCATTTTGCAATAGCTATTTTTTTACTTTGGTTTTATTAATTCTAGATCTGGAGCACAGTGGGGGATATCAGAGATGCAAGTTTGAAATATTCAATCTAGCTTTTTTTTCCATATTCACAAAGAAGCTCCTATTTAGAGCATAAGAGTGGCATCAAGGCCACCTTATTGGCCTCATTGATTTACTAGTAGTGGTCTTAATCTTGCCACCACAAGTTAGAAAAATCTAAAAATAAAAAATGGTAGTGCATGGAGGTGTAATCACCTAAAAATGGTCATCTAGACTATTACCCCCCTTTTCAACATTTTGGCTAAATTAATTTAATCACTTACCTAAGCCAAATTGCTAATAATCAATTTATTTGATTATAACCTATAGTTTGACTATGCTATCCTAAGTTCATTATTTGATTAAAAGAACATGCCCCCTTTTAATTAAATAAAAGACCCCATTCTTCTAACCCACTTAAAGTGCACACATAAAGTCATTTTTCTATTTTGCAATTAAAAGAAAAGGCTTTGTGACTTTTGTCTTATATGACAAGTCAACTTATATTCTATTGGTTGACTTGTGTGTGCACATGGATCACTCCTCTTTTTGAATTTCACCATTGATCATCCACCATCTTCATCTTAATCTCTACCATCCATACATCTTTAAAAGGGAGAGAGCTTTCCCCCTCGATCCATCCTCATTTGAATATTGTCATGCTGCAAGTTTTCTAACAAGTTTCTTGGGAGCTTTGTGGAGAAATTCTCATTTCTTGTCTCATTCTCTCATTCCATCATATTAGCATAAGATCATATGGCATTCTTAGCATAGTTGCATGTTAGTTTAGCTTTCATTCTTGCAAATAATCTCACATAGCTTAATATTTGGTTTTGTAATACTCTCATACATGCTTAGCATAGCTGCATTTTGCATTATCATCTTAGCTTAGTTTCCATACTTGCATTGCATTCTTGAGGGATTCCTTGAAGATATTTGCACTCTTGCTCTTGTCTCAAAGAACCTCACGTTGCATGGTTTACTAGTAAGAAGCACATTTCTAAAGCTTGGCTGAGAGCCTTCATGCTTGAAAACTAGCTTCTTGCACTCCGTGGATAGGGAGCTCTAAGCTAGCATCCAAGCATTCCAACTCATGGAATCGTTTGGATAGAAGGGTTTAGAGTGTGACACAATTCAAGTGTACATTTTTGGCGCCCACCGTGGGGCATGAATCAAGTTTCTAGCTCCATTTGCTTTCATTTCTCATCTCTATTTTTTTTTTACAGCAGCATATTGGATCTAATCAAGTGCTTTTGTAGAATTATCACTTGGATTTTAAGGCCAACTCATAAGTAGATTGGTTTGAAGGCCAAAAATCTAGTTGGTTTAAATATTTGATCATATATTTTAAACCGCTTGGATTTTGGTTCTAAAATTCTTTTTTCAAGTTTCTTAGGTGTTCAAAATGTCCTAGTCTGATTTTCAGAGCATTTTGATGTGATTTGCGAAAGTTATGATATTTTCTTTTATTTTCATAAAAAGTCATTTCTAGTCGTACATCAGCATATTTTTCAGAACAACTTACATTTCTAGAAAGAGTTTTCAATTCTAATGGGGGTTCTTTCTTTGTGTTTTGAATTTTTAGGTTGTATTAAGGATCAAAAACTTGATTTGAGAAATTTGTCTTGTTTTGACAAAATCAATCTCTAGAGCGCAAATGAAGAGATTTTTTTAAATTTCTTGCATTTTTGAAAAAAACTCTCTAATTTTTAACAGGGGTCTCTTCTTTTCATTTTTATTTTTGAATATAAAATCATAGCAAACAAGTCCAATCTTGTTGACTAGGTCAAAACCAAAGAGTAAAAATGAGAGCATTTGTGATTAACTTGCACTTTCTTTGCATGTACTTGGTTGGAAGATAAATTGGATTTTGAGACAACTCACCACTTTTTATTGCAGATTTTTATGTTATTTCACACTAACTTTTGGTGCTAACAAGTTGTGATTATAGGTTGCCATCCTTATGAAAGACATTTGAAATATTGCATAAAAAGAACGCATGTCAAAGCTTCAAATGCGCAAGGGCTACTAACATTGTTTGCAAGGCTGCCCAAAACATAAAAACTCAAACTTGCTTGATTTTTGTTTCCATGTGTGACATTGAATAATTGTTCATTTTTTATAGGCACATAAAACTTGTGATTGAATTCTTTTGGTAATAGGAGAGTATGCTCTTCACCCTTGTGGTGAATCAGAAATCTTGACTTGCCATTTGGTTTCAAAAGCAAGGAGTAACTGAATCTTCCTAGTGTGATTGGGAGAAAATGATTGGAATAGGAGAGTATGCTCTTCACCCTTGTAGTGAACCAAAAATCTTGACTTTCGAAAGTTGATCCACTTTGTGTAGTTAGAATCCTTTAGAGGGCCTACTCTCGGACAACCTGAGAGGAACGACCCCAGTGGGGACAAGCCGGTTACCTGGCTCTTCCAACCCACTATAAACTCAAGGCTACCAAGGACATAAAACTTTGGTAGACGTAGTGTTTGTCTTCGCCTAGTGTGATCACTTATGGGATTTCAACCATAGGGAGATCACTAGGCAAGAATGCTTAAGGTACTCTTGTGGTCGTGACATCAGTTACTCATCGCAAGGTGAGGTGTCCCGTAATTGGGAGCAAGAGGAACACTATGAACGGAAGCCTGATCTAAAAACCCTAAGTTAGTAACTACCCTTTTTAGCCGCTCAACTTCTTGGTGCAAGGATCGATCCTAGTGGACTACCCGGATCACCCCAATATTTACACTCACCATATGTGTTCCCTTGGTTGTGCTTATGGCACTTCCATGACAAAGCGAATATCTCTTGTGGGAAACCACTTGGTGTAAGGTGAATGAGCATCAAGCGTGGGCCAAGTTGTTGAGTAATGAACCATGACTCTAAGGTAGATTGCTTGGCTATTGTTTTCGATGTTTTGACTAGTGTTAACATTCTTGCAACATAAACATTTCGATAAAAAGTTGTTAGGAAGTCCATTCTGATATCCCAAATGCGTATTGACAAGGTTGTTTTTACCCTTGATCAATTGTTTTGAGACATATTACAACACTTACTATTTGCAAACCTTGCTATTTACTGATACAAACTAAAATAAAATGTTGTATGATTAAAACGACTGTTTGATTGACAAATTGAAATGAACTTCAAACCAAAAAATTGACTTTTTTTGCACAAAACTAACACTCTGTCGCACACTTTTAGGATAAATATCACGTGACATTTTTTTAAAAAATTATGTCGCATGTCTTGGTAAATTCTATCGCACTGTGTCTGAGATTCTATCGCACTTGGGTCAAATATTTGTCACCTAAGAAAAATGTGTTGCACCGTTCCTGAAATTTTGTAGCGCGACACTATTTGCTAAACTTATGTCGCCCTCCTTTTGAGAAAGTATTGCCTAGAGTCATTTTGGGTCAAAAATAGAGTTTGCCGTTGGATTTTTTCGTCTAAGGAGCATCATGTTGGTCACCCTTGATCCTGGCTATGTATCAGTGTGTGAAGAATTTGTCCTAGGTTGAAAAGATGGGTTTAGTCCATCGAATGTAAGTCATGAAACGTCTTGATGAATCACTTGTCAAAATTCAGCTATTATTTTATTCTAGTTATCCTCTATTGAGCTTCTCACTCGTCCGCTCGGCTCGAGTCACCTGTGCTGTAAGATCTTGAGCACTGTTTGACAAGCCATCTATCACATTTTGATAAGTGACTAGTCTTGATCGTAAAAGCTTCAAATTCGGCTAGCTTTTCTTGTCCTACTAAACAAAGACAACTCTTTACATGCTGATCACAACTAGATATCAAGTTGGTAACGGTAGCCACACGCCTTTCATTTTCAAGCAATTGGAAACACCACCCAAACGTCCTTGCAAACAACCTTGTGATAAGAATCTCAAATTTTCTCAAACACAAACAGCTAACGTTCGGCACAACCCACTTTATAGTTTTGAAAATCCATTTGGTACACCCTTTGAGACACCCGAGGATACGAGTGGTATAGTCACTATGGTGCACCCTGATGAAATTAAATGTCACTTAGAAGAACAAGCACGTGAAACCCAAAAGACTTTAGAGGCTATATATGCTATGGAGAGAGAAAATCAACAAGCTGAAACTGACAATCAGGCATGCTATATAGGATATAAAGGAAATTGTCCTCGAAATCCTTTTGAGAACAATGATGGTAATCACATGCCTCTAAGGACTCCTAGAGCTACCGCTGGCGCATGTCCTTCACCTAAACCATCTCATCATGATAGTGATGAAGAAGTAACTAGCAAAGACGTGATCAAATTTCAACAAGATGGCTTCGCCCAAAAACTAATGCTCAGAGCTTTAGAGGAAAATGGAGACCAATACTTCCAATACATGATAGCTAGGGGATGAAAACTCCCTCAAGTTTTTAATGCTGAACATATTATTCCAAATGAGAGCCCACTGAGGCTAAAATCTTAAGGGAAGAAATACATGAACTAAGGAAACAATTTGCACAACTGCAAACTTCAAAAGAGCCACCTAAGACATCATTTGTTAAATCAATTTGCGCTCTTCCATTTGATAGGAGTCTATACATGCTGCCATTTCCTAAGGATATAGAGGTTCCTAAGTATGACAAATACGATGGAAATGGTGACCCTCATAACCATGTGAGACATTTCTATGCTATTAGCATGGACTTTATGCATGAAGTCACCTTTCTTATGCGTTTGTTTCCTAGAAGTCTAAGAGGACAAGCTATGGAATGGTTCACAAAATTGAGTCCTCTTAAAACATTTGAAAAACTTGCGCAATGCTTCATCCAGCAATATTCATACAACATTCAACATCCTGTGACTATGCTAGACTTATGCAACATCAAACAAAAACCAGGAGAATCTTTTACAATATACCTCCAACGATGGAGATATTTATACTCTCGGTATCCTCAGCAAGTGCCTGTGCTGAAAAAATTGACATTTTTGTCAATACGCTTGTACCTGAATTATACTCTGATCTAAGAAAATAGTTATTCACATCCTTCAATGCCATGGTAGAAAGTGCATATCGCATTGAGGATGTTGCTATCAAAAGAGGTGATATTGCCATAAACATGGATAGAGTTAACAATGGAAACGGTAAAGACAAAGGCAAACCTTGGAACAAAAACAAGTATGTTGTCAATGATGGAGTAGTGGACACTCCTAAGACTAAGGAACCTACATTTAACCTTTCCAATGTCATCTATGTAGCAAAGAAACAAGAAGGTTCAAAACCACAAACCTTTGACAAAGGCTCTAAATTTGCAAAGAAGCGACGTGTTTACACACCTATGGTCGAACCTTATGAAGTGGTTTTAAAAACCTTAATTGCAAAAAAATTGGTTACCTTGCCAGACAACTCATGTCCTTATGATCCACCCGTTAGACCTCCATGGTGGAGAGAAGATCATACTTGCAGCTATCACCGAAGTAAAGGACATAACATAGAGAATTGCTTCAAACTCAAAGATGTAATTCAAGACCTCATCGAAGCTGGCAAAGTTGTTACAGATGGCCTTGTTAAGAATACTAATCATAAGGCTTTCCAAAAACCATTACCTGAATATGAAAAGGGTGAGACCTCAAGGGTAGCTGCCAAAAGGAATCATGATGCCAAAATCAGTTATGCTTACGCTAACACTGATAATGTTATAAGCATGATTGAGCCCATTGAATACATATGTATGGCAAGCTCCAACAATGACAACTAGCCAAATTATGATGCTAAATATGAACGACCAAGAGTGGTCTTAAGGACACGATCCACTCCTCAAGATCATAATGATACTAGACCCAAGGTGGTACTCCGAGTGGCTGAGTCTTCATCTTCTCAAGGTGAACCACTCAACGCTATCACTAGGGGGCAATCTAAGGTTGTCCTAAAAGTTACTAATGATCCTAAAAATGCTTCATCGTCTAAGCAACCAATTACTTCGAAGATCTCCAACTACAATCTTGTTAGCCAACTGCAATGCACACAAGCACAAATCTCCATTTTTGAATTGCTAGAGTTATCTCCTTTGCACAGGGATATCCTTGAGAAATCTTTACGTTCTGCCAATGTTCCCATAGATATTGATGCAGAACAATTCGAAGCTATGGTGAACCACATCTCCTTGCCTCACTATCTCACCTTTTTTGAAGAAGATGACCGAGCTCTCAGTCATCCCCATAACCTTGCTCTTCATATCAAAGTTCAAATCTTTCGTACCCGCGTCCGTCGAGTCCTAATAGATAATGGTGCAGGGTTAAATATCATTTCGTTCAATGTAATCCAACAATTGGGCATGTCTGAATTTGCCATCAATCCTAAGCGCAAGATCACTATAAAGGCCTATGATGAGGTTGAAAGGCCTTCTAAAGGTCTAATTGTACTTCCAATCAGAGTTGGTCCAGTTGAGAAGAATGTCATTTTCCAAGTCTTAGACATACCACTTGCATACAACTTGTTGTTGGGACAACCATGGATTCACGATATGCAAGCAGTACCCTCTACATACCATCAGTGCATTAAGTTCCCTTTTAATGGTACTGAAGTGGTTGTCCTCGGCGATAACTCCATGTCTATCAACACATTATCTATTGCTGAAACGCTAGTCCCTCACAATCGCTCTTCTCATGAGCTAGCACCATCTTTCACAGAATGTGAACAAAAATTGAAAATGATGAGCCTTGGTATGGGCGAGTACACTTTGGACTCTATTGCTACCTTACCAATTTCCCCTCGGTCTTATGGGAAACCAACTATTCCAAAAAAGTCTTCTGCTTCTGCTATGACACTTTTTGCCACTTTTGTACAATCTTCCATACCACTGGAAGCAAAGAAGGAAGAACAAGCCATTAGGGACTGGATCTACAGAGAAGAGGAAGACGAGGAGGTTACAATGAGTACCCCTATTTCTCCCAAAAAATATGGAAAAGGCTATAAATTTTTGACAAAAATGGGCTACCAGGGCCACGGGTCCTTAACTGGTTGTAAGAACGCTCTAGTTGAACCTTTAAGTCACACTCAAGGTCATGATACTTGAGACACCGCTGGTCTAGGCTTTGGGCTAGACAATAATATACCAAACTGTGATCGAAGATTGCTCATGTCTAGTGAATCGGAGGATGATGACTCTCCCATAATTACTACTACTGCACAAGATGAAGGCTTTGTTCCTCTCACTTCCCTCCTTTGGGGAGAAGAAATAGTGACTGCTAATAATGAAGATGCTTCTACCTCCCAACAATAGGAACAAGAAGGGTCTACTTCTGAGGATATAAATATAGGACGAATGAGGTAGAATATTGCTCATCTCATAGATAGGGGTCAAAGTATAGATTCTCATGAGTATGAGTGGGAAAGCCTCTTTGATGCATCTTGCGAGCTAGGGGTGGATGTCATTCATGCCTATGTAACCCAACCTGATTTAGTCGAATGGTCTAGTATGGGGTCGGATGAGTTTGACTCACAACATGTCTCAATGGATCATGCTAGTTCCTCCAGGACTATTCCTGAGCTGGACTCTTTTGTGACATTTTCTATAGGCTCAACTTCACAGGTCACCAGAGATGACTCCTTCCATATCAATCACATTGAAACTTCTCCCTTGCTCTCGCTAATTTACCCAGATCTCATAGATTGGTCTATCCAAAATCAAAGACCTAAAATACGGTCTTTCCAAAATGACTATGAGATCGCTTGTTATCTAAACACAATTGAACCTGTCATTTCTTCCACCAGTGAACCTGCGGTTAACATGATTAAATCAGATATCAAGTACCTTAGTCAAAAAATTAAAAGGAAAAATAAGTGATTAGATGGTAAAAACCACATTGTGGCAGTGTCTGACCCTCAAAAAAGTAAAAATAAAGGCATATCTAATGGTGAAAACCTCTCTGAGGCACCTGCGGATGAGGTACTTGGTAGTCTGCCAAGCTATTTCCAGGATATATCTTCAGTTCTAGTCAAACCTACATAGCCTATCAACTTGGGAACAGAAGAATATCCTCAGATTATCCATACAGCTCAATCTTTGTCAGACGAAGAAAAGACACAGTTTGCTCAATTCTTTCAAGACAAGAAGGTCAACTTCGCATGGACATACTCTAACATGCTAGGGCTTGATATAGATCTCATCATGCATCACTTATCAATCTCACCAGATGTCAAGCCTGTCAAATAGAAGTTGAGAAAAATGCATCCACATGTGGCCCTACTGGTCAAGACAGAGTTAGAAAAACTATTGAATGCAAACTTCATTAGGGCCATTGATTATGCCGAGTGGATTTCCAACATTGTACATGTCTCCAAGCATGACAAATCCATACGATTTTGTACTAATTTTAGAGATCTCAATAAAGTGTGCCCCAAGGATGACTTTCCACTACCAAACATTGATATGATAGCGGACATGACTATGGGTTATGAGATGTACTCACTCATGGATGGATTTTCTGGGTACAACCAAATAAAGATAGCTCTAGCAAACCAAGAAAAAACAACCTTTACATGTGCATGGGGTACCTTTTGCTGGAATGTCATGCCTTTTGGGCTCAAAAATGTTGGCACTACATATCAAAGAGCAATGACAACCATCTTTCATGATATGATGCATAAAAACATGGAAGACTATGTTGATGACGCATTGGCAAAATCAAAGAAACGAGACACACATCTCAAAGACCTTAGTTTGATATTGGACCATATAAAACAATTCCAACTTAGGTTGAATCCAAAAAAATGTGCCTTTGGTGTCAATTCTGGAAAATTTCTAGGTTATATCATTTCAGCAAAATGCATTGAGGTTGACCTTGAAAAGGTCCAAGCTATCATGGATATGCCTCCACCAAAGACTATCAATCAGCTTAGAGGTCTGCAAGGATGGCTACAATCCATAAGAAGAATTATCTCTCAATTAGTTGATAAGGCTCAACCTTTCAATAAAAATCTACATAAAGGATCTACCCATATTTGGAACAATGACTGTCAACAAAGCTTAGACCAAATCAAAGGCTACTTGGCAAAACTACCATTTTTGATGCCACCCATTCTGGGAAAACCTTTGATTCTATACATTTCAGCTATGGATTCTTCTCTAGGAGCACTCTTAGCCCAAAGTGATGAGACGGGTAAAGAAAGAGCCATATACTATATCAGTCGAACTTTGGTGGCTTATGAATTAAATTATACAAGTATAGAGAAGGCATGCCTTGTTGTAGTTTTTGCCTCCCAAAAACTTCGGCATTATATGTTGGCCCATACAGTTCACTTGATTGCCAAGATAGACCCTTTGAAATATTTATTAAGTAAAGTTGCACTTACCGGTCGCCTTGCTAAATGGATGATGATTCTTTTTGAATTTGACATTCAGTATGTTGAACGTAAGGCAATCAAAGGACATGCCATAGCTGACCAATTGGCTGACTTCCCACTTGAAGATGTAGCACCTATGCAAATTGAGTTTCCAGATGCCTCGATCATGAACATTACTGACAGAACATGGAAGATGTTTTTTGATGGATCCTATACACAAAATGGAGCAGGAGCAGGGGTGTTGTTTGTTTCCCCTCATGGTTATACGATCCCAAAGTCCTACAAATTATTGTTCCCATGTACAAACAATATTACAGAGTATGAAGCATTAAAAAATGGGATCAAAATGGCCCTTGAATGGCGAATAACTGAGCTACACATCTATGGGGATTCTCAACTGGTTGTGAACCAAGTGAATAATGAATATCAAACAAAGGATGACAAGTTGATCCCTTATAAAAATTTGATAGATGCTCTAAGGAATTATTTTACCTTTGTAACATTCCAACAGATTCCTAGAGAAAAAAACAAGGCTATTGATGCTATGGCCACCTTAGCATCTATCCTCCAATTACAAGAACATGAATCACGATTTGAGTTCCTGGTGGAAGAATTGCGCCATCCAGCCTATGATTCCTTAGATAACTAGGTGATCTACAGTGTTGTGGGTCACGATTCCTCCCGCTATGCAGCTATTTTCTCCTACCTACATGATCAGGTTATCCCTGAAACCCTCACGAGCAACCAAAAATGCCAACTCCTTTGTAATGCTTCACACTACACTTTGGTCTCTGGTGACTTGTATAGGAAGGGTCTAGATGAAACGTTGTTTAGGTGTTTAGAGCTAGAAGAGTCCGAGAAGGCACTTGCCAAAGTCCACGATGGCATTTGTGGGGCACATTCTAATGGCCTTGCACTTGCCCAAAAATTGCTTAGGACAGGTTATTACTGGCCCACCATGCAAGCTGACGCTGTGCACTATGCAAAGTCCTGTCAGAAATGTCAACTCCATGGCAACTTGATACATGCTCTCGGGTGAGAGTTAATCCCTTCTGTGACATATTGGCCATTTCAGCAATGGGCCTTTGACTTGGTAGGAAAGATTCATCCAAGTTCATCCAACAGTCATAAATTCATCATCGTAGCAATGGAGTATTTCACTAAATGGGTTGAAGTTGTACCATTATCTGCTGCTACAGGCAAACATGTTGCCCTATTTATACTGAATCACATCATTTGCCAATATGGTATCCCATCCTCTATTGTTACGGATAATGGAGGGTAGTTCAATAATAAGGACTTAAAATAGTTGTGCAAAAAATTTTGAATTAAACAACACTGGTCCTCCATTTACTATCCCCAAGGGAATGGCCAAGTTGAGGCCTCTAATAAAACACTGCTGAAAATCCTACACCGCACAGTTCACAAGTCTGGGAAAGATTGGCACTTGCAAATAAATCCGGCACTTTGGGCCTATAGAACCTCTATTCATACTCCTACAGGGGCTACGCCCTTTTCTCTAGTCTATGGCTCTGAGGTTGTTCTCCCATTAGAAGTCGAGATACCTTCTTTGCACATCTCCTTACATGGGTTAATAACCGATGAAGATCATAGAGCTATGTGAGTACAGGAATTAGAGACTCTGGATGAATGTCGCAAGGCTACTTTTGATCACATGAGAGCTTATTAGAAGCACATGTCTACACAATATAACAAGAAGGTTCACCCCCGTGAGTTCCAAGTTGGTGAACTCATGCTTAGAGAGAATCCCAAAAATCAGCAAAATTAGGAACAGAAAGGGAAATTTGAACCTAATTGGTTGGGTCCTTACATTATCACAGTAGCATTTGGGTCTAGTGCTTACCAATTGTCTACATCAGAGGGTGAAGAACTTGCAGAGCCTATCAACATCCTACACTTGAAGAAGTTCTATACTTAGAGGCTTGCTGCTCAACTATCTTGTATATATCTATGATCCTAAAAAAATCCTAAAAAATCATAAAATGTCCTGAAAAAATGATCATCTTAGTAAAAACCCAGCAATAGGCACTTTGATGTATCACCAAAAAAAAAAAAAAAACTGCCAAAGTGGTGAAAACCTTGAAACAAGTGCTACTTGAAACCCTTGCACCTATGTCTATCAATCTCAATCATCCACTTCGCTACACATTTCCTAACTTGGAATTGTTTCTTGTCCTCATCTTGGGGGCATAGCTACTTAGCCTATTGAGGTATTCTTGTGCATTAGGGTTCCTTTGACAACTCACAAAACAATGTTTCTCAACACTACCCCCACCCACTTTGACATCAAGTGTTTTTCAAACACTTTACAGATAGTTTACCTATGGTCTCCGATGTCGCGATATTTCTCACTATCAGAATCAAGTCTGGAAGAAATGGCCAGGTGACTTACACACATGCACTTTAAGACTTAAACGACTGAGCTATGCTGATCTTTATCTACTTTGTGTGCTGTCTATGATGATTCCTTTGCCATGTGTTCCTTCCCTAATAGTCTTTCAAGGATGTCATTGACTAGAAGACTGGGGGCATGGGGCATGTCTTCTTGATTTCTACTTGTGGGTATACTTTTTTTGTCTATAGTGTTGTAAGCATTCGTGCTTGTCCAATTCAACACTTTGACTTATAAATGTATCATCCTTAACTATTTCGCAAGATCGCACTCAGGGTTTATCCTGGCGCTTATGCCTTGATACAGGTGTAATCTTGCTAAATTAAACTTAGGGAATCTAATCATGTAGTTATCTTGACTTACATGTCTCTGATGCTTAGATTGGATTTCCACATACCTATCTAATATCGATCATATTCATATCCTCATAGTTATACTAGTGATGGTTGTATCATCTCATGATGTCCATAAATAAATGCTCAATGATGAAATTAAGAGTCTAAATGTTATGTGCTTCTTGCTGGTAAACCACTTTGCATATTAGCTTTCATTTTAGGTTCATTTTCTAGCTTATTCTTGCATTCTTGCATATGGGGAGAGCTCTCTCTTCATCTTTTCATAGACATATCAGCTAACTCCTTTCATATATTTCTTTACTTTCTTCTTGTTCATGTCTTTTCACCTTCTTAATCTTTCACTTCATCTCTTTTCTATCTTATCATCACATTATATAAAGTTTTGACCTCTTAAATAATTTCAACGTCCTAGATTCATTTTTGGGATCAAAATCCAAATTCGAGTTCATCTTGATGGTCAAAATTGTCTTTTAAAATTCTACTTTCTTCTAAGTAGTTAGCTAACCTTTTGAGGTCTAATCTTTGAATCATCACTGGGGCATCTTCATTTCTTCATGTCTTCATCATTTCCATACTTCATATCTACTTCAATTCACTATTTCATGTCTAAAATCACCTTTCTACTCGTTTCAACCTAATTTTTATGTTATATCCTTCAAGGTCAACTCTAGTCAAACTGGGGCATTTTATCAATTTTTTTATAGTCATTATTGGGTTCTAATCATCTATCTATCATCTTGGACATTGCTATATTCTAATTTTCTCATGTCCAACCAATTTTTGCATCCCCTTACCTCATTTCGATTTCGATCCCGAGGGGGCAGAAATACTCTATTGTTGATTGTTACAACTATCTACTTCTTTGGAGCACTTGTTTGATCTTTTCACTTGCTCTTGATCTATCTACTTTGCTAAGTGTTAGTATTCTTCTTGAATTCTAACATCATCTCTATCCTAGTGTTTAGTACTACTGCTATCAGACTAAACATTTAGGATTTGCTATCTCTTTCTGCATTTCATTTTTTGAAATCAGATATCTATATCTATCACTGCCTACTTGGCTTTATATTTTCTTTGACTTAATGTGTTCCCAAATTGATCACGCATTAGTCAAAGAGGGGCAAATTTAATCACCTAAAAATGGTCATCTAGACTATTACCCCCCTTTTCAACATTTTGGCTAAATTAATTTAATCACCTACCTAAGCCAAATTGCTAATAATCAATTTATTTGATTATAACCTATAGTTTGACTATGCTATCCTAAGTTCATTATTTGATTAAAAGAACATGTCCCCTTTTAATTAAATAAAAGACCCCATTCTTCTAACCCACTTAAAGTGCACACATAAAGTCCTTTTTCTATTTTGCAATTAAAAGAAAAGGCTTTGTGACTTTTGTCTTATATGACAAGTCAACTTATATTCTATTGGTTGACTTGTGTGTGCACATGGATCACTCCTCTTTTTGAATTCCACCGTTGATCATCCACCATCTTCATCTTGATCTCTACCATCCATACATCTTTAAAAGGGAGAGAGCTTTCCCCCTCGATCCATCCTCATTTGAATATTGTCATGCTGCAGGTTTTCTAACAGGTTTCTTGGGAGCTTTGTGGAGAATTTCTCATTTCTTGTATCATTCTCTCATTCCATCATATTATCATAAGATCATATGGAATTATTAGCATAGTTTTATGTTAGTTTAGCTTTCATTCTTGCAAATAATCTCACATAGCTTAATATTTATTTTTGTAATACTCTCATACATGCTTAGCATAGCTGCATTTTGCATTATCATCTTAGCTTAGTTTCCATACTTGCATTGCATTCTTGAGGGATTCCTTGAAGATATTTGCACTCTTGCTCTTGTCTCAAAGAACCTCATGTTGCATGGTTTACTAGTAAGAAGCACATTTCTAAGGCTTGGATGAGAGCCTCCATGCTTGAAAACTAGCTTCTTGCACTCCGTGGATAGGGAGCTCTAAGCCGGCATCCAAGCATTCCAACTCATGGAATCGTTTGGATAGAAGGGTTTAGAGTGTGACACAATTCAAGTGTACAGGAGGAAGCTAGTTGATGGGAGAATAAATGGAGGTCATGAACTAGATGAATAATGTATCACAAGATAGGATAGGACTTTAAATTTTTAAGCTTGATCGATAGAAAATAGAGATCAAATAGATTTGCACAAGAATGAAAAAGAGGACTTTCAAATGCCTAAATAAGTTTTAGAAAATAAGCTATAAGTTACAATTTATTAGAGGCAACTTTTTCAAGATCAAATTATGAAGTTAATATTTTACGTTACTACTAAGAAAATGCCAACTTTGTTTGACTTTCCACTTGTGGATATTATCACAGGAGGGTTTCTTTTCCATTTACCTTATATATTGGTAAATAAGATGCAAAGACAATATGTTTTTCCTCTAGAGTACCCATAGCTTCACCACAAGGTCATTCAGGTATTACATAGATACCTACTAGAAGATCAAGAGGTGAATTGACTAAATACAAAGTTTGATGGGTTTTTATGTGGTGGATAACAATTTTAACCAAAGGGATTGGACTAGGAGGATGGGTTATTTCTTTAGACTAAAACCTAGAGAGGTTCTTAAAAAACCCTTTTTGATGCATTAGACCTTAATTGACTAAAATTTGTTAACTGATGGAATATGTTTGAGCATACCATAGAAGAAGATGATGATGTTGGTGGATAGATCACTCCCAAATGTATGAACACATATCATATGACTATGAGTAAATATGATGTTGGATTGATGTCAGGTCCTCTTGCACTATAGCTAGCCATTAGGGTGATTGCATTAGTTGAAATCAGGAGACCTTTAGAGAATATCATTTACCACTTTTGCTACCTTTGGGTAAAAATTGACCATAAACTTTGGCATTAGCAACATTAAGACCTAAAATCCATTTCTTTATTTGTGGTGGATATCATTTTCTAGATTCACAATGGCAAAAGAAAGTACTATAGATCCATGATATTGACAAAGTTCATGGAAACTGAAGGCTCTAGAAAGATACATCCAAGAAAATAAATGACATGGTACTACATGCCACAGAGATCAGATGTTTAAGATTTTTTTGATTAAGGGGAAAGTGTATCATGATTCTCTTATGTCTATTCTTGAGTGGCATTATTGTTAAGTTTGGATGGAGATGGTAAAAATTTGCAATTCAGAGTTTAGAAAATGGTTATAATGAATGACAAGAACATAGTTATCTCTTATGAGCTCATTGATTTTGACAAAAGTCTTAGGCTTCTCTAGGTAAGATGAGGAAGTAACATGCCTCAAGACTATTCCAAAGAATAAAGTAGATATTTTGAGTAATATTATACTCTGTGTATATTTTATGATCAAGAGAAATATGCAAGGCATCAAAAATGTTGGTTGAAAAATAATTTTTGACATTTTTTTGGATTATAATTGCTCTAATGTTTGTTTATTTTCTTGTTTGAATATAGTGTCACTTGATGGCCTATCTATTGAAGTGGCTTAGAGTTTTTGGCTTATTGTATTGTATTGAAGATTGTACTTTTTTTATGAGGGTAGTATAAGGATGGAAAACATGCATGCATGAGATTTCCTTTATGTTTGATGCTCTTTATAGGAATGGGTGTACACTACAAAGTGATATGATATTATAGCTTTGTGATCTAGACAGACCTACTTATTTTAGGTAGGAGCATATTGGGATTATGATTTCTTTGTTGAAGAAAAAATTCTTTGATTCCCACACGTAAAAAACTCAAGGTGCATATGCTTCACAAGAGAAAAATGTTGTAGTACATGAAAAAGACCAAAGAATAAGCCATGGTAGTGTTTGGGTCTTCTTTTGGCTGATAATTAGTCTAATTGTTTGAATTTTCACTCCTAATGAGATCAGATGATTCTGAAACCAACTCGTAGGAGGTTCTTCTCTTTAGTAAAGATTAGTTCACATAAAAATTTCACCCCAGGTCATCCATTTCTTCTATGATCCCTTGATGGGCTAGAATCCTCAAGGATGTTTCCTATGTTATATTCCCACTAATAAGGATTCAGATGAAGAAGTTGTAGATTTTGCATGCACCAGTGTTTTCCTATATTTGTGCCTCTATGTAATTAATAATTTTATTTACCTCATATTCTTCTATTATTACTAACTCCAATAGATCATTAATGGAGAAAATATTAGCACTCCCACAAATCATTGTCCTTTGTATGGTAAGTGACACTATAAATGGAGTTCATGCACTAAATTAAAGAGTTATTTTGCATTATAATGTGAATATTATTTAGTTTGAGAATTCGCATAGCCCTCAAGTTTAGTTGATGATGATGCTTTTTACATTGGTCATCCAACTTTTGATTGCCCGCTCTCAAAGAAAGGACATTACAATTAGTAGAGGAATAAAAAAACATATCTTCTATCTATTCATACTTCCAATTATTTGGTTGATGGTTTTTCTAAGGATGATGTGCATTCAAAAAATAATGGTTCTCTTCTCACCTAGTTTTTTCTCTTTTATCCCCAAGTGGGGATGCACTACCTCTATTATTTCTCAACCTACTATCCTAACAAATTTGGTTCTTCATCAAATTACTCCTAAGATGGTTGTTTAACATTTGACTACTTTCACTCAATTTTCATCTATCTATTTTACACCCTTGAATGGACCATCTATGAGGGAATAAAATCTAAAGACTATAAAGACAATATATCTTCGATGCCTTACCTCTATTGTTGGTTAGTCTACTATCCTAATAGATTTAATTCTTCTTTAGCTTACTCCTACATAACCTTAAATCACTCATCTTCTTTATGCATGATGCTGGTAGCTAGTTAGACCTAACTTTATGCAAGAAGATTCAATAGTTGAACAAGTCTATAGGTGTTGATGCCAATTTCAAACAATCAAAACATATATTTTTCTCTTCCAATGTTTAGTACTTTATACCCAAAGGCTATGGAGTACTTTATACATATTTTTGGTTAGTTTTGATTAAGAATTTTGGGTATTCTTTTCTTTATGATTTTCAAAGAATCAAGCAATCTTTCATATCTCTGTTATACCCTTTTGGGATTAAGAAGTCATTATGTTGTTTAGACAAGATAGAAGATAAAAACTTGTTGCAATAATTTACAATAATAGAGAGTGGGGGTGAATTAGTTATTCAAGGTTTAGATGTATAAATAAAACCTTTCATAGCTTAGTGAACCCATAAAACATTTATCATCATGGATGCTTCCATAAGATTATGCAACCACTTAAAACTTGTAGGTTACTATCAAATCAGTTTGCAAAAATGTAAACATGAGATATACCAAATTCAGCAACATGTTTGACACAATGATTTATGTGGAAACCCAATTTGGGAAAAATTGCTAATAACATGCTACCCTTTTTCACTCTTCTAAAGTGATGCCCTGTGAAAGGCCAACCATATGAAAGGTTACAATACACATTGTTAAATGTGACCCTATTAAATGATTTCAATCACACTGTTAGGAGCAAGCCTTGTTAGAGGACTTTAGACCATTCACTTAGAATATCACCTGATTAAAGGATTTACAAATGACTATTAGGTCAACCTTAATCCAAAGGATTTACCCTAGACTGATACAATTATTAGAGAGTAACAGTAAGGCTTGATTTGATAACAAATTACAAATCCATTTGTAGATTACATATCTCTATTTTAGTTCTCCATTATGCTTGGCCTTCACACATTTCAGCTCTAATATCTTGTTCACCCTTCAAGCATTCATACCCTTAAGCCTTCTTGCTTAACATGCCAATGCAAACTCTTCTCATAGGTCACTTGATGAAGAAATGCCCTTGACTTCTTGTCTTCCTTAGGTTCTTGTACATGATAACCCTTTCTTCTGACCAACCATCATTATAAATAGGAAACTAAGGTCTTTTTTTGTTCATTCTCCATCGTCCAATTTAGAGTTAAGATAAATTAGGTAGGATTCAATGAATCTACCCCATATTTTAAATCTCTTCTAGAAAATTCTCCTTCAATCCTCTTTAAATTCACCCCAAAATGGTTTTCCTTGAATTATGTGCCACTAGCTCATCAATCTTATCTTCCACCTGGTTCACAAAATCTAAGAAAGTAGACTTGTTGTCTTAAATTCATCAAATTCATGATCTTTCAAATAATGCAGTCACTCGGCATTAACTTGCTTCTGATGCTCAGCACATACTGTGTTGCTCGGTATTCTTTGTAGAATCACTCAACATGAACTAAAGATTACTAGTACTTGGCATCAACTAAAATTTGCTTGGCATCCACTATTTTGCTCGATATACACTAGTATAGAGTTTTAATCAGCTCACATTGACTTTCTAATCAGCTTGCACCGAATTTCTGCTTGGCTTGCACTCACTTTGCTCAGCACCTACTATCCACTCAGTCAAGCTTGGAAAATAAACTTTGTTTAACTTGTTCTTCTAAACTTGCTTAGTGTAACTAACCTTTGTAACCTTAAGTTGATTATCAATACATCATGTTATCACTATCTTAGTTGATTCTTGTACTCCTTTATATAACATAACCCAACCTTTCCTCTAGATGCTATTGTTACATCATTTGATCAAATCCTCTTCATCAATCAAATAAGTGATAGTACTTAAATCTTGTAAGAAGTTGTCTCACTAGCTAATAGCAAGTTTGACACCAGTGAAAAAATAATGATTGAAACATATTGATCATACTTATATCAATTTGTTCTCAATAATCTCCTTCTTCAACAATCTCCCTCTTTAGCATTGATGGAAAACCAAACTGATCAACCAAACTAACTAGGTTAAAATAGTAAGACCAACAAAATACCAAAAAGAAAATATTTCCTTCTTGTATTGAAATCTCTCCCTCTATCAGCAACTTCTATCTTCTTAATAGGTTATAAAACTCTGTTGTGTCATCTTTATGACTCCCTATTAATTATCTTCCTCTTGCTAGGTAAATAATTGATTTCCCTCTTTCTTATATTTTCCTTAATCAATAACTATCTCCCTCTTTGACAACAATGCCAAAGATTGGACATCTTAATATTCAAATAAAAACTTCTTTAGTTTCTTCCTTTGTCACCTTTCTCGTGATTAATTTTTAGTTCTAGCTCTTTGATTATTTTAGGCAGCTCCTAAAGTAAAATCCACTGCATCAATTTGTAAAATATGAAAATCAGCTTGTTTGATGCAAGGTACTCCTTTTGTTACTTAGATAACCTTTGATAGGGGTATTACCCCTAGTTTACCTCTTAGATACTCATGAGCATCCTTAGGTAATACTTTTGTGAAGATATTAGTGATTTGTTCTTTTGTGTTAACATATTCCATCTTCACCTTTTTATCTTGAACTAATTCTCTCAAGTAATGACACTTGATTGCAACATGCTTAGTCTTTGTGTGCACCATAGGATTCTTTGATATTTTCATAGTACTTTTATTATCACAATAAAGTGTCATTGGTTTTGTGATCTCTTTTTTCATACCTTTGAGTAGTTGTTTGATCCATACAATTTTTGTACATTTTACAGCAGCAACAACAATATAGGCTATGCCATACAATTTTGAAGTACAATTTTGTTTCTTGCTAGTCCATGTAACTAGCTTCTTGCCTAATAAAAATGCTCCTCTATTGGTGTTCCTTTTGTCATCAATTTTTCTAGCCCAATCAGCATCAATATAGGCTCTTAATTCAAATTTCTCATTTTTATAATAGTATAAACCATACTCCTCTATTGGTGTTCTTTTTGTCATCAATTTTTCTAATTCAAAATTTTCTTGCCTAATAAAAATGCTCCTCTATTGGTGTTCTTTTTGTCATCAATTTTTCTAGCCCAATCAGCATCAATATAGGCTCTTAATTCAAATTTCTCATTTTTCTAATAGTATAGACCATACTCCTCTATTCCTTTTAGATACCTCATTTTTCTCTTTATAGAAATCAAATGATTCTCCCCAAGATTAGCAGACAATCTTGCAACTATCCCTATAGATAATGCAATGTCAAGTCTGCTATGTACTACATATTGTAATTTTCCAATTATAAACCTATAAAATGTTTGATTCACCTCAACTAAATCATCATTCTTTGACAATTTGTGTCCTGTCACCAGTACTTATTGGTTTGGAATCCTTCAATCCAAAAGTTTTCAATATTTCCTTGACATATTTTGACTAAGTGATGTCTATACCATATTTCATCTGATATACCTGCAAACCCACAAAGAACTTGATCTCTCCAAACATAGACATCTCAAATTCTTGTTTCATTTCATTTACAAAATCCTTACATAAAGCATCTTGACCTTAAAATATGATATCATCAACACAAATTTTAGAGAACAAAATACCTTTTCCTTTCTTTTTATTCATGTACAAATTGATTTTATCATCATTCCTTTCAAATCCAATCATCACAAGATAATTATGAAGTCTCTCATAGCATGCTCTTGGTGTTTGTTTCAAACCATATAGAGCTTAGTGTAATCTACATACCATTTTCTTATTGTTAACATCAACAAATATTTCTAGTTGTTCTACATGAACTTCTTCCTCTAATATGTCATTTAGAGATGTAGAGTTAACATCCATTTGATAAACTTTTGTATGTATAATAAGCAAGTAAAGTTCTTACTCCTTCCAATCTAGCAACAAGAAAAAATATTTCTCCATATTCAATTCATTCTTCTTATGCATATCCTTTTCAAAATAATCTTTCCTTGTTCCTTGTGACTTCACCATTTTCATCTAGCTTGTTTCTAAATACCTTGTTGGTGTCAATCACATTTTTGTCTTCTGGTCTAGGAACTAGAGTCCATGTTTTGTTTTTCTCAATTTGTTCAATCTCTTTTTCCATGGTTTTACTCTATTCCACATCTTCTAAGGCATCTCTCATTGATTTAGGTTCTTTCATGCTTAGTAAACATGTATCATTTCTCAATTTTTTTCTTGTCATTGGTCTAGCATCCTTATCTCCAATGAGTTGTGTAGCAAGATGATGTCTCTTGACATATTTGGACAATCTTGGTTCAACTCTAGTTTCTTCATTTGGTCTTTCAACTTTAGATTCACTATGTACATCTTTTTTAGGTAGCTTAGCATCTCTTTCATGTATACTAATCTTAGAATCAGAATGTTCTTCAACTTCATTTTGTAACTTAGCATTTGAATGTAGCTCAGTTCCTGGATGCAACTAGGCATTCATAGTATGTGTCTCAACAGTCACTAGAACTTTTTGTTGGTTTGTAGCTTGATTTGCAACATCCTCTTCAGCAAGCATACCTTCATAAAAGTATACAAATGATTTGTATTCTTTTGGTTCTTTCATAAGTTCAGCCTCATATACTTGTATATATTCATCAAAATTTACATTTGCACTTTCCACAACTTTGTTAGTGTTAGTATTTAAACACTTATACACTTTACTTCTTGTAGAATATCTTAAGAATATACCCTCTTCACTTTTTGCATCTAGTTTACCATTCATAAAGTCTTTGAGAATATAGCATTTGCTTCCAAATACCTTAAAATATTTTACATTGGGTGAGTATCCATACCATAATTCAAAAGGTGTTGAATGATTACCTTTCTTGACTTGTACATGGTTCAAGATATAGACAACTATACATAAAACTTCTCTCTAATATTTCAAAGCAACATTTTTCTCCATCATGAGTGTTCTAGCACAGTCCATTATAGAGTTTTTTCTCCTTTTAGAAATTCCATTTTATGGATGGGTTCTAGGGGAAAATGTCTATCTTTTCATTCATCTATTATCACAAAACATCTTGAACTCATTTGATGTAAATTATCCTCCTTTGTTTGATGTCAAGCATTTTAGACTTTTACCTATTTCCTTCTCAACTCTTGCTAAGTACCACTTAAACATTTGGAAAGCATCAAATTTTTGTTTCAAAAACATAACTGTCATTATTCTAGAATAATAATCAACAAACAGCATAATGTACTTATCTCCTTTGTAGCTTTGCACTTCAATTGGTCAGCACAAGTCAATACGAACAATCTCTAGTATTTCTTTATAGGGATGAGTTTTACTCTTAAAACTTAACTTTGTCATTTTGCCTAACTGACATTGTTTGCACATTATATTATCAGGTGTCTTTAACTTAAGAAAACCTCTAACTTTTCTCATGTTACTAATACTAACCAATTTATCAAAATTAACATGACATAAAGTTTTGTGTGATAGTCACACATCATAAAATTTTACAACTAAACAGGTAGCATCCTCTATATCAAGGTAGAATAGATTGCTCCTAGTCTGATCACCCTTTCCAATCAATTTTCCATTTGTGTCATATATTTTAGCAATCTTATTTTCAAACTCAACCTTACATCCTAAATTATTCAGTTGTGACACACTCAATAGATTATAGTTAAGTCCTTAAACATAGTAAGCATTGTCACATAAAATCTTAGCTGTGAGTTTGATAGAATCATTTTCTTTTATCAAACATGGTGCATCATTATAGAATCTTACATTATTTTCATCATAATAATTCAAGGTAATGAACTTACTTTTGTCTCCAGTCATATAATGTGAACACCCACTATCAATGACTCATCTATCCTTCTTGTTCACACAAGTCACAAGTGTAGTTGCCTCATCTTCATTAGATTCATCTATCATTGTAACATACGCCACTTCATCATCATGTTCATCAGATTCATCTTTTGTTTCCTCTTCAGCAATGTAGCATGACCTTTTGCCTTTGTCTTTGTAGTCCTTGTTGTCTTCATCTCTTCTACTTTTGTACTTTTCACCACCTCTGTATTTCTTCTCTAGACATCTAGTAGCACTATGACCAACCTCATTGCAATTGAACCAAATAATAGGTAACTTTCCTTTGAACTTGCCTTCACCTCTATGGAATCTTTTTGTCAGTCACTGGACATAGTTTATCTTTTTTTCTTCTTCTTCTTTTCATTAGGTTCCTTCAACAATAGCTTAGCTTTGAAATTAGATTCAATATTTTTAAGTTTGTAATTTTCAAAGTTAGTGAGCCTACCTACTAGACCTTCAACTGGTAGATTATTCCTTGGTATACATCTTAGTTTTTGAATTGTAGAAACTCTAATAGCATATATAGGTATTAGTGTTCTTAAAAATTTTCTTAGTACAGTATCATCATCTATTGTGCTAGTAGCTCCTCTTATTGCATTGACAACTTCTTTTATCCTTGTGACATATTGTGCAATATGTTCACCTTCTTCCATTCTCATATCATCAAACTTACCTTTGAGACTTTCAGCTTTGGCTCTTAGAACATTAGTGTCTCCTCCATAGATGGTAGTTAAGGCATCCCATATTTTCTTTGCACTATGAAGACCTTTGATATCATCAAATTTGGTATAGCTTAGGGTAGAGGAAATCTCCAGTATTGCCTAGTTATGTTCTTTCTTCTTTTTCATATCCTTGGTAGTTGAAGCTCCAGCAAGATCAACATGCTTAGTAGTAATGGTAGATTGTGTATGATCTCCAAGTCCTCCAAGGTGTAACTTCATCAAACTTTTCCATGTAGGAAATTTATCTCTATTAAGCTTGGGTACTTCTCTTTCTGACATCTTGATCTTTGTGCTTCTAGTACCTTCAAACTAGTCCTCTTAAACAAATGGCTCTGATACCAATTGTTGGAATACTTTATAATAACTGAGAGGAGGCCAGGGATGAATTAGTTATCCAAGGTCCAGATGTATAAATAAAACTTTTCATAGCTTAGTGAATCCATAAAACATTTATCATCATGCATGCATCCATAAGATTATGCAACCACTTAAAACTTGTAGGTTACTATTAAATTAATTTGCAAAAATGTAAACATGAAACATAATAAATTTAGTAACACATTTGACACAATGATTAATGTGGAAAACCAATTTGGGAAAAACCACCAGTAACATGCTACTCTTTTTCACTCTTCTGAAGTAATGCCCTATAAAAGGCCAACCCTGTTAAAGATTATCAATACATCATGTTATCATTGTCTTAATTGATTCATTTACTCCTTTACATAGCATAACTCAATCTTTCCTCTAGGTGCTATGGTAACATCTTTTGATCAAATCCTCTTCATCAATCAAATAAGTGATAGAACTTAAATCTTGTAAGCAGTTGTCTTACAAGTAAATAGCAAGTTTGATATTTGTGACAAAACAATGATTGGAACATATTGATCATACTTGTATCAATTTGTTCTCAATAGTCTCCTTCTTCAACAAAATAGATCCTAGACACTATCTTTAGAACCCTCATTGTCAATCATTTTTAATATTTGGATTTTCAATACCCTTTATAGTTGAATTTTCTAAAAAAGTTGGAATGTGATAGCTTTTAGAAGCTTGGTGTTCATAGTTTTGATCATCATATGACTATATATAGATGATGGTGGTAGTTCTTTACTTATAATGGCTTATGCTTCAATATTTGTACCATATGGGAAATGGATTTTCCCTTGCAAGGGCCAACTTTGATTACTTTAGGATCAAGCTAGGGTTTACAACACTATATGATTTTTAAAATGCTTTAGATAAATATGATAAGGACACCCCATATAGATGGAAGAAGGTGGCAACTATGGTACCCAGAAAAAGTGTCATAGATGTTAGAAAGCACTACAAAAACCTCTTATTTTATCCATACCACTACTTTACACCATGGTTATTAAGATGATTATCAACTATGGGTTCATTGTAATTGATATTTTACAATGTTAGAGACCTTGAAATATATGCCACTATTTTGTTGATTGTAATTTGATTTATCATTTGGTAAATATTAATATCTTACAAAATGTTATGTGCTTGGATGATGCCCAGATTCTATTCTCTTTTATCTTTATCTTTGTAATTTCCTCCTCTAGTGCTTAGTCAATGAATAATGAAAAATGGAAAGTATTCTTGATCACTTTCATTATGATTTTACAAGCTCCATGAACTTCTAATTTTCTTTTCAGTCCTAGATCATATGAGATAACATATTCTCTAAAATATAGAGATTTATTTTTATGTGAACTACATGAACAATATCTACCTACAAAAATTATCCTTTGATACCAATTGTAATGAAGGCAGTTTCCATCATAGAAGGCCCAACTAGGAATCTAATTATCATATCAAAAGTTGTAATGGCCTTTCCAAAGGCTATGATTTATGATTGATGATCCATGAACAACCTTGTTTTTTAGTCACACATACTAGTGAAGATTTATGCACTAGAATCATCATTATAATTAAATGGCTAGAGATTAACAACCTTTGAAATCTATATCTAAATTTATTTATTTATAAACTAAAGATATAGACTTCTTTTAAGCACAAGAAAGCTTAGAATTTGTTGACTAAAGTCTAAATCTAAGGCATACTTTATTGTAAAGCCTCAAAATGAGCAGCAAATATATACAATCCTTTTAGGAATTTTTGTATTCAACTTAGATTTAGAACTCATTGGATTCAAGGGTGATGCAAATATAAATACAATTGCATCATTGAATTCAGAACATCATTTAACTCAAAAATATAAATATTATCTTATTTGTGATCACTCTTTAATTAATAACCTTGATTTTGATAAACTCACCTTACATATAAAGATATAAATTAAGGGTAGTGTTGACAAGGTACCTAAACCAAACTATTTTAGAAGATAGAATAGCACATAATTTGGCTAAGCCTAATTAATTCACCAAGCATGTGGTGATTCCTTTGAGTTGTATGGAGGCACCACAATGGAGAATTCATGGCAATGAATAATTTTTCTATCTCCATGTCGATTAGTTAAGTCCTAAGATAACCCATATGAATATTAATGTTTTGTATCTCTTAGACAAGAATATGAATGCGAATTGCAAGTTTGAAGTTGTTGAGATTAACCTTGTTAGTAGAGATTCAATATTTTATACTAGTAAAGAAATTTTCTTGTATGGCACATGTTGCCCCACTTTTTTTTTCTCATATTTTGGAAAAAGTGAGTTTTGTGTAATGTATAGAGTGAGTCTAGTCCTTAGTTCTTTTTGAGTCTAGGTCTAAGCCCCTAAAGCTAGGTGATCTCTATCAAATTTTTCCTTTTTGACTTCTCCCCCTCTATAGTTAGGTGGGTGTTTGTTTTACCTTGTGATTGGTCAAGCAAGTTAGTTTTTAGTCTGATAGAGATCAAATTTTCTTATTTAATCATCAATCATGTTCCATATTCACTCCTAACACACCACTCCTTGATAAGTAGGCATTGGTAGAAATTTGAAAATCATCTTCTTCTCAATGGGTTTTTGACCCATGAAGACAATTTCCTCGTAAAAACCACTTGGAGATGTATATGGATTAAAATAGGAAAAGGGTGATGGATTGTACAATAAATTGATGTTTGAATCTAAAATAAGACTTCTAAGCATTCTTTAGATTCATTGCTACTCAAATATTTAGCCCTGGTGGAAAACCTGAAATTGTCTTCTCCTCGGCAAGTTTCCAACCCATGAAGATAGTTTTTCGCAAAATAACTTGAGGTGAAAAAAAAGATGTTTAATGATTCTCAAAAAGATCCTAACACCTTAACTAAGAATTCCTAGCTTCTAGAAATTCAATTATCAAAGATTCAAACTAGAAGGAAGCATTGGCGAAAAAATGGAAACTATCTTCTCCTCGATGGGTTTCCAACCCATGAAGACATTTTTTTTATTTTTCAAGAAAATTGAAGTTAATGATTAAGTTCAACCCTAGTACTATATTTAGAGTATGTCAAAATGATATTTGAATAGATCAAATCATTAAGGAAGAAGAAATATAGCAAGAATCTCATTTAGCAGATTTTCCTCAATGGGGTACCCCAATGGTAACTTTTTGAAACTTAAAGGAAAATGGAAAAGTAAGTAGTGGGCATATAGAAAGTTACCGTTGAGCTCAATAGAATAGTGTAAAGATCCCTAGATGTCCATTGAGCTCTTGAATTTACTATCCAATAGGTATTTCCTTAAATTTCATCTATGTGGCAAAAATTTTGAAGAAGAACAGATGAATTGAGGCTCTCATATAAAGATGCACAAGTAGTTGAATAAGTTACACTTTTTCTTTGATTTTTCAGTCTATCAATACAAAACTTTTGAAAAAACCCATGACTATTGCAATCATTGTCTCATTCACTTTCTCAATTCAAAATCTTGTTCATGAACTCATGGTAACCAAGTTTGTAGGTTTTGATGGGTTAACTAGGATCAAGTCCCAATTGCAAAATTTCATGGATACTTTGCTTTTTTGACATGGAAGACTTCCAAAAAAGGGGGAGATCTGAATGAATCCATCCCATTATTGAGAAGCTCTAAGGATGAAAATTAGGTAAGGCTACTATTTTTAGGTTGTAGTTCAAGCCTCAGAGCTTATTTATGAATGCATCCATCATAACAATACAGAAACCAAGAAAATTGTTCTGCCAGATGATACGATATTAATTTCAAATGATAGGCAAATAGTAGTGAACTACCTTTGCATGCTAGAGTGGGAGGAATTCTTTGACTTAAACTTTGGTGGAGTCATCTCAAATTCTTAGAAAAGAAGATGATCTCAAGGAAAGAAATCATGAGGACATGGTTCTATAAACCATAGGGTGATAACAATAAAGTTCCCAAAACCCTTTTTGAGACTAACTTTAAGCCAAAAATCATCAATATTTTGGTTCTCTAGCATAGGTTGAAAGATGAGGTAGAAGCCTTAAATTTTGTTGAGCAATATTTCTTTTTAGTTCAAGTCATTTTCTTATATACCCAATAAATTTATTAGGTACAAGAGGTAACTGAAATTTTATCCCATGCTCTCTAGGTAGCCAAGTTCTATAATACATGCTACATGTCTTCCTTCTTGATTTACATGTTTTTATCATTGCAATTATGGCCTAACCTCCCAAGATTAGAGAATTTCCCTGATGATGTTAAATCTTATGATTTTTATCCATGTCTATAATTACAAAATTGTTATACAAATTATGCTAAAGTGAATAATGTGTTTAACATTAGGATATGTAGGGAGCTACAAGGATGCATGGAAAGGAGATTCAGCATAGAATTCATGGCCCCTATTAGTCAATTTGGATGTTACTTCATTTAGTTCTCATCATTTTCTTATTTGTGTCTTGCAGCATTTGATGGATTTTCCTTGAAGCTACCAAGGTATCCAAGCAACATGATCGTGTTGGTGAAGATTATATGGCAAGCCCTACAAGTGAACATATTGAGCAAAAGCCTGAAGAAGAAAGGATATGAATTTCCCATGAAAGTTGGATCCTTCAATATTGATACCCAGTCTAATGCCAAAAACATGATGAAGGTGTTCAAGAAGAAATATAGGTTGGACATATATGAAGTCCTGAGGCCAATGTTTGACTCAAATGGGTATGCTAGAGATGTCTTGTAGATAGGGAGCATGATAAAGCACATCACTATCATTGAAGATTAGTGGGTTGATTGCAAAGATGAGTTCAAGAGCTGTGATCAAGCCTTTGCCAGATTGATAGTTGACCAAGTGAAGATGTATAAGATTAGCATTGATGTAGAAGGAGTTGAAGAAGATGGTCAAAACATGTATAGAAATACTTATCTGACCTCCCATAAATATAGAAATACTTATGAAGATGTTATGGAAGATCTAGATTTGATGATGGCTAGAATTTATAAGAGAACTAGAAATTTGGTTGAATGGACCACAACACGAATAAGTAGGAGTAGAGGTCCATCTACTCAGTCTTCCCAAAGGTAATAGCAGCCTCATCTTCTCAAAGTAATTCTTCATGCACAATCTTGCCCAACACTCAAGGGCCTACTCAACCAGCTAATGGAGGTGACCAACCTCCTAATAAGAACAACCATCTTGATAAAACTTGTTAGGATGGTTCAATATTGGTGATCAAAATTGAAATGCAGGCCAAGAAGAAGAAAGCTAAGGAGTTGAAAGATAGTTCAATCATGGTGGCTTTCTCTCCTAGCACCATCCCCATTCCATCTATAAGTGCCCCATTACTCCTACAAAGTAGCTCCCAAATACAAGTGGTTAATCTTAGAGATTGTTGAAGTAGTGAGAGAGAATCTGTAGAGTCTGATGAAGCTACAAAGAAAATTATAGAAATAGAGAAGGGTCCTAAAAATTCAAAACTAATATCCTAGGCTCCAAAGAATCCTTTCTCTTTAGCTACAAAGATGCTAACTCTAGTCAAGAGGAAAATTTTCCCTGTAGATATGCTCAAGACTGCATCTAAGGTGATTGGCACTAAGTTATGGCTTGAGAATACTTTAGACAAGAAGAGGAAAAGGATAGAGGAGGGGGTTCCAAATAAAGAGACTTTTTCTCTAGCCATATGCTCTGGATCAGCATTGAGCAAGGTTAAGAAATAGAAAACTCTATCAATTCTTGGTCGAGACCCTAATACAAGGCACTTGACTATGGAAATTTCTAAACCTTCCAAGGAGGGGAGAATTAAGGACCTAACTGCTGATGACTTCAACCTTGCAATTTCTAGACTTTGGAGAAGTTAGGTATGACACTAAGGTGGGGCAATGGAAGTCAACAAATGAAGTGATAGAGGAGGAACTAGAAACCTTAAAACTTGCTAAAGTTAAGATGAAAGTGGAGATTCATAAGCTTAATCATTTCATCAGGCAACCAATTTCTCTACTAGCAAGCATTTCAGGATTTCCCCCTACCAGTGATCCCATAGCCATGGATATCCAAGCTATCATTTCCTAGCTACAAGAGGACAAACGCTTCAAGGAAATTGGTAGGAATGGGGTGAAAAACTTAAGTCTGAAGGACTTGCAATTGTAGAGCAACTCAGTAATGTGGTGTTGAGGCTTGAAATAGAGAAAGACAATATCTCAGCTAATCAGTTTAACTTGTCAATAGAAAAGGCTAAGAGTGAGGATTGTATTTCCTTATTGAAAATGGTTATCCAAATGAAGGCTAAGGGAGTAGTGGAGGCAAAGATTCTGTCAAAGGGAGATGAACCCTTACTTGAATGGCTATAGAGTATGCAATTCAAAGCTGAAATGATTTCACTAGCAGAAGGAGTAAAAGAAATAGAACGCAAAGTTTAAAAGGAGCAAGATAGAAATTATGTTTAATGCCTACCCCTACTTGACTTTTCTGTTGTATTGTCAAATTCTTTTAGGTCAATTTTCTAATTTTGTTTTATGATTATCAGTACTTGGTTACCAGATTAGATCAAATGTATTTCATACTCAGTTGATATATATGTTTGGTTAGTTATTTCATTTATTTCATGATTGTTTTGATGATGATAGATGTATGTTCATCGAGTGATTTCAATTATTTAATTATGTTAGTTAGATGAATAATTTATATGTGATTTATATGGATAATTACCCCATACTTGCATGTGTATGGTGTGTGTGTGTGTATTTTCTTTACATTTGACATTTTTTATATGGTTTGACCTACTAGTTAGGATCTACATGATGAACCACTTCCTATCATTACCTGTTTAGTTTAGAATATTGTGTTTGTACATGCATGAATTTTATGCAGATTACAAGTACCAGGTATTGACTTCCCTAAATTGCTAGGATGAGTGTACCCTATCACACTATTTCAATGGTATAAGTGGGGAGATAATCTTGAGTCCAAATCCTAACCCTAAGCCAATTGTCCTAGAAAATAGGACAAGTATTTGAGTTAGTTTTACCTTTTTGAATTCGTCAAGTGACATGAATTTGTGATTTTAACCCTAGAGTTTGATTATGTTTTTTATCTTCAGTTGAATTGTCATTTTTTATTTTGTGGGTCTGTGATGATTTTCTATTACAATTAAATCAAGCTAAAAAATAATTTAATGATTTAAATTAATGGAAATTTTACAAAGAAATTCGATATTTAATTATATTTAATTAATTGAAAAATTAATTAAAATAAAAGAATTAAATTTAAGAGATTTTATTGAAGTTCTATTTTTTGGCATATTTATATTTATTTTATTTAATAATGATTTATTTAAGAGTTTTATTTTTAATAATAAGCTCTAAATAATATTATTAGTTGAATTAATAAATATATTATTAAAATTGTCTCATGATTTAATAAGAGAGAGTAAGCAATTATTTAATGAGGTTTATTTTAATTAAATTGCATAAAGCGTATGCATGAAATTAAATATAGTAAATTAATTAAAGAGAGAAAGCTAATTATTTAAATAAAGATATTTTAAATTGCTAAGAGTTAAGCATGAAAAGGTAAAAGGTAATAAAGTAATAAACATTAATTGATCAACAAGTTCCCTCTTGTGATTGCACAATCAAAGCCCCAAATTAGGGGAGAACTCTTTATCAGAGATCTAGAGCTCATTTTGCAATTACACAAGTTTTGCAAAAGTGATTTTCAAAAAAGGAAGCTTGTCAAAAGGAAGGGGTTTTTCTCACGTTCTTCATGTGATTGTGTGTTTGCATGTTTGTGTATTAGTATCAGATTCAGGTAGAATCTTTTGTTTGATTTACACAATAAATTTTTTATTTTTCGTTCTTCAAATTCTTGTCTTCTTCATGTCTAGATAAATCTGATTTCAGAGTTATAAATTAAATTGAAACCCTTGTGATAAATTTTATTTGTTCTTCGCTTGAGTTTAGAATCTAAAACCCTTGTTTGATAAAATTAGTTTGTGTTATCAAAATTGTCTATGATTTAAAATTGAAACCCTCGTGTTGAAATTATTGCTCTTCATTTTCAAAAGCATTTGTAATGAGTAGAGGGATCGAAACCTTTGTTGTTAATTTGAAGTTTCCATTTTTAGTAAGTGTCTATTTTTGGAAAGTTTTCAATTTTAGTAAGTTTTCATTTTTTTAAAGTTTCCATTTTTAGTAAGTTTCCATTATTAAAAAATTTTATTTTTAGTAGGTTTCTATTTTTAGTAGGTTTCCATTTTAGGAAAGTTTCTATTTTTAGTAGGGTTCTATTTTTGGAAAGTTTTTATTTTTAGCAAGTTTCTATTTTTGAAAAGTTTTTATTTTTAGTAGGTTTCCATTTTCGAAAAGTTTCTATTTTTAGAAAGTTTCTATTTTTAGAAAAAAAAAATTTGAAACTTTTCTATTTTTAGAAAATTTCTATTTTTGGAAAGTTTCTATTTTTAGCGGACTTCCTTTTCAAAAAAAAAATTCCAAAGTTTAATAGATTTAAAATTATTATGGTAATAATTGATAATAGTTATTATTGTTAATTTTAATAAGTATTGTTAAAATTTGAAATTTAATTATTTGAAAATTTGATTTATTACTTCATTATTTAAATATAATTCTAAAGTAAATTAAAAAATCAAAGAAATTAATTGGGAGAATTAATGTTTTCTTTTATAAACTTGGATGTGTTTATATGGTTCAAATATATATATGAAAATGATTTGTAATACTAGGAAAAATTTATTATTCGAAAACCTTTGTAATTATAATATTTTGAGAAAATGAAAATTGAAACCCTGAATGAGATCAAAAACATTATCAACTGTAATATTTGGAAATGAAAACTTGAAAACCTATATGTGAAAATAGAATTGGTGTGTTGTCAAAACCTAATATATTGTGAAAGTAACTTTTATATGTACTCTTTTTAGGACATGTAATTTTACTATTGGGTGTCAGATTGACTTAGCTTTGACTAGTTAGGTTGTATTACCAGAGGCTCGAGAATTCTATTTTGTGATGTTATGATGATGTTTTGATCATGATCTTTTATACTCAACCATGGTAATGTGTCTTGTATTCTTTATAAGGTATTTTTATCTATTGATTGTTATTGCTTTCCAGTGTTCTTATATGAAACTAAGGTGAATGGTGTGACCTATCTACTATAACCTTTCAATCTTCGATCAGTTGTATTTAGATTGCTTTCCAATCACTTGTATAGGACTGGCGTATTTGTATGGTTTGTTCTTGGTGATGTCATGTTATGACATAGATTGGTTTATGTATACTTTCTTGGATCAATCCTATTAGGATGATCATTTTAGTGATGCTTGTATTTTGACCAGTGATATTTCAATGCTTGTTAGTTGCTTGTTTAAGAACTGATGTATGGTATGTGGTCTTTTGAGATCTTTTTTTATTTTACTAAGCTTAGGGTAGGTTATTTATATGTCATGTTGGGAAGTGGCTTACAATGGAGTTCGAGGCCCTAAAGAGGCTGACGGGTAACCTATTGTAGGTTATTTAATAAGTGATAGCATTTCATTAAATGCATTCAAAATGAATTAATAAGAGTCATTTTTTTCCTCACCCATGCCTTGAGTGCTAGTACAAGCTAGGATGGGAGTACAGAGGACACTTGGTTGTGACCATGCTTCATTAGTATGTCTTATCAAGTATGAAAGGATACTAGTGCCACATAGAGTCACTAGGGGGCCAAAGGATTAAAAGACTAGCATGGTAACCTTAGAGTTGGTTTGTGTGATGACACTTGTCCACATACATAATAGATTTCCTACGTGGCTATGTTGCTTTTGGGATTAGTAGATACTTGTGTCTTGGTACCCTCAGAGATAGTTTGCTTTCAGGTGATTCCTTGAAGCTAGATGTTGGTTTTTTACTTTTGATTTTTTTATCCATTTGGGACTTGAGTTTATCTCCTTAGTGTAGTGGGAATGGACCTTTTTGGGTTCCACGAGGTCAGGTGGTAGTATTTTTTCTTATACCATTGAGATCTGACCATCGAATGTCACTATTAGATTTGTTGTGCAAATGTTCCTTTCTATATATTCCTATATTTTTATGATGGATGGTTATACTTAGTCTATTTTATTTGATTCATAGATTTTATGAGATGTTGTTGTAATCTATTTTTATGATGTATATTCTTTCAGCCATTCATAACTTGTGACCTGTATAGTGGATAATGATGCATTATGATTATTGCCAAATGGCATTCGAGATGTCTGTATATTATTTAAATGGATTCTTACTTGTATGTTATTATTTGATATGGATTTATTATACATTGGATTTAGTGTTAATTAAAAGTAAATTTAATTCATCATCATGGGACCCTCAAGAGTTGTAACTTGTTTATGTGTTGTTGATTTATGAGTGTGTGTTAATTGCTTCTGCTATTCTATAATTCTTTTTGTATCTTTATCTTTAAAAAAAAATGTGTCAAACTTAGTAAAACTTTAGATTAAGTTCTTTTGAGTCACATGGCTGGGTGTTACACTATGAATTACTAAGAGGCCTACATATAGACTCCCAAGCCAGTGGACAAGAGAAAGAGATAATTGTAGTTGATGTCATGCAAAAGAATTTCTCTAATTATTTGGATAGATTAATAGAGAGATATTTTAATCATCAAAACAAAGTGTCAAAGCTCCAAAGACTTGGTCAGTGTATACATGTGACTATAGAGGAAGAGCAGTTGAATACCATCAAAGATCTAACCAAAGAGCATTCCAAGTGGCTCTTAAGATATACTAACGTTCATGTTCATAGACATGAGGAGTTGATCCCAATCATTGTTGTTGCCAAAGCCTATAAGGAAAAGCTAGAAAAAGAAAAGGAGGCAAAGTGATTTTATTTCACCCTTTCATATTTCCATGTAAAAGTTGTAACTCACAATTGGCTCCTTGCCATTTGTCAATTTTGAGAAGATGAAAAGATTTAAGTCCCATTTTGTAATAGTCATCTCAGAATCCTATATGTACCTAATTGAAAGATTAATAAAAGGTCGGCTAATTTTTGGTGTGAAATACTTATGTTGCAGAGACAAGTTGAATCTATTTATGTCAATCATTTAATGTACCATTATTTTGTAATAGTTTAAGATATCTCTTTTAGTTGAATTGAGTTAAGGAATAAATAGAGTTTTGTTTCCTTGTTCAATACAATGAGCTCAAGATAATAGAAGTGTTATTGAAAGTTAAAAGAGATTCTACTTTGTGTTATTCTTTAAATTAATCTCTCCTTTATTAGAGTTAGAAGCTTTCAGTTAAACAACTAATTCATAGATAGAATCTATTAATGTATTGTCAAATTCGATGGGTTTATAAGATGTGTGAGTTCATAGATTTGGTTAGTTTTAAGACCCAAGACTCTACCTGAGTTAGTTCTTGTTTAGGTCTAACTTGTTTTACCTCTCATGTTCTCTAGTGAAGAACAAGCCACATTTAGAGTTAGAAACAAACAAGATTCATCACAAATCAAAAATCCAAGGGAGTTGTACCTAAGAATTCAGAGGGAATTTGATCACTTAGCTATGATTTTCTAGCTGTTGTAACTAGCTATTGTTCATGAATATTGACCATTCAAAGAATTGAATAAGAGAACAATCTATTTACCAATAGATTTTTGGCAAATCTACTGTGGACTTGGGCAGTCACTAGACCAATAGACTTGTAATATGAAAAAATATGGTGCTACCTCATGAAAACATGATTATCATACTCCATCCTAATCTTGGATTCCAAGATGACTAGGAAGATATCATCTTATCCCTAAATACATGTATTTGGAGGAATAGGAGGAACACATAACAATGTAGAAACGCTAGCCAAGTGTTAGAAGAAGAAGAAGCTAGAGCCAAGGAACTAGAAAGAGCCATTTAGAGGAGAGAACTTCAAAGAGCTGAAAGACAAGCAAAGCATGAAGCTTAGAGGCTAAATTAACTCAACACCCTAAACCAGGCAAGGTTTCCTAGGAGCACTAGAGATCAAGCGGGTGGGATCCCATTTTTGAAATGCTTTCAAAACTTGGTTTCCCCATCCTAGAGGCACCTCAACAAAAGGGTTATAAGAAGAGTAGGAGTAGGCCACATTCACCCCCAGAAATCAAAAATTTTCACACAATACTTTCTAGGTATTATATTTACATGGAATAGTTTCTCTTCTAGTTGTCAACTTTTTGTCATACCTTGCTAAGACAATTATGGCCACTCCCTAGGCTAAAAAAATTAGGCTATTAGTGCTTACAGTGTATCACCCACTCCCATCTACTTTGAGAAAGAACTTTCCAAAATTTTGAAGTGATGGGAAGGTCACATTTGATAAACATATCAAGGCCTTTTTCATAGTAACTCATATCTTGGGAGCGGCACAAAAGGACATAGTCATAAGACTATTTGTAGAGACTCTGATAGAGAATGTAGTAGATCAGTTTTATCATCTGGATGATGCCTCAATCATAGAATAGGATATGATGAAGATGGATTTTGAAACAAGATTCAAAACTGCAAAAGATGAGCACGTCTTACTATCACAATTAACATCTATAAAGAAGCAACCTATTGTAAGTATGAGAAATTTTGTTGCTAATTTCAATAAGATCACTAGTAGAATCCTTATTAATGATAGACCCACCACAAGTAATTTGAAAACATTCTTCATAAGCTCAATGCCACCATATATTAACTATGACCTAAGGAGATCCTATCCTACAAACTTGGCAGATGCCCAAAAGAAGGCAATTAAACTAGAAGATGACTTGATCTCCACTAGGAAATGGAAATGAGAGCTTCAAACCAAAGGAAGTTCTAGTGACACTACTTCATCTAAGGAGATGTTGCAAAATTTGTCGAATGAATTAGTTGTCATGAAGAGGCAACTTCTTGGATTCAATAATTCCTACCAACTGAATTACCAAAACCAGCCAGGGAAGAATACCAATGGAAAAATTCCACAACCTACTGATCTACCACAAAGGTTGGCTATTAATGTTACACCAAAGAAAGCGAACATGTGTGTTTTTCATTTAACAATGGACCATAATAATGAAATTTTTCCTGAAATTTCTCATATGATGTAATTATTGTCCACTAATGAGTTGAATATTGTGACCTCTATTTCTAAGATAGATTTATACTCAAATGGTGACTCTGGATGTTTATTTTTAGAGTATTAGTCAGACTCAGAAAGACAAGGAAAATATTACACAATGATTGATGAAACCTCGTACATAGTACTAACCAAGAGCTAGAAGCACAAAAATCATTCTTCCAATCATAACTCAGGAAGTAGTGATGCTTCTCATTTGGGTACCAGCCATGCTGACCAAGGAGCCATAATTCCTCAACTAGGTAAGGAGATAGTTTAAACCTAAGTAGTGTCAATATATCAATCTTATCCCTCCAAGTTAAAAAGATCGATAGACCACTATAAAAGAGATAGTTTAAACTTGAATCACAATGTTGTTGCTGAAGAAGAAAATGAGCCTTCAATGTCTAACCTCTTTGATCAAGAAGAGTCTACAGTCTTAGCAATCGTTCTTGGTTAGAAACCTATCAAGGAGAAGGAAGATGCCAGACAACTTTTCATAGAATATCAAGATGTATTTTCTTGGAGTTATGAGGATTTGAAAAACTACAGAGGTGGGAAAATAAGACATTAGATCCCCTAAAACCTAATGTAGCTCCTTTCTAACAAAAGCTAAGAAACTATAACCCGAAAGTAGTTGATGCCATATTTTGAGAGGCTGACAAGATGCTAAAGACAAGAATCATTTACCCTATTCATCACTCTACCTGGATAGCTAACATAGTACCAGTTGGAAAGAAGAATGGAGAGATAAGAATCTATGTAGATTCTAGAAATCTAAACTAGGCATCTTTGAAGGATAACTATGCTCTGCCTAACATGGACTATCTACTACAAAGGATGGCTAGAACTAAAATGATGTCCATGCTTGATGGCTTCTTGGGATACAACTAGATAGAAGTGAAAGAGAAAGATCATCATAAGACTACTTTTACCACTCCTTGGGGTATGTTCACATACCATAGAATACCATTCAGTCTTATCAACACCAACACCACTTTTCAAAGGTGTATGAATAAATATTTTTCTTACTTGAAAGATTGAATCATTTTCATATACCTAGATGACCTTATTTTATTCTCAAAGAAGAGAAAAAATCACATAGAAGATTTGAGGAAGGTGTTGCAAAGGTGTGAGGAACATGAAATCTCTTTAAATCCTAAGAAATCCATTTTCTGTGTGACAAGAGGAAATTTACTCAGTCATATAGTATCACAAGAAGGTATTAGGATTGATCTTGAATGAATTGAGGTCATTTAAAGATTAAGCCTACCTGTGAGCAAGATTGGAGTTAAGTTATTTTTTGGACAAGTGAATTTCCTCATAAGATTTGTGCCTAATTTTTCCAATAACACTAAATGTATTATAGATATGACAAAAGGGAATTCAAGCTTTAAATGGAACAATGCCAAAAAATAATCTTTCTAGAATATAAAGACTATCATTGCTAATGCTCCAATCCTATGTCACCCCAACTAAAACTAGATTTCATGATCTATTGTTATGCTTCTGAACACACCTTGTCAACTATTCTCATGCAAGATAATAAAGAAGGAATACAAGCCCCTATTGCCTTCATGAGTATACCCCTGAAGGCTCATGAGTTGAAATATTCTCAATTTAAAAAACATACCTTTGTCGTGGTCAAAGCATTGAAAATTTTCAGATTTTATATCATACACTCCCATTCCATGGTTCATGTGTCTAACATAGCAGTAAAGAGTGTGTTGACTCAACAATATGTAGGGTGCAATACCAGAGGGATGTGGGTAGCTAAAACACAAGAATATGACATTGAAATCAAGCCTACCAAGCTAGTGAGAGGTAATACCTTATGAAAAGCTATAGCAAAAAATGGAAACATTGAGGAGTTGGAAGAAAAACAATTAGTTTTGGTTGTAAGTCTATAATATCCTTGGTTTGAAAATATCACATACCTCTTAACATACGGTGAATGCCCTGAAGGGTTGGCAGCAAAATAAAGAAGAGATCTTAAGCTAAAATCTGCTAAGTATGTGATATGGGATGATAAATTATTCAAAAGATCCATAGACAAAACTTTCCTCAAGTGCATTGATAAACAACAACAAGAAAGATTGTTGAAAACATTTCATGATGAAGCATGTGGCGGGCATTTCTTGTCCTCAGTCACTTCTTTTAAGATATTATGACAGTGTTATTATTGGCCTGGAATGTTTGAATATGCCTATTATTAGGTGTCCAAATGTGAAAAATGTAAAATATTCATGGGTACACCCCAATTAGCTGCATTACCTCTCAAACCTGTGGTTATTAAAGGTCATTTCTAGTAGTGGGGCCTCAATTTCATTGGTCCTATTAATTTGATGTCTAGCATTGGTCACACCTACATCATTGTTGCAACTAATTATTTCACAAAATGGGTGGAGGCAAAGACAATCAAGAAGACCACTTCCAAAGTAGTCTGCAAATTCATCAAGGAAAATATATTGGTTAGGTTTGGTGTGCCCATTAAACTAGTAATAGATAACACAACATATTTCTCATCAATTAAAATTACAAAGTTTTGTTTTGAGTATGCCATAACAGTCAATCACTCATCTAACTATTTTTTGCAAGGGAATGGTCAAGCTAAGTCTAGCAATAAGAATTTGGTAAGCATTGTGAAAATTTTGGTATTAGACAATTAGAAAAATTGTCACAAAAAAATTCATGAGGCACTTTGGCAGATAGAGTGACCCCAAAGAGGGTGATCAGGATTTCCCCTTTTGAATTGGTCTATGGAGTAGGAGCTAGTCTTCCCTTACCTTTGGAATTGGCTATAAGTAGATTAAGGACAACTATTAAAGATGACATCTATAAAGATGGACTAGAGAAGAGGATCCTATATCTAAGCAAGCTCAAAGAATAAAGAGAATAAATTATGGATTAGATTACACAACATCATATGCATGTGAAAAACATGTTCGATAAGAAGACTAGGTTGCAAAATTTTATGATAGGAGATATTGTACTGCTATGTGATAAATGAAGTGTACCAAAGGGAATGCATGGAAATTTCAATACTCTATGGAAAGGACCATTCACTATTCATTAGGCTTTTGAAAATAACTCATTTAAATTGGCATATCTAGATGGTGAAGTACTGCCCCTAACCTACAACGGTTAGGATTTTAAGCTCTATCAAGTTTCAAATTGAAAGTAGGTATCCCCATATTGTATCATAGTTACATTTAGTTCCCATTTTTATTTTTCCTAGTTTAGTTTTCCTCACTTTTTCCTTCTTTATTTTTGTTGTGTAGTCAACTTTTCAGTTTTGTGAAACTAGAGATCTTGGATTCCATGCTTGGACATAGATTACCCAAGTCCCTAGACAGAGCCAGTTGTTGCCCAACTTTTTTTTTTCATTTTTTTGAAAAAGTGAGTTTTGTGTAGTGGATAGAGTGAATCTCATCCTTAGTTGTGTTTGAGTCTAGGTCTAAGCCTCTAAAGCTGGGTGATCTCTATTAGGTTTTCCTTTTCACCCTCTCCCCCTCTATAGTTAGTGGGTGTTTGTATTATCTTGTGATTGCTCAGGTGAGTTAGTACCTAGTTTGATAGAGATCAAATTTTCTCATTTAATGATCAATCATGTTCCATATTCACTCTCAGTGTACCACTTGTTGAAAAGTAGGCATGGAAAAATTTTGAAAATCGTCTTCTCCTCTGCGAGTTTTTGACTCATGAAGGCAATTTCCCTGTAAAAACCACTTGAAGATGCATATGGATTAAAAACATGCAAAGGAAAAAGGATTCTAAAATAAATTAATGTTTGAATCTAAACTAAGACTTCCAAGTATTGTTTAGGTTTATTGCTACTCAAATATTTAGCCCTGGCAAAAAACCTGAAATTGTCTTCTCCTTAGTGGGTTCCCAACCCATGAAGATAGTTTTTTTACAAAATAGCTTGAGGTGAAAAACAAGATGTTTAATGATTCTCAAATAGGTCCTCGCACCTTAATTAAGAATTCCTAGCTTCCAAAAATTCAATTGTCGAAGATTCAACCTAGAAGGAAGCATTTGCAAAAAAATAGAAATTGTCTTCTCCTTAGCAAGTTTCCAACCCATGAAGATAGTTTTCTGATTTTTCAAGAAAAATCAAGTTAATGATTAAGTTTGACCCCAGTACTAGATTTAGATTATGTTAGAATGATATTGGAATAGATTAAATCATTAAGGAAGAAGAAATATAGCAAGAATCCCATTTTGCAAATTTTCCTCAGCAAGGTATCCCAATGGTAACTTTTTGAAACTTAAATGAAAATAGAAAAGTAAGTAGTGGGCATATAGAAAGTTACTGTTGAACTCAAAAAAATAGTGAAAAGACCCCTAGATGTCCATTGATCTCTTGCATTTACTATCCAATGAGTATTTCCTTAAATTTCATCCATGTGGCATGAATTTTAAAGAATAACGGATGAATTGAGGCTCTCATTAAAGATGTACAAGTAGTTGAATAATTTAACACTTTTTCTTTGATTTTTCATTCTATCAATATGCATAGCATTTGAAAAAACCTATGACTATTGCAATGGTTGTCTCATTCAGTTTCTTGATTCAAAATCTTGTTCATGAACTCATGGCAACCAAGTTCATGAGTTTTAATAGGTTAACTGGGATCAAGTCCTAATTGCAAAATTTAATGAATACTTCCCTTTGCTTCTTTGATATGGAAGAATTATAGAAAAGTGTGAGATCTAAATGAATCTATCCCATTATTGAGAAGCTCTGAGGATGTGTTTTAGTTGAGGCCATTGGTTTTTCGATTGTAGTTCAAGCCCCAGAGCTTAGTTATGAATACATCCATCATTACAATCTAGAAACTAGACAAATTATTCTACTAGATGATACATTATTAATTTCAATTGATAGGTCAATAGTAATGAACTACCTTAGTATACCAAAGTGGGAGGAATTCTCTGACTTAACCTTCAGTGGAACCATCTCAAAGTTCTCAACAAAGAAGATGATCTGGAGGAAAGAAATCATGAGGACATGGTTCTAAAAACCATAGAGCGATAAGAGTAAAGTCCCCAAAACCTTGTTTGGGACTAACCTTAAGCCAAAAATCATGAATATTTTGGTTCTCTTGCATAGGTTGAAAGGTGAGGTAGAAGCCTTAAATTTTGTTGAGCAGTATTTCTTTTTAGTTCATGTCATTTTTTCAGATAACCAATACATTGATTGGGTGCAAGAGGTAAGTGAAATTATGTCCAATTCTCTCTAGGAAACCAAGTTCTATAATACATTCTACATGTCTTCCTTCTTGATTTACAGGTTGGCATCATTGTAATTATGGCCCAACCTCCCAAGATTATAAAATTTCCCTAATGATGTTAAGTTATGAGTTTTATCCATGTCTACAATTATAGAATAGTTATGTGGATTATGTTAAAGTGAATGATGTATTTACCATGAGGATTTGTAGGGATTTATAGGGGTTTTGGGTAAGGAGACATAGTCTAGAAGCCATGGCCACTCTTAGTCAATTTGGATGTTACTTCATTCAGTTCTCATTATTTTCTTATTTGTGTCTTGTAGCATTTGATGTATTTCCCTTGAAGCTACCAAGGTATCCAAGCGATGTGATCATATTGATCAAGATCATATGGAAAGCCCTATAAGTGAACATATTGAGTTAAAGCCTAAAGAAGAAAGGATATGAATTCCCCATGAAATTTGGAGCCTTTAGCTGCAACACCAAGTTTGACACCAAAAACATGATGAAGGTGTTCGAGAAGAAATATAGCCTAGACATGTATGAAGTCCTGAGGCCCATGTTTGACCTAAATGGTTATGTGAGAGATGTCTTGTAGATAGGGAGCATGATAAAGCACATCACTACCATTGAGGATTGTTGGGCTGATTGTAAAGATGAGTTTGAGATTCGTGATCGAGCCTTTGCCAGATTGACAGTTGACTAAGTGAAGATGTATAAGATTAACATTGATGTAGAAGGAGTTGAAGATGATGATCAAAACATGTATAGAAATACTTATTTGACCAAGCTAAGGATCACTGCCATAAGTTCAAAACCTTATGAAGATGTTGTGGAAGATCTAGATTTGATGATGGCTAGAATTTATAAGAGAACTGGAAAGTTGGTTGAATGGACCATGGCATGAAGAAGTAGGAGCAAAGATCCATCTACTTAATCTTACCCAAAGGTAGCAATAGCCTCATCTTCTCAAAGTGGTGCTTTAGGCACAATCTTTCCCAACACTCAAGGGCATGCTCAACTAGCCAGCACAGGTGACCAACCTCTTGAAAAGAACATACCTATTGATAAAACTTGTCAAGATAGTTTAGTGCTAGTGATCGGAACTAAAATAGAGGTCTAGAAGAAGAAAGCTAAGGAGTTGAAAGATATTGTATTCATGGTGCCTCTCTCTCCTAGTATCAACCTGATTCCATCCATAAGCACCCCATTACTCCTACCAAGTAGTTCCCAAATACAAGTGGTTGATCTTGGAGATGGTGGAAGTAGTGAGAGAGAATCTATAGAGTTCAATGAAGCTGCAAAGAAAACTACAAAAATAGATAAGGGTCCCAAAACTTCAAAATTTATTTCCCAGACTCCAAAGAATCCTTTCTCTTCATTTATGAAGACACTAACTCTAGTCAAGAGGAAAAAATTTTGTGTAGATACACTCGAGACTGCATCTAAGGTGATTGGCATTGAGTCATGGCTCAAGAATACCTTAAATAGGAAGAGGAAAAGGATAAAGGAGGGAGTTCCAAGTAAAGAGACTCTGTCTCTAGCCATATGCTCTAGATCAACATTGAGCAAGGTTTAGTAGAAAAATCTGTTAATTCTTGGCCGAGACCCTGATACAAGACACATCACTATGGAAATTGCTAAACCTACCAAGGAGGGGAGAATTGAGGACCTGACTACTGATAACTTCACCTTGCAGTCTCTAGACCTTAGAGAAGTTAGGCACAACTCTAAGGTGGGCCTATGGAAGTCAACAAATGAAGTGATACAAACTTGCTTAAGTTAGGATAAAAGTGGAGATTCATGAGCTTAATCATTTCATCAAGCAACTAATTGCTCCACTAGTAAGCATTTCTAGAGTTCCCCCTACCAGTGATCCTGTAGTCACATATATCCAAGCTATCATTTCCTAGTTGCAAGAGGACAACTGCTTTGGTGAAATTGGTAGGGAATGGGGTGAAAAAATTATGGCTAAAGGACTTATAGTCATAGAGTGACTCGGTAATGCAATTTTGAGGTTCAAAACAAAGAAAGACAATGTCTTAGCTAATTGTGCTACCCTATTAGCAAAAAAGGCCAAGAGTGAGGATTGCATTTCCTTATTGAAAATGGTTATCCAAATCAAGACTAAGGAATTAATGGAGGCAAAGATTTTATCAAAGGGAGATGAAACCTTACTTGAATGGATACAGAGTATGCAATTCAAATCCAAAATGATTTCACTAGCAAGAGTAAAAGAAATAGAGAAAAAAATTTAAAAGTAGTAGGACAGAAACTATGAATTACTAAGAGGTGTACATATAGACTCCCAAGCCAATGGACAAGGGAAAGAGATAATTGTAATTTTTTTAGGATTAAACCACGGAAAAAAAATAGCAATTACATGCAAATATAATTAATGACAAAAAATAATAGATCACATAGAAAAGAACACAAGGCACCAAGATTTAAAGTGGTTCACCCAATCCCTAGGCTATGTAATGCCCCACCAAGGGATCCAAAGAATTGACCTAGAATTTCACTAAGTTTAGCAGCATTTTTTTTTTTTTTACAAAGATTATAACTACAATTTAGGAACAAAATATTTTCATTATAGAATGCATATAAAATTCTCCAATAAATTAATCTACCCATATTGAGAATGCATATAAATATGAACCTTCTCAGAAGACATATGGAAGACACGAAGAAGACAGGGAATGCATGATGCGAAAATAGCATAATTAAAATCACAAGAATCTACTCGAATTCTGATGCTAAATTTCTCTTCCTTAGAAAATCCGCAGAGCAAGCTCCTCCCTTCTTCAGGATTCTCGAGTCCTCCAATGCTCCAATTGCTCTCCCAATGCTATGTCTAAGCCTCTATGAATGCCTGAATATAAAGAGCTTTTATGAAACATCTAGAATGCTTCTAGAAATAGCTAGAAGGTGTCACCAACTAAGCATGGGTCTTTTCCAACCTTCAAGATGAGCCATAGGGTTGTAGACACCATGTGCTTAATTGATGCACTAACCCCCCGTGTTGTTGACACATGAGAAATAGAGAAGTGCGTTAATTCCCATGCAAGCTTATAACTTCAATTTACTTTTTATATAATTTCTATTTAAATATTTATAACTTTTATTTTAATTTTTATAACTTTTATTATTATTTATTTATTACTTTATTATTATTTTTATAACTATTATTAATTTTAATTTCTAATTTTCTTTTATTTAATTCTTTTTCCTCAATTAATTCCCATTCAATTAATTATAATCAAAATATCAAATAACATGATATTTTATATTAATTTTCTCAAATAATTAATTTATTAATTAAATCTATTTATTAAGACTTAATTAATAGAAATTTCACCATACACTTCCAAGATAAAATATGAAAACCCATCATAGAGAAAATCACTCAAAATCAGTCTAAAGGGTTAAAAATCACGAATTATGTCATCCGACACATTTGGTGGGTAAAATATCCAGATACTTGTCCTACCTCACTAGGACAATTGGTTTAAGGGTTTCGAATTTGGACTTGAGAATTTATCTCCCTTCTCTTATCATTGAGATAGTATAATAGGGTATGCTCATCCTGGCAATTCAGGGAAGTCGATACCCGGTACCTGCAACCTGCAAAAAAACCATGCATGTACATACAATATATATAATGCTAAGCTAAACAGATAATGGCAAGAAGTGGTGCATTGTGTAGATCCCAACTAAGCAGGTGACTACGACTCCCTTCCTTAACCACATCAAAAATGCCATACAATAAGAAAACATGCACACCATACACATGCAAGTATGGGGTAAGTATCCATAATAAAACACATAAGATACTAACCATCAACTAATCATCAATAATATCTGAAAACAATATAATGATCATCATATATGCATGAAACGTAAGGTCTAAATAATCTCATCACAATACCACTAATCCATCAACATAAAACTAGTCTATCATAGTCTAATAATAATAGCAACAATATGTCTAGAAAAGATGTGAACGAGGGTAGGCACTACATCCACCTCCCCTTGGGTTAGGCTTACTCCTAGAAGCCTACAAACAAGTAGGGATATAACTCCCTCAATCTAGCTGCATCCTCCCAAGTAGCTGAAGAATCATCAGTAGGGTCCCATTGGACCCTTACCTGCTTGATGGTTCAACCCCTAAGGGTCAACTCCTACTGCTCCAGAATATGAACCGGCTCCAAAGCCAGCTACCCGTCCTCTACCTACAATGCATTCCAATCAAGAACATGTACAATATTAGGAATATACTGCCGAAGCACTGAAACATGGAAAACATCATGAATGTGAGCTAGGTTGGGCAGTAGAGCAAGGCGGTAAGCAATCGAGCCAATCCTCTCTAAAATCTTGAATGGTCCCACAAAGCGAGGTGCTAGCTTAGAACCCTTTCCATATCAGATTGGACTCTTTCGCAGTCGCACTCTCAAGAAAACCTTATCTCCCATAGAAAACTGCTTATCAGTCCTATGAGCATCAGCATACTTCTTATGCCTATCCTGTGTCATAGTCAAGTGCTTGTAGATACGCACTACCTGTTGCTCCATATCACAAAGCATCTTAGGACACAACAGGATGTGATCCTCAAGACTGTCCCAACTCAATGGTGTATGACAAGGATGTCCATATAATGCCTGAAATGGTGCCATGCCAATAGAACTATGATACCCGTTGTTATAAGAAAACTCCACTAGGTAGAGATAATCCTCCCAATGTGTCTACCTATCCATCACATACATCCGTAACATATCCTCCAAAACCTAATTCACCCTCTTTTTCTAACCATCAGTCTTTGGATGATATGTTGAACTAAAGTTTAACTGCGCTCCAAGTTCATGCTGCAACGATGTCCAGAATGCAGATGTGAATATAGGATCCTTGTTAGAAATGATCTTCCTAAGAATACCATGTAATCTCACAATATCACGCATAAAGACATTAGCTACAGAAGCTGCTGTGTAGGAAGACCTAATCAGTGAAAAATGTGCCACCTTAGTCAATCGATCAATGGTGACCATGATAGCATCATGATGCCAAACTGTCATAGGTAATCCTACAATGAAATCCATGGAGATGATATCCCACTTCCAAGAAGGAATAAGATTAGGCTGCAAAAGTCCAGTCGGGTACTGATGTTCTTCCTTAACTCTTTGACACTCAAGGCACCTAGCCACAAAATTAGCAATATCTTGCTTCATCCCATACCAAAAGAACAAACATCTCAAATCAGCATGCATCTTCTTGACACCTGGATGTGTTGAGTAAGGTGTACGATGGGCTTCTGCTAGTATCAAGGTTTGAAGCTCATCCGAAAATGGCACATAAATCCTCCCCAAATGTCTCAAAAGACCATCTGACTCTCAAAAATAACCTACAAACTTACCTTCCAAAGATCTTCCTGAATCAATCTCTCTGCACACTTCCTGATACCAGGAATCCGTAGGAAGTGCCTGAAGAATCTGACTCCTAAAATCCACACTAAGAGTCATTGATGATAACACATGTCTCTTGTAACTCAAAGCATCCACCACCACATTCTCCTTACCCTGAATGTACTTAACCTCAAAATCATACTCGCATAGAAACTCCATCCATCACTTCTGGCGAGCATTCAAATTAGGCTGAGTAAAAAAGTACTGAAGACTATGCTGATCTGAAATCTGTGCCCCAACAAGAAATGTCTCCACCTTGTCAAAGCATGAACTACTACTACTAACTCAAGATCATGCGTAGGATAATTTAACTCATGATCCTTGAGCTTGCATGATTCGTACGCAATCACCCATCCATTCTGCATCAACACTACCCCAATTCCTTCAAGAGAAGCATCTATACACACCATGAAATTACCTTCTGGATCAGGTACAGCTAGAATCAGTGCACTAGTCAAAAGCTCCTTGAGCTTCTAAAAAGCTTCCTCACATTTCTCTGTCCACACAAACTTCTTTCCTTTCCTCTGAAGAGAAGTGATAAGATATGCTATCCTCAAGAAGTTCTAGAAAAATCTACGATAATAACCAGCTAAACCCATGAAACTACAAATCTCTAACACATTAGTCGATGTCGGTCGATCTATTATCACCTAAATCTTTGCAGGATCCACTGAAATACCATCACCTAAAATAACATGCCCTAAATACTGAATCTTTGATTTGAAAAATTTGCACTTAGCTGCATTGGCATAAAGTTGATTGTCCCTCAAACACTGCAATACCAATCGCAGGTGTTCCTCATGCTCCTTCTGAGTCTTAGAATATATCAATATGTCATCAAGAAACATAAGTACAAACCTGTCTAGGTAAGATCGAAACACACCATTCATCAAACTCATGAACACCAATGGAGCATTAGTCAACCCAAAAGGTACCACTGTGAACTCATAATGCCCATAGCACTTACAAAAAATGGTCTTGTGAATATCTGCTTCCTTAATGCGAAGCTGGTGGTATCCTGACTTAAGATCAATCTTGGAGAATACTGTAGCTCCCTTGATCTGATCGAATAAGTCATCAATCTTGGGTAAAGGATACCTGTTCTTAATAGTCACCTTATTCAACTATCTCTAGTCAATACAAAGGCGCAAAGAACCATCTTTCTTCTTCACAAAGAGCACTGGAGCTCCCCATGGTGATACACTAGGTTGAATGCTCCCTTTGGCCAGAAGTTCCTCTAACTGAAGACGTAGCTCACCCAATTCTTGTGTAGTCATACGATAAGGAGCTTTAGAGATAGGCTCTGCTCCAGGAATCAAATCAATACTAAAGTCAATGTCCCTCTTCGGAGGCATGCCTGGAATCTCACTTGAAAAAACATCTGCGTACTCCTGCAAAATTGGGTGATCTATAGTATTCCTCATGGGATCTTCCTCATCAAGATCATTTACCATAACAGCAAATATCTGACATCCCTTATGGAAACTTTGCTTCAATTGCATAGCAGAAATCATCCGCAGAGATATAGGCCTCGGTATCCCAACTATCTGCACATCATTCCCTTGGTCATCTTGGCACATAATAATCTTCTTCCTACAATCTATACTAGCTCTATGAGATCCAAGCCAGTCCATGCCTAAAACCACATCATAGGAACCAAGGGGTATGACTCAAAGATCCACTATAGTATCAAAGCTTCCTAAGTTTAACCCATACTTATGAACTACAGAATCTGTGGAGACTTGCTTCACCGCATCCAACTTACACTTAGAAACTATAGATGGTGAAATAAATGAATATGTAGCTCTTGAATCAAACAATACTAAAAGAGATATACCTCTAATAGCACCTATGTCTAAACCACTGTTCCCTGATGATCTGCCTAGCGCTGATCAACTGCTGCAAAAACTCTATGAGCTCTACCTGCATCACCAACTGTAGGCTCTAAAACTGTAGGTCTAGGTCATAAAAATTGAGGTGCTCACTGAGGACACTGAGCTACATAATGTTCAATCTGACCACATGAAAAACATTCCATATTTCTGCTGAAACCTCTTCCCATAGGTGGTACATTTGATTGCTGACGGTTGTTCCTAGTCACAAAAGACTGGCTACTCTGAGCTGGCTGATTGGACTGATTTTGTTTATTGCATTGAGCATTGTAGTTGTTCTTGGTGTTAGAACCTTTGCCACTACCTTGAGCTTGAGAATTTGAGCCCTTCTATTGTTGTGTCTGTTGAGACTACTGCTAATACTGTTTCCCCTTAGAGAAGGAAAACTTCTTGCTACCACCTGAATTGTAGTTTCTTTTAGATCCTGATGCCGTTGGCGCTCCTACAAAACCACCTTGACCAAGGTTGACACTTTGCTCAACAAGGATAGCTCGATGCACTGCATCCTTGAGGGTTTTTGGCTCAAATACCTTAACTCCCCCAATAATACAGTTATTCAAACCCCTAATAAAATGTTGTGTCAACTGAGCTGAATCTTCACTGAACCCTGAAAAAGACATGAGCTCATAAAACTTATGCTCATACTCGGTCACTGACAAAGTGTACTATCTAAGATTATGAAATTCATCCACCCTTTTTTGTTTCCATTCCTCTGGTAGGAACCATTCACGAAAAATCTCTAGGAATAACTCCCATGTAACACTGCTCATATCGATTCCCAACTTCTTCTCCTCAATCGTCCACCAAGTGGCCCCAAAATTCTCTAGATTAGTGATCACAAATCTTGCCTTAATATTGCTGTTGAATTCCTACATGGAAAAAATCCTATCAAGGGAAATAAGCCACTACTTGGCCACATAACCAAAACCTTGCCCATTGAAAGGCCTAACCTTGGATCTTGAAAGATCCTTCATCTGAGTGGACACAATGGACCTCTGACGATCCTTTTGAGGACTTGTAGATCTGGGTCTATGCTCTTGTTATGTCTGGTGCACTTTGGGTTGTTCTTGAATAGGAGGTAGACGTTCTAGAATAGTCTGCATCATCTGTCTCAAACCAACCTCTTCAAACTCAACTTGGTCCTCTCTACGGCTCTCTTCCTGCTACCTACTAGAGTGCTCTTCCCTGCTCTCTACATGAGCTGATCCCTCATGGGCAGACTCATGGACACTGACAGCTCTGCCACGACCATGACCTCTTCCACGGCCTCTAACAGAAGACCTAGTCCCAGATACCATCCTACAACAGTACAAGGTACTAAGTTCAATTCTATGTTTAGGTTTAAGTTAAAATTTCCAGTTTTGAAAACTAAGTGTTGAAGTATGAAAAATCTTCAAGTAACAATTTCAAATTTTGATTTGTTTCAATTCACCTAGTTCAAGTTCAAAAAGATACTTAATAGTTCAAAGTTCTAGTTGTTACAAAATACCCAAAGCTTCCAATGTAGAAACTCAAGCTCTAATACCAAATGTAATGCCCCACCAAGGGATCCAAAGAATTAACCTAGAATTTCACTAAGTTTAGCAGCATTTTTTTTTTTTTAACAAAGATTATAACTACAATTTAGGAACAAAATATTTGCATTATAGAATGCATATAAAATTGGCCAATAAATTAATCTACCCATATTGAGAATGCATATAAATATGAAACTTCTCAGAAGACATATGGAAGACATGAAGAAGACAGGGAATGTGTGATGGGAAAATAGCATAATTAAAATCACAAGAATCTACTCGAATTCTGATGCTAAATAGCTCTTCCTTAGAAAATCCGCAGAGCAAGCTCCTCCCTTCTTCAAAATTCTCGAGTCCTCCAATGCTCCAATTTCTCTCCCAACGCTATGTCTAAGCCTCTATGAATGCCTGAATATAAAGAGATTTCAGGAAACATCTAGAATGCTTCTAGAAATAGCTAGGTGTCACCAACTAAACATGGGTCTTTTCCAACCTTCAAGATGAGCCATAGGGTTGTAGACACCATGTGCTTAATTGATGCACTAACCCCCCGTGTTGTTGATGCATGAGAAATAGAGAAGTGCATTAATTCCCATGCAAGCTTATAACTCCAATTTACTTTTTATATAATTTCTATTTAAATATTTATAACTTTTATTTTAATTTTTATAACTTTTATTATTATTATTTATTTGTTACTTTATTATTATTTTTATAACTATTATTAATTTTAATTTCTAATTTTCTTTTATTTAATTCTTTTTCCTCAATTAATTCCCATTCAATTAATTATAATCAAAATATCAAATAACATGATATTTTATATTAATTTTCTCAAATAATTAATTTATTAATTAAATCTATTTATTAAGACTTAATTAATAGAAAATTCACCATAGACTTCCAAGATAAAATATGAAAACCCATCATAGAGAAAATCACTCAAAATCAGTCTAAAGGGTTAAAAATCATGAATTATGTCATCCGACACATTCGGTGGGTAAAATATCTAGATACTTGTCCTACCTCACTAGGACAATTGGTTTAAGGGTTTGGGATTTGGACTTGAGAATTTATCTCCCTTCTCTTATCATTGAGATAGTATAATAGGGTACGCTCATCCTGGCAATTCAGGGAAGTCGATACTCGGTACCTGCAACCTGCAGAAAAATTATGCATGTACATACAATATATATAATGCTAAGCTAAATAGACAATGGTAGGAAGTGGTGCATCATGTAGATCCCGACTAAGTAGGTGACTACGACTCCCTTCCTTAACCACATCAGAAATGCCATAAATAAGAAAACACGCACACCATACACATGCAAGTATGGGGTAAGTATCCATAATAAAACACATAATATAATAACCATCAACTAATCATCAATAATATCTGAAAACAATATAATGATCATCATATATGCATGAAACGTAAGGTCTAAATAATCTCATCACAATACCACTAATCCATCAACATAAAACTAGTCCATCATAGTCTGATAATAATAGATCCAATATGTCTAGAAAAGATATGAACGAGGGTAGGCACTACAGGCTACGTCCACCAAATAGCAAGTTCGATATTATTACAATCCAGTGATTACAACCTAATTAAAATCTATAATCCCTTACAAATCAGTACTGCCACAAGAACCTATTTTGCATCACTACTATATAACAACCCTAACCCTAATCCCTTTTATACAAGTATTAAAATATTTTAGAGTTACTACATGTCGGCCATAAATTGGTGAATATTAGCCATTACTTTAGTGAAAAATCTACAAATGGTGAATCTATGAATAGTATTGAAAAAAAAATTGGGGCATTGCCCCAAGCCCCAAAGAATTCATGAAGTATGTACAGTACTTTCCTAATTAGTCACCACAAACTAAAAATCTCCCACTTGGGGACTGATCAAGCTCCACACTAAACAACAATCTTCCACTTGGAGACTAATTCTGTAGCTATGTCACTACTCTATGAGGCTCCCACTGGATCAAACCACCCTGGACTTTACTGTTCTTTTATTCATGTTCAGTCAAGAAGACCAACCAAAGTTGAAGAGAATTTTAGCTTCTCCCTTGTTACTACCTTTGTCAACATATCTACTAGATTGTCATTTGTATGTGTCTTCTCTAGCTTTAACTGTCCATCCTCCAAAACTGACCGAATGAAATGGCACCACAACTGTATATGTTTGGTCTTTGAATGCAAAGCTGAACTCTTTGCAAGATGAATGGCACTCTGACTATTTGTGAACAAATAAATATCCTTTTGAGGATGTCCCAATACATCCAAGAAGAACTGAAGCCATATCATCTCCTTGGCTACCTCGGTAGTAGCTACATACTCTACCTCTGTACTGTATAAAGCATTGACCTATTGTAACCTAGAAACCTAGCTCATGGTTGTCCCACCAACAGTAAAGACATAACCTATATTACTCTATCTAGTATCAATATCTTTTGCCAAATTTGAGTCAACAAAATCCTGTAAATCAGTAGTAGATCCCCCAAAATGTAAACACTTATTGGATGTTTCTTTCAAATATTTGAGAATCCATTTGATGGCATTCCAATGCTCAATTCCTGAATGACTCATATACCTAATAACAACTCCCACTGCATGTGCAATATCTAGCCTAGTACATACCATAACATATATCAAGCTTCCTATAACTGAAGCATAGGGTACCTTGGACATCTTATCCTCCTCTTCTTGTATCTTAAGAAAAATCTCCTTAGTCAACTTCAAATGACTAGGTAAAGGTGTGCTGACAGCTTTAGCATTCTCCATAGAGAAACATTGCAATAGCTTCTCAACATAATTAGCCTAAGATAACATCAATGTTCTATTCTTCCCATCTCTGCAAATCTTCATACCAAGGATTTGTTTTTCTGCCCCCAAATCCTTCATAAAAAATGCATGTGCTAATTTGTGTTTCAGCCCCTTAATGTGATCCATGTTAGACCCAACTACAAGCATATCATCAACATATAAACATAAAATAATTTAGCTAGCATCATCCAACCTCTTAAATTAGACACAATGATCTAAATGACACCCATTGTAACCATGCTCATGTATAAAACTATCAAATTTCAAATATCATTGCCAAGGTATTCGCTTCAAGCTATCTAAACTTTTCTTCAATTTGCACACTAATTTCTCCTTACCTTTGACTGCAAATCCCTATGGTCGAGCCATATATATCTCTTTATCCAAATCACCATGAAGGAAGGTTGTTTTAACATCAAGCTACTCCAAATGAAAATCTTCAATAGCCACAAGACTTAAAATAGTAAGAATAGAAGTGATGTTAACAATAGGAGAAAATATCTCATCAAAATCAATTCCCTTTTTCTGTGCAAATATTTTCACAACTAACCTAGCTTTAAATCTTTTCTTACCTCCTTCCTCTTCTTTTAACTTATAAACCCACTTATTCTGTAAAGCTCTTTTACCGACAGGCAACTTACATAAATCCCAAGTTTTGTTTTTTAGCAAAGAGTCCATTTCTTCTTTCATTGCAGACTCCCACTAAATCTTAGTATCCACTTGCATAGCTTCATCATAACTTTCAGGTTCACCAGCATTAGTAAGTAAAATAGAATACAAAGAGGGATAAATTCTTTGTGGAGGTCTAATTTTCCTTGTTAACCATCTAACATTCACTAGTGTGTGTGGTATTTTTTGTTGCGGTTGTTGTACATCATGAGGAATGGTTGGAACATCAGCTTTTGGAGTATCATCCAGTAATACATAATCATCTTCTTTATTTTCATGTTTCTGCAATAGATCTTTGTACAACACTTTCTTATTGAATATGACATCCCTGCTTCTTACAATTTTCTAATTTTAAAAATCCCAAAGCCTATAACCAAATTCATTAATGTTATATTCAAAAAATATACATTTCTTTGACTTAGCTTCTAGCTTGGTTCTATTTTTAGAATCTATGTGAGCAAATTCTTCACAACTGAAGGTTTTGAGTGTTGGAAATATTCAAGATATGATAAGTTACTAAGAGGGGAGGGGTGAATTAGTAACTTCAAAAATTTTCTTTTAATTCACCATAAATCCATATATACTACTACATACATTAGTACTAAAAGATAAATCATTCATCACACAAAAGAACACAATGTTTTGGTGACCCAAAAACCTTCCAAATAGAAAGTAAAATTGGGGTGGGGATGGTACCCACAAAATTTCACTACTGCAGCACAAAGTTGGCTTGTTAAGGCTTACATTGACCACTTCTGGTGATCTACCCTATTAGGAGCACAAAGGACTGCTAGGTCCACCTTGTTAGAAGATTTACAAACATACAATGAAGTATGCACTCGGTTAAGAGATTTATACAAAGACTATTAAGTCCACCCTATTAAAAGATTTAGAAAGTGATTCACTTATTAGGATGAAGTAGTGGATCTACTTACAAATGATTGCTAATAAGATCCTTTATGCACTAATCACCTCATGTAATGAATATTACTTGTCTGCTTCTGTATTGACCTTGCTGCGTTCCTTAAACTGCTGTTGATAATCCTTCGCGTGCACTTCTCAAAAATTGCTTTATGTTTCAATACAATGATATCTTACAATACATCTTACATATATACCTTTCCAATTAACAAAACTATGAGGTTGGCTATAATACAAGTGAACAACACATTACAAAGTTGGCCCAATAGTAAATAACTCGAGTTTTCTGAACTAACTCAGTGACCTTCTAATACTTGGCATCCACTGCATTACACAGCATCATCATGCACTCAATAGAAGTGAAGGCTCAGTCCATACTAATCACTTGATGTAGTCCTGGACTTGGTGACCACTAGTGACTTAGTAGATGTAGTGTCACTTGGTAGATACTACACATTGAGTTTACCTTGCTTCACTCGGTAAACACTACTTCTTCCAATGCTCAATTTACACTGAATTTCCATGACACAAACTTACTGCTTGATAAACACTGTAAATATCAGTAGACACTATTGTTCTTCACATTTCTTGTATTCACTTGGTAGCCACTATTCTACTTAGTGTAAACTATTGAACACTTTAAAGCTTGGTTAATACTAGAATGCTCGGTGAGTGTAGGAAACTAAGTGTTCAGCTCGGTAGCTATACTGATATAGATAAGTGTTGTCACTAATGGCAATAATAACTTAATGCCAACATTGAGAAAAGAATAACTCACCTTCTTACCAGTCCATGCCTCCTTTGGAATACCATAGCCCAAAGGAGTAGAGGGGACTCTATTAATAAAATATGCAGTAATATTGATAGCCTTCACCGACATGTGTAAGGGAAACCCAGCATGCAACCTCATGCTCCTTGCACGTTCCATTATAGTCATGTTCATGCTTTTAGCCACTCCATTTTTCTGTGGAGTCCTTGGAATATTTTTTTGTCTATGAATACCATTAGTGGAGCAATAATCTTCAAATTCATGACTACAATACTCACCACCATTATCAAATCTAAGACATTTTAATTTCTTACCAGACTCATTTTCAACCAAGCATTTCCATTTCTTAAAAGTTTGAAATACATCAAATTTTTGTCTAAGGAAATAAACCCATACTTTTCTAATTGCATCATCAATAAATGTAACATAATAATGAGAGCCACCAAGGGAAGATACTTGAGCCAATCCCCATACATTGGTATGCACAAGCTCTAATTTCTCCTTTTTGTTTTGCGTCCCAATCTTCACAAAACTCACTCTCTTTTATTTTCCATACACACAACTTTCATAGAAATCCATATTAACACATTTTAGACCTGGTAAAAATTTATTTGAATGAAGTACTTTCATACCTTTCTCACTCATGTGCCATAGTGATGTATCAGAATTTATAGCAACTATTTGTTCTCCCTGCTCAACTGCAACAATTGTTCCTGAACATTCATTTTTCTCTAAAACAATTAAAGTAAAAGGAACAATATGACCTGTACAAAGATATAAGGTGCCTACTTCCACACCTTTTGCTACTGCAAGAGAACCTTTTGAAACCTTCTAATTTTTATCATTAAAAGTAACTACACAACCCTCATCACCGAGTTGCCCTGCTGAAATTAAATTGCTACTCAGCCTTGGAATGTGTCTTACCTCATGTAGTAGCTAATGATTCCCATTTTGCAACTTAATCTTAATTTTTCCCTTTCCAACAATCTAACAGGGTTCATTATGCCCCAAATAAACAAGTCTAAAATCCCCTTGGACATAATCAATGAAATAACCTCTATGAGGTGTAGCATGAAAAGAAGCACCAGAATCTAAATCCCATTAATCATCAACACTTTCTAAAGATAGAAGCAAAGCATCCTTTTCAGATTTATTACTTACCACATTTTCTTCGTTGTCTCCATCTAATTTGTCTCTTTCATTTTTCTTTCAATTCTAACAATCTTTCTTTTTGTGCCCTAGTTTCCCACAGTACTAGTAGTCATTTGGTCCTCTCAATTGAGACCTCCTCCCCTTTGACTTTCCTCTTGATTTCCCATAATTTCTAGAGTTACTTCCTCTCTTAGTCATCATGCCCCTACTTTGTGCATTCAAAGCACTTCTTGATGTAGATCCACCTAAGGTTTTCCTACGAGTTTCCTCACTCAAAATAACACTGATCACATCATCATATTTTAGGGTACTAGATCCAAGAATAGAATTACTCACAGCCATTACCAAGCCATTCCATCTTTTAGACAAAGAACACAAAATCAAGAGAGCCCTAATTTTTTCATCAAAATTGACACCCATAGAAGATAATTGACTAGTAATAGTATTAAACTCATTTAAATGATCTGTAATAGATCCACCTTCTGCCATTTTCATTTTAAATAAATGCTTCATGAGAAATACCTTGTTTGAAGTAGAGGGCTTTTCATATTTTTTCACTAGGCTTTGCATCAATTCTTCTATCATCTTTGCTTATGTAATATTAAATGTCACTGATGGTGCCAAGCATAATCAAATGCTTCCAAGTTCCTTTCTATCTAAAAGATCCCATTCGTCATTTGACATAGATCCCTAATTCTCGGCTTTACCTTTCAACAGCTTCCATAAATCCTTCTGATAAAGATATTCTTCCATTTGCATCTTCCATAACTGGAATTTTTGCCCATTAAACCTATCAACCCTCAACTTACCTTTGTCTACCATTGCTCCCACTTGACCATGAGACTCCCACTCAACTGTGAGACTTTCATGTAGAGGATAACCGAACAAACAACCTCACACTAATACCACTTGTTAGGATTAAACCATGAATAGAAAATAAAAATTACATGCAAATATAATTAATAACAAAAAATAATAGATCACACAAAAAAGAATACAAGGCACAAGGATTTAACGTGGTTCACCCAATCTTTGGGCTATGTCCATCAAACAGCAAGTCCAATATTATTACAATCTATTGATTACAACTTGATTACAATCTGTAATCCCTTACAGCTCAATACCACTTAAAGAACCTATTTCACATCACCACTATATAACAACCCTAACCCTAAGCCTTTTTATACAAGTATTAAATTTCTTTAGAGTTACTACATGTTGGCCATAAATTAGTGAATATTAGCCATTACTTTAGTGGTGAATCTACAAATGGTGAATCTATAAATAGTACCCAAAAAAAATTTGCGAGCCCCAAAGAATTTATAAAGTATGTACAGTACTTTCCTGATCAATCACCACAAACTAACAATCTCCCACTTGGGGACTGATTAGGCTCCACACTAAACAACGAGTTGTTTTCATGAAAAAGAATTTCTCTAATTATCTAGATAGCTTAATAGAGAAATCTTCTAATCATTAGAACAGAGTGTTGGAGCTTCAAAGGCTTGGCAAGTGTATAGACATGGCTATGGAGAAAATGCAAGAGCAGTTGAATGTCATCAAAGATCTAGCTAGAGAGCAGTCTTAGTGGCTCTTAAGATATGCTAATGTTCATTTTCATAGATATGAGGAGTTGATCCCAATCATTATTTCCACCAAAGCCTATAAGGAAAATTTTGTAAAGGAAAGAAGGCAAAGTGATTTTATTCTGCCCTTTCATATTTTGATGTAAAAATTGTAACTAACAATTGGCTCCTTTCCATTTGTCAATTTTGATAAGATGAACTAATTTAAGTCCCATTTTGTAATGATCATCTCAGAATCCTATATGTACCTAATTTAAAGATTAACAAAAGGTCAGCTAATTTTTGGTGTGAAATACTTCATGTTGTAGAGACAAGTTGAATGTATTTTATGTCAATCATTTACTATTCCATTGTTTTGTGATAGTTTAAGATATCTCTTTTAGTTGAATTGAGTTAAGGAATAAACAAAGTTATGCTCCCATGTTCAATACAATGAGCTGAAGATAATAGTAGGGTTATTAAAAGTTAAAAGAGATTTTACTTTGTGTTATTCTTTAAATGAATCTCTCCTTTATTAGAGTTAGAAGCTTTCATTTAAATAGCTAATTCATAGATATAATCCATTAAACATATTGTCAAATTCTATGGGTTCATAAGATGTAATGGGTGAGTTTGCAAATCATAAATCCAAGGGAGTTGTACCTAATAATTGAAAGGGAAGTCAATCACTTAGCTATGATTTCCCAACTGTTGTAACTAGCTATTGTTCATGAATATTGGACATTCAAAGAGTTGAATAAAAAAATTAATTATTTACTAACAGTATGCACAAAAGGAATAATGACTCTATATTGTGTACTAATATATTAATTCTCTTTTTTGCAAATATTAGGAATCAAACTAGACCTCTGGCATTCATTCCTTCTAACATCTTATTTATAATCTATTGGTCTAATACATTAGTGAATCTTACTTAATAAGATTTGTGTGAACAAAGATAAAATTGTGTTAAAAATCTATCTGGATTCTGGACCATGGCTTTTAGTTTTATCTTTTCAAAGGAGACTAAGATTTCTTTCAAGTTCATCCTTTGCAGTTGGTTACAATAGAAAACTATTTTCAACATCCATAACAAAATTGAACCTAGCTTCTTCCAATATCCATTTGGCTATCATGGACCACTAGTTAAAAAATTACAAGTAGAAGATATTTTCCATGGTAAGTGAAACACAGATATTTCTCCTAGGATTCAACTTTGTACTCTTTTAGCCAAACTCATTGACCCATGTTCATGGATTCCCGTACCATGTCCCAAAGCTCTACATTTTACATGGGATTGAAGTAAATGTGTTAAATTAAATTGATCAAGAATATAACTCATTTATTTAATTGATGAAATAATATCAATGTTTCATGAGAAACTCCATGTCTCTTTTAACATATAATATAGGTTTTCATTGTGTGAGCTCACACCCTTCCTATGCAAGATGTTTAAATGGTCATGACTAAATTAGAGGGCAAGGCAAGCTCCAAAGAAGCATTTCCAATAATATAACTGATAGTGTCATTCTTATAGAAAGAGATAACATATTTTAAAGTATATTTATAGCTTGTAAAAAGGAAAAAATGTTCTAAATATCAAGTTTCCAAGAAGAGACATTTACCTAAGGTTTTGACGCACAAGTAATACTCATGATAACCATGCTCAGACAAGATTTAAAGAAAGAAATATAATAGAATTCTCTAATAATAGAGAATTTTTATTGAGAAAGTATTAGGAATCCATCTATACCCACGAGACACCACAAAAGATGTGGAGAAATTACAGAGAAAAGGAAAGTATTTTTACTCTATTTTATGATAAAGGATGTGTGATACCAAGTACCTGAAGATATTTATTAGAGAGTCTTATAAAATTGCTAGAAGATCTATAGAAATAGTGCTACCTTCATGCCCTAGCTCCTTGATGGAATTGTGGAGAACATCAAAAGAGGACAAAATTGAAAATGATGCCCTCATTCTTTGGACATAAAAATACTTTTACTTGTATTTTACCTAAAGCCTTTTTGATAACTAATGCATTTGTTTATATAAATTTATTTTGTTTTGTATTTAGTTTATATGTTTTTTATATGTATGTGTGTGTTGGTTTTTTGGACTTTTTAATTTTCTTCCTCAATGTTCCTTCTTTATGTCATTTTAGTCTTTTCTATTTGATACAAAAATCTTATCAATCTCCTAAATTGATATTGTATCATCAATGTAGATATCATGATTATACAAATTTGTAGAATATTTTTCCTCACCAAACAATAAAGTCCCATCTAATATTTTGTGAGGAAACCTCAAGATATCTTGTTCAGGTTTTATTTTTATTTCAAAGAAAAGTGGTACAATTTCAAACATATGAATGAAGCCCTTATTCAGATATAAGGGAACATATATAGCTAGGGGTAAAGATTAAAAAGTCATAACAGTATTGCAAAAGGAAAATATATAGAGAGATGAGTTTGATTCTTTAATGAGATAAAGGAACATGAAGAAAAATTTAGGTTTGAAAATCAAAACCTAGGACAACTATATATATATATATATATATATATATACATACACACACATACATATGTATGTATGTATCATATATATGTATGTATATATGAATTACACATACATATGTATGTATGTATCATATATATATATATATATATATATAAAATTTATATATTATATATATAATGTATATATCTAATACATACATAATATATATATGTATATATAATTTTTTAAAATGTATGTCGATAATTAGAGATTAGAAAAAATCAATAGACGATAGTTTAACAGCTTCAAGAAGATATATAAATGTTTCTCATTTGAATAAAATTAGTGTATAAAGGAGGTTCCTATTTATCAAGATCCTAGGGACAAATCTCATAGATTATGTAGCTGCAACCTTAATCCAAAGGCGACCAAAACTATAGTTTCAGCATAGAGCTTTCCAAACAAGTCAGCAGCAAAATGAAAGTGGTCTCTCTTATTTTTGGATTTGTTGAACCTTATGTATCTAATGGTCATGGACATTTTTTCTATTAAAAAAATTGATATGTTTTTCCAAATAAATCTCCATGGGTCCTATGTGTAATATGAACATTGTTTGTAAATTAGTTAATGTTTAAGTTATGTTTATTAAAATATTTATTCTTATATTAGTAATAAATATTATCTAAATCATAAATATTATTTTTATTATTAAATCATTCTATTTCAATATATATTTTTTAAATAGTAAAAAATACATACATAAAATTGAGAGAGAGGACATTGAAAGTGCACTACAACTAGAGTGGGAATGCAAGACTGATAGATTGAGAGCCCATCCTAGAGTTAATTACACCCTTATCAAGATCACCACTTATGACTATTATGATTAGGTCCAACTTCTTTCTCACACACTTTTCACTTTTTTTACCCTAGAGTCCTTTCTTAGATCCATCATATAGCTTATCCTCTTCAATATTATTAGTTTTATTATCCCTTAGAAGTACATCAAAAATCCTTGCCTAGTTACATCTTAATCCACATCCTCTATCACATCATGTCTTTAGTATCATCATCCTAGTGGCCAAATATATTATATCTCGCATCCACATAGTAGTACAATTACCCCTTGGCTAAAATACTTATCCAAGGTAGTTTATCTCATCATTTGTGCCCCTCATCACCTTGATCAAAAGTTTGGGCTCTGCACTTGATTATATACCATCATCCTACAACTCCCACATATATCACATTATATCCACCTTTGATACCAAGATAATCCTCTTGGTTCTATAGGCATCACATCCTTAGGATAATCCTCCACCATTAAACTATCTTCCAACATTGATCACCACTTTTAGCCTCTTCAAAAATCTGTACACTTTAGAAAGATCGTAGATTTTGTCTCCTAGCTTACATCCACTATCATATTCTTTTCACCCCTTGTCTAGGGTATAGTGCCATTTCATGTTGCTAATCACATCTCTTAGTAAAAGGAAGAAATAGGAAACTGCTCCATATCCTCTCGACACAAGAATTAGTGCACATCTCAATCCTAAGAAAATAACAAATATGGAAGACCTAACATCTCAAGATCTAGAACCTCACACCAAAAATATCATGACTTCACAACACATAGATTATTCCATAGATTCATTTATGGGTTACCCTTGGAATGCACCATTGGTTAATGCAATCATTAAAAAGAATAAAGATACCATCAAGGTCAATTTTCAAAGAGAAGACATTGGAAGTTTTAACTTTGGGAGAATACCACCATCTAGCAATATCACAGATCCCAACCATTCACTTTTTAGAATGCTTACATCATGGGAACCCTTAGATCAAGAATGAATAAGAATTGAAAGTCATTCATTGATACACCCAATAATAGACCCTTTTATTGCATCTACCCAAATCATTGCTCCCATCTCCTAAAGCAAATTATTGCTCATCACACCATTTGAAATTCATACAATATCATAACCAAACACCACATTACAGTTCCATCCACTAGCATTCCCCCCACTATTACTACTATCGCATAATCCATATCCATGCCTTTGAGCATTTTATGGCCTATTCAAAATCAAAACACTACCACCTAGCACCTAGCCAAAACACTACCACCCAACAAACCCCATCTACATCTGTCATTCTACCCACTAGAAATTCTACCAACATGGTCTTGCAAGGTTCACAATCTACACCCCAACATACTACAGGGATATCATCCATGGGTTCCATTCCTCAAACCACCTCACCACCTTTTACTACTTCCACTCCATCTAAAACAAGTCTAAATATGTCCACATCATTTCCATCTGCCTCATGAAGCTTGAACCAAGCACAAATACAAGTTGTAGGCATCCCTACCTTCACCCCTATTGTGCCAACTCCACACTAGAAAGTGCCCTTAAACCTATCCCTAACCACTTTATGATGTCATTGATTGGAAGAAGCCACACCACTCACCCACTGCCCCAACAATTGAAAAAGGGTAACCCCCCTATCAACTACATTATACCACCACTTACCCATGTACCTCCTCAACCAACGCAAACTCATCCATCTATGCAACAATCACACATTTCCTTAGTACCACAATATGTGAAAAATCTATCTCATAAGTATGTCTGATTTAGGAGCATCTCGTGGTGTAAGGGCAATCTCGTATCACCCAAACATATGCTTAGAGATAGTTTATTTTTAATGTATTTTTATTTCTAGATATCCATTTGGGTCAAATAAAAGTTCCAACTCTCACACTTCCACTATTAGTTTTCTAGGTTAGAGTTTTTAAGCACCTTAGGATATGTGTAAATGTAAAAAAAAATGAGTTATTTTGTAATAGAGCCAAAATTATGATAAAATAGAGGTTTTAATTTGGAGGGATGATTATACTTGTAATTTAAAGTGCTCCAAAAAAAGAATCAAGTCAAAAGACTTTACGGTTAGAAAGTTATTGTAGTTTTAAGTTTCCTAGAGACCTCTTAAGAGCACTTCAAAGTTAAGTTTGGGGCACTAAATGGCCTTGTATGGAGCCAAAAAATTGGGGATGAGAAACTCTGGTCCATAGGGATATAGAGCACTTTGAGAGCTTTTTGAAAATGTAAACGGTTCATCAATTGCAGTCCAAGTTCAAAAGTTATGCCTCCCAGAAGTTGGACTACCATTTTTGGATTCTTCTAATTTTACACCAACTTCTAACATGACTTTTGGAACCTTTTTATTTTGGAAAAAGATGCCAACTAGAATATTCTAGAGTGTATTCCTAACCCTAAATGAATTGGGGTCTATTTAAGAACATTTTTGGCATTGTAAAGGTAGTTCTTAGTGGAGTTAGAGAGAAAGTACTGTGTGGAGGATTTCTTTCTCTAGAATCATACTATTGTAAGACCATAGGGAATTTTTCATTGATAATAATATTTCCCTTTTCCTGTGTGCTCATTTTGGTCTTTGGTTGTGTCTCCATCAAGTGGTATCAAAGCAATTTTTCCTAAGTGTGTAGACAAAGCACTGACTGTGAGGCAGTTTGCATCAGGACTATGTGGTTATGGGTTTGAGACAAGAAGATGCCTCCACCAAGGGAATGTGGTGGAAGGGTCAGAGTTGTTACTCTTGAGGTTAGAGCCCTCTAGAGACAAGTTCAAGCATTGTAGGAGGAGATCTACAGAGGATTGAATGTTGTCAGAGGTAACAAAAGTGAGGAAGAAAATATTGGATAGGAAGGGGAAGGTGAAGAGGAAGTCCTAAATTAGGAAGAGGAGAGGCTTTTTAGGGCCATTTCAAAGCTTGGAAAAGGACCTAAAATTAATGAGGGTATGTTTTCAAGAACTCTAAACTTGGATGAGTTGATTGATTGGATCAATGAATTAGAGGAGTATTTTGAGTATGAGGATATCAGGGACCCAAAGAGGGTTAAGTCTGCCAAGGCCAAAATGAAATGCCATGCCAAAATCTAGTGGAAAGAGATTTAACTGAAAAGGAATAGAAGAGGAAAGGATAAAATTACAAGGTGGGATTACATGGTGGACAAACTAAAGAAGCAATTCATTCCTGTTGATTATGAGCTTGATTTGTTCAAAAAAATGCAAGGGTTAAAACAAGTAGGAAAATCTATCCTTTAATATATAGAGGAATTGTATTGGCTTCTTATTAGGGTAGGGCATGCAAAAGCTAATAAGGAGAAGGTTTCCCATTACCTTAGTGGGTTATGAACTAACACTCAGGAGGAGTTAAGTCTGTTTAGAATGACTAGCATTGAAGAGACATACTAGTTTTCCCTATGAGTTGAAGAGAAGCTAAACAAAAGTTTTGACAAAAGGCAAAGAGGGTGTGATCAAGGAGGAAGGGGTGTTGGTAGGTCATTTGGAGGCCAAAATGAAACCCACAGGAAAAATAAAGATGTGGGTACTAATAGGAACCAAAGGAACAAGGGTTTCAACCGCTCCCATAATCAAAACTTTGGACATTAGAGAGGAAGAGGCAGAGGACGTGGATAAGGTTCAAGAAGAGAAGGCTTCTGTGGTACCTATTTTCATTGCAATGAAAAAAGCCATCATACATTTGAATGCCCTCAATGATAAGGAAGGATATATAGGAGAGCTCATGGTTAGGCAAGGGTTTCTCATGTGGATGAGGATGCATAGTCATCACATTTTGAGGATGCAAAAAGAGGAGAGGTTATCGTAAATGAAAGGGTGTTACTAAGTAGTGAGACTAAACTTGGACAAAGGAGGAGTTTGTTTCATACCAGGTGCAAGTGTGAGGATAAGTGTTGTGATGTGATTATTGATGGCGGCAGAACTGACAACTTGGTGTCTGAGGAGATGGTCTCTAAGATAAAGCTCAAGAGGGAGAAACACCCCCAACCCTATTGGATTGCTTGGGTGAAGGATGATCATAAGGTCCTGGTCAATGAATAGTGTTTGGTGAAGTTCAATATTGGGAGTTACCATGATGAAGTTATCTATAACATTATTCCAATGGATGTCTACCATTTATTGTTGGGAAGACCATGGCAATTTGATAGACATGTTGTACATGATGGTCATGCAAATACATACTCTCTGACAAAAGATGGAGTTCACCACAAACTGAAGCCCTTGATAAAAGAAGGTGAAAAGGTATGAAATAGTGCTAAGATATGTCTTGTTGATGGAAGAAAATTTTGGATGGTATGAAACATCAACATATGTGTTATGCTTTGCTTCTTAGAAGAGATAAGGAAGGTAGTAGTGAAATTCCACTTGAAGTTTTAGGCCTATTAAGTGAGTATGGAGATGTCATCTCTGATAATGTTCTAGAAGGGTTGCCACCAGTAAGGTAGATCAGTCATCAAATAGATTTAATCCCTAGAGCTAGTTTTCCTAACAAGGCTGCTCATAGAATGACTCCTACTAAAATAGAGGAGCTAAACAGACAAGTTCAGGAGCTATTGAGGAAGGGTTTGATTTGAGAGAGCCTGAATCAATGTGTAGTACCTACAATACTAGCACCAAAGAAGGATGGAGATTGGAGAATGTGCACAAACTCTTGAGCTATAAATAGAATAACCATCAAGTATCAATTTCCTTTGCCAAGAATGGATGATCTTATGGACTACTTGAGTGGAGCTTAGTACTTCACAGAGATAGATCTCAAGAGTGGCTATCACTAGATACAAATACAAGAGGGAGATGAGTGGAAGACTACATTCAAGACCAAGGAAGGTCTATATGAGTGGTCATTCATGCTCTTTGGACTGACCAACATGCCAAGCACCTTCATGTGGCTTATGAATGAGGTACTAAAGAAATTCTTGGAAAAAATTGTTATTGTCTATTTGGATGATATTTTAATTTTTAGTAAGACTCTAGATGAACATTTATTGCACATTTGTAGTGTCCTTGAAAGGTTGAGGGAAGAGAAAATGTTGATTAATTTGAAGAAATGTAGCTTTGTAAAAAAAGAGTTAGTCTACTTGGGGTTTGTTGTATCATCTGAAGGTCTCAAAATAGATCCAGAGAAGGTAAAGGCAATCTTGGAATGGCCTACTCCAAGGTTTGCTACTGAGGTGAGATAATTTCATGGTTTGGTTAGTTTTTACAAGAAGTTCATTAAGAATTTTAGTGGCATATGTGCACCTCTGACTGAAATAATAAGGGGGGGACAGGAAAGAGCTCAAGTGGACTACAACAGCTGTAAGGAGTTTTGAATTGTTGAAGAAGAATGTGATAGAACAACCTGTGTTGGCACTTCTTGATTTTAGTAAAGTGTTCCAGGTAGATTGTAATGCTAGTGGTAGTGCTATTGGGGTTGTGTTAAGCCAAGAAGGTAAGCCTATTGCATATTTTAGTGAAAATTTGAATAATGCAAAGAAGAGGTATTTTGTTTATGATCAGGAGTTCTATGCAATCATTCAGGCCTTAAAGAAATGGAGGCATTATTTATTGCCAAAAGAATTTGTCTTGTATAGTGATTATTAGGCATTGTAGTACCTAAATAGCTAAGGTAAATTGAACCAGCTACATATGAGGTGGGTACAGTTCATGTAGAGCTATACATTTGTGTTGAAACATAGAAGTGGAAGGTCTAATAGGGTTGTAGAGGCATTACATAGGAGACAAATGTTGCTTATAGTAATGTAGGTTGAAGTGGTTAGGTTTGATGAACTCAAGAATTTGTACCTAGAGGATCCTAATTTTGTTGAAGTGTAGAAGGCTTGTAAAGAACCTGTTACTGTAGACAAAACTAGTTGGCTAGATTATTTGATTCAGGATGGTATGTTGTTCAAGGGTAGTCAATTATACATTCCAAGGAGTTCCATGAGGGAAAACTTGATCAAAGAGAAACATAGTGGGGGAATGGCAAGAAACTTTGGTCAAGATAACACCATTGCCATTCTTAGAGAAGATTATTTTTTTCCTCAAATGTCACAAGATGTGAAGAAATTTGTGCAGAGTTGTCAAGTATGTCAAGCAGCCAAAGGATTTAGTCACAATACTAGACTTTATTAGCCATTGCCTGTTCCATCAAAGCCTTGGGAGGACATAAGTATGAATTTTGTTCTTGGATTTTCAAGGACACAAAGGGGTAATGACTCAATATTTGTGGTGGTTGATAGGTTCTCCAAGATGGCACATTTCATCCCATGCCACAAGACTCATGATGTTATACATATTGCAGATTTGTTTTTCAGAGAGGTGGTGAGACTACATGGTCTCCCAAAGAGTATTGTTTCTAACAGAGATACTAAATTTGTGGGGTATTTCTAGAGTACTTTATGGATCAAGAAGTTGAGGAAAGAATTGAGGTTCGGTTATACACATCATCCATAGTCTAAAGGATAGATCAAAGTGGTAAATAGAAATCTCTACAATTTGCTAAGGTGTTTAGTGGGAGATAAGCCTAAGGGATGGATTTGATTCTACCACAAGTAGAATTTTCTTACAATAATTCTATAAATAGGAGTACTAGTAGATCACCATTCCAAATTGTGTATGGAAGTAGCCCAAGGACTACACCAAAATTAAGAAAAATGGAGCAAGGGGAGAGGAAAAGTGCTGAGGCAAAAGAATTTGCTAAACATATCAAGAGCCTACATGAGGAGGTCCATGCACACATCACCAAGATGAATCAATAGTATAAAGCCAGGGTAGATCAAAGGAGGAGACATAAGGAGTTCGAAGTAGGGGATATGGCTATGGTACACTTACAAAAGGAATGGTTTCCAATGGGTACTTACAACAATCTAAAGATGAAGAAATTTGGCCCCTGTAAAATTTTGAAGCATGACTCGAAAAATGCATATGAGGTGGAGTTGCCAGATGGGATTCACATTTCTCCTATCTTCAACATTAAAAACTTAACAGAATATCATGATGATGGTGCAAATGAGGGGTTGATGCTGGAGCCATGTCCAATTCCTACTTCTAAGGAGGAGGAGATAGAAGAGATTATGGATAGTCGTGTGGGCAAAAGTACCAGAAATAGGTAGTATGAAGAGTACTTGGTGAAGTGGAAAGGATGATCAATAGAGGACTCAACTTGGATATCAGTAATAGAGGTTGCCCATTTGGGTTTTCCTCTACCATAAAGTGACAGGATCACTTTTCAATCTACCCTGGGTGTCTGATGCAGGAGCATCCAGTGGTGTAAGGGAAATCTTGTATCACCCAAAAATATTCTTAGAGATAGTTTCCTTTTTATTTTATTTTATTTTTGGATACCCATTTGGGTCAAATAAAAGCTCCAACTCTCATAGTTCCACTATTAGTTTTCTGGGTTAGAGTGTTAAAACAAATTGGGATGTGTAAATGTAGAAAATGGGTTATTTTGTAATAGAGCCAAAATTATGATGAGTTATAGGGATTAATTTTGAGGTATGATTATAATTTTAATTTAAAGCACTCCAAAAAAAGAATCAAGTAAAAATACTTTACGGTTAGAACATTATTGCAGTTTTAAGTTTCCTAGAGACTTCCTAAGAGCACTTCAAAGTCAAGTTTGGGGCACTAAACAACCTCGTAGGAGGCCAAAAAATGGGAGACAAGTGAAATTGGTCCATTGGGCTATAGAGAAATTTGAGAGCTTTTCAAAAATGTAAATGGTTTGTCAATCGTAGTCTCGGTTCAAAAGTTATGCCTCCCAAAAGTTGGACTACCATTTCTGGATTCTTCTAATTTTACACCAACTTCTAACATGAATTCTAGAACCTTCTATTTTGGTGGTGGATGCCAATTGGCATATTCTAGAGTGTATTCCTAACCCTAAATGAATTGGGGTCTATTTAAGAACATTTATGGCATTGTCAAGGCAGTTCTTAGTAGAGTTAGAGAGAAGGTACTGTGTGGAGGATTTCTTTCTCCAAAATCATACTATTGTAAGCCCATAGGGCATTTTTCATTGATAATAATATTTCCCTTTTCTTGCGTGCTCATTTGGGTCTTTAGTTGTGTCTCCATCAATGTCCCAACACATCCTCAACCAACACCAAATATTTTTCAAGTAGTAGGACAATCCTCATCTTAATCACCACCATTCATACCACAAAACTCATCTTATTCTCCCACTCCATCAGATCTGTATCATATAGTAGGGGTACTTGAAACGGGGATACTCCCCACACCACTAGTAAACCTAGAGTGGGGAGAAATGAGGAAAGTCTTTAAAGAGCTTAAGGTAGGGTATGAACCTAGGACTTTCAAATGTGAGACTATAATCCCCTCACTAGTACAAAACCAACAATATATGCCTAAATAAACTACTATAAATAATAGATATATGACCAATTTTGATCACATAACCATTAGTAGTTTATTGTCAATCATTAATATCACAACCAAATTTATGACTCAATTGTTTTAATCATTAATTTGATCATTGATTTGGTCATTTACTATTGTTATGGGGTAGTTTATTTTGTAGTTTATTTGGTACTTGATTTGGTAGTATATTTGGTAGTTGATTTTCTAGTATATCTGGTAGTTTAATTAATAATTTATTTGATAGTATATTTGGTACTATAATTAGTAATTCATTCCATAGTCTACTTGGTAGTTTATTTGGTAGTATATCTAATAATTTATTTAGTAATTTATTTGGTAATTTATTTGGTATCTTATCTAATCATTACTTTAATCAATGTTAGAGCATGATGGAATCAAACCACCATCCTCCGACTTGTCAAGCAGGTGCTCTTCTATTGAGCTAATACCCTTGAAAGAATACTAATATTATTAAATGGATATTATAAAAATAAAGAAAATGTTTTCATTGTCAAATTCACTACATGTGACTTGTTACCCTTATTATAACAAAGTTGTGAAACAAAAAAAGAAATACCTTTGTTTGTGCAAACAAGGGAAAAAAAGCCTAACTTGAAACATTTTTTATGACAATTTACTATTGTTCCAATTTCTTAATTTTTATTTTTCTTTAAGGAATCATTTTTTGTAGCTTCATCTAATATATAGCATTGATGTACTTACCTCTAGGAGAGAAAAAAATATTAATGACTATATAACAATAAGTACCTTAAACAACTTAAATGCAATGTTTTGAATTAATCTCTTATATGCATTGCATCATTACTTTCCACCATAAATTTTTTTATTAATCAAAAGTTCCTAAAAATCAATCAAAATCTTTCTTGAATGGTTCAATAAATCAACTAAAGCATTCTTTGGCCAAAACATCCATTGTAATAATAGAAGCATATTTTTCTTTGCCACTTGAACCCAAAAATGTTGTCCATGCACTTGTTTCTTAATAGAGCCTTAGTGCACCATCTTTCATTCTTTGAGATGCTCATGATAAATGAATAACTGAATTATTTTGAATTAAGGAAATTGTCTCCTATTGTTGAAAGTATCAAGTGTTGTTGTGAGAGATTATAGATTGCAATCCATTATGTATAGTTTATAGATTGCAATCCATTATGTATACTCACTACCAAAAGGAAGGCAATAGTTATAAGAATTTAAATGATATATCACCAAAAAAAATTGAAATCATAATAATCATTCAAGAGTTGTAGATACAAAATAGTATTGATCACATGTACTGCAAATTTCTTTATTTCATAATGAGATGGTCCAACAACTTAAGCTTATACTGTTCATGTCTTTGAGATACTACCTTTTGTGAACCAACTACATTGTAACATAAAAAAAGTCCCACATATTTGTTAGTGATTTTTGTAAATAAGGATATCTTTCTTGCAAAGGCTAGGCCTTGGTATGAGGTTACAATTATTTATAAGAGAGTGAAAATCATACTAGTAAGTATTTCCCTTTATGTATCATCTTAAATGGAAGCACTTCCATGCTAAGAGAATTTATCCCTTCAAGTAAGTGGTTTGGGGTCATGTCAAGCACCTTGAATAGGTCTTTGCATGGATCTAGCTATTTCCCCCCCATTCTTCTTCTCTCTCTCTCTCTATTTGGACCAGCATATAATTTCTGATAATTTTCTCTGTGAAACTGAGGACTTTGACTTTTTGGGTCAAGGATGACCTAAAGGTTCAAGGTCAACCTCAACCTTGACCTAGGTCAAGGATGACCTCGACCCTAATCTAGGGCAATTTTTACCTTGTCCCTAACCCCAGGTCCAATTTTTAAATTCTGGGAGTTTTAGGATATTAGGCTTCAGAAAGTTTTGTTTTCCACTTCTGAGCTTGCTATTTCAGGTTTTAGAATGGTACACTCTTAAATTGAATTTAACCTAGGTCTGTTTCTAGGGGTTAAGGTTAATTGGGATTTATTTCTCCTATGTCAGCCTTCTCTAGAAGTTTGTCCCCTAGATCTATATATAAGGAAACCTTCTTCCCTCATTTTGACATCCACTATCTATGAGCAAAGTTATTATCTACTTTTCATGAGAGCATCCACTTTCTAGGAACCGATATCTTGTGCAACCATTATTCTATGAAGTGAAGATCTACTATCTATCAAGCATTCAAGCATTCAAGATACAATTCATCAAGGAGGTCCATTGTTAGCCATTGAAGGATTCAATCTCTATGGAGCCCTCTTGTTGAAGATTCCTCCATCCACATTCATCCAAGTCTCTTCCTATGCAAAGATTCATTCAATATTGGTGTTGAAAATATAATGCCATTTATTTGAGACATCCTCCATACTTTCCTACATTCATTTGGAGCATTTGTACTTGTGGATTTAAGAATTTTAATCCTCCATAAGGATTTCAATATAAGCAAGGTGAATAGTTCCATTTAGTTTGTTTATTCATATTGCAATTTCAATTACATTTCAAAGTTAATTCCAAACTAGGGTTTAACCAAGGCAAACCCCTCATCCAAATTTTAAAAAACCATTTTTCTTGGAGATACAGGTGTACACTCGAAAGTGTCCCACTCTAAACCCTTCTATCCAAATGATTCCATGAGTTGGAATGTTTGGATGCTGGCTTAGAGCTCCCTATCCATGGAGTGCAAGAGAGTATATTTCAAGAATAAGAAGGCTCTCAGATGAGCCTTAGAGATACTCTTCTTGCTAGTAAACCATGCAATGGGAGGTTCCAAAGACAAGATGCAAGAATGCAAATGTCCCAAGGAGTTCCTCAAGAATGCAATGCAACTAAATATTAAACTAGAATAAATATGAAAAGTGCAGCTATTCTAAGCATGGATGAGAGTGTTGCAATCCAACTATTAGACTATATGATTTAAGCTACATGTAAAAATGAAAGCTAAGCTAAGCTAGAATGCCATGATGCCATGGATGAGAGAATGTAGACAAGAAATAGAAGTTCTCCACAAAGCTCCAAAGAAACCTGTTAGAAAACCTGTACCATAACAATGTTCAAAAGATGGATCGGATTGAGGGGGAAAGCTCTCTCCCTTTTAAAGATGTATGGACAGTAGAGATCAAGATGAAGATGGTGGATGATCAATGGTGGAATTCAAAAAGAGGTGTGATCCATGTGCACACACAAGTCAACCAATAGAATATAAGTTGACTTGTCATATAAGACAAAAGTCACAAAGCCTTTTCTTTTAATTGCAAAATAGAAAAAGGACTTTATGTGTGCACTTTAAGTGGGTTAGAAGAATGGGGTCTTTTATTTAATTAAAAGGGGACATGTTCTTTTAATCAAATAATGAACTTAGGATAGCATAGTCAAACTATAGGTTATAATCAAATAAATTGATTATTAGCAATTTGGTCTAGGTAAATGATTAAATTAATTTAGCCAAAATGCTGAGAAGGGGGCTAATAGTCTAGATGACCATTTTTAGGTGATTACAATAGGTATTGGATAGTGAGTTAAAGTACAAATTTAGACACCCCTTTCACCAAACTTTTGGGATCCATGAACATAAATTTTGTCAAAGCAGTGCAGGTCAAGGTCAACTTTTGGGGGTACAATTATGCCCTGCTATCTAGGTCAAGGTTGACCTACCCTTGGGAGGACAAAATTTATAACCTTGACATTTTTAGTTCAGAACAGGTTGTACAATTTCTTGAAACTATACGCAAACATCATAAATAAGCATTTTCCAAATTCAACCTACTTTGAGGCTAGTATTTTACTTTTATTCATTCGAGATTTTAAGTACTTATTTTCTATTATAGGATTTCCTCCTTTCTTCATATTCTCCATCATTTGATTCATTTGTGCATTGATCTCTTCTTTTTGATTGATCAATTTGGATCATTCCTTTTGGGAATTTGGGTTACGAATAGATCCTATATTCTCCCTTCACACACATTTCTTTCTATCATCCATATTTTTCTCTATACATTTAGGTGAACACATTTATACCTTATTCACTTTTAGGGAATATTTATAACATGTCAACCATTTTTGTAACTTTAAGTCTTGACATTAAGAATCAACTCTTAAGGTATTATATTTTGGATGATAAATAGTTTTCTACTCAAATGAACTCCTAGGGTTTATAAAAATTTGAATAATCAAAAAGAAGAGTCATTTGGTCTTTAGGTAGTTACAACAATATTTATGAATTTTCAAAATTTAAGTCTTTATATAAAAATACTAAATTGAATAAATTGAGGCTAGATCTAATTTGTATGGATGCAACAAGGATAGTGTAGACTGTCTAGCAAGTAGGAATACCGCCAAAATAGTTGTGAAGCCTCTAATAAAGTGGTGATCACAAGGGTTGTATGGACTATATAGCAGGTAGGAATGGTGCCAAAATAATGTACAACATGCAAATAGTGTCAAGACACTCTCTAATATGGAGAACACTCTTCAAGGACATCAAAATACAAAATAAAATGGTGATGCCAAGCAGTGGAAATGGAGGATGTAACTTTTGTATCATCTTCGAAATGGAAATCCAAGATTGTTTTCCTTCTTAGATACATATGTAAATAGCTAAGGGATTTCATTCTTGAAATGGGTAGAAGGCCATTGTGCTCAGTTTGAAAAGTGAATAAATTGCCAAAGGGAATGTTAGTTAAAAATTGAGGCTAGGTGCCTTCCTTTTATATTTTTTCAAATTAGGTTTGTGATTAAATTAAAAGTATTAAATTATTTTTTGTAATTGTCTTAAAACACTCATTTGGATTGTCTTAATATCTTATTATTTATTTTTCTTTAAATATGTAAAAACATATATTTTATGTAAATCTTAATCAGAAATGAATTGCTCAAGATAAATAATTTCTTCAACATGACTTTTTTTGCTTCAAATTTATAAAAACATAGAGTAGCAATCCAATGGTTTATACAAATATGGTGGCAAAAACTACATGCCAAACAAACCTACCTGGACAATTTGTCTCCTCAACTCTAACATGAAAGGTCCCCAAATCAATATCATCTTATATTTTAAATTCCATCATTGACCTCAAAATCTAGTGCCCAAGCTCTACACACAATTTTCACTTGCCATTATAGTTTAACAAATTTTCCAAAAGAATATTTTTCTTTTAAATCTTTTAAATGTCAATAAAATGAGCATACCCTTTTAAATTCTTTAAATTCTAATAAAAGCTTGAGAAAACCCACAATAAGTTGAGTACTTTTTTTGTACAATTTGTACACCATTTTTTTCTACATGTGTGTAGAACACCAGCAGGTTGCCTAAAATGATAGATGTCAGTAGTGAAGTAGCAAATACCCAGAAAAGCTTGGCATTTGTCTTGCTTTTTTATAGATCACAATCAACATTCTATTATGTGAAAAATAAAAGAGGTTGAATCAATCTCATAGATAACTTAACCATGTCTAAATAGCTCACAATACTCACAATGTAACAAGTAATCAAAAAAACTAGGAAGGATACTCCCAATACAATGCTTTCCCATCTCCACTGCACAAGACATAGATATGATTTCTCATAAGAAAAAAAATATTTAAGTTTTAACAGAAATACCACTACATTCAAATATAGAGGTTTTGGAAAAAGTTGTGTATTTTGATTTCATCAACTTTTTTTTAACACAAATGATGATCCATCGATATAATCAGAGAAATGATTGAAATATGGTGAGTCAGATAAAATATTATCAAATACAAGGAAGAAGATTTGGGTAAACCTTATGAACTTGTTTTGAAATGGAGTGCATCACTAAAACAACATATGTTTTAGTTTAAAAATGTGGAGTCCAAGGAAGCATTTCAGTTATTAGAGGGACACAACAATGGCTGCTCCTACCATGAATCCCACCATTGTTGCATGTATATGATGAATCCCAACCTCTAACATTCCAATGGGTTATCAACATTTAAACCATTGTTGAGTGAGGGCCTTGAGGGCATTTATGCTAATATACAAATAGGAAATTGTTTATTGGCTCCAACCTAAAAATGTTGCAATCAAAGCTAGCTACATATAGAGCTAAGGAGGGACCTCATCAAAGAAGAGATACAACCACCACTGTGCTCACTACCATCCAAATGAAAATCATATAAGATGAAGTAACTTAGCAGTTGTCAGTATGTATTGCCTGGCTTTAGATCCATGAATATAAATCTTATATGTGGTGTGAAATAAGTATTTTGTTGTGTCATTGAGATGTATACTGCATATATTTCCATGTAAGGATGTAGCACCTTAGATACAAATTATTCTCCCAATTCCTAGCCACACAAACCCTAGTTTTTCATCTCAAAATTTTTTATAACAAAGTATCCACAAATAAAATATGCAAAAAATTATAAATGCAAAGAAATTTAGGTCTGTGAAAAACTATACCTCCATCTCCATCATAATTTTCTTGTTGAAATAATGGATCATTGACTTCCAATTCATCACCTCGTGCTAAGATGATAGTCATAAGAAGCTGCAATTGACATTTTCAAATTGGATTATTATTTTGTTCATCAAAACAAGAGCTCTGATTGAGCTAGAGTCCCTGCCTTATGAGAGGGAGAAATGTGGTTGGATTAAAATATATTATATGAAAGTATACTATAATATAGAACAATAAAATTTATGAGTTTAAAGGCCTTTCAAAATATGCATTGAAGTATGATCTTGTATTGACAAATAGGGCAAAGATTATAAAAAATTATATATTTGAAGCATATATATTATAATCATTTCATAAGAAAATGAAAAAAGATTATAGATACTATTCAACATAGATTATTAAAATATGGTTACATTTATATTTAAAAGTATTTTCAATTATGTTACATTTTTTAAAAAAATGAAAGATTTTTAAATTTTAAAGAATAGAAGGAAATGATAGAAATTGTAATTTATAACATAATTCTAAAAATATAATTGAATTAATAAAAATTTAGACTTAATTTTTATGATATTTATTTTTGTGTTATGTTATTTAGTAATTTTAATCAATATATGATTTAAAATATATATAATATATTAAATAAATAAATATTTGTTTGATATGGCTCACATATATATTATTAATAATTTAAAATCTATAATCTATTAATTTATTATTAAACGAAAGAAAACAAATAAAAATATTGTTTTAGATTATTGTCGGCATTAATATTTATTTAAAAATCCATGCTCCATAAGAATTTGCCGAAAACTAATTATGGGATACAATCATGCCTTGTTACAAGCGATGAGAAAGGTAATTTGACAGGTAACTTTGCTTTGATAGGGTGTTGATGGAACTTATAATTAATAAATTTATTCTTACATCTTACATTTTTCCTTTTTTTTTTTCAATTTTGGAAAGGCTAACCTATTATTCCCACCTCTGTGCAACCCAACCTAGCTGTAATATTTGTACATAGAGTATGTGCTGGAAAATAGCTCTTTTATTTTTTTCTTGAAAATAATTAAACCACAAGTAAAATTAATATGACCAATCAAAAAATCTTTTAATTACTATAAATTGTTTTTAATAGATATTATTGTGAAAAACTATAGCTTATATTGTTGATAGACATTTTTAAAGGAGCAGATTAATACCTATAATCTAGGTGAAAACAATAGTCTCTACCTTTTAAAAGTAGGGAGTAATAATCATTTACAAGTATTAGTATTATCACCAGATGTGTGAAAAATGAAAGTGAAAAACTGTATGGAAAGAATGGCTAAAGAAAATATATCATTATGACAAGAATTTAATTATAGAAATAATTGAGATAAAAGTTTTATAATTAGGTTTTGGTTTTAATTATTTAAAGGTTAGGGTTCAATTAAGATTACAGTTAAATTAGTCTTAAATTTTTATGCTATAATAAAGATTAGTATTCTAAGATATTTAGTGCAAATAATTTAATATTTAGTACTACATAGTTTTTTATTTTCAAACTTTTTTTTTACTATAAATACTTTTTAAAATTAGTTTCTTCCACTTTCTAATAAATTGTTGAGATATATTTCTATTATTAATTCTTCAAAATTCAATAAAGAAAATATAAAAGTATCTTATTGTCATACTTTCTAATTCCATGACACATAAAAGTTAATTTATTAGAAACAATGTATGTCATACTTTTAATTCCATGATACATAAAAGTTAATTTATTAGAAACAATGTGTGTCATACTTTCTAATTCCATGACACATGAAATATAATTTTTTAGAAACCATGTTGCATTTAGTATTCAAAATTAAATGTTATGATTCTCATATAAATTTAGTATATTTCTTAACTAAATTTGATTTATAAATTTTATTATTTTTTAAATTAAATATGGCATAGCTTGATATTCTTTTGAAATATTAGTATGTTTTTAAATTAAATTTAACATATTTTGATATTATTTAAACATAAAGACTTATTGCCATTATTTTGATTTTAAATAATTATCATTATAATTATGATAAAATATATGTAAATTTGTGAGTCTCTAAATTAAATTATTTTATTTTATTTTATAGCATAATAAAATTTAATATAAGAATAATTTTAAATATAGAAATGGCTAATACCTTATATGCATTCTAACCATACTTGTCCAAGACCTTACATGGTCCTACCCTTTTCATCTAAACTTTACTTGGAACTCCATTTTTCAATCTAGACTTGTTTAGTTGTACTAGCACCCAATCTCCTACTTGAAACTGAATATCTCTTCTTCCCGTATCTACCTTGCTCTTCAATTTTTGATTAGCCTCTATAAGAGTCTTCTTGACCTGATTGTGGATCTCCTTTATGGACTAAGAGAAATCTTCAACAAGTCCACTAACTTCTTCATGCTTACTCAACTCTCTAAGCTCTCAAACTCCACTTGGATGTAAACCATACACAATATGAAATGGACTTTTCCCAATAATTCTATCTGCACTATCATTATAGGAAAACTCACCCTATGGTATGATCTGATCCCATGACTAACCATATTCTTTGGTTAAACATCTTTGTAAGTTTCCCAACACTCTATTGATGACCTATGTTTGACCATTAGTTTGGGGATGGTAAGCTAAACTATGAGCCAAGTTGGTTCCTAACCTCTTCCATAGTGTTTTTGAGAAGTGCCTCATAAACTTGACATCCCTATCTAATATAATGTTGATAAGTAGTCTATGAATCCTAACCACTTTCTTGAAGAAAAGGTGTGCTATGTAGCTGGCATCATGAGTTTTCTTGCATGGTATAAAGTGAATCCCCCTACTAAATATGTAAACTACTACAAGTACAAATATCAAAACTAGTTCTTGTCCTTCGTAAACCAACTATGAATTTCATTCTTATGCATTCCTAAGGTATGTTGGGTGTTGGGAAAGGTTGGTATAAACCAACATTTGAGGAAGTTCCCTTAGCCTTCTAACAAATGATATAGTGTTCAACATATCTTCTAATATTCCTTTGCATTCTTGGCCAATAGTAGTGCCTACTCACAAGTTCTAAGGTTTTATTCAGTCCAAAAAGCGCACTCAAACTTCCATTGTGTTTTTCTTGAATAATGTTTTCCCTCATGGAACCCCTTGAAACACATAATTGGTTATCTTTAAATAACAAGCCATTTTTTAAGGTATAGTTAGCAAGCTCACTATGATATGTTGCTTTGGTCCATACAAACTTGGTTTTTAGTCCCCCCTCAATGGTATCCAACATAGGTACACAAATTTTACTAAATCTCCTCACAAACTTCCTATAGAATTAAGCCAATCCATGGAAGCTTCTAAATTTTGTCCCTGTTTTAGGAGTTGGCCAATTTAGAATAGCCTCCACCTTACTTGGATGAATTTTTAAATCCCCTTGTGAAACCAAAAATCCTAAGTACATCAATTCTTTTTTCATAAACTCACTCTTTTCAAGATTAATGGTGAGTTTCTCCTCTTGTAGCATTTTCAATTTCAACTCTAGATGCTTCATGTGTTCCTCCTTTGTTTTACTAAAGATGAGGATGTCATCTAAGTACACTACTACAAACTCTCATATATATTCCTTCAAGACTTCATTCATCAATCTCATAAATATGCTTGGTGCATTTATAAGACCAAAAGGCATAACAAGGCACTCATAAAGATCCTCTATGGTCTTAATTGTAGTTTTCCACTACTCTCCTTCCTTCATCCTAATTTTATGATATCCACTTTTAAGGTCTATCTTGAAGTAGTATTTAGCCCCACTTAGACAATCCATCAAATCTTCTATTCTAAGAATAGGGAACCTATATCTAATAGTGATCCTATTTATGGCCCTAGAATTAGTACACATTCTCCACTTACCTCCTTTTTTGGGTGCTAAGACAACTAGAACTACACATGGGTTGATGTTCTTCCTAAAAAGGCCTTGATCCATCAATCTATGTACTTGTCTTGCTATCTCCTTATGTTGATTAGGAGCCATCTTGTAAGTAGTTTTGTTGGGCAAGGATACCCCAGGTATAAAGTCAATTTGATGACTTACTACTCTTTGAGGAGGTAAGGTAGTAGGTGTCCCTTCATAGATGATATATCAAAATCCCTCAAGTAAATGTTTCACTTTACTAGGAATGGTAGTCTATTTGGTAGCTTATTCTTCCTTGGGTAACACAATGGAAAATTCTACCTCTTCATCATGTTTGATGTAATTCAAGAACTCTTTTCTACTCATCAACAAGTTTTGGACTATTGTTGCTTGATCAATCTCCTCTTTTGTTAAAGACTATGTTTGATAAGTCACTCCACTCTTTTTGGAGGTAAAGGCATTCTTCCTTCCTTGATGTAAAAAATCTTTGTCAAATTGCCATGATCTACCCCAAAAAAAATATCATGCATCCATGGGTAATACATCACAAAAAATTTTGTCATTATATTCCCCAGTAGAAAACTCAACCCAAGCTTGTTCATTTACTAGCACATTTTGTCACTTATTCAACCAAATCTTTCTATAAGGTCAATGAGGTTTCTTAACAAGTTTTAGGTTCTCCACTACTTCCTCTAAGATGATGTTGTTAGTATACCATAAGTCTATTATCACTTTTCAAACTTTTCCAAGGATCTTGCATTTGATCCTAAATAATGATCTTCTTTGTTTAGGTTCCTCTTTATTTGGTTCTCTGATCAAAACTCTTTTGAACATCAGGTTTTCTCCCTTCTCTAAATCAAATTTCACCTCTGAATTAGTTACATCATCATCCTCTCCTTGAGCATAGGTCACCTTCTTCTCTCCATGGGATGAGGAAGTTACCTTCTCAGGACATCTATAAGTTGGGTGTCCTAGGTTGTCATAATTGTAACACTTCATAGTAGAAAAATGTGAATGCCTACCAAGACCACTAAATCTTCCTCTTCCTCCACTATTAAGGCCTCTTCCTCTATTTTAACCATCCCAATTTTTTCCATCACTACCTTTCTCATGTATTTTTGAGTCTCCTTGGTTCTTAGAATCATTATTTTTTCCTCCATATCCACCCCTATGGGTACCTCTAGCATCCTTATCTCTTCCTCTACCCCTTGAACTAGATTATTGTCTCTTCTTGTTCTTTTCTTCCACCTTAAGTTCCAATTTGAAACACTTGTGGATAGTGGTAAAGGTCCATAGACTGATCCCTTCTTGAATCCCCCACTTCAAGCCTCCTAGATATCTAGAAACCTTCACACTTTCATCCTCTTGGATTTTGGACCTTAAATATAGCCTTTGAAACTCCTATGTATAAGACGCAACATCCATGTCCTTACATTTTAGACTTTGTCTTTTCTTATGAAGTTGTATTTCATAAACCTCATGTTGATAGTTATCCTTGATTTTAGCAACCATGGTCATCCAATTAGTTATTGGCTTCTTTCCTTCTTTCTCCCTCTCTTCTTGGAGAAACTTCCACCAAGTTAGGGTCGGTCCCCTCAATCTTGCTTTTGCAACCTTTACCTTTTGAGCCTTTGTGACTCATTCACACTCAAAGTGATTCTCCATGTTGTTTATCAATTCCATTACCAATTCTAAATCCATCTTGCATGTGAACAAGGGTATACCTTCCAATGACTTTCCACTCATTACCTTAAGGGATTTGAGGAAGGTTTCCTCTTACATAGGAGGATCTGGTTTAGGTTGTATATCTTCTTCATCTATAGTTTTTCCCTTATCTCCATTCCCATCTAGATTCTCTTTAATTTGCTTCATTGTCTCTACAACCTTTTCAAGTTTCTCTTTCATGGCCTCTAAGGATTCTTATAGAAGCCTATTTCCCTCCATTTTTTTCCATAAAATCCCTTTGTAGCCCTAACTTTATCACTGTGGTGCTCTCACCTATTGAATCTTCTTCCAAGTTAGATATGCACTTATCCCAAATCTTTCACTAGCTCTGATACCAATTTGATAAGGAAGGATTGCTACTTTGACTTAGCCTATCCACCAAGGCACTCCAGGATATTTATAGCCTTCTTAGGGTCTTATCTTCACCCTATCACTAAGAAAATACTTCCCTTATTCCCTTATTCTACCAATCCACTCCTGTTAGTTTGAAACTCTTCACAAACTCCAAGGTTCCGCTTCATCCCTTGTTTTGAATCCCATCATAGGATGAACCAGTACATTCACTAGGATTAAATGACTAGTAGAACTTCCATTCTAATTCATTTCATGATCATTAAGTTTTTTTATTATATTTGAGTGATTAGTTTGCATATGATCTCAAGATTTCCTTGTTTAGGAGAGCTACTAGGGCTGGTAGCAATTAGGTCTCCTAGTTGACCTTTTGGTTTCTAGTTCCAAAACTTTCCAAAGGAATTATCAAAAAAACTCCATATCAAGATACCCTTTTTAAAATATTCCAAGATTCATTATATTTAAGGTCACCAAGTTGTTCATACAACCCCTTTCCAATTTACCCCTATTTTTAAGGGTTTTAAGGATTCCAATCAACTATTTAATAGGGTCTATTAAAACCCCTCCAAGATGGATTCCCAAAAAATTATCCATTGGAATAGTGCACCTTCATTCATCAATATTACCATCCAAACAAGTGTATTGGTCATTTCAGTCCATTTGCTATGCCTATAATCTCTTTCTTGTTGAACTTCACCTAGTCAGGTAGTCTTTTACTCGCCTAGGGATTTGCTTTAAATAAATAAAACCACCTTCCAAACACTCCAAAATATATATATATACACATTTCTCTTCTTGATTCCAAAGGACCATAGAGGTTTGACCATTGGAATTCAAGAGAGTCATTTTTCTCTATGTTACTCCAATCAAGATACTAAACTGTACAATTACAAGTTGATTTTCTAACACCTACTTAAAAAAAAATTAAAGAACCCAAATAAAAATACTAAAAAATAAATTTTATCCTATAACTATAAATAAAAATTAATAATCCCAATCAACCCATTCCACATGTGGATCTTGAGCATGCAAGTTGAGTATAACAGGAAAATGCTTCAAGTTTGTTGTTACCTCAAAGTTGAATCTACACAATCTAAACATAAACCCTTGTACTAGGTGTGTAATGATTTTTTATACTCCTTTTTCATGTGTGGAAACTTTTTTTATGGATCCATAACCAAAAAGTTTCAAGTTGCTTGGATTTGGGAAATTATTGTCAATGTTGTCAAGTGCAACTTTTGCAAAATGCAAAATTTGCTTGAGAAACTTTTTACAACTTTTCACTTTGACCATTTATAGACCTCAAGAAATCTTAAATGAGTCTATTAAGGTCAAAAAAAAACATCTAACATGATTTCCCAACTCAGGCATTTTTTTATCAATGTTTGGTCAACCCTTGACGCATTCAAGCAATTACAAGAAACTTAAACATTCTAAGGAAACTACCTAACTTCCCAATTTCTCACACTCACCTACCTATTTACATGACTCTAATCACACCCTTAGGGCTTCATATTTATCTCTTATTCCCTAGTGGTTGGCTAAAACCACCTACAAGCCAAGACTTTTAGGACCTTGCACTATGATCCCTAGGTGCTCATGCACCATTAACATTTAAAGTTTGTATCTTTATTCAAATTAACATTGAGTATGAAGCATTTTCTACACAATAATCATGTGCCTATAACAAGATTTTAGTACTTGTAACTATTAAACTTTTGAAGCTCCTAGTACCTCTTATTAAGAATATAATGTTATACCATAAAATGGTAGTGTAGTGGGTTGATTGCTTGTCATTTACTTGTCCATAAGAGTAGTAAGATGTAGTTCACAAGAAATTTATACAACTTTCTTTATAATCACATTCCATTCTTTTTCTAATTGATATGTCTACAACATGACATTTCTCATGAATAGTAACCTAAGATTTAAAAAGCTACAAATACAATACAAATAATGCCTAGAATTATATAACATACATAAATTAAATATGAAAATAAAGATAATAGAGCAATGAAGTGATCACATTGATATTCTCTATATGAAAAGTATGCAAGTCTGAACACTCATGACCATTACTAATGAAAGTCCATTATCGATTGCTAGAGAAAGTGAAGGTGCATGGTGTTGGGGCTAAGTGATAATAATGAAGATGATGAGACCACTATGGGTAGTATTTTTTCCAATCCATGCCCCTTGTCCATGATTCCTTATCGTCTTCATGTGTTCCACTTTCAAGAAGATGAGAACATATAAATAGAGGACACATTTTAATAATTACTTGGTCATTGGTTTAGGTAGTCTCTCATAATTAGATAAAAAAAACTATGTAACCTATAGATTTCATCATCTTCTGCAAAATAGCCAAAATAGAAAAATTTCCTCTAATTATGTGGTAGATAGATTAAGTGGGAAACATATTTTAAGAGGGAGTATTGTAATTAAGAGTTTTAGATTTTGTGTAGGCCAAGCCCCAAAAATGGTCAAAATAATTGAATCTAAATCATGGGACAATAGGAGAAAAATAATTGATACCATTTTAGAAATTTAAAATATGCAAGGAATTTTTTTTAAAAGGGCATGTCAAATACAATGCTCATAGATGCATTCTGAAACTTTACATATGATAATAAAATGAAACCTCAAAAAAGTGAAACAAAAAGTGCAAAAGAATATTATTATAAAATTGAGGGTTGAGAAATGTTTAATTATCTTGCACTATTGGTGGAGCATTCTCAATGATTGATCGTAAAAAAGAAGGTTGTGCATTTCATGTAAGAGCACCTTCAGGGTAAATTTTTATTATTTTTATTATTAAATAATTTTATTTCAAGGCATAATATTTATTAAATATTACTTCTTACTATTTACTAAATACTAAAATATATTAAATGTAACGATAATAAAATAATGTTATATTTTATAAAGATGGTTATTACATGACATTGATGCAATAAATAGAAATTATGTGTTGAGATTATAAAATACTTATTTGATAATTAATATTTTTTATATAAATAGAGAGACTTGAAGTTTTCTTTTGAGTGCATGGAGGTTTTTATGTTCTTCAGGAGTTGATAGATAGATTTTGAAAGTACAGATCAGGGTGATTTTGATATCATTTCTAGTACAATATTAGTTGAGAAGATTTCCAAGGAAGTTAACTAATAATAAGGTATTGATATGACAAAAAATTCATCAATGAGTAATAAAAGTTATTAAAAAAATGTTAAATAATGTGTTAAAATGATTAAAAAATCATCAATTATTTATTTAGTCATTTTTTTAGGTGACTAATTATTAGTGACCATTTTTTCAGTCATTTACTTGATCATTTATTTGGTCACTTATGTTTGTCTAACCTTATGATTGTATCTGATGACCAAACTAGTCATTTATTTAGTCACTTATAGATTGCAAAATATTACTAGAATTTGATCACTTTTAGTCATGTGACTAAAAGTTTCAGACTTGTCACTAAAAATTTTAGTCACTTAGTCATTTATTTTCCTATCCATTTGATAGATCTATCATAGCTATACCTTTTCGCAAGTATTTTGAGATACCCAAGTTTAACAAATTTATGGGGAAGGGAGATCTTGTAACACGTGTCAAATAATTCTACATGCATCGTCAGGAAGTACTATATAGTGATGTGTTCCTTATGTGTCTATTCCCTGAAAGTCTTAGGGGTCCTACTCTAGAATGGTTCTATCGTATACCTTATAGGACTATGAGTACCTTTGTTGAACTTTCTAAAACATTTGTTGTATAGTATGCTCACTTTGTCAAGATAGAGCTATCAGTGTTGGACTTAGTCCACACCAATCAAAAGTGGGGTGAAAACCTTGCTGACTTCTTAAAGAGGTGGAAAACCCTCACCACTATAGTAGCATGCAACCTAACCAAAAAAAATTTATTAAAATGTTCATCAATAATACACATCCTAAACTTGCACACCACATGCGCATGAATTGCCTACAAACATACAAGGATGTTAGAGAAAAAGGTATGGAACTAGAGCAGGGACTCATCAATGATGATGTCATAAAACTATATAGCGAAAACAACCAAGATCATAGTTATCCTATTGACAAGTCTAGGTACTGGAACAAAAACAAAAAAGTGGCAACTAATGGTGCTATTGATACAAATCACATTCATGTAGTAGGCATTGCTAAAAATAAACACAACACCACTTATCAACCACAATAGTCTTACCAACAACAACCATGTCAACAACAACAACCCTATCAATAATATCAATATTATTAGCAACAACTACCATATCAATAGCAACACTACCCATATAATACATGGGCAAACCAATAGCATTCCCTCACAAATAAAAAAAAATCCATATCTATCACACCAAGACAAAGACCATGCATGCAAAATGAGACTAAATGAGTTTATACTCCCCTTGGTGAACCTAAAGATATTATATTTGATAGAATGGTAAAGAACGATCTAGTGATATTCTTACTTACACACAAATGGATGACGGTACTCCTAACTACTTTGGTTCAAAGAAAATGAATATTGTGCTTATCATTGAGTAAAAGGACATAATACCCTCAAGTGCATGAGCCTACAAGACCTTGTTGATAGCAAGGAAACCATAGTAAGAGTAAATGCACAAAACTCCCACAATACAAAACTACAAATCTACCAAAATTCTTTTCCACCCCACAATAATAACACACGAAAGAAACCTATCAAAAACACCAACAACAACAACAGTGGCACACACAAACAAGGTGACTTTTGAGATAACAAGGATTATGATGCATGTTACATCAATTATGAAAAACTTATCATTTGTATATCTAAAGAAGAACCTTCAATTAATGTCATCCATATCAAAGGCATTGAGTACCAATGTGTTGTCACAACTCGGTGTGGCCCTATGAATATTGTAGGACCAAATACAAGTGCCACCTCATGAGCCCAAGGTCTACCTATGACTGCCACCTCAAAAGCCTAGTACAACATCTTGGAACACCTTGGGAATACACTAGCCCAAGTCTCTATCTTGGATCTTCTTCACACAAGTCCATTTCATCTAGAGATCCTAAATAACACCCTCCATAAATCTCATGTTTCTACACACATAAATGCCATTGAATTTAGAAATCTTATAGGACACCTATCTACACCATGTGTACTATCTTTTAAGTCATTTGACATTCCTACAGTAGAGCCAAATCATATTCTCCCACTTTGTATAGCCGTTATGGTCTCCAATTTTGTTGTTAAAAGGTGATGATAGATAATGGTTCAGCCCTCAACTTATGCACTCTAAAATTCATTAAACATGAGAGTATAGTAAGGATAACATAATGGATGAAGTAATTACAATCAAGTCATATGATAACCTTGAAAGAACATCAAAAGGAACCATCATATTACCTATCAAAGTTGGTCTAGTTATTTAGGAAATAATATGCCATGTAGTTGATCTAAACCTATCATTTAAAATCATACTCAATCAACCTTGGATTCATCTAATGAAGGTCATTCCATCTACATATCATCAGTGCATCAAATTCATGCATCAAGGTACTAAGGTAACTATCCATGTTGATCCAAAACCCTTTTCCTATTGTAATGCACTTGAAGAATCCTACAACAATCATTGTCCTAAAATTGAAATTTGCACTACCATTGCTAGCTCTTCCAAAACTTGTCATGATCCACACACCATGCTTGCCTCCACTTTATCCATTATTAAGATATATAAGTAGGGATGTGGTGAATATAGCCTCACTGATGCATTTGCAATTGATGCATTGCCCCTTGACCTACATACACAAGGGCACCAATCACACCAAGGAAAAAAGAAGAACACTACCCCTCAGCTCAAGCATATGTGAAAGTACACATTTTTCTCCAATGACATACTGAATGGGAAAGAAATAGTACCATACATAAGCACTTGGCTATACACGAAACCACCTCCCAAGGGAAAAAAATCTCCTAAACTATCTAAAAGACAAATATCTCCATTCCCATAAGCTTGTGATAGAACAATGGGACTATCAAGGAGGTGACCTAGGCCAAAAAAAGGCATGCATCACACAACCTATAGAAGTATATGAAAATATAAAGAAGAAAGTCCTTGTCTTTGGATTACTCACAACTAGGAGCACAACTAAGAACAACCACACTTTCCTTAAAATCCAAAATGAACTCATGGAAGTTAAAAAAATCCCAAAAGTAGAAAAGAGAGTCTATGGTGATACCCCTGATGATATCTACCTAGGAGAATCTATCCTCCACAAAATGTCCATTAATCTAATTGACCTCCAACTTATACATCCTAGACTCATTAATTGGGCCCAACCTAGTGTACTCCATATTGATGAATTTTCAAGAGAGATTGCACTCCTAAGATTCATGGGAGCTAACACATCACACTAGAAAGTTAAAACATCAATAGCATATGTCTACACACTAGATCCAAAGGGCTACTTTTAGGAGTAGAAAATCTCTAGTCAAAAAAGTGAAAACAAAGAAAAAAAATCATATTATCAAAAGGTCTCTTAGTAAAAACTCCCTTGAGGCACCACTTGACTCAATAAAATAAGAAACAACAATAAAAGGCATATTTGATGGTGAAAACCTCTCAGAGGCGCCTAAAGATGGAGGTTTCACCCTTCCCTTGTAGGATAACCAACCAGAAGTGTCATCTATCATCACTAAGGAACAAATCCCATTAACATGGACACAACAAAGATCCCAAGGCTTGTTAACATCTCCACATCATTACCAGCACCCCAAGAGGAAACACTTGTTGAAGTACTAAGGAAAAACATTGGTCACTTTGCATGGTCCTATCAAGACATGTCAAGATTGGATCCAAAACTAATTGTACATTACTTGGTCGTACATCCAAAGGCAAAGCCATTCAAGAAAAAGTTGAGAAAGATGCACCCTAAGGTAGCCTTGTTAGTAAAAGAAGAATTAGAGAAAATGCTTACTGTAAAAGTCATTAGACCTATAGATTATTTAGAATGGATCTCTAACATGGTCTCAAGATATTACAAAACTATCTAATGGCATTAGAATATACATCAACTTCAAAGATCTCAATAATGCTTGTCCTAAATATGACTTTCCTTTACCAAATATAGACATGATTGTGGACCTTACAACCAAACATGAGATGTTGTCACTCATGGAGAGATTTTAAGGATATAACCAAATCTGCATTGCAAAAGAAGATCAACATAAGACATCATTCACAATCCCATGGGGTACCTTTTGTTACAACATGATTCAATTTGGATTAAAGAATGCCAAAGCCACATATCAAAGAGTCATGACAGTTATGTTCAACAACTTAATCCACAAAAATCTTGAGGATTATGTTGATGATATCTTGCTCAAATCACTAGACAACTTAGATCATTGGCATCACTTAAAAGAGGCCTTTTACCTTCTACAAAAGTACCATCTCATGTTGAATCCAAAAAAGTGTGTCTTTGGTGTCACATTAGGTAAACTTTTAGGATTCATAGTTTCATGAAGAGGTATATAGATCAACCCCAAGAAGGTAAAAGCTATCATGGGTGTGCCTCCTCCTAGGACACTTAGACAACCTAGAAGCCTACAAGGAAAGTTATAATCAATACATAGATTCAACTCACAACTTGTAGATAAGTGTCATATGTACACACCAAAATGTACACTTCTCTAGGTCCTTCTATTTTAGAGATATCATGGATTGAGAGCCCCAAATGGAAACCTAGAGCTCCCTAGTCATGGAATGCAAAGGAATGCAAAATATGAATAAAGGGCTCTCAACTAAGCCTAAGATATGTTGTCCCTTGTAAGTACACCATAAAATGGGAGATTCAAAGACAAAATTAAGAGTGCTAGTGTCCAAGAACTGCCATGGAATGCTATGAAAAATGCAACTAGATTATATGAAATTTAATGAATGCAAACTAAGCTAACAACATGAAAGTATTACAATCCTACTAATTAAGCTAAATCTATTATTCTAGTGCAAAAAGGAAGCTATGATAATAAACTATAATGATATGCAAATATGAAGATGAAGCCACAAGATCCTCCACAAGCTCCAAAAATACCAATAGAAAAGCTTGTAGCATAATAGTAATGCAAAGAAGGTGGATCCTAGATGAGGAGAGAGCTCTCCAATTTAAAGAAGTACAGATGGTGGAGATCATAAGGAAAGAAGATCCAATCAAGGGTGAGGAGTTGACTTTTGCATGATTCATGTGCAAGATCATTTCGACCAATAAGAAAGAGTTGACTTTGGCATCTCCATGCCAAACTTAAAGTATTTTCTTTAATTTCTAAATTGAGGGAAATTCTTTATGTGTGCAACTTAGAATAAGAGATGAAAGGGATATTTTTCTTTAATAATAGGGGGACATGTTCCTTTTAGTTTAATATAAAATTTAGGATATAGTGGTCAAACTATAAGATAAGATCAAATTAATTAATTTTTTTAAGTTTTGATCTAGAAAAATGATTTAATAAATTAGTAAAAATGTTAAGGGGGTTAATGGTCTAGATAATTTTTGGGTGATTATATTTTCCCCTCTTTGACTAATGTGTGATCAATTTGGGAACATATTACATCAAAGAATGAAGAAGCCAAGTAGATAGCAATGGATAGGAAGACCTAATTTTGAAGAAAAAAATACAGAGTGAGATAGCAAATCATGAATGCACAACTTGGTAGCAACAATACTTAACACTAGGAAGGAGAGAGAGAGAGAGAGAGAGAGAGAGAGAGAGAGAGAGAGAGAGAGAGAGAGAGAGAGAGAGAGAGAGAGAGAGAGAGAGAGTATTGAAGCTCAAGAAGAGTACTAACATCAAGAAAAGTAGATAGATCAAAGGCAAATAGAAAGGTCAAGCATATGCTCCTAAGAAATAGATAACCATAGCAAGCAAGCAATTTGTAGTGATGATAGAATATTCATGCCCCCTTAAGATCAAAATCTAAATGAGGTAGAGGAGATGTAGAAATGAGCAAGATATGATCAAATTGAGATAAATCAAGGTCCATGATGATAGATAAGTGATTAAAAGCCCAGAGTGACCACTAAGAAGTGATGATGTCCCAGTTTGACTAAAAGTTGACCAAGAAGGATAAAGCATTAAAACTAGGTCAAATCAAGTAGAAGGATGATATGGAAGAAAAATTAAATAAATTAAAGTCAATAAGAAATGTAGAAATGATGAAGAAATGATGATGCCCCTATGAGATTCAAAGATTATGCCTGAAGGGGTCACCCAACTACATAGAATAAGGAAGAAATTTTAAAATGTGATTTTGACCATCAAGATGAACTTGAATTTTTATTTCGGTCCTCAAAATAGATCTAAGATGTAGAAATTAGCCAGGGACACAATTTTCCCACAATTTTGAGGAGTTTAAAGAGTGGGTCAAAATTGGGTCAGAAGACTATATAAGGGGTCCAAGTGTTATTTTCAATTCATTTATCTTCTAGTTATTTTGAGATATTTGAGCCTTTTGAGAAAGATAGTAATGGAACAGGCAGGGATTTTGACTAAGAGACGTCATTTTGAGCATAGTTGGTTGCATAACCGACCTACTAACTATGGTGGTCAATGAGTTTTTGCTTTTTGCACACTTTTTAGGTCATTTTATTGAGTTTTTGATTCATTTATGTAGGGTTTCATAGGTTTTACTTTAAAAATTATTTGGTACTTTAAAATATCACATGATAATTTTATGCACTATCATGCAATACAATAAAGTATTGCATAGGTGTAGGAACTTCTATCATGTGAGTAACACCCATTAGTCACATGGTATGGTGCAAAGTATCACATGTTATTAGGAAGAAGTATTCTATAGTGTAGTTTTGATCATTTTTTCCATGTTTCAATCATTTAGCTTAGTTTTCATACTTGCACAATAGAGTAGGAGCGTTTGTGAGATTTATTTGATACATCATGATAGATAATGATATTTTTCCACATGGTTTCATTTGCATAGATGGTATTTCCATGTTTGAACATTAGGGACCCCAAGGTTGTGGAGAAAAGATTAGTGTGATTTTTTAGTGTTGAGTAGGGAAGAGCACTGGTGACTATGGGTTTTGGGTGGTTTCTATGGGTGCCCCATATCTGGAAAAACCATGACCTTCTAACAGTGCTTATAGAGAGGTGGAATAGCAAGCATAACACCTTCCATCTACCTACTAGGGAGATGATGATTACCCTGGAGGATGTATATTGCATATTCCATGTGCCCTATCATGGAGATGTGGTGAGTGTGATGAACATCTTTAGATTTTTTTTGTACTTCACTTTTGTCATTAGCATGAGTGCTGACATGAGTTTTGTGTTTTGTAGGTGTACTTATGATCAGACCTTGACAAAGGGGAGGGTTGCAGTATAGGTTCTTTTTGATGATGTCATTATTCTAGACAAGCATTTGAGTTGGGAGAGGTTAGTAGAGGAGTACAGGGATTAGCACCCTATAGGTTTCATAGTGTGCTCTTTGGTGTATAGACTTTGGTTATTGATAGGAGCTAGAAGGGCTTCCCATTTGGTTGGGAGTGATTGGTGATGGACTTGGTGGGGCACCCAAGATAGATGGCATGGGGGCTAGTGATCCTAGCTAACAAGTACCATGAGTTATATGACATCATCTACTAAGAGGGTCAAACATGGGTGTACATAGTTGTGCTAGCACAAATATGGGCATGAGATTACATTGCAATGATCCAACAAAAAGCATTATCGAGGGATCCAAGGTATCCTTATATTTATAGATATTCAACCTTCATACTGTAGCCTCACAATAGGGATGTTACATATTATTGGTGACTTTTTGATGTGATCTCAACCTTCGAGTGGAGGCCATACAAGTTATGCGAGGTTTGGTGAGAGGTCATTAATGAGATAGGTTATATGTTTTGTAGTAGGCCATTACTAGGTCAACACTTTAAGATTGTGGAGATATTCTTCATCACACAAGTGTGGAGGTAGTTTGGGCAGTGGCAGGTGGTGTCGAAGGAGATGACCACTCATGCAAGATTTAGGGGTGAGGAGAGCCTTAGATGGCTCCCTGTGTTGGACTATAGAGTAGTGGTAGAGGAGGAAATGGGTTACAATGGGAGAGGCAAGACTACCTCTTGGATGTTAGAGATGTAGGAGTATATTTTTCTTATGCACAAGAGAGATAGAGGTATCCATTCCCTAGGTCCATTGTGTTAGATGCATTGCCTAGGGTAGCTAGATAGGGGAGTGTGCAAAGAAGGGACAGGGGTAGTAACTCTGGAGGTCTGTCAAGTAGTAGGATGCAAGCACAAATTTGAGTGAAGATGGAGGAGGTGGAGGAGGAGAGACCAATTAGACTGGTGCAATGATCTTGAGTGGAGGGTAGTAGGCGAGACATGAGGAGAGATAGGCACTACATGTTCTAGCTAGTAGAGGGGATGATTTGAGAGATTAATGAATCAGGGCTTTAGAGGGATATATTTAGTAGGCACATATCACCATAGTAGTCTGAGATCAATAGCTCATAAATGAGCAGGCATAGAGTGAGGAGTTAAGGTGAGAGCAATATGCATCCAAATGAGAGTCTAAGAAACATGGTGAGAGGGTTGCCTACTACTATACATCCTATAGAGGTAGTCCTTCTAGGATAGAGATTACCAGATTATTCTAAGAGGGTCAGGAGATCAGAGTGGGTACCTGACTAGAGGGGGTAGTACACTTATGAGACTGGACACAGGCACTACCATCATAGCCCTTGTGGCACTTTTAATATATGTTTTGAGACAACTATCCAGATTTTGGATCCTATATTATATTTGATTGATCATTATATATATGAGATATTGGATTCAATTTATGGCTTTGCGTAATTGTCTCTTTTCTTGCTCATGTGATGGATATTTTATGGATATCTCACCACTTGTCTTTAATTTTCCATGTAATGTTGTAATGTATGCTTATATTTATATACACTCATGTTTTATGTCAATTTTTCATTATTGTATCTCTCCTAAATATTTGTAGCACTCATGTTTATGATGTAGACTCATGATTTGAAAATGTGTTACTTGGATAGATTAGATATGATGATGAGATTAACCCCTTGTGATGATAGGAATAGAAGTATTAAGTTGATATGACTGATCAGAAATGAAAGATGTGATTGAGAGGAAGTGAGAGAAGGTAAACACAATTAGCTGACATGTCTATGAAAGATGAAGAAAGAGCTCTCTCAACATGCAAGATGCAAAAGCTTAAATTAGAATGAATCCTAAAATACAAACTAGTATACAAAAAGGTGTTTGCAAGGGACACATAATTAGACTCTAATTTTCATCATCAAGCATTATTTGGGGACATTGAAAGATCATACAATCATCACTAGTATAGCTATGAGAATATGAATATGATCTATATTGGATAGGTCTGTGGAAACCCAACCTAAGAATCAAAGACATATAAGTCAAGATGAGTAATGCAGTAAGGTTCCCTAAGTTTGATATAGCAATATTACATTTGTATCAAGGAATAAGCTCTAGGATAACCCCCAACTATGGTCTTGAAAAAATAGACAAGGATGATATGTTGTAAACCCAAAATTTCAGGTAAGACAAGTGTGATTGCTCACAACACTTTAGATCAACAAAGTATACCCACAAGCAGAAAACCAATAAAACATGCCCCATGCCCCAATTCTTCTAGTCCAAAACATCATCAAGAGACTATTAGGGAGGGAACACTCAACAAATAAATCATTATAGATACAACACAAAGAGGATAAAGTCAACCAAATCCCAACAAGTTTAATGTTCAAGTGTGTGTATAAGTCACATGACCTCTTCTCTAGGACTCGTATATAATAGTGAGAAATATCACAACATCCTAGACCATAACTAAGGTATCCAAAAAGTGTTGATAAATATTTGATGTCAAGGGAAAGTGTTGAGAAACATTTTTAGACAATTTTTCCAAAGAAGTACCAATGCACGAAGAGACCTTGATAAGCTAAACAGTTGTGCACCCTAGACCTAGACAAGTGTTGATTCCAAGCTAGACAAGGCAAAGTAAAGTGAGTTAGTGCAAAGTAAGAATGATAAACATAGGTGCAAGGGTCTCAAAATGCACCTATTTCTAGGGTTTCACTACTTGGCAATTTTTTTAGGACTTCTAATGATTTTTTTCTTTTGTTGATACATCAAAGCACCTATTTCTAGGTTTTCACTAAGATGCTCATTTTTTCAAGACATTTTCTATTTTTTAGGATTTTTTGAGCATCATATATTATTTTTCTAGATTTTTTTAGGATCATAGAATATGTACAAATAGTTGAGAAATAAGAACCTTAGGCATAGAACTTCTTCGAAAGGAGAATATTGATAGGCTGAGAGAGTTGTTCTCCCTCAAGTGTAGATAGTTGATAGGTGATGAATCCAATGGTAGTTGTGACAATGTAGGGACCCAACCACTTTGGCTTGTACTTACCCTTCTACTCTTTGTTTTTTTGATTATTGGGGTTCTCTCTAAGAATAAGCTCACCCACTTGGAATTCGTGAGGATGAACTTTCTTATTATAACTGGAGGACATCCTCTTCTAATAAGCTTGCATGTGGTCAAAAGTGACTTTTCTATGCTCATCTAGAGCTTCATAGATGTATGGTCCTCATCATTAATTAATCCATGTAAATAGGCTTATAGAGATGGAATCTTAACTCCTAGTGGGGGGACAACTTCAAAACCATAGACTAGTGCAAAGGGTGTAGCCCTAGTGGGAGTTCATAGGTTGTTCTATAAGCCCATAATGTTGGATTAGTTTGTGAGTGTCAATCCATTCTTGACTTAGGAATTTTCCTATGTAAAAAAATTACCAATGTTTTTTTTGAGGCCTCATCTTGTTCATTCCCTTGGGGATAATATATTGCGGACCAATGTTGCTTGATTTTAAACTTTTTGCAAAGTTATTTTAGGTAATTATTTTAAACTACCCCCATTTTCAGTGACTATGGAAGAAGGAATACCATAGTGGAATGATGTGATTTAGTATAAATATAGAAACATGTTTGCCTATTGAAAAAGATAGTTTAACAACCTCAACCAACTTAGTGAAATACTTAGTAGCGGTGATAATGAGCTTATGTATGTTAGATGAGCTTGGGTGGATATTGTTGGTGCAGGAGCACCTAGGGGTAAGGTAAAACCCTAACTCAAATTTTGGTTTTTAAATGGTCTAACAAATAATTTAGTGAATAAGGACTAAATTTAAATATTTAAGGTAGGTTTAAGATGTTTGGTTAGGTAAGGTTCAAGTTTGAAACAAATTTTAATCAAATAGGTCCTGATAAGCATAAAACTACTAAAAATTGCTTCATAAGGAAAAACATGGGAAAATGCTTAAAATAGGGAAAAAGGTGTGTAATGGAATTCCTTGGGTGTTTTTAGGTTCATTTCATAGGTGTTGTTACCAAACTGGACAAGTTTGGAGGCATAGATTGCAAAAGTTGTCAGAATTGCTCATTAACAACTTTGCAATTTTGCATTATGGCTCGAACCAAAGGCTAAGGTGGATGGAGAACCTATTTCAACACCCTCCAACTCTAAGGGTTAGTTGAATCACTTGTACTAATAGTTGATGAGTTAAGCAAGACTGCTAAGAGGAAATAGACTTTTTGGAGGATTGATTGATTTGTTAGATTGGTGTGCTTATTGTTCTTGATTGAATAGTTTCTTGTAACCACGTTTTGAATCTGTACTATTTTTTTTAATCAGAAGTATTCATTTTGTTAGGTTTCCAAAATTAATTAGATTTTACTTACATGTTGTCCAATTTTGTGCAACTAGCAATGAAATGGCTAAGCTTGATTTTCCTTGGTCAATACACTAGGGCCCTAGGGAATCAAGTAATAGCTTCTACAAATATTGTAAATATAAAATTTTGGTGTATGTGGGAGTCAGATAGCCATTTTTACAAGTGATCCCTAGGCAAGCAAATGAATGCTTGGCAAGGTACAATGAAGCTTGTAGTTGAGTTTTAGAATGAACAGACAGAAGGCACATGCCAATCTTGGATGGGAAATGGTGGAGTAAGGTGTTAGATTTCCACAAACTAGAGGAGGAGGTTTGGTTCTGAGTCTAGAGCGTTTGGAAAGTGTTTTTTTGTCATTACCCTTGAACCCATCAAAATAAGGGTTTTTTGGAATTGTACTGTATAGACACCACGAAGTATTGAAACCAAGAAAATATTCAAGACCTAGTTAATATAGAACAATGTCTAGTAAACTTCACTATGCCTTATTAAGGATATTTTCAAGTTATTGCAAGTTCCTTGTTTCTAGGAGGGCTCATAGGGGCACTTAGGGCTATAAGGACAAATAGGACATTTTGGAGTTGTGGTTCAATTGATAGGATAGAGGAAAAGGATAAAACATAGTACAAACAATTATTCTATAAGGAATAGTTGAGAGATTAGTTGGATAAGTTTAGTGGTCTTTCCCTAGAAGTTGTTTAGACAGTGGGTCCTTCTACATTCTACAACTTCTAATAGGGTTGGAATCTTCTAACAAGGATTCAAAGTCTCTTAACAGGGAATCTTATGTACTAAATGTGTTTATAGACTCCTAAAAAGTTTCATCCTCTAACAAGGAATATATATATATATATATTAGTATATCTTTGTAGGCATCATCCCCACCAATGTTTTCCCTTTGATCAAGGGTTTCCCTAGTTAACAAATCTAGTGTAATTATGTATGTGCATCTTGTTATGGTTGTTGTTTACTTTGGTTGCATGGTTAAGATTAATTAAGGTTGATAAAAATTTTAGTTAGATAACTAATTCCCCCCCCCCCCCCCGACAATTATCTTGGTGGACTATTATTTCTAACAATGAGTATTAGAGCAATAGATCCTAGAAGATAAAGTTTAACAAGTTTGGGAGATCCATGGCTAGCATATTAAGATAGGGCAGTCTAAAGTTTGATGGAACAAATTATGATAGTTGGAAGGAAAAGATGAAGACACATCTGTTGTGTATGGGTCTAGGATATTGGATCTTTGACAAAATCAAAAAAGATAGTTATTGTTGAAGATGAGTTAAAAACTTGCACTGAGGAATAGAGAGAACTTTTCATGTGCAACATGAGAGCTAGAGAAGCACTAATGTCTACACTTCCTGAAGAAGAATACAACTAGGTAAAAATATTTGATACTTCTCATAAGATTTGGAAAGCTTTGGAAAATAGTTTTGAAGTTGATGTACATTCCAAGAAAATGAGGCTACAAAACTAGATTTGTGCCTTTCAAGATGCTAAAATGATGTAAGATGAATCTATAAGAACATATGTAGGCAAAATACTGGAAATTGTTGTAGGTATCAAATCTCAAGGAGGAACCAAGGAAGTTGATGAAGTGATCTAGAAGATACTGAAGAGTTTAACACCACTATTTAAGCAGGTAGCTCAAATGATACAATTGTTAATCCCTTGTACCAAAGATTTCACCAAGAAAAAATTACTTGGGAGACTTGAAATAATTGAATCTAAACTTAGATAGTCTTGAGAATTGTATAGAATAGAAACATCTTTGAGTGCCTTAAACATTCAACCTAATATGTCAAGGAGCACAAGTGCTAGAGGATATTTTGCTAGCAATAGCAAATCTAATGAGGACAAAAAGATAAAAGGAGTAGCCCTTCTTGTGAGAAGAGAAAAAGATGGTAAGAAAATCTTTAAATTTTGGACTTGTAATGAGTTTGGTCATTATGCATCTAAGTCTCTTAAAAGAGAGAAAAGGTACGGAAAGTTAAAATCTAGAAGAGATAGAGATTGCATGTATGCCAATGAAGAAGATGAATTTGGTGAACAAGAAGTAAGTGCCAGTGATGATGAAATAGGATTTGCAGTTATTAAAGAAGAAAGTCTAGAGAAAGTGGCTTTGATATCATAGGTTGAAAATAAAGTTGATTGGATAATTGATAGTGGTTGTTCACATCATATGACTGGTGATGTGAACAAGTTTGTTGATTTCAAAAGTTATGATGGAAAAATTGTCAAAGTTGGAAACAATACAACTTGCAATGTTAAATATATTGGATCTATAACTCTTGATGGTAAGACTAACACTAAGGATGTATACTTTGTTGAAGGTTTAAAAAAAAATCTTTTGAGTGTTGGACAACTAGTGGATAAAATTTATCAGTTGCAATTCATGGAGAAGACATGCATGATCAAAGATAAAGATGGAAAGGTAATTAGAATAGGAACCAAATCTAGAGGTAATACATTTCAACTAAATCCCATTGAAATGACATGTTTGGTTGCAAAGGTAGATAACAGTTGGTTATGGCATGAGATTTTTTCATATCAACTTTGACAGCATTGTGAAAACCAATAATATGTTTGCAATCAAAGATGTATCTAAGATTGTAAAGCCTACTAACACAATTTACAAGGAGTGTGTATTGGCAAAGCATGATAGAACTTATTTTCCCAGTAGGAAGTTTACTACTATAGCAAAGTTAGAGATTGTACACATAGATCTGATTGATCCTACAAAGACTAAAGGATTCTATGGTGAAAGGTACTTTATGATTATTGTTGATGACTTTTCTATAATGATGTGGGTTGTATTTCTAAGAAAAATCTAAGGCATTTGAAAAGTTCAAGATATTCAAGAATAGATTTGAGAATGAATCATGTATGAAGATAAAATGTTTAGGATCAAATAGAGGAGGAGATTTTAATTAAAATGAGTTTAACATTTTTTTTGAAGCTAATGGAATCAAAAGACAACTTTCAGCTCCTAGAACCCCTGAACAAAATGGCATTGTAGAGAGAAGAAACAAGTTAGTACTAGAAGCAACAAGATCTATGTTAGCTAAGAATTATGTATCCAAGATATTTTAGAGAGAAGTTATGAATATAGCAGTTTACACTATGAATAGAGTGTAGGTCATGAAAGACACAAACAAGACTCCTTATGAACTATGGTTTGGTCACTCAACCACAGTTAAGTATTTTAGAATTCTTGGCAGAAAATGTTATATCAAAAGAGATGATGATGTTGGTAAATTTGATGCTAGAAGTGATGAAGGTACATTTCTTAGTTATTCATTGAAAATCAGAGCTTATAGATGTTATAATCTGAGAACTAAGACTATTGTTGAAAGTGCAAGTGTAAGAGTTGATGAGAAATTCAGGATACAAGAAAGAATAGTTGACTACAATTTTGATGATGAGAATGTTTTTACTAAAAGGAATGATGAAGTATTCTTTGAGACTAATGATGATTTGTAGAATGAAGGTCAAATAAGGTAGGAACAAAGTCTAGAACCTAGACCTGGGTGAAGAGTTGAGATAACAACTCCTACTTCTAGAAAGAATATGATAAACAATCACCCACCAGAGCATATCATCAGTAGCAAAGAAAAATGTGTGATGACAAGAAGTAGAATCAATAAAGAACTATGTTTGATATCTAAAGTAGAACCAAAGAATGTAGATGTTGCATGCAGAGATGACTATTGGAAGCAAACTATGAAAGAATAATTGGATTAGATAGTGAAGAATGAGACATGGGAATTGGTCCCTAGACCAATAAACAAGAATTTGATAGGAAAAAAATGAGTATTCAAGAACAAGATGAATGAACAAGGTGAATTTGTAAGGAAAAAAGTGAGATTGGTATGTAAGGGTTACTCATGGAAAGAAGGAATAGACTATGAAGAAATCTATGCTCCTATGGCAAGAATTAAAGTAGTAAGGTTATTCTTAGCGTATGCAGTACATAAGAAATTCAAAGTGTATCAAATGAATGTCAAGTCAGCATTTATGAATGGAGAACTTGAAGAAGAGGTATGCATAGAATAGCCTAAAGGTTTTCTTTTAACAAATGACAAGGACATGGTATGCAGATTGAAGAAAGCATTGTATGGCTTAAAACAGGCACCCAAAACCTAGTATGCAAGGTTGGACAAGCATTTGACAAAATTGGTTTTATCTTAAAAGAAATAGGTGATGGATTGTCGATTTTAGTAATATTTGTTGATGATACCATATTTGGAGGAGATGATAGTAAAAGTGACAAGTTTGTAGAAGAAATGAAGAATGAATTTGAAATGAACATGATATGGGAAATGAAATACTTCCTAGGATTGCAAATTGTGCAAGATAAAGAAGGAATCTTTATTTCTCAAACTAAGTATTTGAAAGATCTATTAAAAAGGTTTGGTTTGGAAACATGTAAACTAGTTGGAACACCTATGATAAATGGACACAAGTTATCTACAAAGGATGAGACACCTATTATTGAGCAGAAGAAGTATAGATCTATGATTGGAGGACTTCAATATCTTACTCACACAAGGCTAGATATAGAAAATGTATTTGGAATTGTTGCAAGATTTCAAGCTGACCCCAAAGAAGCACATTATGCAGTAGTTAAGAGGATATTTTTATATTTGAAGGGAACATTAAAGTTTAGATTATGGTATGAAAGATCTAATGATTTCACTTTATATGCTTACATTGACGTTAATTGGGCAAGCAATATGGATGACAAAAAGAGCACCAATGGTGAAGCATTCTTTCTTGGTTAAGAAAGAAGCAAGATTATATCTCACAGGGTATAGCTGTAATCGTTTGGATAAAAGACCCCATTCTTCTAACCCACTTAAAGTGCACACATAAAGTCTTTTTTCTATTTTGCAATTAAAAGAAAAGGCTTTGTGACTTTTGTCTTATATGACAAGTCAACTTATATTCTATTGGTTGATTTGTGTGTGCACATGGATCACTCCTCTTTTCAAATTCCACCGTTGATCATCCACCATCTTCATCTTGATCTCTACCGTCCATACATCTTTAAAAGGGAGAGAGCTTTCCCCCTCAATCCATCCTCATTTTGAATATTGTTATGCTGCAGGTTTTCTAACAGGTTTCTTTGGAGCTTTGTGGAGAACTTCTATTTCTTGTCTACATTCTCTCATACCATAGCATCTTAGCTTAGCTTTCATTTTTACATGTAGCTTAATCTCACATAGCTTAATAATAGTATTGTAACACTCTCATACATGTTTTAGCATAGCTGCATTTGACATTCTCATTCTAGCTTAATCTTCATTTGCATTGCATCTTTGAGGAACTCCTTGGGACATTTGCATTCTTGCATCTTGTCTTTGGAACCTCCCATTGCATGGTTTACTAGCAAGAAGAGTATCTCTAAGGCTCATCTGAGAGCCCTTGAACTTGAAATACACTCTCTTGCACTCCGTGGATAGGGAGCTCTAAGCCGGCATCCAAGCATTCCAAACTCATGGAATCGTTTGGATAGAAGGGTTTAGAGTGGGACACTTTCGAGTGTACATTTTTGGCGCCCACCGTGGGGCTTGAATCAAGTTCTAGCTCCATTTGATTTCATTTTTTATCTCTGGTTTTTTACAGCAGCATATTGGATCTAATCAAATGCTTTTGTAGAATTATCACTTTGGTTTTAAGGCCAACCCATAAGTAAATTGGTTTGAAGGCCAAAAACTTAGTTGGTTTAAAGATTTGATCATATCTTTTAAACCTCTTAGATTTTAGTTCTGAAATTTTTTTTGCAGGTTGGGTATATGCTCAAAATGTCTCAGTCCAATTTTTAGAGCATTTTGACGTAATTTTCAGAAGTTATGATTTTTTCTTTATTTTTCATAAAAATCTGTTTTTGATCGCAAATCAGCGCATTTTTTGGAAAAACTTACATTTTCAGAAATATTTTTGAATTCTAATGGGGGTTCTTTCTTTGTGTTTTGAATTTTGAGATCGTATTAAGGATAAAAAATTCAATTTGATAAATTTGGCCTGTTTTGACAAAATCAATCTCTAGGGAGCAAATGAAGAGATTTTTTAAAATTTCTTGCATTTTTGGAAAGCTCCCTGATTTTTAACAGGGGTCTCTTTTTTTCATTTTCATTTTTGGATACGAAATCATAGAAAAAAAGTCCAATCTTGTTGACTAGGTCAAAACCAAAGAGTAAAAATGAAAGCATTTGTGATTAACTTGCACTTTCTTTGCATGTACTTGGTTGGAGGATAAATTAGATTTTTGAAGCAACTCACCACTTTTTATTGCAGATTTTAATGTTATTTCACACTAACTTTTGTTGCTAACAAGTTGTGATTTCAGGTTGCCATCCTTGTGAAAAAAATTGAAACATTGCATAAAAAGAACGCATGTCAAAGCTTCAAATGCACAAGGGCTACTAACGATTGTTTGCAGGGCTGCCCAAAGCATAAAAACCCAAATTTCTTGCTTTATTGTTTTCATGTGTGGCATTGAATAATTGTTCATTTTTCATAGGCACATAAAACTTGTGATTGGAGTCTTTTGGTAATAGGAGAGTATGCTCTTCACCCTTGTGGTGAATCAGAAATCTTGACTTGCCATTTGGTTTCAAAAGCAAAGTGTAACTGAATCTTCTTGGCGTGTTTGGGAGAAAATGATTGGAATAGGAGAGTATGCTCTTCACCCTTGTGGTGAACCAGAAATCTTGACTTCCAAAATTTGATCCACTTTGTGTAGTTAGAATCCTTTAGAGGGCCTGCTCTCGGACAACCTGAGAGGAACGACCCAAGTGGGAACAAGCCGATTACCTGGCTATTCCAACCCACTATAAAGTCAAGGCTATCAAGGACACAAAACCTTGGTAGACGTAGTGTTTGTCTTCACCTAGTGTGATCGCTTATGAGATTTCGACCATAGGGAGATCACTAGGCAAGAATGCTTAAGGTACTCTTGTGATCGCGAGATCGGTTACTCATCGCAAGGTGAGGTGTCCCGTAATTGGGAGCAAGAGGAACACTATGAACGGAAGCCCTATCTAAACACTCTAAGTTAGTAACTACCCTTTTTTAGCCGCTCAACTTCTTGGTGCAAGGATCGATCCTAGTGGACTACCCGGATCACCCCAAGATTTACACTCACCATATGTGTTCCCTTGGTTATGCTTATGGCATTTCCATGACAAATCCAATATTTCTTGTGGGCAACCACTTGGTGTGAGGCAAAGGAGCATCAAGCGTGGGCCAAGTTGTTGAGTAATGAACCATGACTTCTAGGTAGATATTGCTTGATGTGTTCTCGAATGTGGTATACTTGTGAAAATCTTTTGAACATACACATGATGATAATTCTAGGGAATTATTTTGAGATGTCACATATGCTTGTATCATGCAAGGTTGCTTTGTCCCTTGCTTGATTGTTTGAAGACTACTTCATGTGTCACTATCTTGCTTGGAAAGAAATTTCTTTTGAACATCAAATTTGCTATGCTATCAATTATTGTCAAACTTTGTCAACCAAGTCAAAATGTCAAGTGCAAATATTTTCTTGTGTTACTTACTAAGGGAGGTTTCATCATTTGGCTATGATTTTTTATGTCTCTAGTGGTTAAACATGCTCAAAGTGGCTCTTTGGTCTTAGTGCTCTTGGTCTTTTTGTCTTCATGGTCTATGCATGCTTGCTAGTTATCCTTTTGCTAAAATGGTTACCTTGATTTCTTGACAACACTCTTGGGTTGGGAAAGTTGTTCACTTGTCACCCGCTTTCTCTATCTATTTGGCTATTTGGGCATCTTGCCTAGCTATTGACTTGAGTCATTCATGTCGTAAGTTTCTTGGACATATTGTTTGACAAGTCACTTTCATCTCTCTCTACTATCTTGGCAAGTGAACACTCTACCTCTCTAGTTTGGACATCAAGTTATCTTGTGTCACCCTATTAGCTTCCTTAGTCTCCTTCATGCTTGATTATCTATCTACCACTATGGAATTCAAAGCTTGTGCTACCAAACCTCAACCAAATCTAGATGATCATGATATCCTCCATGTCACTAAAGAGTTTCAAGATCTATATGCACAATACAAAGAACTAGAAGAAACAAATGATCTTTCTTACCTTCTTCTATCTAAACGCATGACAGAAATGAAGTCTAAACTTGAGAAAAGGTTAGATGAGAAGATTGCATCATTACATGAATCTTCCTTAAGGTCTTTACATGCATGTGAGTCACCTTCTTTGAGGTCATCCTCTTCTTCTAGGTCTACATGCTCTACTTCAAGACATCAAATGTCTTCATCTTCTAGATCTAAAGACCTCCTTAGAGAGAAAAAAATTGATACGTCCTTTGAGCCTATGTTAAAATTTCATGATGGACCTATCTTTGACCAAGCTAATGATGAAGATATGCATGCATACCATTCACTTGAGAAACAACAAAATGACTCTAGACATAATTTTGATAGAACTTTTGCTCCCTTGGAAGATTCTTATGATGACACTTTGCAAAAACTTCTTGGCAATAAGATCATCATGTTACTTAAGTCTAGCTCATATGGAAACCCATTCTTGGATATCTATTGTGCTTATCATCAACATAATGAGCATAGTACTTCGGATTGCATTGAGCTAAAACATAAAATTCAAGATCTTATTGATAATGGAATTATTGATACCTCTAATGATTCATGTGATGAGGATACTTTTCTTGAGCAAGATCATATTAATGAACCTATGTCTAGTGATGGTTTCCTTGATACCTCCACTTCTTCCAACACTCATGCATCTCCCAACACTTCAAATCTTTCCAACATGCCTCCATCAAACAAAGAACCTAATGCTTTCCACATTGACTATGTGTATCCTCAAGGGCTATCTCTAAAAGAAACTCAAGCTAACCTTCACTTGGTTGCAAACCTTTTGCATGCTACCAATCTTAAGCATCCTCAACCTTCATGCACTACTCCATTCACTCTTGATTCTCCCTTGTCCTTAGAAGTGGCTCCATGTCAAGAGGACTCTCAAAAAGAAAAATCTATAAATGTCAAGAAAGATCTAGATCAAGCACCCTTTCATCTCTTTCAAGATTTTTCCCCTCCATATCCTATAACTTGTCCACCTCCTAAGTATGATGAAGATACCACTTCAATTATCTCCCTTGAGCTTACTGAAAATTATGAGAAAAGTTCTCTTCATATGCTATCCAAAGCTACTTGTCAAGATCAAAGTGTCCCCTCATGTTCTACTTCTCCATATCCACTTCAAAATTTTACTCAAGCTTCAAGTGCTCCTATTAAAAATTTTGTTCCTATCAAAGCTACTCATGAGTCTATTGATGGCTTTGACCACGTTGCTCACTCTAAAGATGTTGATATCCCTTTTCACTATCCATTTGCATCTCCTAAGTCTATCCTTGGTCCATATCCATCTAAGCTAAAGCATTCAAACCTTCCATCGATATTGGGGCCTTATGTTCCTCCATCTCCTACATTCACTCCTAGCTCATTCCCTAGCTCTCCCATCATACCTCAAGATCAACAAAGACACTCATCCTTGATGACTTTTCACCCATCTATACATCTAAACCAGTCATATCATCCTTATTCATCCACAAATCCCAAGTCCCTTGGAAGTGAGAATAAACATAAGAATCCATTGAAAAAGAAAGATCACTATGTCCCATCTAATCAACATGTGAATGCTAAGAACGAAAATGCACAAAAGAGACTCGAAATGTCCACTATTAAAAAAGCTAAATCAAAGAAAATATGGGTTCCTAAACCCATTATTGAAGAAATGTGTTTTGAAGTATCCAAAGGAAAATCTAAAGCTATATGGATTCCCAAGTCTCTTTTAAAAGACTTGAATACTGAAAATACTTCAAAGTTGACATTCAAGCTTCCAAAGGCTTCCATTCCATCTTCTTCCAAAAATCTTTCTAAAAATATTCCAAAGCCTTCCACTCCACTTTTTTCCAAATCTTTTCTACCACCTCATACATCTAAATCTCAAGCTATTTCATCCATGACTTCTCCATTGTTCCAATACCCTTCAAGGTGTGTGTCAATGTTGATCTTGTCCAATATTTCAGCTTCCACATGAAATCCTCTAAAGCTTACACTTACTTTCGATACATGAACTCTTATCCTCAATATACTCTTCCTACTACCATTTCTCTTTCATCACCCTATCAACATCTTTGAGCATACCTTTCTATGGTCTTGGCTTATCATGACTTATCTTTTCTATAGGAGCATTATCTACATTCAAACAGCTTCAGCTCTTTCTAAAAATTCAGAAAAAAAAAAAAAAAAAAAGAAGAAGAAAAAATAGAAAAAAATGAAAAAAAATGAAAATGTGCCTTAGTGAAAACCACTTCTTGTGGCACCTTGGTAGCAAAAGTAAAGAGAAATAAATTTATCCTATGGTGAAAACTACTTCTTTTGGCACCTTGGATAAGTACCATGATGAAAACCTGGCAAACAGGCATCATGCGTAATTCTTCCATCATCCATCTATCCCCTCTTCTCTCTTTGATCTTGACAATGTTGAGCTATCTTTTCATATTGGCTATCTTATCCACCAAATTTTCTATTGTGCTCTCCCATTCACTCATAGCCTCTATCTTGAGCTTTATTCTTATTGCTCTATTCCATTGCTATACTATCTAGTTGACCCCTTGATCTTGATCATAATAAATGAAACATGGTTCTCATAGGTCTCTTGACATGGCTACTCTTTTGGACTACACACTTCATGCTATCTCACTTGTTGGCTTCATTGCTTATCCTACATGCTATCTTGCTCATTACTTCTATTGCTTATCCAAAACATGCTTCATATGACTATTTCACCTCTTTCCCTAGCTTGGGTACTCTTGAGGAGTCAGTCCTTGAGGATCACTTTTACTTGCTTCATACTCATTTCTTATCCATCTCTGCTTATCCACTAGCTTGTTTCTCCATCATGTCCTATACCTTGCTAGACATTGGGAGAAAATGATGTGATCTTGCTTGAGAACTAGTGATCTCTAAATTATTCTAAAAAATCCAAAAAATCATATATGATGCTGAAAAATCCTAAAAACTAGAAAATGTCCTAAAAAAAATGATCATCATAATGAAAACCTAGCAATAGGCACTTTGATGTATCACCAAAAAAAAAAAAAAAAAAAAAAAAATCTGTCAAAGTGGTGAAAACCTGGAAACAGGCACTACTTGAAACCCTCACACCTATGTCTATCAGTCTCAATCATCCACTTCGCTACACATTTCCTGGCTTGGAATTATTTCTTGTCCTCATCTTGGGGGCATAGCTACTTAGCCTATTGAGGTATTCTTGTGCATTAGGGTTTCTTTGACAACTCACAAAATAGTGTTTCTCAACAGTCCCCCCACCTTGACATCAAGTGTTTTTTAACACTTTACAGAAAGTTTACCTACGATCTCCGATGTCGCGATATCTCACTATCAGAATCAAGTTTGGAAGAAATGGCCAAGTGACTTACACACATGCACTTTAACACTTAAATGACTGAGCTATGCTGACATTTATCTACTTTGTGTGCTGTCTATGATGATTTCTTTGCCATGTATTCCCTCCCTAATAGTCTTTCAAGGATGTCATTGACTAGAAGACTGGGGGCATGGGACATATTTTCTTGATTTCTGCTTGTGGGTATACTTTTTTTTGTCTATAGTGTTGTAAGCATTCATGCTTGTCCTATTCAACACTTTGACTTATAAATGTATCATCCTTGATTGTTTTGCAAGACCGCACTCATGGTTTATCCTAGCGCTCATGCCTTGATACAGGTGTAATCTTGCTAAATTAAACTTAGGGAATCTAATCGTGTAGTTATCTTGACTTACATGTCTCTGATGCTTAGATTGGATTTCCACATACCTATCTAATATCGATCATATTCATATCCTCATAGTTATACTAGTGATGGTTGCATGATCTCATGATGTCCCTAATAAATGCTCAATGATGAAATTAAGAGTCTAAATGTTATGCACTTCTTGCTGGTAAACCACTTTGCATGTTAGCTTGCATTTTAGGTTCATTTTCTAGCTTAGTCTTGCATTCTTGCATATGGGGAGAGCTCTCTCTTCATCTTTTTGTGGACATATCAGCTAACTCCTTTCATATATTTCTTTACTTTCTTCTTGTTCATGTCTTTTCACCTTCTTAATCTTTCGCTTCATCTCTTTTCTATCTTATCATCACATTATATAAAGTTTTGACCTCTTAAATAATTTCAACATCCTGGATTCATTTTCGGGATTGAAATCCAAATTCGAGTTCATCTTGATGGTCAAAATTGTCTTTTAAAATTCTACTTTCTTCTTAGTAGTTAGCTGACCTTTTGAGGTCTAATCTCTGAATCATCACTGGGGCATCTTCATTTCTTCATGTCTTCATCATTTCCATACTTCATATCTACTTAAATTCACTATTTCATGTCTAAAATCACCTTTCTACTCATTTTGACCTTATTTTTATGCTATATCCTTCAAGGTCAACTCTAGTCAAACTGGGGCATTTTATCAATTTTTTTATATAGTCATTCTTGGGTTCTAATCATCTATCTGTCATCTTGGACATTGCTATATTCTAATTTTCTCATTTCTAGCCAGTTTTTGCATCCCCTTACCTCATTTCAATTTCGATCCCGAGGGGGCATAAATACTCTATCACTGCTTAGGAGCATTTGTTTGATCTTCTCACTTGCTCTCACTCTATCTGCTTTTCTAAGTGCTAGTATTCTTCTTGAATTCTAACATCATCTCTTCCTAGTGTTCAGTACTACTGCTATCAGGTTGTGCATTCAGGACTTGCTATCTATTTCTGCATTTCACTCTTCGGAATTAGACATCTATATCTATCATCGCCTACTTGGCTTCAATTTTCTTTGACATAATGTGTTCCCAGATCGATCACGCATTAGTCAAAGAGGGGCAAATGTAATCACCTAAAAATGGTCATCTAGACTATTAGCCCCCTTCTCAGCATTTTGGCTAAATTAATTTAATCATTTACCTAGACCAAATTGCTAATAATCAATTTATTTGATTATAACCTATAGTTTGACTATGCTATCCTAAGTTCATTATTTGATTAAAAGAACATGTCCCCTTTTAATTAAATAAAAGACCCCATTCTTCTAACCCACTTAAAGTGCACACATAAAGTCTTTTTTCTATTTTGCAATTAAAAGAAAAGGCTTTGTGACTTTTGTCTTATATGACAAGTCAACTTATATTCTATTGGTTGATTTGTGTGTGCACATGGATCACTCCTCTTTTCAAATTCCACCGTTGATCATCCACCATCTTCATCTTGATCTCTACCGTCCATACATCTTTAAAAGGGAGAGAGCTTTCCCCCTCAATCCATCCTCATTTTGAATATTGTTATGCTGTAGGTTTTCTAACAGGTTTCTTTGGAGCTTTGTGGAGAACTTCTATTTCTTGTCTACATTCTCTCATACCATAGCATCTTAGCTTAGCTTTCATTTTTACATGTAGCTTAATCTCACATAGCTTAATAATGGTATTGTAACACTCTCATACATGTTTTAGCATAGCTGCATTTGACATTCTCATTCTAGCTTAATCTTCATTTGCATTGCATCTTTGAGGAACTCCTTGGGACATTTGCATTCTTGCATCTTGTCTTTGGAACCTCCCATTGCATGGTTTACTAGCAAGAAGAGTATCTCTAAGGCTCATCTGAGAGCCCTTGAACTTGAAATACACTCTCTTGCACTCCGTGGATAGGGAGCTCTAAGCCGGCATCCAAGCATTCCAAACTCATGGAATCGTTTGGATAGAAGGGTTTAGAGTGGGACACTTTCGAGTGTACAATAGCAGAGGAAAAATATGTTGTAGCAACAAATAATTGTAATCAAGTTGTGTAGATGTAGCAGATGCTGAAGGATATAAGGATAGAATTCAGTGAACCTATTGTCATACATTGTGATAACACAAGCATAGTAAATATGTCTAATAATCTAGTGTTGCATTCTAATATAGTATATTTCTATCAAACATCACATGTTGAGAGAGAAAGTTGTAGAAAAGTAAATCAGATTGGAGTATGTAAGCACCAAAGAGAAGATTGCAAGTATTTTCACTAAGCCTCTTCCCAAAGAGGCTTTTGAGTATTTGTGAGGAAAGTTCGAGGTTATGCCCCTACCTACATCAGAGTAGATGGTGCAAGAGTGCATCAATCTAGTGGTACAAATAACTATTATTTGTCTAGACTAAATGTTGATGCTTCCTATGTGGGGGAGTATCTGTGATGGATAGAGTCATCTACGAGTCTTGATAGATGTTTTTTTTTAATAGTGTCTTTGGAAACATGAGTAGGTCAGAGATAGTTCTTACATAGATTGGTAGAATGTAATGATAGATGGTTGTTGAAACCTTTTTCATTGATGTCAATGGGGGAGAGATTTTAGCATGAAAAACATTTTGATACCTGGGAGAAGTGTGTGAACAATTGATGTCAATAATAAGGTTAAGGAAACATAGAAGTCGGTATGATTGATGAAGGGGATTTAAAAAGAAAGGATAACAATCTTTAATAGTTAGTATTTTTGGAACTAGATTTTTTCATCTATGTTTCCATCAATGCCAAAGGGGGAGATTGTTAAAAGCATAAATGTTGATGATATTCCTAGGGGGGAGTATTGTAGAAACATGATTAGATCATTATCATGATGATATATTACACTCATGACTATGTTTGTTATTGATGTCAACATAACCTTTTTTTGTGGTATCTTACAGAAGAACAGTGATAAAGATTAATTGATAAGTAGGAGATAAATTCCACAGCAATTCAAATTGTGATATTGCTATCAAGATTTAACTGTGTGATTTTGAGTCAAGCTCATTGACCCATGTTTCATCAGTAGTGATTCCATATGAATCCATCTCTCATGAGAATTAAATGAAACACTTATCACTTATTGGATCTAGGTGATGCTCATAGGGGTGAAGCACCAAGACTTCCCTAGATGTCACCCATCCCAGTACTACTCTAGCCTGAGGGAGCTTAACTATGGAGTTTCTTCCATGGTTAAACCCAAAGCTTGCAACCCCATTTGCAAAACCTTCACCAAGTGTTGTAACTTATGAACCATTCATTAGAAAGCCCCTTATGCTCATCAATTGATAAGTAGGATATAATTTCCATAGAAAATCAAATTGTAATATTGCTATCAAGATTTAACTGTGTGATTTTGAGTTAAATATTAGGTTGGTATAGATAAATCATTGAGTATTTTTACTAGTATATGTAGCTAACCTCAGGTGCAAAAATATTAATTCTAGAAGAAGTTATGCAAGTTTTGTTGAAGACCATTTAGAGATAGAGTTTATAGAAGCATGTTTTGGTAAACTTATTATATCTCTAGGCAAAGTTGTTATTTTGAGAGGCAAGGTTAAAGATGTGTGGAAGACAATATAGAGATGATGTGGCTAAGCTCACTCATCATAATATTACATGTAAAAAAATTTATTCAAATTACAAGGTGACATATTGTTGTTATCACTAAGTAAAATGTGTTTTTAATGAGGTCCTATAATAATTAATTGACAAAGTATAATAGTCGACTCAAGGGAATTGTTTTATGGACTCAACATAAAGGAAGGACATTTTCCTTTGTTATACATGAATGAAGTAAGAAGAGAGAAAAGAGGAGAAAAGATATAAACATTGGGTAGTCAAGTTGATATGAAAAGATAAGAAAAATAGAGCAAAGTTGGACAAAACTTCATTGCCAACATTTTATTTTGAGATCTGAGGTTTATGACCTGGTCTACAAGGTTTGACAGTAACTGGTCCAATTGACAGGACATAGGAAAGAGGATAAAGCATAGTATGAATAATTATTCTACATGGAATAGTTAAGAGATCAGTTGGATAGTGAAGTTTAGTGGTTTTTCCACAAAAGCTATTTGGATAGTGGGTGCTTCTACCTTCTACAACTCCTACAGGGTTGGCACAACTCCTAACAAGGTTGGAATCTTCTAACAAGGATTCAAAGTCTCCTAACAAGGACTCTTATGTACTTAATGTTTTTATAGACTCCTAACAAGTTCCATCCTCTAACAAGGAATATATATCAATATATCTTTGCAAGAATCATTCCCACTGGGGTTTTCCATTTGATCAAGGGTTTCCCTAGTTAACAAATCTGGTGTAATTATGTATGTATATTTTATTATGTTTTTTGTATACTTTGGTTACATGGTTAAGATTAATTAAGGTTGATAAATGTTTTAGTTGGATAACTAATTCACCTCCCCGCCCCCTGCCCACCTCAATTATCTTGGTGGACTATTATTTCTAACACATACCAGGTGCATCACTACCTAACAAGGTTACCTACAAGATGACACTAGAACAAAACAAGGACATAGCATGACAAGTCCAAGAGTTTCTTGATCAAAGGTTTTTAGGAAGGGTATCAGTCCATGTGTAGTACCAATTGTCCTAGCACCTAAAAAAGGAGGTAAGTAGAGAATGTGTACTGATTATAGAGCAATCAATAGAATCACAATTAGGTATAAATTTCCAATTCCTAGAATAGAGGACCTAATGGACTGTCTTGGTGGAGCTAGATACTTTTCTAAAATTGATCTCAAGAGTGTCTATATCAAATTAGGATGAAGGAGGGTGATGAATTGAATTTCTCATTTAAGAATACCAAGGGTCTCTATGAGTGGTTGGTAATGCCATTTGTCCTTAACAATGTACCAAGCACCTTCATGAGAGTCATGAATGAAGTCTTGAAGGACTATATAGGGAATTTTTTGTTTTGTATTTAGATGACATCCTCATCTTTAGCAAGACCAAAGAGGAGCACATGAAGCATCTAGAAATGGTGTTGCAAAGCTTCAAGAGGAGAAGTTGATAGTGAACCTTGAAAAAAGTGAGTTCATAAAAGAAGAGCTAGTGTACTTGGGTTTTTTTTGTGTCCTAAGGAAATTTGAAAATGGACAAGGTTAGGGTAGAGGCAATCTTGAGTTTACCTACTCCTAAATTTTCTATTGGGGTCAGAAGTTTTCATGGCCTAGCATAGTTCCATAGGAAGTTTGTGAGAAGATTTAGTGAGATTTGTGAACCAATGAATGATACCATTAAAGGGGGCATGAATACCAAGTTCATGTGGACTAAGGCTATAGATGAAAGTTTTGAAAAGTTGAAAAACAAATTGGCAACCCAACCAATATTGATTTTTCCTAGTGTTGAGAATCCATTTATGGTAAAGTATGATGCTAGCAACATAGCAATTGGAGAAGTATTGAGCCAAGAGGGCAAGCCTATGGCATTTTTCAATGAGAGACTGAATGAAGCTAAGACAAGGTATTCAACATATGATCTAGAACTCTATGCACATGTTCAAGCTCTTAAGAAGTGGAGGCATTACCTATTGCCTAAGGATTTTTTTTGTCTTTACTGAAAATAAAGCACTAAGTTTCATTAATTCCCAACCGAAGCTTAGTTTGAGGCACATCAACTTTGAAAATCATTTCCATAGTGACTTTTTTTAATATACTTTTCAAAATGGGTTATTGTTCAAGGGTCGACAAATGTGCATCCAAAGGGGATCTATGAGGAAAAATCTCATACAAGAGAAGTGTGATGGAAGCATGAGTGGGCATTTTTGCCTTAACAAGACCCTAGAACTAGTTGAAAGGTTTTACTACTAGCCCAAGATGCAAAAAGATGTGAGAAAACATGGAGACTAGTGTGGTATATGTCAATAGGAAAAGGGTACTTCATCCAATGTAGGACTTTACCAACCTCTACCCATTACTAATAGGCCTTGGGAATGCATCAGCATAGATTTCATAGTAGGCTTACCAAGGACTAATATAGGGTTAGACACTTTGTTTGTAGTGGTAGAGAGATTTAGCAAGATGATCCATTTCATCTAATGCAAAATAGCACAAGATGCTATCCACATTACTAGCTTATTCTTCAAGGAGGTGGTCAAAATTCATGGGCTACTAGTAAGCATTGTGGCTGACAGAGATGTCAAGTTTATGGGACACTTTTGGAAGACCCTATGGAAGATATTGGGTATAAACTTAGCTCATGGCTTTTTCTACCATCCCCAAACTAATGGGAAGATAGAGGTCATCAATAGGGTCCTAGGAAACCTCTTAAGGTGTCTCACCAAGGAGTATGGGCAGAGTTGGGAGCAAGTGATGCCTCAAGTAGAATTTTCCTATAATGATAAAAAGAACATGACAACAAGGTTAAGTCCTTTCCAAATAGTGTATGGCACACATCCAAGGGGCATAATGGAGTTAAGGTAACTAACCTCATAGGGCACCATCAGTGGACATGTTGATGACTTTTCTCAATCTATGAAAGAGGTAAATGATCAGGGTAAGCAGACCTTGATGGAGGAAAATCAGAAGTTGAAGGAGAAGAAAGCTAAAGGGAGGAGAGAGCTGCACTTCCAAGTGGGAGATTTGGTCATGGTTTACTTGAAAAAAGCTAGGCTACAAAGGTTATCCCTAGTAAGTTGCAGATGAAAAGAATTGGGCCATGCAAAGTGCTAGAGATGTATGGGTCCAATCGTTACAAGGTTGATATGCAAAGTGATATGTCTATCCCTCCTATTTTCAATGTCAAAGACTTGATACCCTACAAGGTTCTAGATGTAGATGAAGAGGAGTACCAAATAGAATATTAGACCTATAGATACCTAAAAGGAGGCAACCACAAGTGGAGAAGATATGTGATTCCAAAGTGAAAAAGAACATAAGCAACAAGGTGTACAAAAAAAATCTAGTGAAATGGAGGGATAGTACTAAAGTTGAGACAACTTGGGTGGCTGAGAGTGATTTCAAGAATATGGCATCAGCAAGGAGTTCCTCTCTCCACATGTATCTTAAGCTTCTTCTTGCAAGGGGAGAATGGTGCAGGAGCACCTAGGGGTAAGGTAAAACCCTGACTCAAATTTTTGGATTGTAAATGGTCTAACCAGAAATTTAGTGAATAAAAACTAAATTTAAAGTCCCAAGGTAGTTTTAATATGTGTGGTTAGGTAAGGTTCAAGTTTGAGACAAGTTTTAATCAACTAGGTCCTAATAAGCATAAAATTGCTAAAAATTGCTCCTTAAGGAAAAACATGGAAAAATGCTTAAAATAGGGGAAAAGATGTTTAATGGAGGTCCTTAGTTTTTAAGTTCATTTTTTAGGTGTTGGAACCAAAATGGATAAGTTTGGAAGCATAGATTGAAAAATTGCAAAAGTTCCCAAAATTGCTCATTGACAACTTTTCAATTTTTTGCAAAATCGCAATTGCAAATGGCTTGAACCAAAGGCCAATGTGGATGGGAGAACCTATTTAAACACCCTAAAACTCATTTCTAATGGTTATTTTAATAACTTGTATGGACAATTAATTATTTAAGCAAGATTGCCAACAAGAAACAAACTTTTTTGAGGATTGATTGATTTGTTGGATTGTTGTGCTTGTTGTTCTTGATGGAATAGTTTCTTGTAACCATGATTTGATTTTGTACTAGGTTTTTTTCATCAAAATTATTCATTTTTTTAGGTTTCCAAAATTAATTAGATTTTTCTTACGTGCTATCCAGTTTTGTGCAACCAACAATGAAATGGCTATAGCTTGATTTTCCTTGGTCAAAACACTATGGCCCTAGGGAATAAAGTAATAGCCTCTGTAAATATTATAAATATCAATTTTTGGTGTGTGTGGGAGTTAGATAGCCATTTTTACAAGTGATCCCTAGGAAAGAAAATGAAGGCTTGGCAAGGCACAATGAAGTTTGTAGTTGAACTTTAGAATGAATAGAGAGAATTGGCACGTGCCAATCTTGGATAGAAAATGATGGAGTAATGTGTTAGGTGTCCACAAACCAAAGGAGGAGGATTGGTGCTGATTCTAGAGCATTTTGAAAGTTTTTTTTAATCATTTCCCTTGACACCCTCAAAACAAGGGTTTTCAAGAACCATACTATATGGACACCATGGAGGCTCGAAACCAAGAAAATATTCAAGCCCTAGTTGATATGGAACAATGTCTAGTAAACTTCAATGAGCCTTGTTAAGGAGATTTTCAAATTATTGCAAGTTCCTTATTTATAGGAGGGTAATAGGGGCTCTTAGGGCTACAAGGACAAACAAGGCATTTTGGAGTTGTGGGTATATTAGACCTATCCAAAAAATGCAGATAAGTGTCAAGAAGCATAGTGAGATGGTATAAATTTAATTTTGACCCTTTAAAGGCATTTGGTGGAGATTTGGCTTATTATGCCAAAGGTGCATTGTTAGGGTTGTGGAGTGAGGAGTAAAACCTAAGTTAATTGGTGAGTTTCTTGGAGAGATGAGATTGGAAGATAGTCCTCTAGGTTGGGGTTATAATAGTCACCCTAAGCAGAATAGGAGTAGCCTTGGTAGAGCATAAAAGCTCTAAGGGAAGAAGCTCCCCATCACTTGTCCACCAAGTCAAAGGCCCATTGCTAAAAAGGTCAATGTGTGATGGAATGGATGATTTCATGCCTAGGAGTATGAATCAAGTTGCCATGTAACTAACACTTCTTACAAGATTTAACATATCTAACAACATCAACTTGCATAGTTAGCCAGTAGTAGCCTACCCTATGCAGTTTTTGAGCAAGTGCAAGGCCAATAGAATTTGATCCACAAATGTTGTCATGGACTTAGGCTAATGCCTTTTCAAACTCATCTATCTATAGACACCTAAGAAGTGTTCTGTCTAAGCCCTTTCTATATAGGTCACCTGAGATGAGAGTGTAATGAGAGGCATTGTGGATAAGCTAGCATTTTTTATTATGTGTAAGGTTTTAAGGAATGATTTAATCATGTAAGTAGGAGATAATGGTAGAGTAGTGGGATTAATCATGATGGATAATAGTGAAAATTACTCAATCATCAAGTGATTCATAAGAAGGATGGTGCAGTTCTGCCACCAGGAACTCAAAGTGAGATTTGTGCTCTTCTAGTTGTAGGATAGATGCCAAAGTTTCTATAGCATCAGCAACCTTGTTTTCTACCCTAGGAATTTGATAGAAGGTAATAAATGTGAATTAATTCCTTAAAGAATCAACCAGTTTCTTGTAAGGTACTAATTTGTCACCTTTAGTTGGGTACTCATTGTTCACTTGATTAATAACAAGTTAGGAATCTTCATATAATATGTAGCTCTATAAGCCTCCATTCAAGAGCTAGCTTGATTCCATTAAGCATAGATTTATATTCAGCTATATTATTTGTGCATGAAAAGAACAATTTGTAAGATTTTGGAATGGTGTAGCCATGAGCTTTGAAAAACAAAATTCTAGTACCAACACCATTTTGATTATATGACCCATCAAAAAAAATCTTCCATATTCTTAACGTAACATAAATAATGGAATTATGTGGGAAGTCAATCTACATAGGAGCACTATCTATGATAGGGAACTCATCCAGTTGATTATAAATAGCCCATAATTTGATGGCCTTGTGTTCAACATATTGAATGTCAAATTTAGAAAAATTATCACCGTAGGTGCAACCTTACTCCAAAGATACTTCAAAGGGTCAATTTTGGTGACCAACTATATGGTATATTTGAGCATGTAGTGGAAAAAAATATTGATACAAACACTATAGGTAGACAAGCTTTCTCAATGATGTTATAATTAAGCTCGTAAGTGAACAATGTGCAGCTAATCTAGTATATGAGTCTTTCTTTCCCATTCTTGTCTTGTTGTGCTAATAGAGCTCCTAGGGAATTGCCAATAGCTAAGATGTAGAGAATTAATGGCCTCCCTTGAATTGGAGGCATAAGGATAGGAGACTTTGGTAAATACCCTTTGATTTGACCTGAGCTTTTCTCACATTCTTCATTCCATATACATGTTGATACTTTATGTAGATTTTTGTTAAATGGTTATGATCTGTCAGCTAATTAAGAGATGAACCTCCTAATAGACTAAAGATGTCCTTGCAGACTCCTTAGTTGACTAATATTCTAGAGAGGTGGAATCTCCAAAATTGCTTGCACCATTTCTAGATCAACTTCTATCCCCTTAGTTGATATTATGTACCCTAATATTTTTCTAGATGTGACACCAAAAGCACACATTTTTAAGATTAAGCCTAAGTTGAAATTGTTCCATGCACTATAGTATCAAACATGGGTCAAGCAAGTGAGTGCTTCATTGTTTAGATTTTTCTAAGGTATCATCAACATAATCTTTCATATTTTTATGCATCATATCATGAAATATTATGGTCATATCCCTTTGATATGTAGCTCCTATATTTTTGAGACCAAAAGGCATGATGCTCCAACAAAATGTTCCCCATGCACATGAAAAAAGTCATCTCCTCTTGATCCTTAAGAGCTATATTTATTTGATTATAGACTAAAAAGCCATCCATGAGGAAATACATTTCATAACTTGCAGTCATGTCTACTATCATATCTATGTTTGGTAGCAAAAAATCATCCTTTGGGCATGCTCTATTTGTGTCCCTAAAATCAGTGTAGACACAAATGGATTTGTCATGTTTGGATACATGGACAATATTTGAGATCCATTTAGCATAATCAATAGCTCTAACAAATTTGGCACTCGAGACTTTTTCTAACTTAACTTTTACTAGCAAGGCCACATGTGGATGCATCTTTCTCAATTTATGTTTGATAAGCTTGACGCTAGGAGATATGGAGAGATGATGCATAATAAGCTTTGTATCTAAGCTAGACATGTCAGCATAAGTCCATACAAAATTGATCTTTTTCTCCTTGAAGAACTATGTGAATTTTTCTATTTCCTTTATTGATAAAGATTGAGCTACATGTATCATCTTGGAAGTTTTTGTGGTACCAAGGTTGATTGGTTGTGTCAATTCTATCAAAACCAATGATCTATCCTAAAATTAGCTTGGAAGACTACCCAATACCTCATCTTCAAGTGCCTTAAAGAGGTTTTCACCTTTGGATACGTCTTTATTTTTACTCTTTTTCAGTTTAGACATTGCCACAAGGTGGTTTTTTCCATCTAACCTCTTATTTTTCATTTTTCTCTTTAATTTGTGACTAAGATATTGGATTTCTATTTTATTCATATTAACTATTAGTTCTTTCATGGAAGATATCATGGTTTCAATAGCATTCACGTAACATGCGATCTCATAATCATTGTGGAATGAGGGTAGCTTGGGTCTTTGATTTTGACTAGACCAATCTATGAGATCTAGGTGCATGAACAAAAGTGAGGTGGAAGCTCCAAGGTTTTTAATGTGAGATGAATCATCTCTAGTGACAAGAGAGGTTGATCCTATAAGGAAGGCTCCAAAAGAGTCCAAATCAAGATACCTCATAGAGGAATCAACATGATCCACTAAGGTAAATTATGAATCTAACTCATCTGACCCTATACAAGACTCATCAACTCTGTTTGGTTGGGTAACATAGGCATGTATCACATATACCCCTAATTCACAAGAGGAATTATAAAGGGACTCCCACTCATATTCCTAAGAGTGAGTACTTTGATCATGGGCCGCAAGTCGAGTTGTGTTTCTTCTTATTCTCTTTGTATTAGGATCTTCAACATTTGATTCATCAAATTTGTGTTGCCTAGATGTGGACACTTCAAAAATATTATCACAAAATAATATGTCTTCTTCCCAAATAAGGGAGGTACAATGGGTGAAATCCTCTTCATGTGTTGGAGCAAAAATAGTAGTTTGGACATCATCTTTAGCATCACTAGTGGTAGGGACTTCTCTACCAAATCATGATAAATCATCTTCACCACCATATCCTAGGCATGTAGTATCTTTGTTCTCTTCACCCTTGGTGAAACTTAGGGATTTGGCAAGAGCATTCTTATTCTCATTCAGAGGTCCTTGACCTTGATAACCCATTTTTTTCAAACATTTGTATCCCTTTCCATATCTCTTAGGAGAAATGGGGGTAGTTAAAATGACCTCATTATTATCCTCTCCTTCTCTATAGATCTAGTCTCTAATAGCTTGGTCTTATTTTTTATCTTCTAAAGGAATTGATGATTGAATAGAAGTACTGAAGATGGTCATAGTAGAAGTGGAAGGCTTCATTTTCTCATATGGTTTCCCATAGGACTATGGGGAAATAGGTAACACTTCAATGGAGTCCAAGGTGTACTACCCCATCCCAATACTCATAATTTTCAGTTTCTTTTCACATTTTGTAAGAGATGGTCTAATTTCACTAGAGGGTAAATTGTGGGGTACTACTGACTTTGCAGTCATAAGCATATTAATAGACATAGAATTGTCTCTTAGGATCACTATTTCTACACCATTAAACAAAACTTTGATACATTGGTGATATATTGATGGTATAGCTTGCATTTCATGGATCCATTATCTACCTAGCAAAAGATTTTATTCAAGTGGGATGCCCAACACTTGGAAGACCATGTCCTTCTTAACAAGATCTACATAGATATGAAGTACAATCAGACTTTGGAGGACCTTTCAACCTCATCATATGCTTTGATAATGATCTTCTTTCTAGGTTCAATTGCAAATTCTAACATTCCCAATTGTTGAATTATGCTAAAAGAAACAATGTTTAAACTGACACCATTGTCTATTAGGACTCTTCAGACTCATGTGTGATAGATCTATACTTCAATGTGGAGAGTGAGATTGTGGGGATGACTAAGAAATTTGTCATCTTCTTTAGAAAATGTAAGATGGTGAGGTAAGGAAATAAGGTTAACCATTCAACATCAATTAGTGTGGGAACTTAGCAGTACATAAAGCTTTTTCTAGGATCTCCTTATGCAAAGGAGACAACTCTAGCAACTCAAAAATGGAGATTTGTGCAGGAGTCCACTATAACTAACTCACAAGGTCATAACTAGATATAGTGGGTGGAGCCACTTGTTTGGATGATGATGTATTCTTGGGATCATTATCCACTTTGATAACAACCTTAGATTACCCCTTAATGACAGCATTCAAGGTCTCACCATGAGAAGAGGAGAAATTTTCCACCCTAAGGATTACCTTAGATCTAGTGTCTTTGAAATTTTGATGAGAGCTTCATGTTCTCAAGACTACCTTAGGTTTTTCATTGTCAATGTCATAATTGTGTTCCTCATCAAATTTTGGGCCCATCACATAGATGCTTTCAATCATGGGCTTAATCATGTTGATTAAATTATCCATGTTGGCATATACATAGCTAATCTTGGTGTCATTACCCTTTTTATTGGCTTTGGATGTCTCTCCTTTTTATATTTGGGTAACGGTTGTTTGAAAGCCTTATGGTTAGAATTATTAACTAAGCCATTTGTGACAACTTTTCCTTCATTAATGAGATCTTGAATGGCATCTTTGAGCTTATAGAAATTGGTAGTGTTATGACCCTTATTCCTATGGTAATTTCAATATTTATTATCCCTCCACCAATCAAGTTTCTCGGGTGAGTCATAGGGTCAAGAATCATTAGGTAGCATGATGAGCTTAGTAGCAAGAAATGTTTTTAAGACCACTTTATATGATTTGACCATTTATGTACAAGTGCATCTTGGTTTAGAGGTCCTCTTAGCTTTGTCAAAAGATTGTGGCTTTGAGGTCTCTTCTTGTTTAGTAGCATAAATGGTGTTGGATAAGTTGAAGGTTGATTCCTTAATCTTAGGAGTGTCTACAACTCCATCATGGACTACATACTTTTTTTTATTCCAAGGTTTACTCTTATCTTTACTTGTCTTTATTAAGAAAAATGTCACCCTTTTGGCAGCAACATCCTTAATGTGATAAGTTCTTTCAACCATGTCATTGAATGAGGTGAATAGTTTCTTTCTAAGGTCATAGTATACTTAGGGCACAAGTGGGTTAACGAAGATGTCAATTTTGTCAATCTACGTAATTTATCAGGAATACCTAGAATGTAATCATTTCTAACATTGCAAACAACTAGCACATGGTTCCCCTTATTTTTGTATTATGTTGTAGAAATCCAACATGTTAATAGGATGTTGTATGTTAGAGGAGTGTTGTTGGATAAATCATTGTGTGAGTTCATCCAATGCCTTAAGGGGAGGTGACAATTTGGTAAACCACTCCATGTTTTTTTGCTTAAGCTTCTAGGAAATAATATCATCATGAGGTATGTGTCATCATGCATAAGTCCATACTAAGACCATAGAAGAGATGTACATGGTCATGTGTACAATTTCTTTAGTATTTATCATACTTGGGAACCTCAATAGCCCTAGGAAATGGCACCATGTAGAGACTCCTATCAAATCAAAGAGCATATATAGTTTCCAAAAATGATGTTTTGGGTTATTCTTTTTCCATTTGTAGTTGGGCTAGTTGACTTATTAAATCTTGCATTTATTTTCTTAGGATCTCAACCTCAGTTGGCTCTCTTTTCTATATGATCCTTTCAACATCATAGTCATGAGGGAGTTTCCACCCCCTAGAGGTCATGTATTGAAAGTATTCTCCATTTTTCTCTAAGGCCTTTAGCATGATCTTTTGGAGAAGTTTATCTTTTTGAAATATCATAAGGTATTTGCTATTAACTTCATTATCTACCTCACTCTTATGGTGTGATTGTGAGGGTATAGGTGGAAAGGGAAACCCCTCTAGTGTGTATTCTTGGAGACCTTGGTGGCACATTATTGCCATAAGATGGGTTGTTCATGAATGGGTTGTTGTAGCTACCATGAACATGTTTATTCTCAAAGGCATGTGCATGAGTGCTAGTCTTGGCATGGGGATAAGGCATCTCCCTAGCAGCTATATGCCTAGCCTCTTCTAGTCTTTTTCTATCTAACTGATCGTGTTCTTCTTTTTATGCAAAAATATCCTCTAGATGGTGGTTCCTCTCTTTAGAATTCATGGTTAGTGAAACACTATCGATAGCCCCAGGGGTGTCGAAGTGGGTATCAAAGAAATTGTCAAAGTGATAAATTGGATTATGCCAAGTAATAGTGTTGGTCTCTTCCTATCTATCAAGGAAAGGCTCTTCCTCATAGGTTTTCTTATGAGGATATCTAGTTCGAGTATTCAATTGTACAAAAGTAAACAAGGGATGACTTCCTTGACCAACTTGGAGCCTAGTCTCAACCAACATGTAAGGATGAGTCTTTAGCATAGTGAGACAAAATAGAGCCTTTCGAGGTTAAAACTTGTATAGTCACAATAAACACTTGTCAAAAGATAGAATGGGGCAAGTGGCTTGTCAAAAGTGCTCAAGAATTTATAAGACTAATTATTCTAGATGAGAATTGAGAAAAAAGCTTGATAGCAAGTAACCAAGAGAACAAGGTGACTAGATTTTTGATAAGTGAACCATAGAGACCTCAAATTTGTATCTAAGCGACTAAATCCATCTTTTCAGCTTTGGACAATGCCAAACATGGATATTTTAGACTAGACCATAGTAAGACCAAGCAAAACACCCCTAATTTGACTAGAATGCAATCTAAACTCAATTCTATGAGTAATAGGAACCAAGCGATAGTTTATAACAAGGTGGGCGATATATGTTCAAAAAATTACGTCATAAAATGTTTTTGACAATATTCATGTGATACTTCTTAGGACGACAATACTTCTTGACAAGTTTGACAATAAACCATAGCATATTTGTGTGATAAAGTTTGTGAAACAATGCGATACTTTTGTAGATATGAAGCATCACAAGATATTTCTCAAGGTAGATGTGCGATAAAAGGTTAGTAAACTCTGTAGTATTCAATTTTTTGCATAAGACATCTATATTTTGGTCCAAAGTTTTAGCATTTTAGGAAAGAATATAGTCACAATAGAATAGAAATTTAATTTACAATAGTAGACACAATGTTTTGAGAATAATTGGGGATAAAAGCACGTCTCCAAATAGTTGAACAAGGTATAAAGCAACCTAGTCAAAACAAGCACTTGGGATATCAAAAATAAAACCCTATGAACTAACATCATGTGTATGTCCAAATTATTCACATGGGTCTTATCACATTTGAAAAACCATCAAGCATAAGTACCTAAAGGTCACAACTCATTACTTAACAAGTTTCCCCATGCTTGATGCCTCCTCACCTCACACAAAGTGGTTTCCCATAATAGATGTTAGCTTTTTCATGGAGGTATCATTAGCACAACCAAAGGGACAAAAATGGTGAGTGTGAAAATCTTGGGGTGATCTGGGTAGTCCACTATGATCGGTCCTTGAACAAAGATGTTGAGTGGATAATAAGGGTAGCTTCTAATCCTAAGATGTTTAGAAAAGCTCTCATTCGCAACACTCATCTTGCACCTGATAACATGACACCTTGTCAAAGACAAGTAATAGACCTCATAGCCACAAGGGTACCTTAACCATTCTTACTTAATATTTTCCTCATGGTCCCAATCCCACATGTATTTCTGCTAAACAAAGATAAGTTCTACGCCCCCCAAGGTTTTGGTCTTTGTCAAGGGGTTTGTGATTATAGTGGGTTGGGTTAGTTGGGTTTTGCTTGTTCCCACCTTGGGTTGTCCCTATTGGTATCTTTCCACTAATAGTAGGACCTCTAAAGGTAATATCTCTCGAGGAGATAGAAACAAAATGGATCCACACTGAGAGGTCAAGATTTATGATTCACCACAATGGTGAAGAGCATACTCTCCTATTCCAAGTGCTTCCCCCAAACACGCCAAGAAGGTTAATTAAGACAAAAAAAAAGTGGAATATGCCACTCATTTTTGAGACTCAATGAAGGGTCAAGATTTTTAATTCACCACAAGGGTGAAGCATACTCTCTTACCAACAAAGAGACCCACTCGCAAGCTTTATGTGCCTAAGAAAATAAAGCAACTAGTATATGTTTCGCATAGAAATGAAATAAAAAATAAGCACACTTGGTTTGTATATTTTTTCTTTTCTTGGGTAGCCCTGCAAAACATTAGTAGCCCCTTTTAGCAATTTATCTTTGACATGCATTCTTTTAATAAATAATATTGCAAGAAAGCTAGGCAACCCTACAAAACCAATGAGTTAGCACGAAAACAAGGCTTAGCCAAAATATGTAAGAAACCTATGAGCAATTGTTCAGATAAAAAATAATGCAGAAAACCTAAAAAGACATGTTACAAGGACTCAAATGGTAACAAAAAATTGAAACAATCCTCTGCCCTGAACTAGGCAATATTTCATATTGCACAAATATCATGCGATACTTCATTGTATGTTTGGGCAATACTTTTGCCCCATGCAATAATCTTTATTAAGGAAAATGGTAGAACTTATAACTACCGTGGGATAGACCTATTAGAAATTTTTTCAGCACTCCCCTTGGGATTTGTGACAAGGGCTTAACTACCTCCTATATATTATAATTTGAGTGGTTGTATCAAGCATTAATAGATCAATATTTTGGTGCAATGACAACCTTACTCTAACAAGTGGTATCAGAGATTGGTCATAGGTTTGAATCCTCAGACCCTCGAATAATTCTAATGGGGAGATTGTTAGAAATTTTTCAACACTCCCTTCAGGATTCGTGATAAAGGCTTAACTACCTGATGTGTACTATAAGTTGAGTGGTTGTATCAGGCATTGACAGGTCGGTCTTTAGGTGCAATGGAAATCCCAATCTAACAAGAAATTTATATTGAGAGTGATACTTTTAACTATTAAAGTACTGCAAGGCTATAGAACAAAGTATTGTATCATACTACAAAAGTATTACACAATAACTCTGTTAGCAAAAAGAAAAAAGAAGATGAAACAACAAACAAATAAGTGACAAAAATAAACAAAGGAAGGAAAAATAGTGTTGTTATGCCCCACGGTAGGTACCAAAAATGTACAGACCAGAATGTGCACTTCTCTAGGTCCTTTTGTTTGAGAGATCTCAAGGATTGAGAGTCCCAAATGGTGACCTAGAGCTCCCTAGTCATCAAGTGCAAAGGAATACAAAATATGAATAAGGGCTCTCAGTTGAGCCTAAGAGATGCAACCCCTTGCAAGTAAACCATGAAATGGGAGATTAAAAGATAAAACCAAGAGTGTTAGTGTCTACGAACTACCATGGAATGCTATGCAAAATGCAACTAGATTATATGAAATGCAAAGAATGCAAATTAAGCTAGCAATGTGAAAGTATTACAATCCCACTAATTAAGCTAAATATGTTATTCTAGTGCAAAAAGGAAGTTATTCTAATGCTATATGACACTAAACTATAATGATATGCAAGTATGAAGATGAAGCCACAATATCCTCCACAAGCTCCAAGAGTACCTATAGAAAAACCTGCAACATAACACTAATGCAAAGAAGATGGATCCTAGATGAGGAGAGAGCTCTCCATTTTAAAGAAGTATGAATGGTGGAGAACATGAGGAAAGAAGATCTAATCATGGGTGAGGGGTTTACTTTTGCATGATTAATGTGCAAGATCATTTCCACTAATAAGAAAGAGTTGATGTTTGCATCTCCATGTGAGACAAAAAGTCTTTTCTTTTATTTCTAAATTGGAGAAAATGCTTTATGTGTGAAACTTAGGATAAGATATGAAAGTAGTCCTTTTGTTTAATAAAAGGGGGATATGTTCCTTTTAATTAAATATCTTTAGGACATAGTGGTAAAACTATGGGATAAGATCAAATAAATTGATTTTTTAAAGTTTTGATATAGGAAAATGATTTAATAATTTAGCAAAAATACTAAGAAGGGGGCTAATGGTCCAAATTGTACACTTGAAAGTGTCCCACTCTAAACCCTTCTATCCAAATGATTCCATGAGTTGGAATGCTTGGATGTCGGCTTAGAGCTCCCTATCCATGGAGTGCAAGAGAGTATATTTCAAGAATAAGAAAGCTCTCAGATGAGCCTTAGAGATACTCTTCTTGCTAGTAAACCATGCAATGGGAGGTTCCAAAGACAAGATGCAAGAATGCAAATGTCTCAAGGAGTTCCTCAAGGATGCAATGCAAATGAAAATTAAGCTAGAATGAGATTCAAAGTGGAGCTATGTTAAAACATGTATGAGAATGTTACAATACCATTATTAAGCTATGTGAGATTAAGCTACATGTAAAAATGAAAGCTAAGCTAAGCTAGAATGCCATGATGCCATGGATGAGAGAATGTAGACAAGAAATAGAAGTTCTCCACAAAGCTCCAAAGAAACCTGTTAGAAAACTTGCAGCATAACAATATTCAAAATGAGGATGGATTGAAGGGGAAAGCTCTCTCCCTTTTCAAGATGTATGGACGGTAGAGATCAAGATGAAGATGGTGGATGGTCAATGGTGGAATTTGAAAAGAGGAGTGATCCATGTGCACACACAAATCAACCAATAGAATATAAGTTGACTTGTCATATAAGACAAAAGTCACAAAGCCTTTTCTTTTAATTGTAAAATAGAAAAAGGACTTTATGTGTGCACTTTAAGTGGGTTAGAAGAATGGGGTCTTTTATTTAATTAAAAGGGGACATGTTCTTTTAATCAAATAATGAACTTAGGATAGCATAGTCAAACTATAGGTTATAATCAAATAAATTGATTATTAGCAATTTGGTCTAGGTAAATGATTAGATTAATTTAGCCAAAATGCTGAGAAGGGGGCTAATAGTCTAGATGACCATTTTTAGGTGATTACATTTGCCCCTCTTTGACTAATGCATGATTGATCTGGGAACACATTATGTCAAAGAAAATAGAAAGCCAAGTGGGCGGTGATAGATATAGATGTCTGATTCCAAAGAATGAAATGCAGAAATAGATAGCAAGTCCTAAATGCACAGCCTGATAGTGGTAGTACTGAACATTAGGAAGATGATGTTAGGATCCAAAAAGAATTTTAACACCTAGCAAAGTGAATAGATCAAGAGCAAGTGATAAGGTCAAACAAATGCTCCTAAGAAATAGATAGCTCTAACAATCAGCAATAGAGTATTTCTGCCCCCTTGAATTCGAAATTGAAATGAGGTAAGGGGATGCAAAAACTGGCTAGACATGAGAAAATTAGAATAGAGAAATGTCCAAGATGACAAATAGATGATTAGAACCCAAGAATGACTATAAGAAATTGATAAAATGCCCCAGTTTGACTAGAGTTGACCTTGAAGGATATAGCATAAAAATTAGGTCAAAATGAGTAGAAAAGTGATTTTAGACATGAAACGGTGAATTGAAGTAGATATGAAGCATATAAATGATGAAGACATGAAGAAATGAAGATGTCCCAGCGATGATTCGAAGATTAGACCTCAAAGGGTCAACTAACTACTTAGAAGAAGGTGGAATTTTGAAAGACAATTTTGACCATCAAGATGAACTAGAATTTGGATTTCGATCCCGAAAATGAATCTAGGACATTGAAATTATTTAAGAGGTCAAAACTTTCTATAATGTGATGATAAGATAGAAAAGAGATGAAGCGAAAGATTAAGAAGGTGAAAAGACATGAACAAGAAGAAAGCAAAGAAATATATGAAAGGAGTTAGCTGATATGTCCACAAAAAGATGAAGAGAGAGCTCTCCCCATATGCAAGAATGCAAGACTAATCTAGAAAATGAACCTAAAATGCAAGCTAATATGCAAAGTGGTTTACCAGAAAGAAACGCATAACATTTAGACTCTTAATTTCATCATTGAGCATTTATTAGGGACACCATGAGATCATACAACCATCACTAGTATAACTATGAGGATATGAATATGATCGATATTAAATAGGTATGTGGAAATCCAATCTAAGCATCAGAGAGATGTAAGTCAAGATAACTAAACGATTAGATTCCCTAAGTTTAATTTAGCAAGATTACACCTGTATCAAGGCATAAGCGCCAGGATAAACCCTGAGTGCGGTCTTGCAAAATAGTCAAGGATGATACATTTGTAAGTCAACGTGTAGAATAGGACCAGCATAAATGCTTACAACACTATGGAAAAACAAAAGTATACCCACAAGCAGAAATCAAGAAAATATGTCCCATGCCCCCAGTCTTCTAGTCACTGACATCCTTGAAAGACTATTAGGGAGGAAACACCTGGCAAAGAAATCATCATAGATAGCACACAAAGTAGATAAATATGAGCATAGCTCAGTCGTTTAAGTGTTAAAGTGCGTGTGTGCAAGTCACTTGGCCATTTCTTCAAGACTTGATTCTGATAGTGAGAAATATCGTGACATCGGAGACCGTAGGTAAACTATCTGTAAAGTGTTGAAAAACACTTGATGTCAAAGTGGGTAGGGGTAGTGTTGAGAAACACTATTTTGTGAGTTGTCAAAGAAACCCTAATGCACAAGAATGCCTCAATAGGCTAAGTAGTTATGCCCTCGAGATGAGGACAAGAAACAATTCCAAGCCAGAAAATGTGTAGCGAAGTGGATGATTGAGACTGATAGACATAGGTGCGAGGATTTCAAGTAGTGCCTGTTTCCAGGTTTTCACCACTTGACAGATTTTTCTCAGGACTTTTTTCAATTTTTTTGTATTTTTGTATTTTTTCAGGATCATATATGATTTTTTTTGGAAATTTTTAGAAGGTTTTAGATATCACTAGTTCTCAAGCAAGATCACATCATTTTCTCCCAATGTCTAGCAAGGTATAGGATATGATGGAGCAACGAGCCAATGGATAAGCAAAGATGGATGAAAAAGGAGCATGAAGCAAGTAAAAGTGATCCTTAAGACTGACTCCTCAAGAGTACCCAAGCTAGAGAAAGAGGTGAAATAATCATATGAAGCATATTTTGGATAAGCAATGGAAGTAATGAGAAAGATAACATGTAGGATAAGTGGTGAAACCAACAAGTGCGATAGCATATAAGATAAGCGATGGAAGCTAATGAGTAAGATAGCATGAAAGCATGCAGTCCAAAAGAGTAGCCATGTCAAGAGACCTATGAGAACCATGTTTCATTTATTATGATCAAGACCAAGGGGTCAACTAGATAAGATAGCGATGGGATAGAGCAATAAAAATAAAGCTCAAGATGGAGGCTATGAGGGAATGAGAAAGCACAAATAGAGAATCTCATGGATAAGATAGCCAATATGCAAAGATAGCTCAACATTGTCAAGATCAAAGAGAGAAGAGGGGATAGATGGATGGTGGAAGAATTACGCATGATGCCTATTTGCTAGGTTTTCATCATGGTACTTATCTAAGGTGCCACAAGAAGTAGTTTTCACCATAAGATAAATTTATTTCTCTTTACTTTTGCTACCAAGGTGCCACAAGATGTGGTTTTCACTAAGGCACATTTTCATTTTTTTCATTTTTTCTATTTTTTTTTATTTTTTTGAATTTTTAGAAAGAGCTCAACCTTTTTGAATGTAGATAGTTCTCCTATAAGAAAGATAAGTCATGATAAGACAAGACCATATAAAGGTATGCTCAAAGATGTTGATAGGGTGATGAAAGAGAAATGGTAGTAGGAAGAATATATTGAGGATAATAGTTCATGTATAGAAAGTAAGTGTAAGCTTTGGAGGATTTCATGAGGGTAGCTAAAATATTGAACAAGATCAACATTGACACACACCTTGAAGCGTATTGGAATGATGGAGGAATCATGGATGAAATAGCTTGAGATTTAGATGTATGAGGTGGTAGAAAAGATTTGGAAAAAAGTAGAGTGGAAGGCTTTGGAATATTTTTAGAAAGATTTTTGGAAGAAGATGGAATGGAAGCCTTTGGAAGCTTGAATGTCAACTTTGAAGTATTTCCAATATTTAAGTCTTCCAAAAGAGACTTGGGAATCCATATAGCTTTAGATTTTCCTTTGGATACTTCAAAACACATTTCTTCTATAATGGGTTTAGGAACCCATATTTTCTTTGATTTAGTTTTTTTAATAGTGGACCTTTGTGGTCTCTTTTGTGCATTCTCCTTCTTAGCATTCACATGTCGATTGGATGGGACATAGTGATCTTTCTTTTTCAATGGATTCTTATGTTTATTCTCACTTCCAAAGGACTTGGGATTTGTGGATGAATGAGGATGATATGACTGGTTTAGATGTATAGATGGGTGAAAAGTCATCAAGGATGAGTGTCTTTGTTGATCTTGAGGTAATATAGGAGAGCTAGGGGATGAGCTATGAGTGAATGTAGGAGATGGAGGAACATAAGGCCCCAATATGGATGGAAGGTTTGAATGCTTTAGCTTAGATGGATAAGGACCAAGGATAGATTTAGAAGATGCAAAGGGATAGTGGGAAGGGATATCAACATCTTTAGAATGAGCAACATGGTCAAAGCCATCCATAGACTCATAAGTACCTTTGATAGGAACAACATTTTTAATAGAAGCACTTGAAGCTTGAGCAAAATTTTGAAGTGGATGTGGAGAAGTAGAACATGAGGGGATTCTTTGATCTTGACAAGTAGCTTTGGATAGCATAGGAAGAGAACTTTTCTCATAATTTTCAGTAAGCTCAAGGGAGATAATGGAAGTGTTATCTTCATCATACTTAGGAGGTGGACAAGATATAGGATATGGAGGGGAAAAATCTTGAAAGAGATGAAAGGGTCCTTGATCTTGATCTTTCTTGACATTTATAGCTTTTTCTTTTTGAGAGTCCTCTTGACATGGAGCCACTTCCAAGGACAAGGGAGAATGAAGAGTGAATGGAGTAGTGTTTGGATTAGGCATAGTAGTGCATGAAGGTTGAGGATGTTTAGGATTAGTAGCATGGGAAAGGTTTGCAACCAAGTGAAGGTTAGCTTGAGTTTCTTTTAGAGATAGCCCTTGAGGATACACATAGTCAATGTGGAAAGCATTAGGTTCTTTATTTGATGGAGGCATGTTGGAAAGATTTGAAGTGTTGGGAGATGTACGAGTGTTGGAAGAAGTGGAGGTATCAAGGAAACCATCACTAGACATAGGCTCATTAATATGATCTTGCTCAAGAAAAGTATTCTCATCACATGAATCATTAGAGGTATCAATAATTCCATTATCAATAAGATCTTGGATTTTATGTTTTAGCTCAATGCAATCTGAAGTACTATGCTCATTATGTTGATGATAAGTGCAATAGATATCCAAGAATGGGTTTCCATATGAGCTAGACTTAGGTAACATGATGATCTTATTGCCAAGAAGTTTTTGCAAAGTGCCATCATAAGAATCTTCCAAGGGAGCAAAAGTTCTATTAGAAGTATGTCTAGAGTCCTTTTGGTGTTTCTCAAGTGAATGGTATGCATCCATGCCTTCATCATTATCTTGGTCAAAGATAGGTCCATCATGAAATTTTAGCATAGGCTCAAAGGAGGTATCACTTGCTTGTTCTCTAAAGAGGTCTTTAGATCTAGAAGATGAAGATATTTGATGTCTTGAAGTAGAGCATGTAGACCTAGAAGAAGAGGATGACCTCAGAGAAGGTGACTCACATGCATGTAAAGACCTTAAGGAAGATTCATGTAATGATGCAATCTTCTCCTCTAACCTTTTCTCAAGTTTAGACTTCATTTCCATCATGCTCTTAGAGAGATGAAGGTAAGAAAGATCATTTGTCGCTTCTAGTTCTTTGTATTGCGCATATAGATCTTGAAAATCTTTAGTGACATGGAGGATATCATGATCATCTAGATTCGGTTGAGGTTTGGTAGCACAAGCTTTGAATTCCATAGTGGTAGATAGATAATCAAGCATGAAGGAGACTAGAGGAAGCTAATAGGGTGACACAAGATAACTTGATGTCCAAACTAGAGAGGTAGAGTGTTCACTTGCCAAGATAGTAGAGAGAGATTAAAGTGACTTGTCAAATAATATGTCCAAGAAACTTATGACATGAATGACTCAAGTCAATAGCTAGGCAAGATTCCCAAATAGCCAAATAAATAGAGCAAGCAGGGTGACAAGTGAACAACTTTCCCAACCCAAGAGTGTAGTCAAGAAATCAAGGCAACCATTTCAGCAAAAATATAACTAGCAAGCAAACATAGACCATGAAGACAAAAATACCAAGAGCGCTAAGACCAAAGAGCCACTTTAAGCATGTTCAAAAACTAGAGACATAGAAAATCAAAGTCAAATGATGGGACTCCCCTTAGCAAGCAACACAAGAAAATGTTTGCATTTGATGTTTTGACTTGGTTGACAAAGTTTGACAATAGTTGATAGCATAGCAAGTTTGATGTTCAAAAGCAATTTCTTTCCAAGCAAGATAGTGACACATGGAGTAGTCTTCAAACAATCAAGCAAGGGACAAAGCAACCTTGCATGATACAAGCATATGTGAGGTCTCAAAAGAATTCCCTAGAATTATCGTCATGTGTATGTTCAAAAGATTTTCACTAGTATACCACATTTGAGAACACATCAAGCAATATCTACCTAAAGGACATGGTTCATTGCTCAACAACTTGACCCATGCTTGATGCTCCTTCACCTCACACCAAGTGGTTGCCCATAAGAGATATTGGCTTTGTCATGAAAATGCCATAAGCATAACCAAGGGAACACAGATGGTGAGTATAAAATCTTGGGGTGATCCGGATAGTCCACTAGGATCGATCCTTGCACCAAGAAGTTGAGCGGCTAAAAAAGTTAGTTACTAACTTAGGGTGTTTAGATAGGGCTTTCGTTCATAGTGTTCCTCTTGCTCCCAATTATGGGACACCTCACCTTGTGATGAGTAACCAATCTCGTGATCACAAGATTACCTTAAGCATTCTTGCCTAGTGATCTCCCTATGGTCAAAATCTCATAAGTGATCACACTAGGCGAAGATAAACACTACGTCTACCAAGGTTTTGTGTCCTTAATAGCCTTGAGTTTATAGTGGGTTGGAAGAGCTGGGTAATTTGTTTGTTCCCACTTGAGTCGTTCCTCTCAGGTTGTCGGAGAGTAGGCCCTCTAAAGGATTCTAACTATACAAAGAGTGGATCAACTTTTAAAAGTCAAAATTTTTGGTTCACCACAAGGGTGAAGAGAATACTCTCCTATTCCAATCATTTTATCCCAAACACGCCAAGAAGATTTAGTTACCCCCTTGCTTTTGAAACCAAATGGCAAGTCAAGATTTTTGATTCACCACAAGGGTGAAGAGCATACTCTCTTATTACCAAAAAACTCCAATCACAAGTTTTATGTGCCTATGGAAAATGAACAATTAGTCAATGCCACACATGAAAACAAAAAAGCAATAAATTTTGGGTTTTTATGTTTTGGGCAGCCCTGCAAATAATGTTAGTAGCCCTTGCGCATTTGAAGCTTTGACATGCATTCTTTTTATGCAATGTTTCAATTTTTTTTTCATAAGGATGGCAACTTATAATCACAACTTGTTAGCACCAAAAGTTAGTGTAAAATAACATAAAAATCTGCAATAAAAATTGATTAGTTGCCTCAAAAAGACAATTTATCTTCCAACCAAGTGCATGCAAAGAAATTGCAAGTTAATCACAAATACTCTCATTTTTACTCTTTGATTTTGACCTAGTCAACAAGATTGGATTTGTTTGCTATGATTTAGGATCCAAAAATAGAAATGAAAAGAAGAGACCCCTACTAAAAATCAGAGAGCTTTCCAAAAATGTAAGGAATTCAAAAAAATTTCTTCATTTGCTCCCTAGAGATTGATTTTGTCAAAACAGGCCAGATTTATCAAATCGAGTTTTTGATCCCTACTACAACCTCAAAAGTCAAAACACAAAGAATTAACCCTCTTAGAATTAAAAAATATTTCTAAAAATGTAATTTTTTTTGAAAAATGCGCTGATTTGCGATCAAAAATGGCTTTTTATGAAAAACAAAGAAAAAATCATAACTCTCACAAATCATGTCAAAATTCTTTGAAAATTGGACTGAGACATTTTGAACATATATCCAACGTGTAAAAAAAAATTTAGAACCAAACTCCAATTTTTTTAAAAGATATGATCAAATCTTTAAACCAACTAGATTTTTTGGCCTTCAAACCAATCTACTTATGGGTTGGCCTTAAAACCAAAGTGATAATTCTAAAAAAGCATTTGATTAGATCCAATATGTTGCTGTAAAAAGTTAGAGATGAAAAATAAAAGAAAATGGAGCTAAAAAACTTGATTCAAGCCCCACAGTGGGCGCCAAAAATGTACACTCGAAAGTGTCCCACTCTAAACCCTTCTATCCAAACGATTCCATGAGTTGGAATGCTTGGATGTCACCTTAGAGCTCCCTATACATGGAGTGCAAAAGAGTATATTTCAAGAATAAGAAAGCTCTCAAATGAGCCTTAGAGATACTCTTCTTTCTAGTAAACCATGCAATGGGAGGTTCCAAAGATAAGATGCAAGAATGCAAATGTCTCAAGGAGTTCCTCAAGGATGCAATGCAAATGAAAATTAAGCTAGAATGAGATGCAAAATGGAGCTATGCTAAAATATGTATGATAATGTTAAAATACCATTATTAAGCTATGTGAGATTAAGCTACATGTAAAAATTAAAGCTAAGCTAAGCTAGAATGCCATGATGCCATGGATGAGAGAATGTAGACAAGAAATAGAAGTTCTCCACAAAGCTCCAAAGAAACTTATTAGAAAACCTGCAGCATAACAATATTCAAAATTAGGATGGATTGAGGGGGAAAGCTCTCTCTCTTTTAAATATGTATGGACGATAGAGATCAAGATGAAGATGGTGGATGATCAACGGTGGAATTTGAAAAGAGGAGTGATCCATGTGCGCACACAAATCAACCAATAGAATATAAGTTGACTTGTCATATAAGAAAAAAGTCACAAAGCCTTTTTTTTTAATTGAAAAATAGAAAAAGGACTTTATGTGTGCACTTTAAGTGGGTTAGAAGAATGGGGTCTTTTATTTAATTAAAAGGGGACATGTTCTTTTAATCAAATAATGAACTTAGGATAGCATAGTCAAACTATAGGTTATAATCAAATAAATTGATTATTAGCAATTTGGTCTAGGTAAATGATTAAATTAATTTAGTCAAAATGCTGAGAAGGGGGCTAATAGTCTAGATGACCATTTTTAGGTGATTACACAAATGACCATTTTTGGGTGATTAGATCATCTAGTCACATATTTTTTGAAAAATAACTAGAGTTTCAAGTGGGATCCAATCTGTCAACGTAGATTTGAAACACTCAAGAAATATCTAGCAAATCCACCAAACTTAATGTGACCTGTTGCAAGAAAACTATTGATCCTATATATATAAACTACACCAACATGCTTGGGGACACTCTTAGCTCAGCTAGATGATAATGGAAAAGAGAGAGCTATATACTACATAGGTACTCTTGTTGGCTATGAACTTAACCATTCACATATGGAAAAAGCCTATTTGGTAATTATCTTTGCCACTCATGAAACTTTTCCACTACATATTTAGCCACACAATAAAGCTCATCTCCAAAATTAACCCATTAGGGTACATTGTCTCACAAATAACTCTCACAGGGCATCTCACAAAGTGGGTCATGCTTCTCAATGAGTTCAACATCTGGTCACATGAGTTCAACGAATTTTTTTGGTCACCCCTCAAGGTGATTACATTCATAAATCCTTCAAAATAAGGTTTCCTTGCACAAACAACATAGATGAATATGACTCTCTCATCATAGGACTCTAAATAGACATTGAATGGAACATTATAGAGTTACAAGTGTTTGGTGATTCCCAACTCATAATCAAACAAGTGTTGGATGAGTATCAGACAAAAGATGATAAATTGTTGCCCTATAAAGAGATGGTTGACAAGATGAAAGAACACTTTACCAAGATCTAGTTTATACAGATCCCATAGCTTTAGAACAAGGTTTCTGATGCTATGGCTACTATCAACTCACTCCTAGACATTCCACAAGAAGCTTCATAGTACCAATTCTTAGTTGAACAATTACATGATCTTACTTATGAAAATGATGAATTGACGATGGTTTTTTTTCTAGTTGGTCCCCAATCCCCTGGGTACCATGAAATTCATGCTTACCTCAAAAATGGTATCATCTCAACCTCATTCACAAATTTTCCTGCTACACTATTGTGGCAAACACCTTATATCACTTAGGTTATCACGATACTCTTTCTTGATGTCTAGACTCAAACTAGATTGTTATGGATTTAAAGGAAGTACACACTAGAACTTGTAGTGCCCAAACTAGTGGAATGGTCCTAGCTAAGAAAATCTTAAGGGTTGGGTATTATTGGCCCACATTATAACATGATGCTTATGAGTTTGTTAATAAATGTCTAACATATCAACAACATGCTAATCTGATACATGCACCAGAATAAGATCTACAACTCATCGCACCACCATGGCCCTTTGCATGTTGGGGGTTTGACCTTGTTGGGGCAATCACACCCCCATCTTTTGATGAACATAAATGGATCATCATAGCTACTAATTATTTCACCAAGTGGGTTGAAGTAGTCTCACTTATCAATTCCATAGGATTCCAAGTTTCTAAATTCATCTTCTACTACATTATTTATCACTTTGGTATCCTAGCCACTATCTTTTCATACCACTAGGGCAATTTTGAAAACCTTAATATGGAGAAATTATACTCCTATTTACACATCCATCACCATTTTTCTAGACCATACTTTCTTTCCACAAGACAATGGTCACACAAAGGCAACCAATAAAACCCTACTCAAAATCCTAAAGAAGGTTGTTAATGATTCCAATCATGATTAGCATCTACAAATCAACCTTGCCCTTTTGGCATATGGAACCTCATTTCATACACCCACTAGCATAACCCCATACTCTCTAGTTTATGGAGCTAAAGTAGTCTTACCCATAGAAGTTGAACTCCCATCTTTGTGCATATCTTTACAAAGTGAAATATTTGATGATGACTACAGAGTTAGTAGACTCACCCAACTAGATCTACTTAATGAAAAAAGACAATAGGCCTATGACCACCTAGCGGTTTACCAAAATGGACTCAAGCAATACTTTAATAAAAAGGTTTACCCTCATGAATTTCAAGTGGGTGACATGGTTTTAAAAGAGAACATGAAGGTCCAATTAGATAGAGACAAGAAAGGAAAATTTGAGTCTGCCTAACTAAGTCCATATGTTCTCACATCATCTTTTGGTTTAGAAGCATATACTCTAAAAGGAAAAGTCTTACCAATATCATTCACCTCAAGAAGTTTTATGCATAAGCTGCTTAGTATACCCTACTAGTCTTAAGAAAAGTATTAAAACATCATAAAAAGACCTAAAAAATGGAAAAAAATAAATAAAGAAAGAAAGAAAGAAGAAAAGAGAAAAGCACAAAAATAATGATCTAATGGTGAAAACTTGTAAATTCAAGTGCTTTGGATAGGTTACTTGGTGAAAACCTTGCAATATGCACCATGTGTACTTGTACTATTCTATTATCTATCAAATCTTCATAGCATTCTTCCATCCACTTACCCATATCCCAAAGTGTTCCAAAATCACACGATCAAAACACTTGTACCAAACACTATACTTGTAGAAAATCTAAAAACATTGTACTCTATCATGATCCATATGTATTGTAGCTCCATTGTGTATGGTATCATCCTAGATCTTAACATGTACTATAAAGAGATCCAAATGTAACATATCTTGTGTACTCTACCAATAGCTCTATCACACTATCCTTCACCCTCAAAATATGTACTATATAAATACATCCCAAAAATCTTCACCATCCCCTATACATAGCACCAATTTGGAAATATAATTTAGTAATCTAGGAAGATTATCCTCAATTAAAATAGTAATAGAGCATCTATTATCAAGGAAAAAAACTTACGAACATATTTCCTAAGTTATCATGCTTATAATAGAGCATCACAACCCTAGAGAATATTGACAATTTTTAAAATAAATCAATGTATTTCATGTATATGTATATGTATGTATGTATGTGTATGTGTATTATATATATATATACACACACACACACATATGTATAAACATATATAAATAATATATACACATATGCATGCACATACATGTAAATATATACATATGTATATGTATATATATACATATATACAGGAATACTACTAATAATTCTATCAACAATTTAAGACTATTTTGAATCCCTTCTCAACATGTACATCTATTGCAATAATATTTTAGAGATTGTGCAAAGGAAAAAAACCCTCAAGGTGGATAAATATATCTTTTGATTCATGGGCTTTTGGCATTCTTTCAAGGAGCTTTAGGCTTGGATTGCTAACCACTAGGAGCCTTATCTTACTAACTCTATCCAAATGTTTCCTCTAGTGAAAGGTTTCTTTATTTCCAGATTTGATAATGTAGATGATAGGAGAACCATTCTATGTGACCATTTCTTCACATAGAAGAACCACTACCCTTTGATGATCAAACCATGGCATAAGGACTTCAACCCTATCACTAAATCTTTTTACAAAATGCCTATATGGGTATGAATTCCTAACCTCCCTATTCATCGTTGGCATGATTTTATTCTTGAGTAAGTTGGTGAGGCTTTAGGAAATTTTATAATCATGGATTTAAGATTCTCTAATACATTGCACTTATGCTTGGATTCTTATTGATAGTGATGCTTCCAAAGGTCTTCTAGAAGAGATTAAACTATGTATTCCTATTGGCTCTTGGATCTAGACTTTATATTATGAAGTTCTTTCGCTCAGATGTAATATTTTCTTCAGTATAGGGCATGTTATGACTAAGTGTGAGAAATTCAAATTTAAGAAGCCCTCCTCATGGTGGAAGGGTTCTTTGATGTAACATTATAGAGTGCCCCAGATGCCTTCATCTATTGGGGAAGTTCCCTTTTAGGCTATTGTTTCTTGTCAAGATGATGATACTATCTCTTCTCCTAATCATCTATTAGTAGCTAGTCCAAGTCAAAATAATGTCATTCTTGTTGGGCCAACTCTATTCATAAAGTTGTTGGTGTTACTTTAGTTGTTGTTGCTTATCAGAATAAAGTTTTTGGTTAGGTCTAGCATGATGTTGTTGAGCCTACTATTGGGTTTGTTACTATCGACCCTATTATAAATGGTGTTGGGGTTAATGATTTTTCTCTTCTAATTCATTGACCTAGCATTTTGTGGCAACCAAGCTTGAGTAGAGATGGATTACGGTTTAAGGAAAGCATTTAAAGAGTTTTCCATCCCATTCTTCTCCTAAAGCCCACAAGTTGGCGGTGAAGGGGAAATAATAATTCTATTGTCCTCTTCTTTTTGTTGGGTGGTTAGTTTATTAAGGGCTTATTCTTTTCTTGACCACGAATTTGTGTGGGTGTGGGTTACGAGTTGTTTGGCTCCCCCTATTTTGCCTCTATTATGTAGTTTCAATGCCCTACTTCTCTTTGAAGAGTATATTGTATATATTTTGGTTTCATTTGTGTGTGATCTAGTCAATTTTTTTATGGACTAACCTCTCCCAAGAAGAAAAAATAGTAATAGAATTCATATTATTAACACTCAAGCTTGTCAATTATTTAATGGATGAGTTAATCATGTCCAGTAATCTTTTTTTTGTCTCCTCTTTATTCAAAAAAAAAAATCTTCTATTATGCTCTTTCCAAACCTACCAAATCACTAAAGATGAGAATATTAGTTTAGACATTGTTGATTTCTTCCATTGAACTGGTCACCCTTTGAAAACATTTATCATTGCATTAGGTATAGGTCCAACAAGATTCAATTTCATCCTAATTATATTCCAACAATGTTGAGAAAACTCTTATTGAACTAAAAGATGATTCACATCCTCCACTGCCTTTTGCACATCATGCATATAGTTGGACCAAAAAAACCATATTTCTTTCTTCTTTCTCTAGTTAAAATTGTCCTCTAGATTGCTAGCCACACAAAGGCTCCAGCTCTCTATAGACAATATTTATCCCAACATATTTTATATGGCCAATGCACGATTCCATAATAGATCAAGATAATCACACCATTATTCCTCTCTCAAGGGTACTATGTCCATTTTTTAGAACTATCTATTGCATCATGAAAAATATACTTGAATTGTCAACCCAAGGATGTAGGACTTGAAATGAGTCAGCATGATATGTGCACTAAGTTCCTTAAAGTATCTCAACACCTTTGTTGCAAGAAAGTAAATTGCATAAAAGAAATCCATACTATTGATACAGAATAGTAAACACACTTAGACTAACAATAGATAGTTGTAAAAACTTCAAAAATGAATTATAAATTGGTTAACAATTCAAACATCCACTATGATCATTTTTCACAAGTGTTGCAGGAACCTTCACAATAACTATGTTGTAGGACCAATAAAGTAAATCCATCTTAAAATAGGAAATTGCAAGAAATTAATCTACTCTACCTAAATCTATTCTAGCTCCCAAGTGGGCCCCCTTGGTTGGCTTCAACTAACTAAGAACACAACAGGTATTCCAAAATCACTCTCTCATTAGAATTCTTCTTCGATTACATGACTAGATAATTCATGAAGAATAGGAAAGAGCAACTTCCAAATCTCAAACTAGTAATATTTCATTAAGTTTTCATCTCCTCTCCTCAAGACAACCCCTTCTTCCTTATATATAGAGGATTGGATACTTATTACAAACATAACATAAAAACTATGAACAAACATCAACAGAAAAGAAGGCGGAATGTCAACCATGACATAAAACATTGATTAAGTAATAGAATAATAGCTTGCAAGAAATATAGCAAGTCAAATCTTCCTAGTTTTTTTAAACAATTACAGTCCTTGTAGATGCAGCTTATCATTTGGAACTCATCTGTTCTTTTTTTGCCATGAAAAGTCTTCATTACTTCCTCATTTAATATGATGATCACCACTCTTCATGCCACTTCCCTAAAAATTAGAAACATTCGGAACATGTGCACAACAACATTTCTACTTTTATTCAAATATCAGAACATATCTTAAAATATTCAGATGAAATACTTGCACATTATGTATAATATTAAGTAAGGTATGTCATATCCACTATCCATAAATTTAATAGGTTCTAGCCATACCTAGCATAAGTTCACAAGATATTTAAAACAAATATGTTGGCAATTTTTTTCATAATGCTCAAAGTGTAATTTCAAACTATATAAAAAACTATATCAAATTTGAGACATTAATATGCCTTATCATCTACCCCCCACTATGCAAATGCTTGTCCTCAAGCATTTTAATTCTTTGTTATGGCTCTAAAATCTCCCACTATAGTCTTCCCATGTCTCCCACTTCTGAAGGTGTAGAAATATCTATTGGTTCATCTCCAATGCTCACCCAAGTATTCTTCAACCAATGGGTCTAACCTAGTAGCATTATGTTCATACAAAGGCCAAAGAAGGGTAGGAGGCTAAAAATTTAGTGGTATCCATAGCTCTTTTCTGATTTGCCTTCCCAATTGCATATATTTAGGCACTCTATTAACTACTACCTCAAAATTGATAGGGTTGTGTGGTTCAAACTTTTTGAAAGGTTCTGGCAGTTGACTCCATCGATTTCTAAGTCCTGCAATTGCTCTCTACTATGTAAAATTTGGAAGTGTTTGGTATTCTTTGTAAACTTCTTCCCTCTCTTCAAATACTTTCTCTCTAATTTTTGGTTTTGGTCTCCCACAAGTTAATCTAAACCGGTCTCTCAAAAAGTCATAAGGCTTATGGGATTCAGCCTTGAGTGGTAATGGCTCAAACTTTTCAAGATCTCTATAAGTATTGAACTACCTATCATAATTTGTTTCATTGTGCATCCATGACATTAGAGCTCTTAGGTGAACATCCCCTATATAAAGTAGAGGATTCCACTTGTCTCATGTGGAATTATAAAATTATGCAAATATAGCTCGCACAACAAATTCTTTTTCCATGAAGGAAAAGTCTAATACACATTATAAAAATATTAAGCACTTTTAAATTCATAATCAATGTCACTCATTATCATCATCAACTAAAATAACAGAACCTATTCCTTCAAACAAATAGCATACACCCTTGGAGGTGGTCTACTGGCTATTACATGATCAACTAGCTTTAAAGCTTTATTCATCTGTTGTCTTTATTTTTCAAGTATTTTCTTCAATGATTCAATTTCCTCATCTCTATCAAATATTTCCTCCTAATTTGGTTTATGTCCTGCCTCCACAAGGCTTTTTGAAAAATAAAATGATTGTATAGACCAAACTATATCCATTGAATTGTAGATGATGGAAATTCTTGAGCCTTAGATTTCATCTTTTATTCTTTGACAATTTGCTAGAAATATTTAGTGTACTAGGAGGATTTATAAGGTATAAGAGAAACATTAGAACATTCAAGGACTAGTAGCATGGTAGGTTGATCATTGCTAGGTGATACTTTTGGGTTAGCAGTAGGGTTTGATTTACACATTTCTTGATTCTCTTGCGGTGTCTCATTGATAGGTTTAGCTTCATGTGTTTCCACATTTTGAGGTTCTAATTGCATAAGAGAGTCATATGGAATATTTTCAACTATTGATTCTATGTAAGACTTTGAAATTGGGGATTTTGGATTTTCAATGGAAATTGGGGATGACTGGCCTCGCATGCGAGGACTTCTACGCACAAGAATCTCTTTAGCTTTAATGATTTTATGGGTTCATTTTGGTTTAGGCATGGCTGGAGTAGATGTTGTAGGAATGGTTTCTTTAGGAATAGGCCTTTTTCTTTTTGTTACTTTAATAGAGGGGTTTTGGGCTTCCTTTTCAAGGTTAGGTCTTTCTTCACTATCCTTATGCTTGCCCTTGTCTATAGAAGAACTCGGTATAACATCCTCTAAAATAGGTTCAACGGGCTTATTGAGAGTGGGTTCTTTTTTTGGTTTAGCTAGATTTTGGCTTGGCTCTAAAATTTCTTCCTCATTTTGAGGAACAAGGTTGGCTTGTGGCTGTAAGGTCTTGAATTCAACAAATTCTACCCATGAAATAGGGGAAGAATCCCTAAGATATCTTTCAACTAGAAGTTTAATGAAGGCATGATGGGAAACAAAATTTTCCTTTCCTTTTTGAGTTTCTTTAGCACTAATGCACAATATTTTATAAAGGAAATTGGAGACATTAACTTGCATGTTATGTCTTATGCAACTGAGCAATTTAAAATAATGGGCATGCAAGTTTGAGAACTTGCCTTCACAGGTTAAATACCTGATAATGTGGGTTGCCAATTCTGGATATGGAGCTGCAAGAGAAAGTATTTTACACCCTTTTTTTGTAATGTCTAGTTGAGGGTCACCTAGTTGAGTGAACTATGCCCATGAGGATCTGGCATCATGCTCATTTGGATAATGCTCCCCAACTACTGGTAGTCATGTGACTTTTTCTATCCGCTCCTCAGTAGCAATTACTCTTAGTCCTCATATTGTGGCTTCCCCTTTGTAAGAATTTGGTATAGCTCTGATACCATGTAAGAATTTTCCTTAGGGAAATATTCACCCAAGACTAAGGAACTCAAGCACAAGCACAATAGTAGACCAAAAGAGTATGATCAGAATAACGATATAGTATTCAATTCAATTGGAAAGTACACTGGGAGTGCTTGTATATAAAGACCTCTGGAATGCTTCTAGCATGCCTAGGAATCAACATACTGATAAGTCATACAACCAAGAACATGTCCACCAAAAGTGGATTATCCTCCATTAAGCATAGGAGTAAGTGTAATGATGAAAGGATAAGCCTACAAAGGTGTAGCACACAAAATTATGTTGTAGACACCATCTGCTAAAATAGGAGTGCATATAACTATGTTGTCTACATGACAACTTAGTTAATTATGCAAACTCTAGTGTTGTAGACACCATGTGCTAAATTAGAGTTCCTTATTCCAATGTTGTCAACATGAAAACTCATAAGAGTACCCAAACTCCTAAGTGTCTCACCTAAGAAATAATAAAATAATAAAATAATGCATTGACCTAAGTAAACTTAAGTAAAGTGTAAATAGTGAATAATTATTTACACCAACACCCCCCCTTAAGTGCAACTTAAGGGAATGCACTTAAGCTTACAAAAACTAGGATAAAGAATGCAAGATGGATCCCAGCTACTAGGCCATGTTAGGTACCCATGTACAAAATGCAATGCAATCTCTCATAAAGTGGAGAAAGAGGAAAAACCTCATGGGAAAAACCCTCCCCCAAAAAGAGAGATGAAAAATCAAGATGCATGGATGGATGGAGTAATCAAGAACCCCCCCTCCCCATCATGACATACATCAAGTATATACAAAAGAGAAGTAGAAGGAAAAAACCCCATAAGAGGAAAAAGTCCCCCCCATAAAAGAGAAGAAGGAGACAAGGTAGTCCCCCCCCCCCCCCCACTAAAATGTAGAGTGTCAATCACTGATAGCTGCTCCAATGTAGAAGTTGATCCATGACTATTGAATAATGTTCCTTCCCTTTGGAAGAAACAATTACGGAGGCACAAGTGAGATGTTTTCCCTATGCATAGAAAGAATCTTGATGATGAATGGTGTCTCAAAAACTTGCTCAACTATCCCTATGTTGATACTGACGGTCGCCCCTTCCAACACTACTAAAAAGAAAAAAGTGTAGATCTAGCAAGGATGGATGTAGAACCTATCCCAAACAACCATGTGTCTCCTCAAATGATAAAGAGGCCTCCTACAAGTGTTGTACATAAGTGCAAGTTTCCATAATAGATCAAGATAATCACACTACTTTCCCTCTAACAAGGGTACTCTATCCATTTTGAGAACTATCTCTTCCACTATGAAAATACATTTGAATTGTCAACCCATGGATATACGACTTGAAATGGGTCAGCACAATATGTGCACCAAGTTCCTTTAAGAGTCTTAACACCTATGCTATAGGAAAGTAAAATGCATGAAAGGAATCCATACTATTGATACAGAACAGTAAGCATACTTAGGTTATCAACAAAGAACTATAGAAACTATAGAAAAGGGAATTCTAAACTAGTTAACATTTCAAATATCCACTATGATAGTTTTCCACAAGTGTTGCAGGAACTTTCACAATAACTATGCTACAGGACTAATATAGTAAATCTATCTTAAATAGGAAATTGCAAGAAATAAATTTACTCTACCTAAATCTATTCCACCTCCCAAGTGCCCCCCCTTGGTTGGCTTCAACTAACTAAGAACACAATAGGTAATCCAAAATCACTTTCTCATTAGAATTCTCCTTTTTTTACATGATTGAACAATTCATAAAGAATAGAGAAAACAACTTCAAAATCTTCCAATCCCCAAACTAACTCTAACTTTCCATATATATAGAGGATTGGAACTTATTGCAAAACATATCATAAAAACTCGTGAGCAAACATCATTAGTAGAAAAGGGGCGGGATGTCAACCATGACTTTTAAAACATTGATTGAGTAATAGAATAAAGGTCTGTAGATAATATAACAATTTGGCTTTCTAAAATAACTCCTTTTGTAGACGCAGCTTGTCATCCAGAACTGACCCACACTTCTCATTCTATGATCGGTCTTCATTACTCCTTTAATACGGTGCTCACCACTCCTTATGCCTCTTCTACATTTCTTGAACATTAGCAATATTTGAATACATACAACAACATTTCTACTCTTATTCAAATATTAAAACATAGCATAAAACATTTATATGAAATACTACACTTTATATATAATATTAAGCAAGGTATGTCATATCCACTATCCATAGGTTTAATAGGTTCTGACTGCATTTAGCGTAAGTTCACAAGACATTTAAAACAAGTATTTTGGAAATGTTTTTCTCATGGCTCAAAGAGTAAGTTTAGACTATATAAAAACTATATCAAATTTGAGACGTTAATATGCCTCATCATTTTCCCCCCACTATGCCAATGCTTGTCCTCAAGCATTGTACTTCTTCACCATTGCTCTAAAATATGCGACTATTGTCTTCCCCTATTTTCCACTTTTAAAGGTGTAGAATTACCCTCTAGATCATCTCCAATGCTCACCCAAGTGTTCTTTAACTAATGGATTTAACCTAGTAGCATTTCTTTCATATAGGGGCCAAAGAAGGGTAGACGGTTGGAAGGTTAATGACATTCATAATTATTTCCTTATTTGCCTTCCCAATTGCATGTATTTAGGCACTCTATTCATTGTTGCCTCAAAATTAATAAGGCTATGTGGTTCAGCCTTCCTGAAAGATTCTAGTAGTTGACTCCACCTATTTCTAAGCCCTACAATTGCTCTTTGTTGTGTAAAATTAGGAAGTGTTTGATACTCTCTGTAAAAAATTTATCTTTCTTCAAACATTTTCTCTTTGATTTTCATTTTTGGCCTTCCACAAGCTAATTTGAACCAATCTCTTAAGAGTTCATAAGGCTTATGGGATTCAGCATGGAATGGCAGTGGTTCAGATTTTTTGAGGTATCTATAAGTATCCCACTATCTATCATAATTGGTTTCATTGTGTGTCCATGACATTAGAGCTCTTAAGTGAAACATCCCCTATATAGAGCAATGGATTCCACTCTATTTCTTATGGAATTATGAAATTATGTAAATAGAGCTCACACAAAAAATTATTTTGCCATGAGGGCAAAGTTTGATATACATTATAAGAATCTCGAGCATTCTTAAACTTACAATCAATATTTCTCATTGTCATCATTAACTAGAACAACAAAAACTATTCTTTCAAACACATAGCATAGACCTATGGGGGTGGTCTATAGGCTAGAGCTTGATTAGCTAGCTTTAAAGCCTTATTCATTTGTCACTTATGCTTTTCTAGTTTCTCCTTTAATGATTCAATTTCTTTGTCTCTGTCAAATATTGCCTTTTGCATCTGGTCTCTCTCTTGCTTCCATAAGGCTTTCTAAAAAATAAAATGATTGTATAGACCAAACAATATTGACTGAATTGTTGATGACAAACATTCTTGAGTTTTAGATTTCATCTTTTGTTGCCTTGAAGCTTATTGGAAATAATGGGCATAGAAAGAAGATTTATAAAGTATAAGGGAGACATTGGAATATTCAAAGATTGATGGCATGGTAGGTTGCTCATTGCTGGGTGCTTTTTCTAGAATAGCAATAGGAATTGGATTGCATATTTTTTGATTCTCTTGCGGTGTCTCCTTGACAAACTCAACTTCATATGTTTCTACATTATGGGGCTCTTCTTGCATAGGAGAATCATCTGGGACATTTTCAACTATTGACTCTATTTGAGATTTTAAAATTGGGGCATTTGGTTTTTGAATAGAAGTTGGAGATCCTCTACCTCGCATGTGAGGGCTTCTACATATAGGAACTTCTTTAGCTTCAACCACTTTACAAGTTTGTTTAGGTTTAGGCATGACTGGAGTAGATGTTGTAGGATTAGTTACTATAGGAATAGACCTCTTTCTTTTTGTTACCTTAATAGAGGGATTTTGCACTTCCTTTTCAAGGTTGGGGTTAACCTTACTCTTGCTTTTACCCTTAGAAGATTTTGGCATATCATCCTCTAAATTAGGATTAGAAAAATTATTAGGAAAGGGTTCTTTTTCCTTCTCCGCTAGATTTTGAATTGGCTCTATGGTTGCTTCCTCATTTTCTAAGTTTTGAGGAACAGGGTTAACTTGTAGCTATAAAGTTTTGGATTCAATAAATTCTACCCATGAAATAGGAGAAGAATCCCTAAGTGATCTTTCAACTAGAATTTTAATGAGGTCATGATGGGAAATAAAATTTGGCTTTCTTTTTTGGGTTTCCTCAGCACTAATACATAACATATTGTAAAGAAAGTTGGGAATATTAACTTACAGGTTATGCTTTATGCAACTAAGCAATTCAAAATGATGAGCATGTAAGTTCAAAAACCTACCTTCACAAGTTAAATATTTGATAATGTGGGTTGCTAGTTCTAGATATAGAGGTCGAAGAGAAAGTCTCTTACATCCTTGTTTTGTGATGTCCAATTGAGGGTCACCTTGCTAAGTGAATTGTGCCCTTGAAGATCTAGCATCATGCTCATTTGGATAATGTTCCCCAATTGTTGGTAACTTGATGACCTATGCTATCCTTTCCTTGGTAGAAACCACTCTTAATCCCCAAATTGAAGCTTCTCCTTCATCAAATATTGTCATGAACTCTATTGCCACTTTGTCACTGAATTTTGTTAATTGTAAGAAATAACTGAGCTATCCACAAGCATGGAATCACCGAACTGTTTCAATATTTACGAGTAAAATATTACGAACAACTGGCTCATACCTCTTTAGTTGTCCTCCCATCTTCAAAATGTCTGGCTTCCACTCTTGCTACTATGAAAAAAAAAATTCCCTCTTACCTCTACAAATTTTCTTTTTCTTTGAGCTTCAAAACTAACTTTTAAAAATGTTGTATGTTGTTACCACTTCTCATAATCAAGACCCCTTTATTTTCAGCATGTAGAATAATGGTGCATTAATGATGGAGTGCATTGAGGCTTTAACTAAAAAATTTCCCATAATAGCTCTTAGTCATTTCAATCATGCCAAGTACAAGAGATTTTTTCCCAAAAATCGCAATAAAAAGTATGGCAGATACAAAAAGATTCTAAAAATTAATGAAATGAGAACTATCAGACTCCCACCAAAGTACATTCTATAAAGTAGACTTGACTAGGATAACATGGAGGTGACATTTGGAAATTACTACACTTTCTCGGTGCCCCACAAAAATTTGACAAGTGTACTCACTTTAAAAAAATTTGCATGGGAAGGAGAAACTAGCTTAAGTCTTATATGATATATATAATGCAGTGTTAGATATAAATATCAAAACCTATATTTTAAAAATGAATAAAGAGAAAAAGAAATTTTTGTACCTAAAAATTTGAGATTTTACATCTGCGTGCAAGTTGATGAGGTGGTGAAGGCTGATGATTGTAAAAAGTGCTGACAATTTTGTTTATTGAAAGTAAGAAAAATGGAGTGTGGGTGACGTGGAATGTGGGTGGATGGTAGATAAAGAAATAGGATGGGTTGATATGAAGAAGGAGAAAAGTGAATGGAAGAATGGGGCCTCATATTTAAATTAGGTTTTATTATGAAGGTTCCTAAAATTTTATCATTGTATGGTTGCAGGAAGAAGATTTTCATCTTCTGCTATAGGAACTATATCTAGAAGAGTTGGTGCACTGGTTGTTTGAAATTGTTACAAGAATTGTGCTTTGGTCTATGGCTTATGATAGAGATGCATCCTATGACCATTTATAAGTAGCTTTAACTAAATAGGATTAGGGTTGTGAGTTGCACTATGCCATTGTCAAATACATGTTGAATTTCATAAGGCCCTGACCATCAAGTCTGCAATTTCCTTGGATTTTCTTTGAAACAAGAATCATAGAGGAGGGCCCAATCTCCTGCTTGAAACCTTTTATTCCTAATATGTGCATCATGCCACTACTTTCATTTCTATTGAATAAATTATGTTCTTTCTAAAGCTCTCTTTCTTATTTCATCCAGCAAATTCAAGTGGAGGAGAATCCCTTGTTGTGCTACAGGAAGATTGATGTTCAACTCTGAAGTAGTGCATAGTGTTTAATGTTCAAATTCAATGGGTAACATTGTTTCTTTACCATAGACAAGCTCAAATGGAGTAAATCCAACTGTTATCTTCTATGTGGTTTGGTATGCCCAAACAACTTTAGTTAATCTAGTTGTCCAATCCTTCTTGTGTATGTGTACTATTTTTGTCAGAATGGATTCAAGTTCTATATTGGTAACCTATGCTTGCCCATTTGCTTGAGGGTGATAAGGACTAGATCTATGGTGCCTTATGTTGTACTCCTTTATAACCTCAATGATCAAATTTGATGTAAATTGAGCTCCTTGATTTGTGACAATTTCTCTAGGCACTCCATGATGGGTGAATATTTCTTCATACAAGAACTTAGCTACTTTCTCATCTCTGAAATTTTTCATTGCTCTAACTTCCACCCATTTAGTTACATAACCTGTACATACTAAGATGTAGGATTTTCCACTTGATGGTGGGTCAATTGAACCTATGAATTCCATGCACCACTTATAAAAAGGTGTGACCACAACCTATGGAGTGAGTGGCATCTCATCATTTTTGGTTGGTCAGCCCATCCTTTGGCATTTGTCACAATTAATTTTATATGTCATTGTATCCTTATGTAGGGTTGGCCAATAGTATCTTATTGTAAGTATCTTCAGTGCTATTCTTTTCCCTACAAAATGGCCTCCACATGGTTTATCATGACAAGCATGCAGTATATGATATATCTCATCTTCCCTAACACACCTCCTCATGACATGATCTGGCCCTACATAGAAGAGATTTCTATCTATCCAAGAGTATTGAAAACTTTTCTCTACTAACTTTCTCTTTTCTTTATAAGAGTAGTGTGGGGGTAGTCTATTTGCAGCAAGATAATTTTTAATGTTTGTATACCATGGTGTATGGGGTGCTATATGGAACAAGTGCTCATCTAGAGAGGTGTCTTCAATTAGAGTTGGATCTTCATCAACAATGGTCAATCTAGACAAATAATTTGCAACTATGTTGGATTTTCCTGGCTTATCAATAATGGTAATATCAAATTCTTGTAACAACAAAAGTCATCTTGCCAATCTACCAGTGACAACTAGTTTGTTTGTTAAATACCTTATAGATGAGTGATCAGTATGAACAAAAATAGGATGTCAGTCACATAATGTCTAAATTTTTTCAATGTATAGACTACGGCTAAAAGTTCTTTTTCTATTACTATGTAATTTAGCTCAGGTCCATGAAGGCTTTTACTAATATAGTAGATGGCATTCTTAAGATTAGTAGGCTTTTGTCGTAATGCAGCTCCTATGGCATAGTTTGATGCATCAGTATGAATATGAAATGGAATTGACCAATCTGGTCCTTGTAAAACTGGTGTAATGGTGAGAAGTTTCTTAAGATGAAGGAAGGCTCCATTGCATTTGAGTGTCCAAATAAATTCAGCTTCCTTAGTCAACAATGTGTACAAAGGACTAATTATTTTGCTGAAGTCTTTTATGAAATGTCTATAATATCCAACATGACCTAAAATAGATCTTACATCTTTTGGTTTTGTAGATATAGGCAATGTTAGAATTACCTCTATCTTAGTTGGATCCACTTGTATTCCTGCAGTTGATATGAAATGACCAAGTACCACTCCTTCCTGCATGAGCATGAAACATTTTTCACTATTAAGTGCCAAATTATGTTCTTTACATTAGATAAGAACCTTTTCAAGATTCATCATAGCTTCTTCAAAGGTGACTCCAAATGTTGTGAAATCATCCATATATATTTCCATACAATCATGTGATATATCAACAAAAATGTTGATGATAGCTCATTGGAATGTTGCAGGAGCATTACACGAGCCAAATGGCAAAACAAAATATGCAAAAGTAGCCCATGGACATGTAAATGTGGTTTTGTCTTGGTCTTCAAGAGCAATACTTATTTGATTATAACCACTATACACATCTAAAAAAGAGAAATACTTCTTTCCAGCTAGAGTGTCCAGAACTTGATCTATGAATGGTAAAGGAAAGTGATCCTTTTTGGTTGCTTTATTCAATTCTTTGTAATCTACAAAAATTTTCCATTTCCCTCCTTTTTAAGGCACTATGACTAGTGGTGACACCCATCTACTATTAGATATAGGATAAATAAAACCAACATCAAGCAATTTTTGCAATTCAATCTTAACTATTTCTCTAAGGGTTGGATTAATCCTTCTAGAGGGTTGACGAAGTGGCAGGCACCCTTCATTGATGTATATTCTATGAGTACATAATGTAGGACTCAACCCTTTCATATCCCCATAGTCTAATGAAAAAGCTTTTAATGTTTTTGAAGTAGCTTTGTTAACTATTTCATCTATGTGGAAGATAACTCGGGATTGATGTGAAGATTATGACCTTGTGATAGCTCAACTGTAGTGGTAGACTCAATTATGGCAGCTTCAGAGATTGGACTTGTATTTGATTCACATGGTAAGAGTTGATGAATAATGTTTGGTTCTTTAAATAGAATACAATTCTCATTACATTCCTCATATTTGGTTAACTCTAACATGGAACTGTCAGATACATCTTTTTCTACCACACAAGTGTTAGTATAGTAAGGATACTCTGAATTACTAAATCCTCTTCCTGTAGTTTTAGGAAATATTGTCTATGTAACATCATAATTTGTGCTATAGAGTTTAACTCTTCTTCTTCATCCCCTAAATCTAGCTAGACAGATGTGCTTAAATCTTGTTGTGGTTGTGTTGAAGGATATAAATCAAATTTCTTTGTTGCTTGACCATTAGATATGGTCATATTCCCTAACCTACAACTTATATTTGCATCAGTTGTAGCTAACCATGGTCATCTTAGAATGACAGGGTAACTAGATAAATTGACTTTGGGAGATAGAATCATGAAATCTGTAGGGTACTCTAGAGAATCTAGGGTTACAACTATGTTTTCTATCATCCTATCAGGAGTGATAGTAGAACTATCTGCAAGTTGCAAAATTGTTGGAGTAGCCCTTAATCCTTCTATTTTCAACTTCTTCATAGTGTCCTTGGTCATGACATTTATAGTGGCACCAAGATCAATTAAAGCATTTTTAATATACTGACCATTTATAATCACATTCACAACTAGACTACCTAGATTAGAATATTTAGGAGTGATCAATCTTCCTAACATAATGTCAACTAATTATCCTACAACATGGACTGTAGTTGGGTCTATTTTCTTCCTTCTAGGCTTCTTCAAGCAAGCTTCTCTAATGGCTTTTCCATAGATGTGAACATCTTTAATAGCTTGGAATAGGGGTATTTGGACATGCATGTTCTTTAAGTGATCAAGAATATTAAAAGATTGTTCCTCTATTTGGATAGGTTTACTTTGTACTAGCTTCTCTGGAAAAGGAGGTTCAACCGCTAGCTAGGCTTGAGCTAAAATAGTGACATTAGTTGGGTCAACCTCTTTAGAAACTGGGGGTTCTAATGTTGCAAGAGAATCTGGTATTTTAGTTATAAGAGGTGGTTTAGGTGTCAGTATGGTTGTACCAAATCTCAAATGTACATTTGCAACATTCAAAGCGTAAGCAAGATATTGTTGAGCATCAATAGAGTACATGGGTTGTTGTGATTGTTGGTTATTTGGATTTGGCTAAGGTTGTGCAGGTAACTGGGTCTACTTTTGAGGTCCAAGACTCATAGGTGGTGGCATTAGTGCAAGTTTTTGGACTATGGGTGGTAATTGTGGAGTACCAGTATTTTGGTTAGGCCACTGTTGAGGTCCTCTCCATTGATTTGTAGACTGTCAATTCACCTGGGGTGTTTGCCATTGGTTATGATAGTTCTACCATTGATTATTATGTTGGTTTGGCCAGGAAGGTTGGGAATTCTAAGGCCATTGGGGTTGTTGTGGATTATTTTTCCAAGCATTATTCCAATTAGGTTGACTATATTGTGGAGGACCATGGGAATTACAATTTTTCCATTGGTTACCATATAGATTGGAATTTTTCAAATGGTCCTAAGCCATACCTTGACATGGGGCCCATGGCTGACGTTGAGCAACAAAGAATACTTTCTCATCATCTCCATCTATCTTGATGTACTTAGTTGGAAGATGTTGGTTTTCCATGCTAGTGACCAGTTTGCATTGGCAATCTTTCTTCTACTTTTGGCAATAGGGGCAGTACTCAATTAGTTGTACTTTAGCTTCCACATGTTTCTTCTTTGTAGTCATTGTGTTGAGATGTGTAGTGACATCATTTATAATGTCCTACTTAAAATCTCAAAGAAGATTGGATATCTTGAGCTTTGAAATACCTTGACTAATTCCTTTAATAACTATAGTTCAGTGACCTTTTCCTTTCTTCATGGTCGATCTTGAGTAATTAAGACAAATTTTCTTGAGTTCATCCCAAGAAGATTGATACACATCTCCTCCAACCATCAAGTCTAATGCTTTTAAACAACTATCATTCACACCTCTCAAAAAGACTAGCTTTTGTTAATCCTTAGATAGCACATGCTGAGGGTTCTTCTGCAGTGTATACAAGAAACATCAAACAAAGTCTTCTAATATTTCTTCCTCCTTTTGTGATATTCTAAAAATATCATATCCTCTTGAATCATTTTCTTTGCAATACTCTTTGTATTTGTCCAAAAATAGAGTTTGCATTTCATCCCAAGTACCTGTTGCATTGGCTCCTAAACCCATGAACCATCGTAGAGCTAACTCTTTTAGTGTTTCTGGAACCCATGAACCATCATAAAGCTAACTCTTTTAGTGTTGCTGGAAATAATTTGAGCTTATGGGCATCAGTGTTATAGTCAAAGCTATGATAGAGTATGTCAAAATCAAACAACAAAGTATAAGGATCTTCAGTTGTGAGGCCATTAAACTTTAGAAGAGCATTTGGAGTTATATTTTTGAGATTAGCATTGGTTACAAGGCTTGGGAGAGGAAATGAAAAAGTAGGTTGCACCATTACTAGAGGTATTTGATTATGAGGTTGCTACTGAAAAGGGATATTGGGCACTCAATTGTTAACAACTGGTGGATTTGGAGTAGTACTATCAAGAAAACTGGCCAAAATTTCAGCAAAAGGTTGAATGCCACTTGTATCCAAAGGTTCTGCCCTTGAGGATGATTATGTAGGAAAAAAAGGGCTTGCATCTAAAAAAGGCAACTCAGCTTCTTCTTCTTCAATTTCTTCATTCAAATTAATAGGCTCCCATGGAAGAAATTTCCCATATTCATCTCGTGGTCTTCCTCTTCAATGCATGTAATTGAATTGATGACTTCTGAATCAAGCACTCAATCTTATGGTTTCTAACTACCACACTAATCTAAAAATAGAGGACTCATGAAGGTTCCTAGTTTAACACCATCCCCAACAATGGCACCAAAAATGCAAGATTCCATAATAGATCAAGATAATCACACTACTTTTCCTCTAACAAGGGTACTGTATCTATTTTGAGAACTATCTCTTCCACTATGAAAATACATTTGAATTGTCAACCTAAGGATGTAGGACTTGAAATGGGTTAGCACAATATGTGCACCAAGTTCCTTTATGAGTCTTAACACATATGTTGTAGGAAAGTAAAATGCATGAAAGAAATCTATACTACTGATACAGAATAGTAAGAATACTTAGATTATCAACAGAGAACTATAGAAAGTACAGAAAAGGGAATTCTAAACTAGTTAATAGTTCAAATATCCACTATGATAGTTTTCCACTAGTGTTGCAGGAACTTTCGTAGTAACTATGTTGCAGGACTAATACAGTAAACCTATCTTAAATAGGAAATTGCAAGAAATAAATCTACTCTACCTAGATCTATTCTACCTCCCAAGTGGGCCCCCTTGGTTGGCTTCAACTAACTAAGAATACAATAAGTCATCCAAATTTACTTTCTCATTAGAATTATCCTTTTGCTATATGACTAAACAATTTGTAAAGAACAGAGAAAAAAACTTCAGAATCTTCCAATCCCCAAACTAACTCTAACTTTCCATTTATATAGAGGATTGGTACTTATTACAAAACATAGCATAAAAACTCATGAGCTAACATCATCAATATAAAAAGGGCAGGATGTCAACCATGACTTTTAAAATATTGATTGAGTAATAGAATAATGGTCTACAATTAATGTAACAAGTCTACTTTCTGAAATAACTCCTTTCGCAGACGCGGCTTGTCATTCGAAACTGACCCACACTTCTCATGCTATGACTGGTCTTCATTACTCCTTTAATATGGTGCTCACCACTCTTCACACCACTTCTACATTTCCTAAAGATTAGCAACATTCAAATACATACAACAACATTTCTACTCTTATTCAAATATTAAAACATAGCTTAAAATATTTATATGAAATGCTATACTTTATATATAATATTAAGCAAGGTACATCATATCCACTATCCATAGGTTTAATAGGTTCTAACTACATACAACATAATTTCACGAGACATTTAAAACAAGTATTTTGGAAAAAAAATCTCATGGCTCAAAGAGTAAGTTCGAACTATATAAAAACTATATCAAATTTGAGACATTAATATGCCTCATCAATAATGATCCACAATCATATCAATTGTGAAGATTGGTCATGTAGAGAATGGATAGGAGGGTTAGTGTGAGCCCTTGTGACAACTAAAGAAGATTTTGCTTCATCAAAGAGAAAATGTAGATCATCAAAGATGTCTCCCAAATCTTCTATGTGTGACTCCACGAACAAACCTAAAATATCTATCAAGAAGTCATCCACTAATGTTGGAAATTGAAGACAAGGTGTACCTGGCTGTGTTGAAGTACATGAACCTATCACTGTGGCAATGGATGAAGTATTCACCTCAACAAAGACAAGACGAATATCATCAACGATGTCTCCCACATCTTCAATGTGAGACTCCACAAATAGCTCTGTACTGTTTGGAAGGAAGTTGTCCCATGAAGCTAAAGTAGGAAGAAATGGAGTTTCTTGTTTCACTAAATTTGAAGCATTTGTGGTTGGAACTAGATCAATAGTAGCAACAGGAGCATCAGGAGGTAAGATCTCATCTGGAGAGGATGCAACAACGATTGGAGGTAAAATATATTTGGGGAATGGAGGAATGTGTGGATCTCCATATAGCTCCCAAAGATAAATCCAAATATCATATGGAACAATTGACATCATGTCATCAAGTGAATCCATAACCTCCATATCCATAAATAGAAAGAGTGTACGAAAAAAGATGGAACCAGTGTCCTCATTTGATGAAAGTCCTTTCACATATGGCAATGCATTATGCTGACTAAGATAAGGGATAACCAATTGACTCTACTACTTATAGTTTCATGTTTTCAAGGTAATTAAATCTTCCTCATCCATGATGTACTAATCAATGTATCCCCCAAGATGCAAAAAATTAATCAACCCCCCAATGTATAACTCGGTGCTTTATAGGTAGTGCATGTACAATGGGCCACTTGTCAAAATGTACAAAGTAGACTTCTAATTTTACTAGCTTACAATTGCCTTTTGAGGTTCAGATCTAGCACTAAGCATTGTAGCTTAGATGTACAACAAATTTGAAAAGTAATCAAAGCAATATAATGTAGAAAAGGCCCTAAGTCTAAAAGTGATATTTCTATCCACACAACCCTATAATCTAATTGTAGATTTGAAATTAGACAAAAAATTAAGTACTTCCAAAAAAAATGAATGTATTTTTGAGTCTAGATGAGCCTGTACAGTGCATTTCAAGTTGCAAAATACAAGATTGGACAAGTACAATCACCAAAAGATGGAATTTTTTACAAATCCATGCACCAAAACTAGAAAAGAATAGCACCACTAAAATCTTCAGAAAATTTTACCCAAAATTAAAAAAAATTGCATATGATTTGGAGTTTGGATAAATGAGTTATGGCCTCCCAAAGTCAGACTGTCAAATCAAAAATGAATCTAGAGAGGGGTCTGGGCAGCAAACTATGATGTTAAATTTGACAGTCAAACAGTTTTCATAGTAGTTCAAAATTACCTAGAAATGATGGTCAGATGGTCATCAAATTTAATACCATGAAATTCTATGTCAGCAAAAAATTTGGCCCCTGGATGATGTTAGCGATGACATGTCCGATATGGATGATGACATCACCATGTACAGATTTGTACAAAAAAATGTGCCGGTAATATGGCTAGGCTAACATGTCTAGACAATTGTGTCTTGGTCAACGATGTACATGCAAATACCAGGTGTCCTAGTAGTGACATGGACTATATCCACGTGTCGTGCTTGACCGGGTGCAGCTAGCTAAAGTGGCGGGGTGTCCTGCTAAGCTATTGGTAGTGTGACTTAGACTATCTATTGTACACAGGTGGCATGGATAGGGTGCCACATGGATCTCTGCTTGGTAAGTGATGAACTCTACTGCACCAAAGAATTTTTTCATTGTTAGAATGTCCACCGGAAGAAGATCACATCAAAGACAGGTTGGGAAAATGCAGGGGGACCGAGATTATGAATTTTGATGCTAGCCAAAGATTTTAAGGTGGCCAAAATGTGGGTATTAGTCCCACATTAAGTGTGGGAACACATTTGGGGTGTTTAAAATACTGTGGTCATGGATGGTAAATCAAATGCTCATTGTAGATTTGTGGACATCACTTGTTGTGTTTGGCGATGGGCAAGGTTGTCAGTGCTCACCAGAAAGTTGAACGTATGCTTGGCCAGTAGTGATAAGTTCTTGCTAGACTTTGAATAGTGACCGCCAATATAAATGAGGAATATGCCTCTTGAATAAAATAGAATATTCCTTGCAAGGTCGGGTGTCGCTACTTGGTTCCTATAAAAAAAATTCTTTGCAAGCCCTACTAGGCGAATTTAATTTTTTTAAATGTAGAATTTCAAAAATAATTGCAAAGAAGGATAAAATTTCAAATCTAAAAATAAAATTTGCAAATCTAATAAAAGATCATACCATACTTGCAAATTGGGTCTTTGGGTCTCGGTTTGCAAAAAAAAATTTGCCTCAAAATTGACTTTGGCCTAGCATAGTAAAATTTATAGTTGATTTTCACCGAATCGACATTCCAAACACAATGGAAAGGTTCACTTTGGATCTAGACACTCCCAATGACTGTGATACTCTAGATCTAGGTCGAGGTGTTGAAGCAACAAGATGGTCTCGAACAGCTATGTGAAGAGAAATTTTTCAAGCTCTGATACCATGTAAGAATTTAGTATAGCTCTGATACCATGTCAGAATTTTTCTTAGGGAAAAATTCACCCAAGACCAAGGAACTCAAACACAAGCACAATAGTAGACCAAAAGAGTATGTTCAGAATAATGATATAGTATTTAATTCAATTGGAAAGTACATTAGGAGTGCCTATATATAAAGGCCTTTGGAATGCTTCTAGAATACCCAGGAATCAACATATTGATAAGTCATACCACCAAGCACATATCCACAAAAGTGTATTATCCTCCATTAAGCATAGGAGTAAGTGTGATGATGAGAGGATAAGCCTACAAAGGTATAGCACGCAAAATTATGTTGTAGACACCATGTGCTAAAATAGGAGTGCGAATAATTGTGTTGTCTACATGATAACTTAGTTAATTATGCAAACTCCAGTGTTGTAGACACCATGTGTTGAATTAGAGTTGCTTACTCTAGTGTTGTCAACATGACAACTCATAAGAGTACGCATACTCCTAAGTGTCTCACCTAAGAAATAATAAAATAATGCATTGACCTAAGTAAACTTAAGTGTCAATAGTGAATAATTATTTACACCAACACCCTTCATCAAATATAGTCATAAATTTCATTGCCTCTTCTTCATTGTACTCGGTTAATTGTAAGAAATAACCAAGCCATCCACAAGCATGAAATCATCGGACTACTTCAACATCCATGAGTAAAATATTATGAATGAATGGCCCATACCTCTTTAGCTATCCCCCAATCTCAAAATTTTTGGCTTTGATTTCCTCTACTTTTACCACTCTGATAAGTTTTTCTGCTTTTCACCTCTGCAAATGCCCTCTTCTCTGAATTTCAAATTAATCTTTCTAAGTAACATCATTACCACTTCCCTTAACAAGATTCTATTGCATTCAGCATGTAAAATAATGATGCATTAATTATGAAGGACATCAAGGTTGAATATGAAGGTGTTCTTGCAATAACTCTTAGTCCTTTCAATCATGCCAAAGATAGGTGATCTTTTCCCAAAATCTTGATGAAAAGGGTATGGCAAATATAGAAAGATTTTTAAAATTAATTAAAAATATATTACATTGCTGCCAAAGTATAGCCTATTACCAAATTATAGCCTATAACATGGACATGACTTAAAATAATGTAGAGATGACATTTAGAAATTAATACACTTTCTTGGCCCTCCACTAAAATTTGACAAGTGTCCACACTTTAAAAAAAATTAGTATAGGAATGAGAAACTAGCTTAAGATCTATATGATACACATAATGCAATATTAGATATAAATATCAAAACCTATAAACTAAAAATGAATAAAGAGTAAAGAAATCATTATACCTAAAAATTTGAGAATGTACATCTGCATGTAGACTGGTGAGGTGGCAAAGTCTGATGACTGCAGAAAAGGTGCTAACGGTATGGTTTATTAAAAACAAGCAAAATAGAATGTGTAGGTGACATGGAGTGTGAGTGGATGGTAGATAGAGAGATGAGATGGGTTGATATGAAGAAAGAGAAAAGTGAGTAAAAGAATGGACCTCATATTAAATGAGGTTTTATTATGAGGGTTTTGTGAAAGTTTATCATGAAATGGCTACAGGAAGACCCTCTACTATAGGAACTATGGTCATAGGAGCTGGTAAATTGGTTGGTCAGAACCTGCTACAAGAACTCATTTGGTATGTGGTTTATGATAGAGGCACAACCTATGGCCATTTATAAGTAACTTGAATTGGACAGGATCAATTGTTATCAATTGCACTACTCCATTGTCGAATACATATTGAATTTCATAAGGCCCTAACCATCAAGTCTACAAACTCCCTAGATTTTCTTTGAAGAAAGAATCATATAGGAGAGCCCAATCTCCTTATTTGAATTGTTTATTATGGATATGTGCACCATGTCATTTCTTTCACTGTTGTTGAATAAATTATGGTCTTTCCAAAGTTGTCTTTCTTATTTCATCCAATGAGTTCAAGTGGAGAAGTCTCTTCTTGTGATGCAAGAAAACTAATGTTCAAGTCTAAAGTAGTGTGTAGTGTTTTATGCTCAAATTCAATAGGCAACATGGCTACTTTACCATATACAAGCTCAAATGGAGTAAATCTAGTTGTTGTCTTCCATGTGGTCCTATATGCCCAAACAGCTTCAGTTAATCTGATGGTCTAATCCTTCTTGTGTATGTGCACTGTCTTAGTTAGAATGGCTTCAATTTCTTTATTAGTGACCTTTTCTTGCCCATTTTCTTGAGGGTGATAGGGACTAGATTTATGGTGCCTTATGTTATACTCTTTCATAACCTTAGTGATCAGATTTGATGTGAATTGGGCTCCTTCATCTATAACAAGTTCTCTGGGTACTTCGTAATGGGTGAATATTTCTTCATATAGGAATTTGGCTACTTTCTCATCTCTTGCATTTTTCATTGCTCTAACTTCCACCTATTTGGTTACATAATATGTACATACTAAAATGTAGGATTTTCCACTTGATGGTGAGTCAATAGGACCTATAAAGTCCATACCCCACTTGTCAAAAGGTGTTACTACAATTTGTGGATTGAGTGGCATTTTATCAGTTTTTGTTGGTTGGCCCATCCTTTGGCATTTGCCACAATTGGTTGTATAAGTCATTTCATCCTAATGTAAGGTTGGCCAATAATATCTAGTTGTAAGTACTTTCAATGTTGTTCTTTTTTATGCAAAATGGCCTCCACATGGTTCATCATGACAAGCATGCAATATATCATATATCTCATCTTCCCTGACACATCTCCTCATGACTTGATCTGGTCCAACATAGAAGAGATTGTTATCTATCTAGGAATAATGAAAACTTTTCTCTGCTAGCTTCCTCCTTTCTTTGTGAGAGAAATGTTGGGGCATTCTATTTGTAGCAAGATAATTTTCTATATCTACATACCATGGTGTATGAGTTGCTATATGGAATAAGTGCTCATCTAGAAAGGTAATTTCAATTGGAGTTAGATCTTCATCAATAATGTTCATTCTAGATAAATAATCAGCAACTATGTTGGATTTGCCTAGCTTATCAATAATGGTAATATCAAACTACTATAACAACAAGAGCCATCTTGCTAATCTACCAATTATAGTTGATTTTTTCATTAAGTAACTTATAGTTGAGTGATCAGTATAAAAAAAAGTAGGATATCCAGTTACATAATGTCTAAATTTGTTCAATGCATAGACTACAACTAGAAGTTCTTTTTCAGTTATTGGTTAATTTAGTTCAGGTCCATGAAGGCTTTTACTAATATAGTAGATGGCATTCTCAAGATTAGCAGGCTTTTTTCCTAATATAGCTCTTACAACATAACCTAATGCATCAGTATGAATATGAAATGGAATTGACCAATTAGGTCCCTTTAAAACTGGTGTCATAGTGAGGAGTTTCTTAAGCTGCAGGAAGGCTTCATTACATTCGAGTGTCCAAATGAGTTCAGCTTCTTTAGTCAACAATGTATATAAAGGACTAGCTATTTTATGAAACGACTATAATATCCAGCATGACCTAAAAAAGATGTTACATCTTTTGGTTTTGTAGGTATGAGCAGTGTTAGAATTACCTCTATCTTAGTCAGATCCACTTGTATTCTTGCAGCTGATATAAAATGACCAAGCACCACTCCTTGCTACATGAGTATGAAACATTTCTCACTATTGCGTGATAGATTATGTTCTTTGCATTACACAAGAACCTTTTCAAGATTCATCAAGGCTTCTTCAAAGGTGACTCTAAATGTTGTGAGATCATCCATGTATATTTTCATGCAATCATGTGATATATCAACAAAAATGTTGATCACTACTCATTGAAATGTTGTAGGGGCATTAAATGGGCCAAATGGCAAGACAGAATATGCAAAAGTACCCCATGGGCATGTAAATGTGATTTTATCTTGATCTTCAGGAGCTATACTTATCTGATTATAACCACTATACCCATCTAGAAAAGAAAAGTATTTCTTACCAGCCAGAGTGTCCAAAACTTGATCAATGAATGGTAAAGGAAAGTGATCTTTTTTGGTTGTTTTATTCAATTCTCTATAATCTACACAAATCTTCCATTTTCCTCCCTTTTTAGGTACTATGACCAAAGGTGAAACCCATCTACCATTAGATATAGGATATATAAAACCAGTATTAAGCAATTTCTGCAATGACAAAGTGGTAGGCACCCTTCATTGATGTATATTCTATGAGTGCATAATGTAGGACTCAGCCCTTTCATATCCCCATATTTCATATTTTTGAAGAAGCTTTATTAATTGTTTCATTTGTGTAGAAGACAATTTGGTATTGACATGAAGATTATGACCTTTTGACAACTGAACAGTAGTTGTAAGATCAACTATAGTAGCTTCAGAGATTGGACTTGTATCTAGTTCACATGGTAAGAGTTGATGGATAATGTCTGGCTCCTTGAGCAGAAAACAACTCTCATTACACTCCTCATATGTAGTTAATTCTAACATGAAGCTCTCAAATACATCTTTTTCTACCACAAAAGTATTACTAAGAATACTCTAAATTACTTAATCTTCTTCTTGTAGCTTCAAAAAAGACTGTCTATGTAACATCATAAGTTGTGTTATAGAGTTTAACTATTCTTCTCTGTCCCCTAAATCCATACATATGTACTTAAATCTAGTTATGGTTGTGCTAGAGGATATAAATCAAATTTCTTTATTGCTTGTATATTGGATATGGTCATACTCCCTAACCTACAACTTATATTTACATTATCTATGGCTAACCATGGGCATTCTAAAATGATAGGGTAATCAGATAAATTGACTTTTGGAGACAGAATCATGAAATCTACAGGGTACTCTAGAGAGTCTAGGGTTACTACTATGTCTTCTATCATCCCATCAGGAGTGATAGTAGAACTATCTGCAAGTTGCAGATGTTGGTGTAGTTCTTAACCCTTCTATATTCAGCTTTTTCATAGTATCCTTAGTCATGATATTTATAGAAGCACCAAGATCAATTAAAGCATTTTTAATAGACTGACCATTTATAATCACATTCACAACTGGACTTCCTAGATAAGAATATTTAGGAATGGTCAATTTTCCTAACATGATGTCAACCAATTATCCTACAACATGGACTATAGTTGGATCCTTTTTCTTCCTCCCAAGATTTTTTAGACAAGCTTCTCTAATGGCTTTTCCATAAATAGGAACATATTTAATAGCTTGGAATAAGGGTATTTAAATATGCATGTTCTTTAACTAATCAATAATGTCAAAGGATTGTTCCTCTATTTGTGCAGGTTTGCTTTGTATGAGCTTTTCTGGAAAAGGAGGTTCAACTGTTGTTTGAGTTTGAGCTAAGCTAGTTACATTGGTTGGGTCAACCACTTGTGGCTTAGAAGTTATAGGTTCTGATGCTACAAGAGTACCTAGTATTTTAGTTATGATGGGTGGCTTAGGCACTAGTAGGGTTGTACTATATCTCAAATGTATATCTACAATATTTAGAGTATAAGTAGGATATTGTTGCGCATTAGTAGAATACATTGGTTGTTACAATTGCTGGCTATTTGGATTTGGTTGAGGTTGTACAGGCAACTGGGTTGGCTTTTGAGGTCCAGAACTTGCAAGTGGGGGCATTAGTGTAGGTTGTTGAACTAGAGGTGGTAGTTGTGGTAATTATGGATTGCTAGTATTTTGGTTAGGCCATTTCTAAGGTCCTCTCCATTGGTTTGTAGAATGGCAAATCCCTTGGGGTTGTTGCCATTGGTTCTGCTGATTTGGCCATTGATTGTTTTGTCGGTTTGGCTAAGAAGGTTGAGAATTCCAAGACCATTGAGGTTGTTGTGGATTATTTTTCCAAGCACTATTCCAATTAAGTTGACTATATTATGGAGGACCTTTGGTACTACGATTTTTCCATTGATTACCATATAGATTTGAATTTTTTAAAGGGTCTTGAGGCAAACCTTGATGTTGGGCCCATGGCCAGCATTGAGCAACGAAGAATACTTGCTCATCCTCCCCATCTGTCTTGATGTACTCTGTTAATTGCATCTTAGCTTCAGCATGCTTCTTCTTTGCAGTCATTTTTTGAGATGTGTAGCGACATCATTTATGATGTCCTGCTTGAAATCTAAAAGCAGATTAGATATCTCAAGCTTTGAAATACCTTGACTAATTCCTTTAGTAGTTGTAGTCTGATGTCCTCTTCCTTTCTTCATTGTTGACCTTGAGTAGTTAAGAGAAATTTTCTTAAGGTCATCCCAAGAAGATTGATATACATCACCACTAGCCATTAGGTCTAATGCCTCTAGACAATTATCATTCACCCCTCTCAAGAAGACTAGATTTTGTGAATCCTCTAATAGTACATGCTAAGGGTTCTTCTATAGTGTATACAAGAAATGAAAAACATAGTCTTCCAATGTTTCATCCTCCTTTTGTGATATTCTAAAGATATCATCTCTTCTTGAATCATTTTCTTTGCAATACTCTTTGTATTTGTCCAAAAAGAGAGTTTGCATTTCATCCCAAGTACCTATTGCATTAGCTCCTAATCCCATGAACCATTGTAGAGTTGATTCTTTTAGTGTTTTTGGAAACAACTTGAGCTTATGGGCATCAGTGTTGTAGTCAAAGTTGTGATAGAGTATGTCAAATTCAAATAAGAAAGTATCAAGGTCTTTAGTTGCAAGATCATAGAACTTTGGAAGAGCAGTTATGGGTATATTTTTGAGATTAGCATTTGTTATGAGGCTTGGAAGAGGAAATAGAAAAGTAGGTTGTGCCTTTACTAGAAGTATTGGATTATGGGATGGTTGCTGAAAAGGAACATTCAGTAGTGGATGGTTAACAATTGGTGGATTTGGAATAGTACTATCAAGGAAACTAGCCAAAACTTCAAAAAAAAGGTTGAAGACCACTTGTATCTAGGAGGATGATTTTGTATGAAAAAGAGGGCTTGCATCTAAAAGAGGCAACTCAGCTTCTTCTTCAATTTCTTCATTTAGATTAAAAGGCTCTTGTGGAAGAAATCTCCCATATTCATCCCATTTTTTCCCTCTTCGATGCATGTAATTGAATTGGTGACTTGTTAATCAAGCCATAGTTTTGTGGTTTTGAACTAGAAAACTAATCTAAAAATAAAAGACTCATAAAGGTTCTTAGTTTCACACCATCTCTAGCAACGGTGCCAAAAATGCACAGTTCCATAATAGATTGAGATAATCACACCATTATTCCTCTCTTAGGCGTACTATGTCCATTTTTTAGAACTATCTATTCCATCATGAAAAATACACTTGAATTGTCAACCCAGGGATGTAGGACTTGAAATGGTTCAGCATGATATGTGCACTAAGTTCCTTAAAGAGTCTCAACACCTATGTTGTAGGAAAGTAAAATGCATGAAAGGAATCTATACTATGATATAGAATAGTAAACACACTTAGACTAACAATAGATAACAATAAAAACTTTAGAAAAGGAATTATAAATTGGTTAATAATTCAAACATCCACTATGATCGTTTTCTACAAGTGTTGCAGGAACTTTCACGGTAACTATGTTGTAGGACCAATATAGTAAATCTATCTTAAAATAAGAAATTGCAAGAAATGAATCTACTCTAACTAAATCTATTCCACCTCCCAAGTGAGCCCCCCTTGGTTGGCTTCAACGAACTAAGAACACAACAAGTATTCCAAAATCAATCTCTCATTAGAATTCTTCCTTGATTACATGACTGGATAATTCATGAAGAATAGGAAATAGCAACTTCTGAATCTCAAAATAGTAATATTTCATTAAGTTTTCATCTCCTCTCCTTAATACAACCCCTTCTTCCTTATATATGGAGGATTGGATACTTATTACAAACATAACATAAAAATATGAAAAAACATCACTAGAAAAGAAGGCAAAATGTCAACCATGACATAAAACATTGATTAGGTAACATAATAATAGCTCGTAGGAAATATAGCAAGTCAAGTCTTCCTGGTTTTTCTAAACAATTACTCTCCTTGTAGATATAGCTTATCCAGAACTAATATGTGCTTCTTTTACCATAAACGGTCTTCATTACTTCCTCCTTTAATATGGTGATCACTACTCTTTGTGCCCTTTGCCTGAAAATTAGAAACATTCAGAACATATGCACAACAACATTTCTACTTTTATTCAAGTATTAGAACATAGCTTAAAATATTTACATGAAATGCTTGCACATTATGTATAATATTAAGCAAGGTATGTCATATCCACTATCCATAAGTTTAATAGGTTCTAGCTGTACCCAGCATAAGTTCACAAGATATTTAAAACAAATATATTGGGAATGTTTTTCACAAGGCTCAAAGAGTAAGTTCAAACTATATAAAAACTATATCAAATTTGAGACATTAATATGCCTTATCAGCCAATCCATTTTCTCATCTTCCTTGACCAACAATTTATTGTTGAAATTCTTTTAGATTAACTGGGGGGATGAATCAGTTAATCAAAGTCCAAATGTCCAAAATAAAACTTTTCACAATTTAGTGAACCCATATAACATTCTTAACCATGTATGCATTCATTATGTGTTAACCAAAACTAATATGTTACAGTTAAACTAACATGCAGAGATGTAAAGCATAAAACACAAGATATCCATTAGCACACTTGACACAATGATTTAACATGGAAACCCAATTTGGAAAAAACCGCTAGTAACATGCTACTCATTTTTCACTCTTCTAAAGTGATGCCCTGTTAAAGGTTACAACACACATTGTTAAATGTGAACCGGTTAAGGGATTTCAATCACCTTGTTAAAAGTGAGCCTTGTTAGAGAACTTTATGTCATGCACTTGGAATGCCACCCTGTTAAAAGATTTTCCAATGACTGTTAAGTCAACCTTTCTCCAAAGGATTTACCCTAATCTGATACAATTGTTAGAGAGTAATAGTAGAGTTTGATCTGATACAACTTACAACCTTACTTGCAAATTATAGATTGCTATTCAGTCATCAACTCTGCTTGGCTTCTTATCTTTGCATTTTTGACAGCTTGTTCACCCTTCAAGCATTCATCCTTCTCTAGCCTTCTTGCTTAGCTCACCATTGTAGACTTCTCCTCTTGAGTCACTTGATGAAGCAAACCCTCTTCCTTCACCTTGTTAGATTTTCACATCCAAAAACTCTCTAAGCTCCAACCAACTTTGCTTCATGACTAGAAATCCCTACATATAGGGAATTAGAACTTTTTTTTTGCTCATTATCTATCTCAAAAGTTAAGGTTTTTGATGGATTAGGTAGGATACAATGTATCTACCCCATATCTTGTCTTCTCTAGAAACTTCTCCTAAAATCCATTTGAATTCACCTCCAAAATGGTTTACATAAGATTTTGTGCCTCCAATTCATCAATCTTATCTTCCTTCTGATTTACAAGTTCCAAGAAAACAAACTTGTTAGCTTTGATTTGGCAAATCTTTGATCTTTTTCATAATGTAGCAGCTCAGCATTATCAATTTACTGATGCTTGGCACATACTATGTTACACTCCATCTATTATAAAATCACTCGGCATCTACTGGATTTTATTGGTGCTTGACATCAACTAAAAATCACTTGACATCTACTAACTTGCTCAGCACCTAATACTTTGCTCGGCATCCATGAGAAATTAATTTCACTCAGCTCCAACTGACTTTTTGCTCGGCTTGCACTAACTTTGCTCATTACCTTCTATCAACTTCATCAAGCTTAGCAAATGAACTTTTTCCAAACTTTTTCTTCTAAACTTTCTAAGTGTAGCCAAATATTTTGTAACCTCAAGTAGATCATCAATACATTATGTTATCACTTTCTTAACTGATTCTTACACTACAATACATAATCATAACTCAAACTTTCCTCTAGGTACTTTTGTTACATCTTGTTGATCAAATCCTCTTCATCAATCAACTAAGTGATAGTGCTTGAAACAAATAAGTAATTGTCTTACCAACATGTAGCAAGTTTGACATTAGTGACAAAACAATGATTGAAAACACTTCTTCAACAATAACAATATTTCTACTCAAATGATCTTTTCAATCATATATCAACAATCTCCCTCTTTGGCATTGATGGCAAACCAAACTAATCAACCAGTCAAACAAATGATAAACTAATTAGGTTAAAACAGTAAGGCAATACCAAAAAGAATTCTTGTGAATAAAACTTCTCCCTTTATCAGTAACTCCCTCTTAGTTTACAAAATATAACATTCTCTTCTTCCATGGATCAATAGAATATCTAAATAGCTCCCTCTTTTGTTTTCTGCTTTGATCATCTCCCTCTTGACCAGTATGCACTTGATTAGTTTACTATATATTCTACCTCTTTGACAACAATGCCAAAGACATGTACTCAATGCTTGGTATCTTTATATATGTAGATGTAAGCTTTTGTAAGCGTCTTCAATTTTCTCCCTCTGTCACCTTGCTTGTGACTGATTTGAAATTCCAGCTTTGTAATTACTTTAGGCAACTTCTTAAAGTGAGATCCACTGCATCAATGTGTATGAAATGAATATCAGCTTGTTTGATGTAGGGTACTCCCTCTATCTTTCACATAGCCTTTGATAGGGGTATCACCCCTAATTTGCCTCTCAGATACTCATAAGCATCCTTAGGTAATGCTTTGGTGAAGATATCAGCAATTTGCTCCTTTGTGTTGATATACTCCATCTTCACCTCTTTGTCTTGAACCAGCGCCCTTACATAATGATAATTTATTGCAATGTGCTTTGTCTTTATATGCATGACAGGATTCTTCGATATCATCACAATAAAGTGTCACTAGTTCAGTGATTTCTTCCTTCATTCCCTTAAGTAGCTATTTGATCCATACAATGTTTGTGCAATTAATAGCAACAACAACATACTCTACTTCAGTAGTAGATTGTGAAGTATATCTCTATTTTTTGATTATCCATGTAACAAGTCTTCTGCCTAAGAAAAATGTTCCTCCACTAGCGCTTTTTTTGTCATCAATATTTCTAGCCCAATCAGCATCAGTGTAGGCTTTGAGTTCAAACTTTTCATTCTTCTTATAGTATAAGCCATACTCTTCTATTCCTTTCAAGTATCTCATTATCCTTTTTATAGCCATCAAGTGATTCTCTCTAAGATTAGCAGAGAATCTAGCAACTATCCCCATAGCAAATGCAATATCAAGTTTTCTTTGTACTACATATTGCAATTTTCCAATCATGGATTTGTATAATGTTTGATTGACCTTAGCTAATTCATCGTTCTTTGATAGCTTGAGTGTTGTTACCATAAGTGTACTTACTAGTTTTGAGTCCTCAATTCCAAATGTCTTCAATATCTCTTTGATATATTTTGACTAGGTGATATATACACCATACTTCATTTGATAGACTTGTAGTCTCACAAAGAATTTGATCTCACCAAACATTGACATTTCAAAATCTTGCTTCATCTAATTTGCAAAATCTTTACATAGAGCATCTTGTCCTCCAAATATTATGTCATCAACAAATATTTCAGATAATAGTATACCTTTTTCTTCGTCTATTTTCATGTAAAAACTATTGTTATCATCTATCATTTTAAATCCAATCTTAACAAGATAAGTATGAAGTCTCTCGTATCATGCTCTTGGTGCTTGTTTCAATCCATACAGGGCTTTGTGCAATTTGCATACCATGTTTTTATTTTTTTTGTCCACAAATCCTTTTGGTTGTTCTATGTAGACCTCTTCTTCTAATATTCCATTCAGAAATGCAGAGTTAACATCCATCTGATAAACTTTAAAACCTTTGTATGTAGTATAAGAAAGTAGAATTCTTACTCCTTCCATTCTTTCAATAGGAGCAAATTTTTCACCATAGTCAATTCCTTCTTCTTATGCATACCCTTTGCAAACTAGTTTTGTTTTGTTTCTTGTCTCTTTACCATTCTCATCTAGCTTATTCTTGAATACCCATTTTGTGCCAATCATAGTCTTGTCCTTTGGTCTAGGAACTAGGCCCCAGGTCTTTTTTTTTTCTATCTATTGAATTTCTTCTTCCATAGCCTTGTACCAATCATCATCTTCCAATGCATCTCTCGCTATCTTACGTTCCTTCATGCTTAGCAAACATGCTTCACCTCTCAACCTATTTATTTTCATTGGCCTTGCATCTTTGTCTCAAATGATTTGATCTGTAGGATGGTGTCTTTTAACATATTTGGATAATCTTGGCTTAGTTCTTGTGGCTGCATTCTATCTCTCAGCTTTAGTATCACTATGTGCATCTCTGTCAGTTGTTTCAACATCTCTTTCATATGTACTAATCTTAGTGTCAGATTGTGGATTTTCTTCATTTTGCAACTCAACATCTAAATGTAATTCAGCATTCACAAGATGTGACTCGGCAATTGTTGAAACTTGCTGTTGACTTACTGCATGATTTGTAACATCTTCTTTAGTAGGAATTCCTTCATAATAGTATGCAAATGTCTTGTAATCTTCTAGTTCTTTTGTAGTTTTAGCCTCATGTGCTTCTGTAAATTCATCAAAATTCACATTTGCACTTTCCACAATTTTGTTAGTGTTAGTAATTAAAAACTTATAAGCTTAACTTCTTGTGGAGTAACCAAGGAATATACCTTCTTCGCTCTTTGCATCAAACTTTCCACTCCTAACATCTTTGAGAATATAGCATTTACTTCCAAATATCTTAAAATATTTCACATTAGGTAGATGACCATACCATAGCTCAAAAGGTGTTGAGTGAGTACCTTTCTTTACTTGTACATGGTTCAAAGTGTATACTATAGTACTTATAGCTTCTCTCCAATATTTCAAGGCAATATTTTTCTCCATCATGAGTGTTCTGGCACAGTCCATTATAGATCTGTTTCTTCTTTCAGCAATTCCATTTTGTGGGGGGGTCCTAGGTGCTGATGTTTGTTTGTTGATTCCTCTATCTTTGCAAAACATCTCAAATTCATGTGAAGTGAATTCACCTCCTCTATTTAATCTCAAACATTTCAAGCTCTTACCTATTTCTTTCTCAACTCTTGCCAATTACCATTTGAACATTTGAAAAGCATCTAATTTTTATTTTAGGAACATGACTGTCATCATTCTAGAGTAATCATAAACAAGTAGCATAATATACATGTATTCTTTGTAGCTTTGCACTTTAATAGGTCCACACAAGTTAGTATGAACAATTTCAAGTATTTCCTTAAAGGTGTAAACCTTACTTTTAAAGCTTGACTTTGTCATTTTGCCTACCTGACATTATTTGCACATTAAATTTCCTGGTTTCTTCAACTTAGGCAAACCTCTAACTCTTTTCATGTTACTTATACTAATCAAATTATCAAAGTCAACATGACATAATCTCTTGTGCCAAAGCCATACATCATAAAATTTTGCAATAAGACAATTAGCATCTTCTATATCCAAATAGAATAGATTACTCCTAGTCTGATCACCTTTTCCAATCAAGTTTATATTTGTATCATATATCTTGGCTAATTTGTTTTCAAACTCAAATTTTCATCCCAAATTATTCAATTGTGACACACTTAACAAGTTATAATTTAATCCTTCAACATAGTAAGCATTGTAACATGAGATCTTTTCTATAAGCTTGATAGACCCTTTTCCTTTTATTGAAAATGGTGCATCATTACCAAATTTTATACTATTTCCATCATAACAAGTTAAGGTAATGAACTTCCTTTTGTCTCCTATCATGTGATGTGAGCATCCACCATCAATGATCCATTTGTCATTCTTGTTCAGACAAGTCATAAGTGCAATAGCTTCATCCTCATTTGATTCATCCTTCATTGCACCATATACCACTTTATCATCATTTTTATCAAAGTTATTTTCATCAGCAATGTAGCATGACTTCTTGCCTGTGTCTCTGTAGTCTCTTCCATCATCTTCTCTTTTGTTTTTGTGCTTGTTCCTTTCTTTGAATTTTTTCCTTTGTGTACATCTTACTGTAATATGACCAACTTCATTGCAATTGAAACAAATGATAGGCAACTTACCTTTAAATTTACCTTTTCCTTTATGAAATATTATGGCCAACAATGCTTCCAATTGTTCAATGTCTTCCTCATTTCTACTATTGTCATTGGATGTATACTTTATCTTTCTTTTCTTCTTCTTTGGCTTTACCTCCTCAAAATCCTTTAGTAACAATTTTGCTTTGAAAGTTGATTCAATACTCTCTGGTTGGTAGTTGTCAAAATTAGATAACTCAAATGTAGTGAGTCTACCCACCAGATGTTCAAGGGTTAGATCATTTCCTGGTATACATCTCAACTCTTGAATTGTAAATACTCTAATGGCATATACAAGCAACCATGTTCTCAAGACTTTGTTTAGCATAGCATAATCATCTATCTTACTAGTTACACCTTTTATTGCACTGACAACTTCTTTTGTTCTAGCAACATATTGAGCAATTTTTTCACCTTCTTCCATCCTCATGTCATCAAACTTACCTCTCATGCTTTTTGACTTGGCTCTCCATAGATATTGGTTAGGGAATCCCACATCTGCTTTGTACTTTTAAGTTCTTTGATATCATCAAACTCAGCATAGCTAGGGAAAAGGCAATCTCCAACATCACCTAATTGTGTTCTTTCTTTTTCTTCAAGTCTTCAGCAATTAGGACTCCTACTGGATCAACATGTTCTATTGTAATGAAATTTCATGCATAATCTCCAAATCCTCCAAGGTGTAGCTTCATTGAACTTTGCCATGCAGAAAAGTTATCTCTATTCAGCTTGGGTACCTCTCTTTTTGACATCTTGATCTTTATACTTTTAGTACCTTAAAACTAATCCTCTTAAGAAACTACTCTCTGATACCAATTGTTGGAATTCTTTTAGATTAACTAAGAGGAGGGTGAATTAGTTAATCAAGGTCTAGATGTCCAAAATAAAACTTTTCACAATTTAGTGAACCCATATAACATTCTTAACCATACATGCATTCATTATGTGTTAACCAAAACTAATATGTTACTGTTAAATGAACATGCAGAGATGTAAAGCATAAAACACAACATATCCATTAGCACACTTGACACAATGATTTAATGTGGATACCCAATCTAGGAAAAACCACCAGTAACATACTACTCATTTTTCACTCTTTTGAAGTGATTCCATGTTGAAGGCCAACCCTATTAAAGGTTACAACACACATTGTTAAATGTGACCCGATTAAGGGATTTCAATCACCCTATTAAAAGTGAGCCTTGTTAGAGGAATTTTGGTCATTCACTTGGAATGCCACCCTGTTAAAGGATTTTCCAATGATTATTAATTCAACCTTTCTCCAAAGGATTTACCCTTATCTAATACAATTGTTAGAGAGTAACAGTAAAGTTTGATCTGATACAACTTATAACCTTACTTGCAGATTACATATCACTATTCAGTCCTTAACTTTTCTTGGCTTCTTATCTTTGTAGTTCTGATAGCTTGTTCACCCTTCAATCATTCATCCTTCTCTAGCCTTCTTGCTTAGCTTGCCATTGCAAACTTGTCCTCTTGAGTCACTTGATGAAGCAAACCCTCTTCCTTCACTTTGTCAAATTTTTGCATCCAAAAACTCTCTGACCTCCAACCAACTTTGCTTCATGACTAGACATCTCTACATATATGGAATTAGAACTCTTTTTCCTACTCATTATTCATCCCAAATTCAGGGTTTTCAATGGATTAGGTAGGATGCAATGTATCTACCCCATATCTTGTCTTCTCTAGAAACTTCTCCTAAAATCCATTTGAATTCACCTCCAAAATAGTTTACATAAGATTATGTGCCTCCAACTCATCAATCTTATCTTCCTTATGATTTACAAGTTCTAAGAAAACAAACTTTTTGGCTTTGATTTGGCGAATCTGCAATCTTTTTCATAATGCAATAGCTTAGTATTATCAATTTACTGATGCTCAGCACATACTGTGTTACTTGGCATCTATTGTAAAATAACTCAGCATCTACTAGATTTTATTGGTGCTTAGTATCAATTGAAAAGCACTCGGTATCTACTAACTTGCTCGACACCTATTAGTTTGCCTGGCATCTACTAGAAATTACTTTCACTCAACTCCAAATGACTTTTTGCTTAGCTTGCACTAACTTTACTTGGCACCTTCTATCAACTTGCTCAAACTTAGCAAATGAACTTTGTCCAAACTTTCTCTTCTAAACTTTCTAAGTGTAGCCAAACATTTTGTAACATCAAGTAGATCATCAATACATTATGTTATCATGTCTTAACTGATTCTTACACTTAAATACATAATCATAACTCAACCTTTCCTCTAGGTACTTTTGTTACATCTTGTTGATCAAATCATGTTCATCAATCAACTAAGTGATAGTACTTGAATCATATAAGCAATTTTCTTACCAGCATGTAGCAAGTTTGACATCAGTGACAAAATAATGATTGAAAACACTTCTTCAACAATAACAATCTTTCTACTCAAATGATCTTTTCAATCATATATCAACATTTATATCATGGTTTGTAGAATAATCCCCACTTTTTGCAACACACCAAATCAATCTATCTTGCCCTTCACATGTTTTCAGAGACCTTTGAGAAAAAATGCCTACTATAATCTCTCTACAATCATCTTTGAGACCAATGGAAGAAACATTCTTCCAACAACATTGTTCTTCTAAAGGTAAAAAATGTAATTCCATATAATCTCCTACTTTTCCACCACACAAGTTTATCATAATTTGTTTAAGATCATGCATATTTTCTACTTAGACGATACTGACCATCCATTCCAAGAATCCTCCTAAAAGGAAACATCACGACCATCTCTAATCTTCCATGATAAGTAATTGATCACTATCAGCCTACATTCGGCAATTAAATTCCATATTGTTGAACTATTTAGGGGATCTTTAACTGTTAAAATTCTCTTATCATCATACGAATCTAAATATTTAGCTTTAAGAATTCTCACCCATAGTTGAGAAGGCTTAGCATAAATATACCACACCTATTTTTCTCCTAAATCATACTTAATCAAATGCCACTTATGAATACCAGCCGCCCCCCCCCCCCCCCCCCCAATTATTTTTGGTTCCACAAGTCACATTCCAAGAAACCAAAGGGATTTTAGAAATGTGATTGGGATCTTTAAGCAACTCATAGAGAATATAGGGATCATGGAAATCAAAGATTGTAACAAAAGAATCCTACCAACATACATCATCTCCAACTTTCTAATCTTTTGACACAACTATCAATCAAGTATTTCCACATGTTTACTTTACTAGCTCCAGTGAATAACAAAATACTTAAATATTTTTTAAGAAGAGTACCAATCTTCATTCCAAGGATCTTGCAAATATGTTCTTGCACAAGTGGAGAGGTGTTGAATAAAATAATTTCAGACTTCACCCAATTTATAAATTGTCCAGATGCATCACTATATGCATCCAAGGTAGTTTTAATAATTCTAACTTCTTGAATACATGTTTCCCCCATTAGATTAGTGTTATCAACAAACTGTAAATTTGTCACCAAATCGATGCCCTATTAACCTTAATCCCTTTCCAAGATCCATTGCATCAATTCCTTTTTATTGAATGAACTAAACTTCAACAAGAATAATAAACAAAAAAGGGAACAACAAATCATCTTGTCTAATACCTATAGTCATCTCAAGAAAACCTTGAGGGCTGCCATTAATCAAAATAGAGAATTGGGAAGTAGAGATGCAACTAAAGACCTAATCACACCAAACATTATCAAACCCAAACTTTTTCAAAACATCCATTAATTTTTTTTTAATAGCATTATCATAAGCCTACTTGATATCCAAATTAATTGCCATACCTACTTCCTTAACTAACTTTAAAGAGTGAATAGCCTCATGCAATACTATAAATCCTTCATAAATAGATATTTCTAGGTCAAAATCACTTTCCTCCATCAAAATAATAGAGGGCAACACTTGCTTTAACAAATTAGCAATAACCATCCATATATATATATATATATAGTCTTAGGAGTGTAGGAGCCATGTGGAGTTTAACCGCCTCTTTGCAGAGTCTTCTATTTGTTATATATATACATATACATACATACTATTGGAAATATTCAAGACTATGCTAAGTTACTGAGAGGGGAGGGGTGAATCAATAACTTCTAAAACTTTTACAATTTCAACTCTTAATCCAACAATCCAATTAGCATTTAATCCATCACATATAATCTGATCTAATTGCATGCATAAGAAACTAAAAACATGAAAGCATTCATAACACTGTGACACAAAGATTTGGTGACCCAGAAACCTTCCAAATAGAAAGTCAAACTGGGGTGGGGATGATACCCACAAGCTTTAGTAATACAATATAAAGTTAGCCTGTTAAAGCTTACATTGATCACTTATGATGATCTGCCCTATTAGGAGTAATAAGGACTACTAGGTCCACCTTGTGAAAGGATTTACAAACATATAATGAAGTATACACTCGGTAAAAAGATTTACAAAAGACTGTTAGGTCTCCCTTGTTAAAGGATTTGATTGATCCACCTATTAGGATGAAATAGTAGATGATCTCTGATCTACAACTTGGTTTGCTGAATGAGATTTCTTTATGTACAAATCACCTTGTTGTGATAGATATGGCTTTGTTGCTCCTTATACTGTTGTAGCCTTTGTAATTCACTCTTTCTGCTCTTTTCTTATTACATTCAATTACATTGCATTTGCATTCACATATCTTCCATAATTGGATATGATACAATACATTACATATATACCAATCCAATTATATAAATTACAAAGTCGACCATAATACAAGTTTACAGAAATATTACAAAGTCGGCCCAAATGAAGACACTCAGGTTCTGAAGACTGACTCTATGAAGTTTTGATACTTAGCATCCATTATCAATGCTCGGCATTGTCATGCACTCGGTAGACATAGAAGCTTAGTCCATACTGATCACTTCCAAGTAGTCTTGAACTTAGTCTGCACTAGTGACTCAGTAGATACTATGAAACTTGTCATATAAACTGAATCACTTGTTTACCATGGCAAGACTTGGTAAACACTATCACCTCGAGCTTGATATAAACTGAGTCACTGGGTTAACACTAAGAAGCTTGATTAACACTAGACTTGCATCACATACACTGCAAACTCGGTGAACACTGCACAACTTGGTTTGCACTAGTAATCTCAGCATGCACTGAGATGCATGGTTTACACTATTGATCTTCACTATAACTATGACTGCTCGGTAACCACTGAGATTTGTCCGAAGGACTTGGTAGCAACTCTAGAACTCAGCAACAACTAAAATACATGGCAAACATGGCTAGTTTTACAATCAACTTGGTAGCTATATACAATCTGAATAAGTGTATATCACTAATAACAAACTTGACTGATATGTCAACAATCTCCTCCTTTAACATTAGTGACAAAAACACTTATTAGCCAAAACTAAATTCAAAAGATTTCCTAAACACCTTTATTCATCACCTTGTGATACTAGCTCGGTAGAGTTTCTTATTTTTGAGATTTTTCAAAATTTATTTTTGTAAGATATGTATCTGTACATGGTAAGGTTCTTTCATACAGTATACTATACAACTTCTTGCTATATACAACATATCTTTCTATACATAACTTTCTCCCCCATTAATTTTACAACTTATTGCATTTTTTCCCCCATAACATGTATCTTTCTCCCCATTTTTGAGATTAATGCCAAAGATTTATTCTATTTACATAGTAACACCAAGATGAGATAAAAAAATTGAATGTACCTTAAGAATGATTGCTAAAGTTTTATCCTAATTGTCTTGTAAGACCTTACATGTGTGAAGTGCAATTTGTACTTCTGTTGACAATTCTATCATATGGTCTGCAATGGAGAAGTTATTGTCATGGATGAGAGTTTTTAAATGTACAATGTGCTTCTGCAGTGCATCCATATTTGGAAGAATCATATTCTAAATATCCACCAATATAGATCTGATCCTTGCTTCTTCTCTAAGCAATTTTGCTTGCATATCTAACAAAAATCTTATCTTTTGGAAGTGTGCAGAGCTTGAACTAGGGTCAAGTTGCAATTGTTGAGCGCTTGACTTTAGATCTTCATCTATTTTGGATAATTTGTCCTTTATTTCCTTAGTAAACTCAGAAACATTACATAGCTTTCCAAAAAGTGATGACACATTTGAACAAGATGCTTCCAAAGATCCCAAAATTGTAGAAAGTTCTACTTGATAAATAGCTATTTGCTAAGCAATGTGCTCCAACACTTTATTATCAAACTTCTTTTCTACCTTATGTACTAGCTTATCCTATCCATTAGTATCTACATTAAATTTATGTACTACCTCTGCTAGCAAATACAAAATTGGTTGTGAAGAATCAACCTCAATACCTATGGCCTCTACCAAAATGTTCTTTGTATCCTTAATAATATTGAATTCCTTATCTCTTTCCTCTCTTAGTCTTTGCTATTTAGCCTTCTTCTGGAGGAGTTCAACAAATGATTGCATTTGGTCTGAAGTGAGCTTGGAAATGTCCCAATTTGGGATTACAATTTCCTCATCTAAATCAATTTCTTCCTCCATCTCTTTTCCTTTACCCAAAAATTGTGTGCTCAGTTGAGTCTTGGGCTCAACTATCCTTACACTTATTGTTTGTGTACCTAGAATAGAAATAATTGTAGACATGCTAGGACTTGTTGTGAAAACTACTACTGTACTTACTAAAGGAATATTAATAGAAATACTTGAAGAATCCAAAATTGATGTGTTCAAAATTATTGTACTCAAAAGTGGTGTAGCAAACTCAATTGAAGAAGGAAGAGTTTGCAGCTCAGTAGATGAATTGGAGGTCACTTTTGTCAATGATGTGCTGAGTTGAGTGGGAGAAAAGAGTGATTGGATGTTTGGATTAGCACTGGCAGTCACAATCAAACTTGTTGGGGTTGTCTCTACACTTGATGTTGTTGCTAGTTTTTTTGGAGAGTGACAAAGTGAGGCAATGATTTTTGTAGCTATCTTAACTAGATTAGTTTCCTCATCATTTTTCTTTGCTTCCTCAATAGCCTCTTGTCCTTATTCCTCTTCATCTTCCTCATTGTCAAAATGAGTTGCTTCTTCAATATTTTCCTCTTCATCTTTCTCCTTATCCTCATCATCATCATCATCTTTATCATCTACTAGAAAATCACTTGGTTTATGTAATAGATAGAAATTCTTCCAAATATTTATTGCATTCCTTACATGTTTAATATCTTTCATCAAAATTAGATAGGTATTAAATTTTAGAGTCAATTTTTCTTCATTTTTCTTTAGTGACTCTATTAATTTTGCATCTAATATGCTCAGTATTAGCTACCTCAAATTTTGCCCATATATGTCTTTGACAGTTTCCATGGAAAATTCCCATCTTGGCTTGATCTTCTCCAACAAATCATTAGGAATTTCAAAAAAAAGCTGGTTTGGTGAGTATTTCCATTTTCCCATCTTATCCATCACCATATCTTAAATCTGCTTCTACTCTTCCATTGTCCTGATTTCATACTTTAGTGATTTAAAGTTTGTTATTCCGGCTCCTACTTCTAGATCTTTTAATCTATCTTGGAAGGTGGGTGGAGGTTTTTTGAATATAATATCTCCTCCTTCCTTGTCAGATTTCTTCCTTGAGGATCTTCTTGTGAATACTGTAGTGGATGGCTTTTGTGGCTTGGTGATAATCACCTTGCCTTTCTTCCTTAATGGCTCTTCTTCCTCAAATTCAACCTCCTCCTCTACTTCCTCATCCTCACCTTTTTCCTCGGTCAACAAAAGGGTAAAGCTAGTTTTCAATTTTGTAATTCTCTTCTTTCCCTTGTTAATCGCCTGAGGGAACTTTATTTCAAGTTCAATCCTAGCTTTTGCTTCATTATATATACTGAAATATGTTGCCTTAGGATCAATTGGATCATTCACAAGTGCTTCAATGATATCTTTGGTTTTATCAATGTTAACCTCATAACCAAGAGGTTTTACTCATGCTATTCTAGGTTTAACTACATGGATGTACACTTTATCACTATCCACCATGAAACATACATCATCCTTATAATCTTCAACTAGTTTCTTGGGGATTTGATATTTATTTTTCATTTTCTCCTTGAAAACATCAAAATAATTATCCATAATACTATTATAGTTTTCACCCATTTCAACAATATACTCATTTATCTGATATAGCACAGGCACATCTTTTCTCCACACAACAGTGCCTTTTGAAGGGAAGAATTTCTGAACATAAAAGAATAGACAAGTTAACAAGGAACCAAACTTACACAAGTTATTCTTTGATGTCCTTATGCTTTCCATATTCTTGTTGAACTGTCTCAACAATAGCTCAGCAAGGTCAAAAGATAAGTTGTTCTTTACTACCTTGTATCCAAGCTTTACACAACACATTGTTCAACCTGTTAGAGTTTTTAATCTTATGTGCAATGATGTGAATACCAAACTTCAATTCCATATCTGTGACACTCCTAATTTTCATTCCTCTGTCATCCCATTCTACTATGTTTTTATTTTCAAGTGCAGCCTAACCTAGAGTTTTTGTTGTTTTGGCTTTAGCTAGCATTAGGAGACTAGTGATTCAATCAATCATCTTCTTTGTGATCAACACTGGTTGTTCCAACCACACCTACCCATTATGCACTTGATTGAGGATAAGCCTATTCCATTTAAATTGAAATTTATGGGGAATGTGAGGGATTTGAGTTAACCCTTTGGTTTTCAAGTGTTGGTGCTTGGGTTCTAAAACTCCATTCACACATAGCTTATCTAGGGCATCATCCATATCCAAAGTACCAATCTCTTGAATAAAAAATTTGAAATGAGTGCAAATATCATTGATCAAAAGTACCTTTGGAGGGATTTGTGACTACGCTCCACTTGGATCTAGGATTTCAGTGACTGTAATGGTGAGCTTGAAATATGGTGCCTTCCATTCAACTCCACAAACCAACATGTCTAAACCACAAGTAATCTTCTTGTTGTTGGATGCCATCTTCACTTGGTAGTGTGTGAGAGAATTCGAAAACTTTTGTTGTCAATTTGCTCAAATCGCTTGGATGCTCTTCAAAAATTTCACAATAAGAAATGACTTTGATTCCATGCCTTTTTGTCAAAAAAATTCCATAAATGCTCAGTATGAAAGGTAGGTTGATTGACATCATGTTGACAGACTATCATCCACTACTTTGCATTGAACACTCAAGAAAGTCTTTGTGACTTGGTAACCATATGCATCTTTATTACTCCCAACCTTGCTTGGTAAGTCTGTGACCCAACCTTACTTGGTAGAGAAGATAACTCGGTATACACTTGTACTTGGTGATCCCTTTGTATCTAGAATATAGATTTGGATCATTTTGTTCTTTTAATTTGGAACTGTTTTGGATGTCTTCTTTGATAGCATAGTTCCAGCTTCTCCTTTGAGAACCTAAGTAGAAATGGTAGAGTCATCTAATTCTTGAGTGACATGATCACCATTGCTTAGACTTGTATCCTCGGTAAAGTTTGGAACCCATTGATGTCTCATCTATCTTCAAATGTTATCAACTTTTACCTTTTTCTCATCTTTAATTCTACCAGTATTCATGTAGTTCTTGGCAAGATGACCAAGTTCTATACAAATGAAACATCTTTTGGTAGTATCTCTTTTTCTCAAATGATTCTTTACACAATTTATACCAGTGTGTCCAAATTCTCCACAATAATGACATATGCACCAGGTGTTGTAGTCCCAACTAAATATTGCTTTGACAATTTGTTCTTCTGGATTCAATATCTTGGTTTTTCATTTTGATGACTTGTGTCCATGTTTCTTACATCTGTGACATCTACCTTCAAACTTTGGTTTCTCTTTGCATTCATTAGCCTTATGACCATGTTGATTACAATTGTAGCACTTTCCATTGAATTTTGTTTTTCCATTGCTCCAAAAAAAATTTGATGTATGACCTATCTTACCACAGCGATTGCAAGTAGGTTTTTTATTCTTTTGAGCTTCTTGCTTCCTACTTTTCCTTTTTTTCTATAGAGATTTTGCTCATTCAATTGATTCATGCCTGCTTGTGATTTCATCATTATTTTATTAATTTGTCTTTCAAATTTTAGATCATTTTGCAATCTTTCATTGATTTTCCTTTCAGAGTTCAAATCATTTTGCAATCTTTCATTTTCAAATCTTAGTTTCATAATTTCCTAATTTTCATTAGAGAGCTGATCAATAAGGTCTGCTTATTGAAGGGATTGATTCTAGATTTCATTGTTCCTTCCATCTATCTCTTCTTTTATCTTGTTCTTTTGCTCCATGACTTCACATAGCCTTATTGACTGAATCTCTTGTTATCTTCTTAGTTTTCTTACTTCTTCTTGTAGGGAACCATTATTTTCTAGGAGGTCTTTGATTACTTCATTGGCATTATCTGAATTGCTTGAATGAAGGTCTTCAATTATTTCTTCAATGTAGAGATGATCATTCATTTGAATTGTAAGTTCTTTTATTCTTTTTAGGGATAGAGAGAGTTGCTCCTTTGCTTTCTTGAGTTGGGCAATAGCCATTTCCAAATCTAGCTTTTCATTGTCAATAGCCTTGTCAAGTCTAAATATCTCCATGGCCTTGATCTTTGCTCAAGTTGTTAAACTTTCTCTTGAGAACCATAATTCTCTAATACCAATTGTTAAAAATATTCAAGACTGTGCTAAGTTATTAAGAGGGGAGCGGTGAATCAATAACTTCTAAAACTTTTACAATTTCAACTCTTAATCCAATAATCCAATTTGCATTTAATCCATCACATATAATATGATCTAATTGCATGCATAAGAAATTGGAAACATGAAAGCATTCACAACATTGTGGCACAAAGATTTGGTGACCTAGAAACTTTCCAAATAGAAAGAAAAACTGGGGTGGGGATGATACCCACAAGCTTTAGTACTGCAGTATAAAATTAGCCTGTTAAAGCTTAAATTGATCACTTCTAATGGTCTACCCTGTTAGGAGCAATAAGGACTGCTAGGTCCACCTTGTGAAAGGATTTACAAACATACAATGAAGTATGCACTCAATAAAGAGATTTACATAAGACTGTTAGGTCTACCTTGTTAAAGAATTTGACTGATCCACCTATTAGGATGAAATAGTAAATGATCTTTGATCTACAACTTGGTTTGCTTAATGAGATTCCTTTATGTACAAATCATTTTGCTATGATAGATATGACTTTGTTGCTCCTTATACTATTGTAGCCTTTCTAATTCGTTCTTTATGCTCTCTTTTTATTACATTCGATTACATTGCATTCACATTCACATATCTTCCATACTTGGATATGATACAATACATTACATGTATACCAATCCAATTATACAAATTGTAAAGTTGGCCACAATACAAGTTTACACAAATATTATAAAGTTGGCCAAAATGAAGACACTCGGGTTCTGAAGACTGACTCTATGTAGTTCTAATACTTAGCATCCACTGTCAATGCTCGGCATCGTCATGCACTTGGTAGACGTAGAAGCTTGATCCATATTGATCACTTCCAAGTAGTCTTGAACTTGGTCTACACTAGTTACTCAGTAAATACTGTGAAACTCGTCATATAAACTAAATCATTGTTTACCATGACAAGACTTGGTAAACACTATCACAGTGAGCTTGGTATAAACTGAGTCACTTGGTTAACATTGAGAAGCTTGGTTAACACTAGACTTGCATCACATACACTATAAACTTGGTAAACATTGCATAGCTCAGTTTGCACTGGTAAACTTGACATGCACTGAGATGCATGGTTTACACTACTAATCTTTATAGTAACTGTAACTGCTTGGTAACCACTGAGATTTGTCCAAAGGACTTGGTAGCAACTGTAGAACTCGGCAATAATTGAAACACGTGGCAAACACTACTAGTTGTACAATAAGCTCGGTAGCTATATACAATCTGAATAAGTATATGTCACTAATAACAAAATTGACTAATATGTCAACAACATACGTGTGTGTGTGTGTGTGTGTGTGTGTGTGTGTGTGTGTGTGTGTGTGTGTGTGTGTGTGTGTGTGTAGCAACTATAGAACTCGGCAACAACTGAAACACTTAGCAAACACTATTAGTTGTACAATAAGCTCGGTAGCTATATACAATCTGAATAAGTGTATGTCACTAATAATAAACTTGACTGATATGTCAACAACATACATACATACATGTGTGTGTGTGTGTGTGTGTGTGTGTGTGTGTGTGTGTGTGTGTGTGTGTGTGTGTGTGTGTGTATTTATACACACACACACACACATATATATTTATACACACACACACACACACACACACACACATATATATATATATTTATACATATATATACATATGTATAAATACATGTATGTATATATGTATATATGTTTATGTATATATGTATATATGTATATATGTATATATATATATATATATATATATTTATACATATATATACATATGTATAAATACATGTATGTATATATGTATATATGTTTATGTATATATGTATATATGTTTATATATATATATATATATGTTTATATGTATATATATATATACATATATACATATATATATATATATATACATATATACATATATATATATATATACATATATACATATATATATATATATACATATATACATATATATATACATATATACATATATATATACATATACATATACATATATACATATATATATATATATATATATATGTATATATATATATATATATGTATATATATATATATATATACATGCATGCATGCATACATATATATATGTACGTATGCATGTATATATGTATGTATGTATATGTGTGTGTGTTTATATGTATGTGTGTGTGTGTGTGTCTATATATGTATATGTATATGTATATGTATGTATTGTATGTATGTATGTATGTATGTATGTATACATTAATATAGCATCTATTCTCAAGGAAAAAATATTGGGAACATATTGTAATCATCTAAAAATGGTCATCTAGACTATTAGCCCCTTTTCTCAACATTTTAACTAAATTAATTAATTAATTATCTTGGCCAAATTGCTAAAAAATTAATTAATTTGATTTTAACCTATAATTTGACTATTTTATCCTAAGGTCATATTTTATTAAAAGAACATGTCCCCTTTAATTAAATAAAAGACCTCGTTCTTCTAATCCACTCAATGTGCACACATAAAGTTCTTTTTTTTTCTATTTACAAATTAAAAGAAAAGGCTTTTGTCTCACATGAGAAGTCAACTTCTTTTCATTGGATGACTTGCTCTTATACATGGATCATGTCAAAAGTAAACCCCCACCCTTGATAGTCCACTTCCTTGATCTTGATCTCAATAGTTTGTCTACCTTTAAAAGAGAGATCTCTCCCCTTCTCAAAGGATCCATCTTCTTGAGTATTGTTATGGTGCAGTTTTCTTGATCAATTCTTGGAGATTTGTGGAGAACTTCTCTCTTTTTTTTGTCTAATTCCCTCATCACCATTGCATATTTAATTAGATTCATATAGTATAGCTTTTCCTTTTGCTATAGTTTAAATCACATAGTTTAAATAGCTTGGCTTAGTAACACACTCATTTTGATTAATCTAGTTGCATTCTACATATCATTCTAGCTTTAGTTCATTCTTGCATTACATTTTTGAGAGTTCTTTTGGACACTTGCATTCTTCCTCTTGTCTCAAGAACCTCCCATTGCATGGTTTACTAGCAAGGTTTGTGTCTCCAAGGCTCAGCTGAGAGCTATTCATATTGCTCAAAACACTCCTTTGCACTCCATTGATAGGGAGCTCTAAGCCAACATTCAAGTATTCCAATTCATGGGATCACTTGAATAGAAGGCTTTTGAGTGGTGCACATTTCTAGTGTATATTTTTGGCACCCACCATGGTGAAAACCTAAAAATAGGCAATACTTGATACCCTTACACCTATGTCTATCAGTCTCACTCCTTCACTCCACAAACACATTTCCTAGCTTGGAATTGTCTCTTGTCCTCATCTCGAGGGGAATAACTTATAAGCTTATCAGAATCTCCTTGTATGTTAGGGTCTCTTTGGAAACTCATGCAAAATAGTATTTTTCAACACTACCCCCTTGAGATTGAGTGTTTCTCAACACTTCTAAGATACTCTACCTACAGTCTAGGATGTTGCAATATTTCTCACTATTAGATTTGAGTCTTGAAGAAAATATCCATGTGACTTACACACACACAGACACACTTAGAAATTAAACTTGTTGAGCTATGATAAAATTTATCTTCTTTCTATGTTTTTAATTATGATTTCTTTGCTGAGTGTTCCCTCCCTAATAGTCTTTTGAGGATGTCATGGACTAGAAGACTAGGAGCATTGGGCATGTTTACTTGCATTCTGCTTGTGGGTATACTCTGTTAGTCTAAGGTGTTTAGAACATTCATGCTTGTTCTACTTGACACTTTGACTTACTACGTATCATCCTTGTCTATTTTTGCATGACTGCACTCAGGGGTTATCCTGGCACTTGTGCCTTGATATAGGTGCAATCTTGCTATACTAAACTTAGGAAATCTAACTACATTAGTCATCTTGACTTACATGTCTTTGATGCTTAGGATGGACTCTCACATTCCTATCTAACATATATCATTTTCATATCCTCATAGTTATACTAGTGATCATTGTATGATCTTATGATGTCCCTAAATAATGCTCCATGATGAAATTAGAGTCTAAATGTTTTGCATCCCTTGCAAGTAAACCATTTTTCATACTAGTTTGCATCATACACGCATTTCATTTCATTGCTTTCCTACCTAGCTCACGCCTAATCAATTTTTTCTTTTAATATTTGGGGTTTCTATTTAGATAATTAATGGACTATTTTTTGGAGTAATGTGAAATCATGGGGTGAAGGATGTTTAAGCAATAAGTTGTGCAACATTTTCCTCTTGAAAATGTATGTAACACTTGTATTTAGTAGTTTTTCTGCCATTTACCTTGATTTCCCTCCTCCCACAAAGTCTTTGCCATCACAAATTATAATTATCATGGACATATTAGTTAATTGCTTTCATCTTTCCTTCACTTTCTTCTTGATCATGTATTTTCATCTTATTGATCTTTCAATTTGCCTCTTTGTTATCCTATCATCAAAAGGGGTTAATCTAAAAAATCACATCTAATCCATCCAAGTATTACATTTTCAAAAGATTGGTCTATATCATAAGCATGAGATCTAAACTATCTAGGAAAGAGATCCATGAGCATATCAACATGAACAAAAATTGAGCACAAAACTAAAACATCACTTGCAAACATAAACTCAAAATATTGAAACATCCATATAAAACATCAAACACATGAGCATAAAGATGAGATAAATACACAAGTATATCAACCAAATCTAGTATCTCATATATAGCAAATGTGTCAAAGGTACATATACAATATGAGATCTAAAACCTAGATCTATGTCTCAAAATACATATGATGCAACAAAAATGCCACAAAGACATCATCCTAGACTACACCTAACTCTAGGACTGGCTTCTCCCCTCCTAGGATGGTGGAGATCATGGAGGTGGAGCCTATCTTTTATCTAGTGGTTGTACAACACCCTCTGATATGCCCACTCACTCTAAATAATTAGGCAACCCCTGTCCTAGCAACACCACACCTCTATATGTTGCATAGTAGGAAGCATCTTGTAATCCATGATGCTCTAATTCTTACCTAGCAAAATTCCTCTCCCTATGGAGCTCCTCCCCCATGCTTGCTCATTTATTAGCTTTTGATACTACACAACCAGGGCAATCCATGTTGTCTACAATTCTACCTCTAGGGCTTAAATCTTAGCATCTTGAGCATCCTCTTCCCTATCTCCCCCGGTAAGTTGTTCCCATCATGCCTCTTCCTACTCTACCTTCTGACCTCTCAATGGATACTCCTCCTCCTCTTCCTCATCACTCTCCTCCTCCCTCACGACCTAGGCTCCTGCCTGCCTCCTCCTAGCTCAAGAACTACTCTTGACCTCCATACACCTACCACCTCTACCTTTGCCTCCCCTACCATCTCCACCATCCCCTCCCTATCCTACTACCATAGGTGGTGCATTTGATCACATGAATCTCAGGAACAAATGACACTGCATCTCATATCAGTATGTTGGATCTGCTCTTGCATCTGCCACATCTAGGTGATAATCCCAAGGCTCTGGTATAAGTGTTGTAGTATCTCTTAGGGTTGTCTGATAATCTAGTATAGGCAACCAACCCTTCACCTCCTTGTCATGGAACTATGTGTAGGTGAAAGTCTCCATCAATATCACCTATTTTTGCCCAAATTGCCATCATATTTGATTGATAACAAAGTGCTCTACAATCTATGAATGTCTCCCAACTAATGGTCAACTGTAGCGCATGTACTCCAAATCCCACACATTGAACCATTTGTGACACTAACAAAATAGTCACCAAAAAATGAAGTTAGCTCATCAAAAATGCATCGTTACTAAGTCACATCCCCATTGTGACTATGTGGGATGAACCCTATGTATATGAAAATAAATGACTCGTTGTGTTCTCATAGTTGCACTCGTGATTGAATCACTGCAATATGCTCTCAAGCCCATATCTAGGCCAGCACTATACCACATGCCCAGGTCTACCTAGATCAGTAAACAATCTCGTGCAGCTCATGATACATGTCAGCTAAGATCGCAAGTCCCCAAGCCATCCTCTAGGGCCACCCAATCAAATTTGGCACCAATCTACCCCATCCTAGTGGGAAGCCCTTCTAGCCCCTATTGGTTACCAAAGCCTCAGCAACTAGTGAGAAAAGAAGGTAAGGTAGTTGATACTCATCTATGAACCTCTCCCAGCTCAAGTGATAGTCTGAGATAGTGACATCTTGGAATATCTATTGTACAACTAACCTCCTCGCTATCAGGGTCTGATCATAATAAACTTCTGGCATGCAAACCTCACATTAGTATGCCTTGTATGGATACCCAAAACTTAAAAACAAATAAGACACCAAACATAAATACTCACTGGATCTCCATGGCATGGAACATAAAGAATGTGATATACATCCTCCAAAGTGATCTAGTGGTCTCATCAACTAGCAAATGGAAGGTGTTGTGCTTGTTTTATCACCACTCAGCTAAAGCACTCAACAATGTGTGGTTCACCCATATATGGGGCATGTGTGTCACCCATATCAATTCCATGCTTGATATGGTAAACCTCTCTTCATCCTCTAGATGTTGAATGACGTACAACCCCACCACCTTGGGGGCTCTAATGAGAGGGATAGGAAAAAAATCTGCAAAATTAGGTGAAAAAAAAACATGAAAACATTAGTACCTATTATAAACACCATCTATTAAGCAAAATGATAGGAAATAGTGCTCAAACATGCAGGAAAAGCTCAAAAATAGACTATGTGATAACTTTTTTATTATAACCAGGTGAAACAATTTGCTGAACAAATCTTGTATGGTACTTTTTATACTACCTAGGTGATACTTTTTCTCAAGCAATATTTCGCACAAGTGCATGTGAGATTTTGGTGGGGTCAACACGATAAAGTTTCCTAAAGGCGTGTGATACTTTTTGCTTGACAAAAGTATTGTGTGATACTTCTTAAAGTATCCATGCGATACTTTTAAAGTATTGCACGATATTTTTTTCAAAAAACCCTAGAAACCTAATAAAAACATCCTAAAAGTGAAAAAAAAGTGAAAAATTTTGAAGACTATGGGGCCACATACTCAGGTGGCATGTTGTGCAACCAGTTACACACAAAATGGTGTGTGTACATTAGAATGCCTGCTAAAGCCATAATCTCTCTCCAAATTGCTCAAAAGCTCTCCAAAATCACAAAAGACAAATGAATTAAAAATGACTCTTGGACCCCTTATATAGTCTTCCGACCTCTTGACTCATTTTTCAAGTCCTTAGAATTCTATGAAAATTACACCCCTAGCTAATTTTGACATCTTGGATCCATTTTTAGGATCCAAATCTAAGTTCATCTTGATAGTCAAAATTGCATTTCAAAATTTTACCTTCTTCTATCCACAGTTAGTTGATCTTTTGAGTTCTAATCTTTAAATCTTCATTTCTCCATGCCTTCACCATTTCCACGCCTCATATCTACTTTAATTCACAACTTCCACTTCTAAATCATATTTCTAATTGATTTGACCTAATTTGCATACTTTATCCTCCTTGTTCAATTCTAGTCATATTGGGGCATCCTATCACTCCTTAATAGTCACTCTTCGGTTCTAATCTCATATCTGTCATCATGGACTTTACTATATCTAAATTTTCTAACATTTGGCTCATTTCTACATTCCCTTTACCCCATTTTTATTTTGATCTCGAGGGGGCATAAATAATTTATTAGTGCTCGCTACAACTATCTATTTCTTAGGAGCATACAATTGATCTTTTCATTTTATCTTGGTCTATCTACTTTGCTTGGTGTTAGTACTCTTCTTGAGTTCTGATATCATATCTTTCCTAGTACTATCACTATTAGGTTGTACATTGAAGACTTGCTATCTCTTTCTGCATTTCATTCTTCGAAATCGTATCTCTATCTATTGTTGCCTACTTGGCTTTTGTATTGTTTGACGTAATGTGTTCCTAGATCAATCACACATTAGTCAAAGAGGGGTAAATGTAATCACCTAAAAATGGTCATCTAGACTATTAGTCCCCTTTCTCAACATTTTGGCTTAAATAATTTAATTATTTGCCTATGCCAAATTGCTAAAAATCAACTAATTTGATTATAACCTAGTTTGACTATTTTATCCTAAGTCCATATTTTATTAGAAGAACATGTCTCCTTTTAATTAAATAAAAGACCTCATTCTTATAACCCACTCAATGTGCATACATAAAGTCCTTTTTCCTATTTACAAATAAAAAGAAAAGTCTTTTGTCTCACATGAGAAGTTAGCTCCTTTTCATTGGTTGACTTGCTCTTACACATGGATCATGTCAAAAGTCAACCCCCAACCTTGATTGTCCACTTCCTTGATCTTAATCTCAACTATTTGTCTACTTGTAAAAGAGAGATCTCTCCCCTTCTCAAAGGATCCATCTTCTTGATTATTGTTATGATGTAGGTTTCTTGATCGATTTCTTGGAGCTCTGTGGAGAACTTCTCATTTCTTGTCTAATTCTCTCATCACCATTGCATATTAACTTAGATTCATATAGTGTAAATTTTCCTTTTGCTATAGCTTAAATCACATAGTTTAACTAGTTGGCTTAGTAACACACTCATTTTGATTAATCTAGTTGCATTATGCATATCATTCTAGCTTTAGTTCATTTTTGCATTGCATGTTTGAGATTTCTTTTGGAAACTTGCATTCTTGCCCTTGTCTCAAGAACCTCCCATTGCATGGTTTACTAGAAAGCATTGTGTCTCTAAGGCTCAGGTGAGAGCTATTCATATTGTTCAAAACACTCCTTTGCACTCCATGGATAGGGAGCTTTAGGCTGATATTAAAGCATTCCAAATCACGAGATCACTTGAATAGAAGGGTTTAGAGTGGTGCACATTTCTAGTGTACACTTAATTCCTAAGAAACCATGCTTATACTAGAGCATCACAACCCTAGAGACTATAGCATTTTTTTAAAAATAAATCAATGTATTTAATGGATATGTATATGTATATGTGCATGTGTCTATGTGTCTATGTGTGTCTGCACATATATATACTATATATTAAATATATATATATATACACATATATGTATATATAAATAATATATACACATATGTATATGTATATATGTACATATATGTAGGAATACTATGAACTAATAATTCTATCAACAATCTATGATTGTTTCAAATCCCTTCCTGACATGTACATATATTGTAACATTATTTTAGAGATTGTGCAAAGGACAACAACCCTCAAGGTGGATGCAGATATCTTTTGATTTAGGGTCTTTTGGCCTTCTTTCAAGGAGCTTCAGGTTTGGATTTCTAAGCACTTAGAGCCTTATCTTACTAACTCTATCCAAATGTTTCCTTTGGTCAAAGGTTTCTTTATTGCTAGATTCGATAATGCAGATGATAGGAGGACCATTCTATGTGACCATTTCTTCACATGGGGGAACCGCTACCCTGTGATGATCAAACTATGGCACAAAGACTTCAACCCTACCACTAAATCTTTTAACAAAATTCCTATCTAGGTATGACTTCCTAACCTCCCTATTCATCTTTGGTATGATTCTATTCTTGAGTGAGTAAGTGAGGCTTTAGGAAATTTTGTAATGGTAGATTTGGAATTCTCTAATACATTGCACCTATGCTCAAATTCTTGTTGATAGTGATGCTTCCAAAGGCCTTCCGATAGAGATTAAACTATGTAGTCCTATTGGCTCTTGGATCTAGACTTTATATTATGAAGGTCTCTCATTCACATGTAAGATTTGCTTCAATAGAGGGCATGTTACGACTAAGTGTGAGAAAGTCAAATTTAAAAGCCGTCCTTATGGTGGAAGGGTGCTTTGATGCAACATTATAAAGTGACCAAGATGCTGATATATGTTGGAGAAGTTCCCTCTAAGGCTATTGTTGCTTGCTAGGATGGTGATACTATCCCTTCTCTTGATCATATATTAGTAATTGGTCCAAGTTAGAATAATTTTGTTCTTGTGGTGACTCTATTTGTGAAGTTGTTGGTGTTACTTTAGTTGTTCTTGCTTATCAGATTAATGTTTTTGGTTAGGTCCAACATGATGTTATTGAGCCTACTATTGGCTTTACTAGTATCGACCCTATTCTAAATGGTGCTAGGGTTAATGATAATGTTATCTCTTCTAATTTATCAACCTGGCATTCTGTGGCAACCAAGATTGAGGAGAGATGGATTATGGTTTAAGGCAAGCATTTAAAAAGGTTTCCATCCCATTCTTCTCCCAAAGCCCACAAGTTGGTGGTGAAGTGGAAATCATAATTTTGTTGTCCTCTTCTTTTTGTTGGGTGGTTAGTTTATTAAGGGCTTATTCTTTTCCCAACCACCAATCTATGTTGGTGTGGGTTACGAGTTGTTTGGCTCCCCCCTCTTTTTGACTCTAGTGTGTAAGGTTTATGCCCTACTTCTCTTTGAAGAGTGTATTGTATATCTTTTGGTTTGGTTTGCGGGTGGTCTGGCCATATTTTATGGACCGACCTATCCCAAGAAGAAAAAATGGCATTAGAATTCATATTATTAATAGCTGAGTTCATCACTTATATAATGGATGAGTTAATCTCGTCAACTAATCTTTTTGTTTTCTCCTCTTTATCCTAAAAACATATTCTATTATGCTCTTTCCAAACTTACCAAATCACTAAAGATGAGAATATTATCCATAGTTTAGACATTGTTGATTTCTTCCATTGAACTAGTCACCCCTTGAAAACATCTATCACTATATTGGGCATGTGTCCAACAAGATTCAATTTCATTTTAATAATATCTCAACAATACTAAGAAAACTCTTATTGAACTAAAAGATGATTCACATCCTCCACTTCCTTTTTGCACATCATGCATATAGTTGAACCAACAAAACCATATTTCTTTCTTCTTTCTCTAGTTAAAATTCTTCTCTAGATTGCTACCCACACAAAGGCTCCAACTTTCTCTAGACAATCTTTGTCCCAATGAAATTTATATGGCCAATCCATCTTTCATCTTCCTCGACCAACAATTTATCCCATGGTTTGCAAACTAATACCCACTTTTTCCAGCACACTGAATCAATCTATCTTGCCCTTTACATGTTGTCATAGACCTTTGAGGAAAAATACCTTCTATAATCTCTCAACGATCATTATTAAGACCAATGAAAGAAACATCCTTCCAACAAAATTGTTCTCCTGAAGGGGGAAAATGTAATTCCATATAATCTCTTACTCTCCCACCATATAAGTTTGTCATAATTTGTTTAAGATCATGCATATAATTCTGCTATGACAATACTAACCATCCATTCCAAGAATCCTCCTAGAAGAAAGCATCTTGACCATCTCTAATATACCATGATAAGTGATTGATCACTACCATCCTACATTCAACAATTAAATTCCATATTGTTGAACCTATAGGGGGATCTCTAATAGTTAAAAATCTCTTATCATAGACCGAATCTAAATATTTAGCTTTAAGAATTCTCACCCATACTTTAGAAGGCTTATAACATAGATATACCATGCCTATTTTGTTCCTAAGGCATAATTAATCAAATTCCACATATGAATATGCCCCCCCACCCATTCATTATAGTTCCATAAGTCATATCCCAAGAAACCAAAGGGATTTTATCATCCTCATTTGCCCCATTCCACAAAAAATTTCTCATCCTTTGCTCAATATATTTTAGAACTTTTATTAAGATCTTTAATCAGCTCATAGAGAAGATAGGGATCATAGAAAGAAATCCTACCAACATATGTCAATCCCAACTTTCTATTCTTTTGACACAACTATCAATCAAGTCTTTCCACATGTTTACTTTACTAGCTCCAGTGAATAACAAAATACCTAAATATTTGTTAGGAAGAGTACCAATCTTCATCCCAGGGATCTTGCAAATATGTTCTTGCACAGGTGGAGAGGTGTTGAAGAAAATAATTCCAGACTTCATCCAATTTATAAATTGTCCAAAGGCATCACTATATGCATCCAAGGTAATTTTAATTGTTAGTGTAAATAATTATTATTTACACTTTACTTAAGTTTACTTAGGATAAATGCATTGTTTTATTATTTATTAGGTTAGACACCTTAGAGTATGCGCACTCATACGAGTTGTCATGTTGACAACACATGAGTATACAACTCTAATTTAGCACATGGTGTCTACAGCACTAGAGTTTGTATAAACAACTGAGTTGTCCTGTAGACAATATAGTTGTTTGCACTATTATTTTAGCACATGTTTTCTACAACATAATTTTACATGCTACACCTTTGTAGGCTTATCCTCTCATCATCACAGTAATTCTTGTGCTTAATGGAGGATAACCCACACCTGGTGGACATGTGCCTAGTTGTAAGACTTATCATGTTGCTAACTCCTAGGCATTCTAGATGCATGATAGAGGATATATAGGCACCTCTAGTGTACTATACAATCAATTACAATGAATTGAATATCATATTATTATTCTGATCATACTCTATTGGTATTTTGTGCTAGCTATTGTGCTTCTTGGTCTTGGGTGAATTTTTCCCTAAGGAAAATTCCTACATGGTATCAGAGCCATAGGAGTGTCATTTCATAGCCATTGAAGACCGATCTTGCTTCACCTCTTTGAGGATAGCTCAACTCAGATCTAGAGAATCTGCAGATATTGGGAGCATCTAGAGCCAAAGTAGACCTCACCATTGCATTTAGAGCATTGATTTGGTGAAAATTGATTCTAAATTCACCTATGTTGGACCATAGTCAAATCTGAGGCAAAAAATTTTGCAAATCGGTACCCAAAGGCCCGATTTGCGAAATTGTTATGGTCATTTCAGATCTCTAAATTTAAATTTCAGATCTGCATATTTTATTATTTTAGTCTCTGCAATTTCTCTACAATATTTTTTGGATCTGCATATTTTGTTTGAATTTCTTTTGGCCATCAGGCCAGTAGGAGAGATTTTTTGCAGGTGAAGATTGGTGCTTGCTAGTGCAAATTAGATATTGGCATCATATTTAGAAGGTTTAAAAACCCCCCAAATCAACTTTTTTTAAACCAAAATTAGACATCTAAGGGGAAATCTAGAGTCATTTGATTTTTGGAGGTGCAACTCTGGCGATTCAGGAAAAGTAATTACAAAGGTGATTTTCAAACAACAATATCTCCCTCATACGGATTCCTTTTTGCGAGCAATTTTTTTGTTTTGGGGTAGAATTTCGTGATCTACACATTGGTGTAGGATGTTTAAGCTCTCTATTCCTAAATTTTTTTGCAAATCACATATCTTAATTTTTTCAACCTCAAATGCTTAGTATGGGCTCATCTGGACACATAATCAGGTTCTATTTTTTTTGAAAGTGTGTTATTTTTCATCTACTTTCTAGATCTGCAATCAAATTATAGGTTTGTGTGGATAGAAATACCACTTTCAGAAATAGGTCCTTTCTTTGCTTTGTATTGCTTCAAATTTGTTGTATTTCTAAGATACATTGTAAAGTTCCAGATTTGAACTAAAAAATAGGTTGTAAATAAAAAAATTAGAAGTCCACTAGGTCAAAATTGGCAAAGTGGCCCATTGTAATCACACTACCTATAAAGTGCCAAATTATACATTGGGGGGGGGGGGGGTGTTGGTTTGATTTATTATTGTTGCATTTTGGGGGGTGCATACATTAATTGATGTCATGGAGTTTTGTTTCACATGTCAGCGTAGAGTTAGACCCATGTTGACAAAAAGGAACTATCACAAGTGGAGTTCTTTAATCATTGATCATCTAAGAAGAGAGCATGAGGAATTATTTCCTTATTTATGTTCTAACAAACTGATCTCTTCAATTGAAGAATGACCACCTATTAACAGATTTTTGGACATCATTATATTCAGTATTAGTTTTGATTATTGGCATGTCATTAAAAAGCTCATTCACCTTATGATATTTGGATGGGTCTTTAGAAAGAATATGGAGATCCCATAGTTCCTCCTTTTCCAGAAGATATTTTATCTTTAGTTGCTTCAGTAATGGTTCCTCCAACTCCAAATGAGATCCCACCTCCTGATGCTCCTGTTGATTCTACTGATCTAGTTCCAGCCACAGATGCTCCTGATTCAGTGCAGTAGGACATATCGTGCCTTCCTACTTTAGCTTCATGGGATGACTTCTTTCCAAACAGTGTCAGGCTATTTGTGGAGTCTCACATTGATGATGTGGGAGACACCATTAATGACATTAATCTTCTCTTTGTTGAGGAGACTTCTTCACTCGTTGCGAGGGCACACTCTGACCCTCAACCACTTAATTATTCCAACATGATTGTGGTTTCTTTACAACAATTGGAGGAGGACTCTTTCACTTATGAGGAGACATATCAATCTATGGAGATTGTATTCCAATTTCCTCAGACATCATATTTTTTGAGGATTCTTCCTATTAGTTGGGGAGTGTTCTCTACTACACCTATGGCACTATTTCCTCCTACAAGGAAGACCATTATTCAACTTTCATGGTGCAACTTCTTCAATCATCAAGGAGCTTCTTTCATGGGTGTGCCTACATCATTAAGGGGAGATGACATTTCTTCTCTTCCTACATTTTCCTATCAAGATGCTTCATCATCTTCGGAGGTTGATTCAGTTTCATGTATGGACATGTTACCTTGTTTGCCACCTTATTTTGGGCATTCACCATATTGGTTTGTGGCATCTTTATTCGTCAAGGAATTATCAACATTTGAGTAGACTTCAAAGGCAACATCTACCACATACTACATTTGGATCCCTCTTCCATCTTCCTATCCACAGTGGGAAGCATACTTGCACCTATACTTGGTGTTTCTTCTTCCTAAAGGGATAAATGTTGTTTGTTGACATTGGATTTTCTTTTGTATTTAGACACTTATCATTATGAGATCCTTCACTAAGGGAGGGATTTCATTGACGGATTCTCTATTGTATATGCATGATGTATACCATAATGGGGGGGTCTTGATTACTCCATCCAAACATGCATCCTTCTTTCTTGTACTTTTCTCTATTTTTGGGGGAGGGTTTTTCCCATGAGGTTTTCCCTCTTTCTCCATTTGCAAAGAGATTTCATTGCATTGTGTGTTCATCATTGCATTTGTACATGGGTACCTTACATGGCCTAGTAGTCGAGACCCATTATGCATTTTTTCATAGCTTTTGTGAGCTTAAGTGCATTCCCCTAAGTTGCACTTAAGGGGGGGTGTTAGTGTAAATAATTATTATTTATACTTTACTTAAGTTTACTTAGGATAAATGCATTTTTTTATTATTTATTAGGTTAGACACCTTGGAGTATGCACACTCATACAAGTTGTCATGTTGACAACATAGGAGTACGCAACTCTAATTTAGCACATGGTGTCTACAACACTAGAGTTTGTATAAACAATTGAGTTGTCATGTAGACAACACAGTTGTTCACATTATTATTTTAGTACACGTTGTCCACAACATAATTGTACATGCTAAACCTTTGTAAGTTTATCCTCTCATCATCACACTAATTCCTATGCTTAATGGAGGATAACTCACACCTGGTAGACATGTGCCTGGCTGTAAGACTTATCATGTTGCTAACTCCTGGGCATTCTAGATGCATCATAGAGACCTTTATATGTAGGCACCTCTTGTGTACTATACAATTAATTACAATGAATTGAATATCATATTGTTATTTTGATCATACTATGTTGGTCTTTTGTGCTAGTTATTGTGCTTTTTGGTCTTGGGTGAATTTTGCCCTAAGGTAAATTCTTACATGGTATCAGAGCTATACAAAATTCTTACATTAATAATTCTATCTTCTTGAACAGAAACTTCCCCCATTAGATAACTATCATCAACAAATTGTGAATATGTCACCATATCAATGCCCTATCAACCTTAACCCCTTTCTAAGATCCATTGCATCCATTCCTTTTTATTGAATGAACTAAAGCTTCCACAAGAATAATAAACAAAAAAGGGGACATCAAATCACCTTGTCTAATACTTGCAGTATGTTGGAAATGGAAATGAGTAACTGAGAGAGGAGGGGTGAATTAGTTACTACAAAAAAAATCCTAGACCCTCAAGATGTCATCACAACTTTAAACTAAATCCTTGTTGAAACTCAGTTAACACTAATTATTCTATTGTTACTTAGTTAACACAGAGATAACTAGATCTTAAGATATTTAATGAGATTTAGCCTTTATTAACTTAGTTGTAGAAGTATAAAGGAAATAACATGAACACAAGAGACACCAAGATTTAACGTGGAAACCCAATTTGAGAAAACCACCAATTGCAACTAGTTACCATTTTCACTCTTCTAAAGTGAGCCATGTTAGGAGCCAACCCTATTAAAGGTTAAAAAACATGATGTTAGGTATGATCCTATTAGAGGACTTAATTCGCCCTTTTAGGAGTGGCCTTGTTAGAGGTCTTCAGACACTTCAATCTAGAAATACCACCTTGTTAAAGGATTTGCTAAATAGTTGTTAGGCTAACTCTTTTAGGAGATTTGATTCACTGTGTTGGTTATCAAAATCATTGGTTAGAAACTTATGAGCCTTTCATGCTCGATGTTGGGTATCTAACTAATTTTGGCCAACTTGATAGGATTGAATCAAATCCTCTACGCTTTTGGTTCCGCTGGACAAAGGCCTGTTTACCCAAATCCAAAACTCAGATGCAAGATGTATTATAGTGGATTATAACACAAAAATAAACTCCTCAACTGGAAAGTGTCAAGGAAATTACCTAGATTGTTATTAATAATTATTTATCTTCAAACTTTGATTACTTTAATAAGGTTTGTGTGTTTGTTGAAAAGAAAAAAGGGTTAAAATGAATTATTATTACAAATAAATTTCAATTTCCTTCAAAGAAAATGTTAAAAGATTGCCAGCACATTAGTTGAGAATTATGAATAGATTAATGATCAGTGCCAAATCTTAATGGGTAATAGAATCAAACGTATATTTCTTATATACAACTTAATGATATTGATGATATGATATATGTTACTAACTTAATTATTACAATGTCACGAATTATTACACCTTTGCATATTCAGATTAGTCTGTCATGATTTAACCTATATTTGGACACAACAGATACAAATAGAGGAAAGATTATATATCTTGCAATATTCGTATTTATCAAATTTGAAAAGCAATGAACAATTCAATACACTTATCAAAATATTAAATTATAAACATATAATCATCAAAATCATAAAGGACAAGTTATACACCTTCCAACTCTAAAACAAAATAAATTTCTTACTGATTTTATTGCTGGAGTAGTTCGTATTGAAGACTCTCAAAAATTTTTGGAGCTCTATCCAATACAACTCAACCACAAACAACTTTAAAGATTACGTTTAATAATCCTCGGCCCCCAACTGCTTTGCTCAATATTTCAACAATTTCTCCTTGAAGAGATTTGATAATGTGTATGCTCAAAAAAATATGAAGAAAATTCTCAATAATATATGTTGTCTCCAATTGTGTCTTTTGCTTTTTCCTATGCCTTACATTTATAGATGATGAAAGGGTGCTTGCTCGAATAGCACACCTTTTCATAGCACCTAATCATCATTTAACAAAAAACTGAAAAGTAATTGTAATTAACCACCGATAGGTTGCAATATCCCATGCTTAATTGATAACAAATTTGAAACTTTTAAAAAAGAAACCCAACAAGGAAAATCACTTTTCCTGCATCGAATTGGGAACGATGATACATGCTTTAATATTCCCTGAAATGAACCATAAGCTATATGTAGTGAACTGCAATATATTTCCTTCACATATCTGGATCAAATATGCTCAACATCCATATACAAAGAGAGCAATGAAAAAATAAAGAATCGCCCATCATACTGTATGACTATTTTCCACTCCAAAAATTTGGTTGATGCAGATTTCATCCTCTTTTATTTAACACCTGCACATGCCTCCAAACCATATTCACAAAAGGCCACTTTCGACTTCAAAAATTCACAACAGAGGGTGCAATTCTCTGCAATGAATCTTCTTCACATAGATCGTATCCTTCATCGTGCACCTATCACAGACATTTCAAATTCCATAAGTAAACTATAGTAATAATAATCTCATGGAAAAACTTACCGAAAAACCCTACGAAAGGTGCTTGAAGATTCAATATTTATGACATCTAAATTTTGATGGCTCCTCCATCACCATAACCTTGTGACTATGTTTTATTATGCCGCAAGGTGCAAATTGGTTTTGGCATAATATTCAACCACACATATATTAGGTACAATCATTTCAACATATGTTGCTTTATAGAATAATTTCAGCTAAATTTGGAACCTCAAACTCAAATCATAAGCATTCACAAAAAAACTAAATAAAAGATATGTAAGTAAAACAACTTTAATAGAATACTTGGTTTTTCTTATATATGATTTGGTTAAATAGGATTAAAACTTCATAGCTGATGAAAGTAAGCCACAAAAAATATTGCTGACTTCCTGAATGATCTTGAGTTCATAATAGGCAAAGATTGAGATCAATATGAGGCTCATCTTGTGGACTTGCAACATTGATCACTCCTTCCATGATGTCAATACTAAGATGCTTTGTTCTACGACTTTTCTCATGAATCTTATTCGTCAGATGAGCATTTTCCATTTTAAGGGATTTTTCCTTGACCTTTAGAGATCAAACATGCTCAAGTGACATTTTCTCCTTCTTTGCGTGTATTTTCCTTACTCCAAGATTAATTTTCCTCTCAAGATGTTGCAAGTTCTTGAAATTTAACAATTCTAAATCTTTGCCAATCATATGTTTGTACACTTTTTGCAATTGTAACATTCTTTTCTATAAATTCTCTAGTTCCAAACATAGTAACTCTACATTGTCTAATAGCTCTATAGTGCTTCCAGTAGAAGTAAAATATTTGTGATACTTATCGATCATTCTATTCATGATGAGATTTGGGAATTCCTAAACCTTCCTTGTCTACAAGAAAATGATGAGCCCTACTTCGGCATCACAGAGAATAGAGAGGTCATGCGCCTTCTTCAGCATTTTCCCCTTGCATTTTGAGAATGTAACCTTTCGATTTACAGGGTTTTCTATCTTCCTTAGATGCACCTTTCCCCTCACTATTCTCTTCTCACAAAGCAGGAGAGTGTCTTCACACAAACACCACTTCTTTTCCATTCTCTTTATAATAGTCAGAAGATGAAATATAAATCAATATCTTCTCATAGTCAAGTTTTTGATTGGCTGCTCCAAAAACACCATTGATGCCTTCTTTGTCAACATCAAGACATAGAACTGGTTCTAAATGAAATCTAACAGGTTTCATAGGTAATTTTGGATTCCTCATATCCAGCTAAAATGCTTAAGAATCCTTCTGATCCAAGATGATGAAATGCCTTAAGAGCCATGCACATTCTAATTCACAAGTGGCTACCCTGTTACGATTCAACATTGCAAAAATTAAATTAGCAAAGATCCAAATGGTGAATATGCATTTGTGGCATATGTTGTATGTTGGAACTCCTCTTATAAAATATGGAACTACTATTGCTAGTTCAATCTGATCTAGGTATACACGAACATACACCCATGCATAAAAACGAACTCTAGAATTTTGGGTTCCATCACACTGCTAGAATTATTAGAGAGCAACGATGACTTGACCTGATTGCTGATGCAACTGACTTTGCTAATTCAAATCTATGTTTTTTCTTGATTACTTGATCCTCCTTGATCACAATGTTATTTATAGCTCGGATACTCTGCCCTCTTACAAATATCCTTCCAAATTTGCTTCCTTAATTCATCTTTTTCCTTTTTTCACATTTTAATCCTCAACTTGACCTTTCATTTGTATGATTCACCTTGTTAAGCCAGCTTGAATACTCTTTTAATCAAACAATTATCATCCCTTAAGTCGGCTTGTATTAACCAATAAATTTATTAGACTTAATATGCTAACAGTCAGCTAATACATAATTGATAATCAGTTAACATAGAGGATTCCTTTATTTTTCAACTAATTTGGTTAGAATAGGGGTTTTGATGTTAACTGACACAACTCGGTTAGAAAAAACTTCATGTTGACTTTCCTTTGATGATTGACTGAACTTGATCAATACAAACTTAGCTTCATTAACCGATTGAGCTCGATTATTACTGTCTTTGAACTTGGTTATAACTAAATGCTTGATGCATACATGAAACTATCTTCAATGCCTAAGTGATCCCATCTATCACTGACTGCTCAGCAAAGGCTTTAGATTTTGTGTAACATCAAAAACAACATACAATTGAATAATTATTTTCAGCAATCTCCCTCTTTGGCATTGATGGCAACATAACATGTCATAGTACAAATAAATTCTTAGAGAAAAATAGAAGGATAATATACTTAGTTTCATTCTAATTCTCATCCATGAGAACTCCCTCTATTAGTGAGAACTCCCTTTGACATCAATCTCTCCCTCTAGAATGATTTTCTTTGACTTCTCTAATTTTTCTGACTACAACCTCTCCCTCTGACTTACTGATACAAAATTTCTCTACTATGACAAAAAAATTCCCTCTTTGACATGTCACGCCAAAGACAACATTCAATGGATTTTCCATGTACCTGATATACTAATTCATATGCAATATATTCTAACAATACTGCATCAAATTGACTGATCTTGACGGCTCAATTGATGCATCACTAATATGTGTTTAGTGAGCTTCAGATAGGGGAATGACCCCTAGCTTACCTCTTAGATACAAAAATCCATCCTTAGGTAATGACTTAGTGAATATGTCTACTTTTTTCTTTCTTTCTTACATATTCCAATCTCACCTCTTTGTCTTGCACTAATTCTCTCAAAAAATGATATTTTTATTGCAATGTGCTTTGTCTTGGTATGCATCATTGGATTCTTGGATATGTTAATTATACTAGTGTCATCATAGAAGATAACTATTGGATCCTTGATTTCTTCCTTTATACCTAACAATAGTTGTTTGAACCAAATGATGTTGGAACAATTGACTACTACTGCAACATATTTAGCTTACGTTGTAGACTAAGAGATGCAATTATGTTTCTTGCTTGTCCAAGACACTAGATCCTTTCCAAGAAAGAATGCTCCACCACTAGTGTTTTTCCTGTCATCAATACTTCCTGCCCAATCAGCATCACTGAAGGATTTTAATTCAAAGTTGTCTCCCTTCTTATACCACAAACCATAATCTTTAGTACCTTTTAGATACCTCATAATTCTTTTTATTTCCATCATATGAATTTCCTTTGTATTAGAAGAAAATCTTGTTGCTAATGCAATATCAAGTCTTGTCTGTACTACATACTAAATTTTTCCAATCATTAATCTCTATGTAGTCTAATCTACCTCTTCGAATCATCATTTTTGGAAATATTATGTGTAGTAGACATAGTTGTTCCAATTGGTATAAAATTTTCCATTCCAAATTTCTTCAATAAATCCTTGATGTACTTTGATTGAGTAATGTTGATGTCATCCTTCTTCTATTGTATTTTTAGGCTAACAAAGATTTTAATCTCTCCAAACATTGACATTTCAAATTCTTTACTCATTTCCTCATAAAAATATTTGCATAAGTCATCATGTGTAGTGATTAATATATCATCTACAAACATTTCTGCCATCAATATCTTCTTTTCTAGTTATTCCTTGATGTATAGCCTATAGTTGTTATTTGTCCTCTGAAAATCAATTCTTACTGGATAACTATGCAATCTTTCATACCAGGCTTTGGGGGCTTGTTTGAGACCGTATAAAGCTTTGTATAATCCACAAACCATATCCCTTTTGTTAAAATCTATGAAACCTTTAGGTTGCTTAATGTAGACTTCTTCTTCTAGGATTCCATTCATGAAAGCCGACTTTACATCCATCTGATATACTTCGAATCCTTATGTGCAACATAAGCAAGTAGTGTTCTAACACCTTCTAGTCTTGCAACAGGAGCAAATGTTTCTCCATAATCAATACCTTCTTCTTGAGCATAAGCTTTACATACTAACCTTGCCTTGTTCCTTGATACTTCTCCATTTTCATTCAACTTATTTCTAAATACCCATTTTGTGCCAATTACATTTTTTTCCTTGGGTCTAGGAACAAGAGTCCAAGTTTTGTTCCTTTCAATTTGTTCAATCTCTTCATTCATTGCCTTAATCCAACTTTCATTGTCTAATGCATCTTTAACAATTATAAGTTTAAACTCAATAAGCACACATGTACCTTATAGTTTATTCCTTGCCTTTGTGCCTTTTGACTAATCTCCAATGATTTTCTCGGGTGCATGATTCCTTTTGACATATATAGCAAGTACAAGTTCATTCTTTCTAGATTTTGGACTTGATTCACTCAGTTCACCATGCTCAAAATGATCTTTTGAATCATGCTTGGGTCCCACTATCTGTAACTTGGGTCCTTCAAACTATGACTTGAGTTCCACTGTCTGAAACTTAGGTCCTTTTGACTAAAACTTAGGTCCCTTAAACTATGACTTAGGTTGCACTAACTATAACTCAGGTTGAATTGGAGATTTAGGTGACTCGAGTGGTGGAGACTATTGATCTCTAATTGCATTTTCTTAAATTTTAGGTAATGTATCAGGTTTAATGTAGATAAAGTTTATGTACTTTTCAGGTTCTTTGCTGCTTTGTTCTTAACTCTTTTCTGCAAACTCATCAATTTTTACATGTGCACTTTCTATAACCTTGTGAGTAGTAAGATTCAAACATTTATATGCTTTCCTTTTGTTGGAGTATCCTAGGAATATGCCTTCATCATTTTCACATAAAAATTTATTTTCCTTGTTTCATTTAAGATATAATATTTGCTTTCAAATACTTTGAAATAATAGACATTAGGTTTATAGCCATACCATAATTCATAAGGTGTTTGATATGTATCTTTCTTCAATTGAACTCGGTTTAAGGTATGAAAAGTTGTATTGATTGCTTCCTTCTAGTATTTGATTGCAATATTTTTCTCTATCATCAATGTTCTTGAAAAATCCATAATGGATCTATTTCTTTTCTTTGCTATGTGATTTGCTAAGGTGTACCAGGTGTAGATACCTATCTTTTGATTCCTCTTTCATTGCAAAATTCATTGAATTTATTTGAGACGAATTCTCCTCCTCTATCTGACCTTAGACATTTGAGTTTCTTTCCTATTTCTTTCTCCACTCTATTTAGATACCACTTGAATTTTTGAAAGGCTTCATATTTATCTTTCAATTAAGTCACTGTCATTATCCTAGAATAATCATCAACAAATAAAATGAAATACTTATCTCCACGGCAACTTTCTATGCCAATAGGTCCACAAAGATTTGTATGAACTAGCTCCAAAACTTCTTTAGAATGATAATTCTTGCTTTTGAAGCTTGTCTTTTCCATCTTTCTAGTTTGATGATTTTGCACATGCTCATATCAGGTTTCCTTAGAGTTGGAATGCCTCTCACTCTTTTATTCTTGCTTGCGTTGACCAAGTTATCAAAATTCACATGACACAATCTTTAATGTCATAACCAACTTTCCTCTACTTGTGCTAGGAAACATGAAATTTCAGTTAGATCTAGATAGAATAGATTATCTTTTGTTTTATTTCCAATCTCAACTAGATTTCCTTTCCCATCCAATGACTTGGCCTTTCTATTCATGAATTCTACCTTGAATCTAATGTTGTTCAACTATGCCACACTAAGTAGATTGTGTTTTAGCCCTTCAACCTAGTATGCATTATCACATCTAAGTTCATTAGTTAATGCAATGCAACCTTTTCCCTTTACATAACATGGTTCATCATTTTCAAATATGAAGCTTCCACCATCATAGCATTCCAAGTGCTCAAATTTTGTTTTATCACCATTCATGTGGTGAGAACAACCACTATCTATGATCCATGTGTGATTCTTGCTAATATGAGAAATGAGGGTCATCTTATCATTTTCATCATCTAATTCATCTTTAATAGAAATGTAAACCATTTCATAATCATCACTACTATCGGAGTCTTTATCCATGTAACAAAATTTCTTACCTTTATCCTTGTAATCTTTGTAGCTTTTGAAATATTTCTTTCCTTTGTACTTGTTATACTTCTTTTATTCTTTGCCTTCTTTGTTTGGACACCTTGCAACAATGTGACCAACTTCTTCACAAGAAAAATAGATAAGGGACATTTTTCCTTTGTCTTTAGGGAATCTTCTTACAAGCATGGCTTCAATAGTTTCAAGGTCATCATCAAAATCATTGTCATCTTCACTGTCAAACTATTTGCCTTTAGATTTTCCACCTTTCTTTTTAAGTGATAGTTTAGCTTGAAATTCAAACTCAATGCTACTAGAGTTAGGAACATAGTTATCAAAGTTTTCTAACTCAAAGGTTGTCAACCTTCCCACTAGTGCATCCAAAGTTATATCATTTTTGGGATCACATCTCATTTCTTGAATAGTTGAAACTCTAATTGCATAAATAGGAAGAAGAGTTTTGAGTACCTTGTTGACCACTGTCACATCATCTATTTTCCCTCCTGAGGCTCTAGTTACACTCACACTTGCTTTTATTCTTTCACTGTATTGTGTAATGTTTTCATCTTCTCTCATATTCATTTGATCAAACTGACCTCTCAGACTTTTTACCTTCACTCTCCTCGCATTGTCATCTCCTCCATAGATATCTTTCAGCTTGATCCATATTTCATGAGCAATAGGAAAATCTTTGACTTCATCAAATTCAACATAATTGAGAGTAGAATGCCAATCATCATTATGTTGTGATTCTTCTTTTCCATAATTTGGTCCAGAGAAAAAAGGTCCAACAGGTGCCACATACTTGTTCTCCAGGTATTTTAGGCCTATGTATCCAATGGTTGCCAAATGCAGCTTCATGAGTTCCTACCATACTTGGAAGTTATCTCAGTTTGACTTAGGAATTTCCCTTCTATAAGACATCTTGATATTTAGCTTAAGTCCTTGATACCTTATCTACAAGCACAATAGCTCTAATACCAATTGTTGGAAATGGAAAGGAGTAACTAAGAGGGGAGGGGTGAATTAGTTACTACAAAAACAAATCCTAGACCCTTAAGATGTCAACACAACTTTAAACCAAATCTTTATTGAAACTCAATTAACACTAAATATTTTGTTGTTGTTTGGTTAATACAGAGATAACAAGATCTTAATATATTTAATGAGATTTAGCCTTTATTAACTTAGTTGTAGAAGCCTAAACGAAATAACATGAATACAAGAGACACCAAGATTTAACATGGAAACCCAATTTGGGAAACCACCAATTGCAACTAGTTATTGTTTTTCACTCTTTTGAAGTGAGCCTTGTTAGGAGCCAACCTTGTTAAAGGTTACAAAACATATTGTTAGGTGTGAACTTGTTAAAGAATTTAATTCACCCTATTAGGAGTGGCATTGTTAGAGGATTTGCTAAATAGCTATTAGGCTAACTCTTTTAGGAGATTCGATTCACTACTACAATTATTAGAGAGTAACAATGACTTGACCCGATTGTTGATGCAAATGGCTTTGTTGATTTAGATCTTTATTCTGGCTTAATTACTTGATCTTCCTTGATTATAATGTTCTTTGCAGCTCAATCAACTCAGATACTCTACCCTCTTACAACTATCCTTCCAAATTCAATTCCTTAATTCTTCTTCTTCTTCTTCTTTCACATTTCATTCCTCAACTTGACCTTTCATTTATATAATTCACCTTATCAAGTTGGCTTGCATACTCTTTTAATCAAACAATTACGATCCCTTAAGTCAGCTTGTATTAACCAATAAATTTATCTAACTTAATATGTTGATAGTCGACCAATATAGAATTGAGTACTCAGTTAACACAAAGGATCCCTTATTCTCTTACCAACTTGGTTAGAACAAGAGTTCTAATGTTAACCAACCCAACTCGGTTAGAATAAACTTCATGTTGACTTTCCTTTGATAGCTGACTAAACTTGGTCAATACTGAATTAGCTTCATTAACTGACTGAGCTTGGTCAATATTGTCTTTGAACTTGGTTATAAGTGAATGCTCGACGCATAGAGGAAATTACCTTCGATGTCTGAGTGAGCTTGACTATCACTAACTACTCAGTAAAGGCTTAAAATTTTATGTAACATCAAAGACAACAAACAATTGAATAATTGTTTTCAACATAGTCATCTCTAAAAAACCTTGAGGGATGTCATTAATCAAAATAGAGAATTGGGGAGTAGAGATGCAACTAAAGACCCAATCACACGAGACATTATCAAACCCAAACTTTTTCAAAACATCCATTAAATCTTTTTGAATAACATTATTATAATCCCACTTGATACCCAATTTAATCATCATATCTACTTCCTTAGCTAACTTTAAAGAGTGAATGGCCTCATGCACCACTATAAAATCCTTCATAAATAGATCTTCCCAAGGAAAAATCACTTTGTTCCATCAAAATAATAGAGGGAAACACTTGCTTTAAACAATTAGCAATAACTTTAGCAATAACCTTATAAATTGTGTTGCATAACGTCATTGGCCTAAATTCATCAAAAGATTCCTTTGCACCTTTCTTTGGGATAAGGGATGCAAATGTATTGTTGAAATATTTAAATATAAAGCCTCCCCTTCTTGATTCTTCAACAACATCACAAAGGTCCTTCCCAATAATCTATCATGCCTTTTGTAAAAATAGAGCAAGAAAACCATCAAGGCCTGGGGCCTTATCACAACTAGACTAGCAAAGGTCTCCTTAACCTCCTTCTTTCTTAGAGACAACCTTCCTCAACATTTTATTTTGATCATTCAAAATAACTTTGAAATTATATCTAGAAAGGATTCCTCTATGTTGTTATTCTCAACCTTTTTTGCAAATATAAAGGAGAAAAAAATGAACAACTTCATCATTAAGCTAATATGCCTTTGTCAAAACAATGCCTTGATGGGTCTTTATAGAGAATTTTTTATTCATAGACTATCTATCTTTAACTAAATTATGAAAAAATTGGTATTCCTATCACCTTCTCATAACCACAACTCCCTCAACTTTTGCCTCCAAAACTTCTTTATATTTTGAAACCTCGTTAGAAGCAAATTGCAATTCCTTTTCCTTCAAAAAAGTTGTCTCATCCATCCCACCTTTAATGACTTCCTTATTCAAATATGCTAATTCAAACTCCAATTTAAACTCTTCATCAAAGATAATTTTAAAAACTTCTTGATTCTATACTTTCATATTTTTCCCACTAAACCCTTTATGAGATTCATGAAGTTCTTCTCTCTTAACCATATTTTCTCAAACTAAAAAGGAGCTCTATCAGGTGAGGCATCATGATGAATCTTTAGACATATAGGAAAGTGATCTAAACCAAAGATAGGCATAATTTTAGCTTGACATAACCAATTGGTGTTAGACTAGTACCCACTCAAAAGAAAACAATCAAGTTTTTTAGCAATATTAGAAAAAATCCAACATGCAATTGGTCCAAGAGAAATCCCCATTCATAGCCACATCACATAGATCATTTGAAGAGGCAAAATCCACACAGTCCTTCTAACTTTGACTTAACCAACTGTTACGTTCAAATTTTTTTAGTCGGGGACAAGATAGCATTGAAGTCTCGTCTTGGCAACACCAAACTATCCTTGAGACTATATAGCTTTGTAGATAATAAAGTCCATAACTTTTTTTTTTAGAGCATGATTGCAAGAGCCATAAACATTTATGGCATAAAATTTGATCCTAAGTTGAAAGGATTGAACCTCTACTAGCTACCAATTACTACAAGAGTCAATAAGAACCACATTCACAATATACTCCTTCACAAAATACCCAACCAACTATATGCTCCATCAATATCCACCAAAGAAAAACCCCAATACCCAAAATTTCTTGCAAGCAAAAGCTTATCATCATCAATTAGTTTCAATTATTAAAGAAAGAGAAAATCTAGTTGTGCTTGATCAAGACACTATTGATCAAACAAAGTTTTCCAAGGGCATGACAACCCCTAAAATTCCATGCAAAGACTCTCATTTCTTCCAAGAAGAGGCTTGGTTTGATCAATTACCAACAATAGCAAGTTTTTCCAAAATAGATTTAGGGCCTCTGTTTTTTTACTCCTTAACATAGGGCGTTTGAACCCATGAGGGAGTTTGACTTATAGTCTAATTATCTGTTACATCTGATTGATCTTGAAGCCCAAAACCCTCCTCCTCATTACCTTCATCCTAGATTTCAAATTCTGAATGTGTATTCAAGCTATCACCACCACTGTCCTGTATACCATTCATTAAGCTTTCCAAATTCCTAATAAGGGAGATTTGAGTGACTTCATAGAACTCATCATCACCTATATCTTCCTCCAAAATGGGCTTTCATTATGAATATCTTGCCCAAAAAACTCATCCCCATTTTTCCCTAGCTTATAACTTCTATCTATTAAGGACTTACTATTCAAACCTAGGGTGATCCTTTTTTCCATCAAGTTTGGGAGAATGTGAGATAATCCTATTTGTCTATCCCAACCATTAGCCTTATTTGATCGATTATTTAAATACTCAGATCCCTCCCTTAAAAGTCCAAATTCCTCCTTTTCGGTAGGGTATCCCTAAACTGAGAATAAGGTGTTTCTTTAACAACTTGAGTCAAAATATTGCTACTTGAACTAGGCAGGAAATCCAACTCAACATCGTCAAACATTATCGATTTATTGTTGCAAGCACAAAAGTGTGCAACTACTGGTTTCATTTAAAATAAAAATTATTTATAATTTGATTTATAATATGAGAATATATATTTTTAAAATAAATTTATTATCAAGCACATATGGGCCTATCATTGCAAGCACAAAAGCATGCAACTGCCAGTTTAGAAATGTTTCTCATATTTTCAAATTTAAGTTGAATCATATGAATCAAACATTCTTTTCTAATAATTTTTTAAAATAATTTTCATTCCTTCTAATTTTACTTATTCATTCATTTTAGTGAAGGTCACAATGGTTGCAAAGGAAATGGATCATATCCAATTCAAAGAAATATGAACAAAATTTTGAATTGATAGTTGTACAATATGTGGAATATAAAGATGAAATAATTAGATTGAAATGTTGTGTCTCATAAATGTTTAATCTTGAAAGATTATTAAAATTGGTAAATTGAATTGCTTTATTGTATAAATTACAACGTTGATGTCTCCATTCTAAGCTCTTGTAAAATCATAATTTCTATCAACTAAAACATTCACAAAGACATGCAACTATTAGTAATATAGTTATTAGTACTTGTCGTAGGCTAAGTACTCTTGTGATACTTTTTGCATTTGTTTGTACTAGTTTAAATTTATATTTTTTAATTTAATTATCAATACATTGTGTGCAAGAATTTTAACTTAATAATTTCTATAAAATACTTTTATATGATTTGATTGGATGAATCATTTTAACTCTTATATGAGTGATATTTCATGGATTTAAGATTGTCTTTTTAGTAATGTTATTTATTAATATTTAATATTTTTTATATTTTAGTAAGTTAGTTTAGATGTTTATACTTTTAATATTATGTTTTTGACAAAAAAAAATTCATAGATTAACAACATATTATATATACATATACTAAGAAATACTATTATATATTATTATCTTCATAATATTATTATTTTGATATTATAGTAGTACATATGATATAATATAATATTCTACATAATAATTTATTAATTAAAATATTCTATTCTATATACTATAATAAATTTATTAAATGAAAACTAGATTTATACTAAAGACAATACTAAGCTATTTATATGATGCTTCTTAAGTTAACCAAAACTCTTTAGTTAGATTAGTTCTGCTCCTACCTTAGGGGGTGATCATGTGGGTCCCATAGGCTACTTTAGCCTCGTGGACTATCAGTAAAAACTATCATATCATATCATACACTACAATGATATGGTATTTTATAATAATAATTTGTAGTTGTACGTTTTTGTACATGCAACAATAAGCTGATATAAGTGATATATTTGATGGGGATGAAAAGGTGACATAATTAATAATGAAGTTTTGATCAAAGGAATATACTTCAACATGACATTACATATAATATTTTGAGTTCCAAAAAATCAAAATGAAAAAGAATAAAACTTTGAGAATACATGATTGAAAGTGAAATTGTAACTTTAACCCAACAAGCATGTCTAGATTTCGTGTGGATATTATTTCTAAAGACATTTGTAACAATTTTATTTTAGATTGACTATAAAAAATGTTATGAAATTTTGAGAGAAACTTAATTATTGAAAAATAACATATTATTAATAAGTTAAAATTTGCATATCCATGCCAATTCTTAGGGACTCTTGTTCTTATTTTGAAAGATGATCTATATATGTATACATATGCAAATAATGTTAAATTTGGTTCATTCCTGTACCCTTTGCCTATCCCTACACACACATGAATTTGACATATTTAGCCCAAACTTATCGACATAAGTATTGTAAATAGTTAGATATTATTTAATTAATTACACAAATATTCATACATCAACCCTAGTATAGTTCATATCCACCTAAATCAAGTAGTTTTTCCTCCTAGGGTCATTTTTGTGGCCATGAACTCAACCATCTAGCTGTAGACTTGACCACCATCTTGGCATTATTTAATTTTTTTATTACTCAACTCAACTTGATTATGTTGTTTCCTTGAGTTGATTAAGTACACATTTTTAAAAATGTGATGATATGTGTTAGTATTTATAACATTTAGTTAACTTCTATCATCCAAAGATCTTATCCTCTATATTTTATTCACACAATTTTACATTAAATCGCTTTATTTAATATTAAGCTTTCAATACAATTGCAAATTCTATTATCATTTTGATATTAAAAAGGAGTCAAGAAAGTGAATATAAGTTAGAAAAATAATAAAGAGATGCTCTATATTTAGTAGGTTCAAATCTAGATATAAAGAGAAAATCCAAAACCTAAACTTAGATTTGAAAATTTGACATCAAATAAAGTATAAATTCAATAGGTAGCGAGTGTCAGATGTACTTTCCACAAATGGTAAATCATGAGTTTAGGTTTATGTATAGAATTATGGTTAGACTATAGGTTTACAAAATTATTGGTATGATGGTTAAGGATAGGAATGTTTGTATTAGGGTTAGTAATTAAGGTTACAATTTAACAATAATGATTATGGATTACCATTAAGAGTTGGGGTTAGGGTTTAACATCTAGTATTTAGCAATATGGGTAGGAATAGGGTTAGTATAGGGGTTTACATAATTGTTAGAATTATGTTTAAGATTAGGGTTTGTATTAGTTTTAGTACTTGGGATAAGGGTATAATATTAGGATTATGATTTTTAAAACTATACTTTTGTTGGAATTCTTTAGAATAACTGAGCAGTGGGTGGGGGGTGTTGAATCAGTTATCTAAGGTCCAAATGTACAAATAAAAATTTTCAATGCTTAGTAGACCCATATCCATAAAATCTCGACATGCATGCATCCATTAGATCATACAATACTAAAACTTTGTAAGTTACTATTCTAGGTCAAAACAACTTTACATAAGTGTAAACATGAAACATAACAGATTCAATAACATATTTAACAGGTTACAATACACATTGTTAAATGTAACCTGGTTAAAGGATTTCAATCACCCTATTGGGAGTGAACCTTGTTAGAGGACTTTAGACCATTCACTTGGAATGTCACCCAGTTAAAGGATTTACAAATGACTTTTAGGTCAACCTTAATCCAAAGGATTTACCCTATACTATTACAATGATTAGAAAGTGATAGTAAGGCTTGATCTGACAACAAATTACAACTCACTTGCAGATTGCAGATCTATGTTTTAGTCCTCCATTCTACTTGGCTTTCACAGACTTCAGCTCTAATAGCTTGTTCACTCTTCAAGCATTCATACTCTTAAGCCTTCTTACTTTGCATGTCAATTGTAGTCTCTTATGTTTGGCCACTAAATGAAGCAATACCCTAGACTCCTTGTCTTCCTTAGGTTCTTGCACATGACAACCTTTGCTTCTAACCAGCTCTCTCTATATATAAAGAATCAAGATCTTTTTCTGCTTAACTACAATCATCCATTTTAGGGTTAGGAAGTATTAGGTAGGATACAATGAATCTACCCACTTTTCCACTTGGTTCTTCTAGAACATTATTTTACAATCTTCCTTGAATTTGCCTCAAAATGGTTTACCTTGAATTCTATGCCACCAACTCATCATAGTTATCTTCAACATGCAAGAAAATATAATAGTTAGCTTAGATTCATCAAATCTATAATTTAATATAAATACTGGCACTCCAAATCAACATGTTATCACTCGGCTTCTATATTGTTCTTTCACTTAACCAACACTAGTTCACTTGGAAAACACTAAAGTTTATTGGTGCTCAACATCAACTAAACTTTACTTGGCATATATTGATAATCACTTAGCTTGCATTATTTTTCATCTTTTCTTGGCACCTCTTATTTTTCACTCGGCTTCCACTGACTTCTAGTCAGCTTGCACTAATTGCTTGGCAAGGCTTGGCAAACACTTTTCATACTTGATTTTTTTCCAGTCTTAACTTGAGTAATCTTTTATTTCAGACTTTAAGTAGATAAGCAATGCACTATAGTATTAATGTCTTACTTGGTCTTAGGGCTTCTTTTACATACCAAATAACTCAACCTTTCTCTAGGTGCTATTGTTATCTCATCTTCTCAAATCCTCTCCATCAATCAAGTAAATGATAACTTTCAAACCAAAAAGTAATTGTCTCACCAACAAGTAGTAGGTTTGACATCATTAACAAAATATTGATTGTTCCATTACAAGTTCTTTACTTCAAAGCAATCTTATATCAACAATATCCCTGTTTGGCATTGATGACAAACCAATACCAACAACAACACCAAAAAGAAAATAGATCTTTGAAATTTCTCCCTCTATTAGTATAGTATATGTCCTTCCTCTGTGTAGGTTAATGTGAGCTTTTTCAAGTTCCTTTACTGCATCTTCTCCCTCTGAATTTTATCTCCTTAAGTACTTTCTTCCTCTTACTAGGTAGATGCACTTCTCCCTCAATAGGTAATTTCTCCCTCTTTGACAACAATGCCAAAGACTTGTCATCTCTATATGTAGATATAATCAATTTTAGAGTATCCCTCTGTCACCTTTCAAGTGACTATATCTCTTTTAATTCATCTTCTTCATTACTTTAGGTAGCTCCTAAAGTAATATCCACTGCATCAAGTTATAAAATACAACATTCAGCTTCAGTTGATGCAGGGCACTACTCATGCTTCTTAAGTAGCTTTGGATAGGGGTATCACCCCTAGTTTACCTCTTAGATACCCATGAAAATTCTTAGGTAAAGCTTTTTTGAAGATATCATCTATCTACCCTTTTGTATTCACATATTCCATCCTCACTTCTTTGTCTTGAACTAACACTAGTACAAAACCAACAATATATGATTAAATAAACAGCCAAAAATTGTAGATATATGACCAATTTTGATCATGTGACCATTGGTAGTTTATTTTTGGTCATTAATCCATAGCCAAATCTATGACTAAACTATTTTAATCATTAATTCGGTCATTGATTTGGTTGTTTATTATTGTTATGTGGTTGTTATCTGGTAGTTTATTTGATAATTTTGGTAGCATATTTGGTATTTGATTTAGTAGTATATTTGCTAGTATTGTGGGAAGTTTATTTGGTAGTTGATTTGTTGATTTGGTAGTATATATGGTAGTTGATTTGGTACTTTATTTGGTAGTATATCTAGTTGTATATTTGGTAGTTTAATTAGTAATTTATTTGGTAGTTTATTTGGAAGTATATCTAGTAATATATTTAGTAGTATAGTTCATAGTTTATTTGGTAGTTTATTTAATAATTGATTTGATAACTTATTTAATCATTACTTTAATCAATATTAGGGCATGATGGAATTGAACCACCATCCTCCTACTTGTAAAGAAGGTGCTCTTCCATTGAGCTAATACCCTTTAAAGAATAGTGATGTTATTAAATGCATAATATATATATATAAAGAAAATATTTTCATTGTTAGATTCATTAAATGTGACTTGTTGTCTGTATTATAATAAAGTTGTGGAACAAAAAAACAAAAAAATATTTGTACAATCAAGGGGAAAAAAAACTAATTCGAAAAGTTTTGGTTGACAATTTACTGTTGTTCCAAGTTCTTAAATTTTTTTAATGAGAGGAATTGGTTCATGTGTAATTTTATCTAATATATAACATTAATGTACTCACCTCTAAGAGAGAAACAAATATTTATGACTGTATAACAATAATTACCTCAAACAACTTAAATGTAGTGTTTTGAATTAAACTCCTTTAAGAATTTCATCATTATTTTCCACTATAGACTTTATAATTGATTAAAAGTTACTAAAAATCAATCAAAAACTTTCTTGAATGGTTTAATAAATTGACTGAAGCATTTTGTAGCCTAAACATCAATTGTAGTAATAGAAGCGGATTTTTATTGGCAGCTTCAACCCAAAAATTTGGTCCATACACTTGTTTCTTGATAAAGCCTCAGGGCACCATCATTTCTTCTTTGAGGTGCTCATTGTAAATGAATAACTAAATTACTTTAAATTAAGGAAACAATGTCCTAGTGTAGTTAAAAGTATCAAGTGTTATTGTGAGATATTATAGGTTGCAATCTATTTTCTATACTCACTACCAAATTATGAAGGGCAATGCTTATAAGGAATTAAATGATATATCACAAAAAAATCCAAATCATATTCATTATTCAAGATTTATAGATACAAAATCATATCAATCACAAGTACTGCAAAAATAGATAAATATTTTTCATGGGAATTTCCACATTTATCAATAAGTACCTCCACCTATCTTAGACACTTGCCATGAAAGATTGTGTACTCTTGGCTATAATGGAAAACATTTTTTCTCATCTTTAGATATTTCCATACATTCACTAACCCATGTCAGAATATTACAAAATCCATTATTACATACTGCTCTAAACCAAATCTATAAAGATGTTTTCAATCTTGTTTCAGGACTATAGATGCATCCAAATGTTACCTTGACCCCAATAAAATCTAATCATGGGTCAATATGACTTGATCTAGCTTGTTGTTACCAACTGACTCATGCACAAAATATTCAATTTTGCATGCTAAGATGGTGTAAAGTTTTCCCTTCCAACTGATTTCCATGGTAGCCACACAATTATGAGGATCTTATACAACAATTAAGATGCCAAATCCAAAATTTACATTTAAATTTTACATCAAGTGATGTTATCATTTGTGGAAAAAAAAAGTAGAAACTGATCAAACTCATGATTTTTAGGCAAGATCAAGAAAATGCTAGGCTGAATTATTTCTCTTAGATACTACATTCACAATCGATCAAGTTCTGAAACATGATATCAAACTCAAAAATATGCATTCAAGCATTACTATCTGTAGAATAGCTCATGTTTGTGTTCTTAGAAATTAGCAGAATAGCTCTTGTTTATGTTCTTAGAAACTTCTCTCAACAGAACATAAGCTTCGAGAAGCAAAACTCTAGCAAATAACATAATTTGCATCTGATAGTTAGCCAAGTGACATTATTTCTATCACACCCACATGAATCAAATGCTTCACCTCTCCCATATTTATCTTTTGTTGTCTTGAGATTTTAAGATTGTCTAGATGCTATAGGCTGCCCTTCCGAGATTTCAAAGGAGACTTTTGCATTAAAAAAATCCCAACTTTCAAGTACCACCCTCGTATCCAATGCCATCCCAGAAATAAAAATGACCATCCACTGCAATCTATTCTAAATGGCAGCAATATCTACTCCTCCACACATTTTTGTACTATCAAATGACCTCTGATAGAATGAGGGGAGGATGGGACTAAAAGCTAGCATAAAAAAATATGTAATGTAACAAAAAAAGGCACTCTATAAATTCTTGCTAAAACAGTAACACAATTCTATGCAGATTCAGACAAGGCAAAAACTTAGCAAGCTATGTCTGAGTTAGACTTGGTAAAAGAATGTGGCCAAGACTCCAATAAAGCTCAGAAATTTAGTGTAGGAGCACCTTGATCTCCTTACATTTTAATGTACTGGTCAATTTTTTTTTACCAAATTCAATTTAAACCACAATCTCAAAAACTATGAATAGTTGTAAAATTTGTTAAATGAAAAAGAAATAACACAATATTGCAAAATTAGGATCTTACATTATTGCACCACAAACATTAAAGGATAATGAGGAATCCAATAGTTAGGTAACAAAAAATTTGTAATTTCCCATCAAATTATTCTAAAGGGCCCAATTTGTTTCCAGAAAGACGTAGTCCTAAGAATGGAATAAAGAGCAAGAATCCTTATTGGTCCTCTAGCTATTGTTAGCCAAGACCATCTGTTATGTACAGATAGTTTCAAATGAAGGAATAATAAATGAATTTTAGTTTAATTTATTTATATCTTGATTTACTATTTCAATTGATATCACAAGCTGAGTTATAATCAATTTAGAAATTTTAATCGGTTCATGATCTAGGGGCAATGGTTTATGGATCCCGATTTCTTTTTAATGTTATTGGTTTGGGTTAATCTAATTGTTGAGTGAAAAAGCATGAATTGAGTTTCTTATTTACTATTTAATTCTAGTTCATTGGTTATTTAAATTCATGTGGTCGGGTATATGACAGTAATTTTAAATTGACTTGTTTTAAAAGATCCCAATAAGGAAATAATTGAATAAGATATTGGGCATAGTATCAAGAATCAGTTATTAATTACAATTCCCATTTCAAGGCATTAGTCAACATGAATCTTTAACCAGTTCATATAAATGCACTTATAATACCTTATATAAATTATATATTTATAATAATTGATATATACTTATAATACCTTCTATCATCCAAGTCAATTTGTTTAACTTAATTTAGTTAATGAAGTTATATAAAAGTCACTTTACATCCTTGTTTTTTTAATTTAATTTAATTAATGTAGATTTCAAAAACTCACATGACCACCTCCATGCACTCTAAGAATATGAAGAAGAAAAACAATGGCTTTTCCAGCTCCCACGCTACCTGGGTAGCTGAAATCCTCGGTTGTGGCAACGCCAAGGCTCTTACCTTGCTGTGATCGCAAATACACCTTAAAAAACAACAACAACAGGAGGCGCAGGGAAAGAGTGGTGCTAGAAGCAAAAAATTTGGTGGGTAGTTGATTGGGTAATTGTGCCACCTTTGGAGTTCAAATTGATGTGTATTGAGTTGTAAGAGATATGGTGAATTTATATTTAACGTATTGAATCTTTAACCGGTTCATAACAGTGATCAAGATTACTATGCAATTTAGTTTTCCTTGTATCACATTTAGAGGGGATTTGGAGTGGATGGATTACTTTAAGGAAATGATTTTGTCTTGATTTGGAGTGGTAGAAAATATGTCTTAGTGCAAAGATTGCAAAATTATTTTTAACCATTGGATTGCATTGCATTTTGGATATACTTTTTAGATAGTTGTAGCATGTGTAACTGGGAAGCACTGTATTACACATTTGCAATTAAAACAATAGTTATAGAGTTGTTGTCTTGAGCATTAATTGGAACTACTAATAACATGGACAGATTTAGGATTTGTACCCCGCATTATTGATTTCCCTCAATATGATCCAAAGAACTGATTTGCCCTTGCATTAAATTTGTTAATTGCTTCCATGAATTGTTTTTATCTATAGTGGAAGAAGGACCATATACATTGAAAACCACAAATGAAAGATCAAAATGATGAAATTCCAATAGTTTCCAATTAGTTCCTTTAGAAAGCACTTGTCCTGTGACTATTTTAGGATTCCATGAAGTTGCCAAGCCCCCTAAAGCACCAATACTCTGATTGTGAGCTACATGCCAATTAGACCATTTGTGAATTATTTTTAGGTAAATTTCATTTGACAGTTTTATTTCTTGTAATAAAATAATATCCGCTATGAGGAGTCAAGTTGTTGTTTGATTCTCCTCCTTTCATCAAAGGCATTTATGCTTCTGATATTCCAAGTAATCAACTTCATTGCAATGTCTCAATGATGCAAACTTTTCTTCAATGGTAGATTGAATACCAACTTCTATCTCCTCTTTAGTTTTAGAACATTTAGATTTCCTCTCTTTGATTTTAGGAACTTTATTAACCATTGTAACCATATTGCTTGAAGGAGACTGTGAAATAGACAATAAAATTGAAAAGTCAAAGTTCTCTTTTGAGCTGGGAAATGAAGTATCTTCCCTATCTATAAAATTTTGATGCTAAAAATATTCTTGAGCTTCTTCTTTGGATTTATTAATGAAAGAAGCACAATCCCCAAACACTTGTTTCTTAGCAATTTCATCAAACAACTGTGAACCAATAGATAAATTTAGTTCTCTTGCTAACTGATCGAGTTCATGTTCTGTTATCTGATATCTTCATGTTTAATCAGCTATCCAAAGATTATTGGGAGGCATGATGCCTGATAACCAATGGAGAAGAGGAGATTATCAAGTTTTGAAATAGATTTTCTCTATGCTGATTGGGGCAACTTAATGGGTGCCCAAACCATGCCCTTGGTTGATCCACTGAGGTCAAATCAAACTGTAGACTTATATTTCTGAATACTACAATGAATCTGGTCATATGCAAAGAAGAGATTAAATTTTGACCTGGTAATTTAAATCCCTTGCAATATTGTTGAACATGTCCTGCAACATGCTCAAAGGAGATGTATTCCCTAGAAAAATCTATTGTGTTATGTCCATGCAACAAGAAATTGGAGAACAGTCACTGCTCACACCAGGTTTTTGGGGGAAATGATCTACATCCATAGAGATACTCATAATTTCCTGCCTATTCTCCTCTAGAGATGAAGATGAACTAGAATTTTCCTCATATTTTGATGAAGTTATTCTACTCTAAACCTAATAAAATCTGCATTTATGTGGAAGTGAGGTGTGATCTAGACAAACTATGGCCAAGCTAGATGTAGTCCCTTGACATTGGTTGGTATAATGTCCCAAAAACTCTTCATGTTGCTCTATTGTATGAGAATTTTCAATGGATATTTGCTGAACCTAGACACCCCATTTTTACTGAATATGAAGATTAGTAGGAAAGGGCATTGTTATGTTCAAGAGAAGATAGACTCTAGATATCAAACTACTTTCTTTAAATGGAATGAGATCATGTTTTACAAAAATACCAAGTTTGTTAGAAAATTTCTCAATGAGATTTGGAACTTGATATTCTAGAGATAATAAGGGAAGAGAGATCTAAAGGGGCATAAAGGTACAAAAAATTGGCTCTAGTTTAAAATTGGGAACCCAAGAAAGAGTGAAAAGACATTAAACCTTGCAAAACCATCCTTTGGGTCTATGAACCACATCTTTATGAAGTTTAATCTCAAACAATATTATAAAAAATTTTGACCCATGGTCAAGAAAGAAAATATATTTCACACCCTTCTAGTGTTGCTTGGCCTGAGTATAAATATCAGAAAGTTGCAGGATGGAATCAAAGAACTTACCAAAAAGTGTTGTATCATGAAGAAAAGACACTTGCTCAAATAAGAAATCCTTAGGAAGTGTGATTTTGACTGAATGATCCCTTGTTCGTAGCTCATCTTGCACTCTAGAAATGTTAGTTGCAGATATCAGTTGACGTTGATCAAGATCAGAGCTCCTTAGATCAAGTAGTGCATCCTTAGCCCTCCATACTTTATGTATAATCGCATCAGAACAGGGTTGTGGAAGAGAACTTTCACAAATATCAAAGACTAGCTGTGGGTGCTTCCGAAGATGATTTCTAAACTTGGAATGCTTGTTCCAGCACCTTGGTCATTTGTTCCTATCTTCCCAAAAAGAAGGTCGATTAGATCTCTTGCCAAATCACAATGGTAAAGGGGAATCCAAGCAAGGGTCCAACAATAGTTTTTTTGAATGTGTTATGGGTTGTATGTTAATATGATTTGATATGTTAGGATGCTTGGATTGCTTTGGGCTTGTTTACCCTCTTTGATATAGCTATCTATTTTTCTTGCCCCTCCTGAGACATAGATATCCCTTGTTTGACATGGCGGACTTGAAATTCTGATTTAGTATCTCTATGATTCTGATGCTTTATTCTCATGTAACCATCTTTTGTTTGTGAAAAACCAAATCCCTGTTTATGTAGGACTCGACTTGAAATCTAAGTCTGAAATCTCAATTCATATGCAGACTTATTCTTCAGAAGCTAGAAACAGGGATTTACAAAAAATGGCTTGGCCAGCTAGACAAAGCTTTTCCTCTAAAAATATTTGTCAAATCTACAAATCCTCTTTTGCTATGGTGACCCATCGTATTCTTCTTAGCAAAGGCATATCTTTGAAACCCTACATCTTTTCTTCCCAAAAATGTTGGGTCTAGCGGTTGCTCCTCTAGATCTTCCCATGGTTTAGGGCTATAGATCTACTTATCTTTGTTACTCCATGAGGGTACAATCTTTCACTACCTCTTATTTTTTGTCCATGCCTTATCTACCCAGCATCCACCTTCAAAAACACATTGTGGCCTGCTTGGAACATTATAATATTAGATGCTTACAAATCTTGCTTCTATGAGATTATCTAAATCCTAAACTAGAAGATGCAAAACAAACATCCAAGGTGACTTCCTTCTTTTGCCTGCTCCATCACTTATGTCACTTTCTCAAGATGCGGTAAAGGAGGGCAAAACATTTTTTTCATACTGTGCAAATTCATCACCCTGGGATCTCCCTCTTCATTCAGGTAGGGTCTTAACCACCTGCATCCACCTCTGGCTCTCATCCGGCCATATCCATCATGGGAGAGGGATCGATCCCTAGTTTCAAACCAAAGGAAGATCCCTAGTTTCAAAACTAGCTCCATTTAATGTCAGCAATGTTACATCGAACGGGGTTTTTTGCAAGTATTTGTTTGTGTTCGACGACTTTAGGTGTTGAAGAAGCTAGAACGTCTTCAATTTTCTCATTTGTTAAAAGAAAATCAGGATATGGTTGGAAAACATCACGTTTCCACTGTTTGAATAACAACATTACTATTAAAGTGGTTTTAATTCAATAGAAGAGCTATTCAAAATTTTAATTAAAATTTTTTGTGTTGAAAATTATTTTAATGGTCATTGAATAGAAATTTTTCTACATAAAAATATAATAACAATTTAAGAGATATGCTATTGCTATGGGAAATGTTATTGCTATTAGATCATATGGGAAATGTTATTGATGCTATTGTTATCCCTATTGGTTACTCAAATAGCCATATTGCTGAAGCTACTGCTGCCCTTTATACCACTATTTTAGCTATTGAATTGGGGTATTCCAAATTATGGTTGGAACGTAATTCTCTGAACATTATTAATATCCTTAATAATAAAAATTCTATCTCATGGTCTATAGAGGCTATGGTTATGAAAATCAAAACCTTATTTCAAAATTTTGAAAAAGTGGTCATTTCCCATACTTATAGAGAAGCCAATAGGGTTGCTGATTGGATAGAAAATCATGCAGTTCAAACGGGGCAAAAGATGAGGTGGTTTGATGAATTAAACAAGCATGTGGATCTTAAAGCGATTATTAATTATGATGTTATTCATTCCAAAGTGGGAAAGATTTGCTTGGATTAGAAATTTAATGATTTGTGGGAGTGGCCTTATGACTGTCAGATTACCATCCTCGAGGAGGTACATTCATGTGAAGGTTATGTGTTCTCTGCATGTATCATCAAAAAGGTGACCTCAACATTGTGTCACAAAAAATAGTCTCACTTCAACCTCTCTACTATTGGTATCTGGGTGTCTCTGGTTTTTTGTTCACTCTGTAATATGGGGGGTGAACCGAGGAAGCAGGAGCCCAAAAAATGTGATGTTTGGAAGGCTAGGTAGGACGTTTGGAAGATTCTCCAAAAAGGGAAGGTGGTCAGCTACCTGGAGCAGTTCTATGGATTCAAACCCCATGTCACCTCTTCAAAAATTGGGTGGACGACAAAGTTACTTTACATGGAGTCTCTATAAAGCTTACTGAGGAATTCATTACCAAGGTCACTGGTCTCCCCATGAAAGGTATCAAATTCTCGAAGCAGACAAGTATTTCCAATGTGGCCTACAAAAAATCCTCGAAGACAAATGAAGAGGAGATGCAATTGGAGAAGAATGGAGACTTCTTTGATGTGCAACAGATTAAAGGTATTTGGCATGATGTGCTTGGTTGTATTCGTGAGTATTTTATCCTTGATGAAAGGAATAAAAGGGTGCACAAATTCCACTTTGTCTTTCTTAACCATTTTAGGTACAAGGACAAAATTTCCTTCCCTTTCTATTTGCAGTTTTCTTTGCTCCAAAGTTTGAATGCCCATAGAAAGAAAAAGTCTCAACCCATCTTACATGAAGGTCTGATTTTGCTCATTGAGGGTTTTTGTAAAAATAAATCCACTGCTTCGTCTCCTTCCATTGGCAAGCATAAGAATCCTAAACCCTTAAAAGGTAAAATTGAAGAGAATGTTAAAGAGAAAGTTAAGGCTAAACTGAAACCCTCCAGCTCTCAAAGACAAATTCTGGAAGAGGATACGAAGGTGGAGAGTACTGAAGGCTCAGATAAGGATGTCCCTGAGGAAGAGGAAGGGACGGATGCTGGGGAGTTTAGCTCTAACCTGGAAGGTTATCTGGATACGAAAGACAAAAATGAGGAAGGGAGAGAGGAAGATACTACTGAGAATAACTTGAAACAGAGAAAGTCTGATAATGAGGGTACTCATATTATGTCTGGGGGAGGTGATAAAGAGAAAGAAAATTTAATCGATGATCCAACCATTTTGAGTGAGGAGGAAAACATGGCGATAGCTTCCACTCCTATAAAGGAGACTAAGGGACAAGATAAGGAGGTGCTAAGTCAACATGTCCCTACGCAGTCTGGTGAGGAGGAGCCGTTGGATGAGGAAGTACAAATTGATAAAGTTGGCCACTTGCCACACACCACTGCTGATGACGCAGGTGACTCCCCGGAGAGGGAAACCAAACTTTCCTTCCTACACTCTGCCAAACAAAAAGTTGACTCTTTCCTTCAAGTCGACTCCTGAATTTATAATGAAATAATCGAGCTAAAGAAGAAAGTGGAAACCTTGCAACATAACCGGAGGCTGACTGGGCTATTATTCAACACATGGAGGTGCAAATGGGAGATATCTCAAAAAAACTTAAGGATTACGAGCAGAATCTTAGAATGCTTATCAAGGAAAGTAGAACAAAAATGGAGCAGGTAACTTCAAGCATCTGTGTTGCTGCGGCGACATTAGGCAAAAGAGCAAATGAAGGAACCATATCTTTAGAGGGCCCTAGCAAGAGGACAAGACAGAGTTCGAGGAAGAAAGCTTTGATTGTTGTTGCTTCTTTGGCTCCTAACTCCATCCAGGACATGACTAAGATTGGTAAGGAGGCTGTTAAGATGATTACAAAACTGCAATAGTTTCTTGGATCTTCTTTTCTGGTTGGGTTCCTGTTCAGGTCCTATTTGCTGGTTGTTACTTCTGGTTCCTGTGTTTGGTCCTATTTTTTGGCTTTTAGTTTTTAAACTGTACTATTGGTTCCAGGTCCTTGTAAAACCTGGGTACTTTATTTGGACTTTGTTAGTGGTTTCAGGTCCTTGTAAAACCTAATTTTGGTACTGCTTCTAGTAGGTTTAAGGACTCTTTCATGTTGGATGGCTTGTTTTCTCCTTTTTTGAGGATGTGAAAGGGTTTCGAGGTCCCTTCAAAACCTGTTTTTACCGTAATCTAAAACAATTTAAGAGATATGCTATTTTTCAAAATAATCATTTTAAAATATCAACAAAAATACAATAATCAATATTAAATAGATGTATAATGTATTTTTAATTATTTGTAAATATTATTATTATTATTAAATCAAATAAAACAAACTTTTAAAAGAACACAAATCTTATAAATGAGCAGACCTCCTCAAATTCTTTATGCTTCACCTATGTTGGCATCACCTAGATCCAATGAGTGCCAAGTGATCCATTTATTCTTATGAGAGATGGATTTCTATGAATCGACATAGGTAAATCCTTGTTGTAATATCATAATTTAACTTTCTGTGGAAAATATCTCTCACCTATCAATAGATTAGCTTAAGGGGCTTTCTAATGAATGGTTTATACGGCACAACGGTTGGTGAAGATTTTTAAAATGGAGTTGCAAGTAGACTAGTTTTAACCATGGACAAAACTATGTAGTTAAATGTGCTCAAGTTGCAGTAGTACTTGGATAGGTGACCTCATAAGAATTCCTAATGCTTTACCTTTGTGAACATCACCGAGATCCAATGAGTGCTAAGTGTTCCATTTATTCTCATGAGAGATGTATTTGTGTGAATAACTACTCATGAAACATGGGTCAATGAGTTTGACTCAAAAACTATGTAGTTAAATCCTAATATATAACATTATTATAATTTGACTTGCTATGGAGAATATCTCTTACTTATCAATTACTAAGCTTGAGGGGATTTCTAATTAATGGTTCAGAAGGCACAAAACTTGGTGGAGGTTTTGGAAATGGGGTTGCAAGAAGAGTGAGTTTAACCATGAAGGAAAATCCACAGTTAAGTGTCCTCAAAATGGAGCAATAGTGGGATGGGTGACCTCCCAAAAAGTCTCGATGCTTTACCTCTGTCAGCATCCCCTTGATCTAATGAGTGCTAAGTGTTCCATTTATTCTCATGAGAGATGGATTTGTGTGAATCACTACTCATAAAAAATGGGTAAATGAGTTTGACTCAAAAGCTCCACAATTAAAATCAAATAACGATATTACTATTTCTCTTCATGTGGAATTTATCTCTTATTTGACAATAATACTATCACAAACAAAATTTTATCATGTCAAATTTTAATAATCATTAACTAAATTGTTTGCTACATATCACTATAATAATATTTTAAGAGATATACTATTTTTCAGAATGACCATTTTAAAATATAATTTTAAAAAATCAATATTATAAGAATGTATAATGTAACTTTAAAAGAACTTAAATCAAATAAAAATAGATTTTTAAAAGAACTTAAATCATATACAATAATAGTATCACAAACAAAATTTTATCATCTCAAAGTAAAATGAAACAGAGTTATGAAATGACAAAAGTCACTAATGAGCACTATTAAAGAATCATTTGATGGTGCAATATTAAGACTACTACCTTTTTGAATTTACATTATCCTTATTTCATGATCAATAGATATTTAATTTGTCAAATATTTACCCCCATTTTAATTGTTGTGTAGATTATTATTCCTCTTTTTTATTCAAACTAGTCTCTCTGATGTTTCAAAAAGGATTTTTACTCTATTTGCATTCTTCTATAACTTTATTGCATGTCCTACTTTATATTAATATTATAATTAATTAATAGTTTTATTTTTAATTAAATTTAAAAAATCAACTAAATTTATTATAATTTTTACTTCAAAAAATAGATAGTCTATGATATTTATGTTTTACTTATATATTTCAAAAATATAATATCTCAGTATATTAATAGTTAAATGTATATTTAAAATTTTATTAACAATTTTTATCTATTTAATTTTTAAAAAATTATTATTTATTGTAATAATAATTATATTATAGGCAAGAGCCTACAACACAATGGTAAAATTGTGAGCCTCTTAATGAAGAAGTCTTGGGTTCAGATCTACTCACAATCACACTTAATAAATAATAATAATAAATTACAACACATAATAATTAATCTTGGCTTCGACCTCTTACCGATAATAAATAAATAAAATTATATTATAAAATATATAACATATAATAAAATGATTGGAGAATGCATTATATAATCTTTCAAAAAAAAAATTCTTATTTAATTTAATAATTATTATAGAATAACATATAATATATATTTAATGATCTTAGAATGTATTATTAAAATAACATGTTTATCTTTTTTGTTATATATCGCATTCCAAATAAACTCATTTTGACATTTCAAAATTAAATTTGATTAATCTTGATAGATAGTTTATTTCACAAACAAACTTATAAAACCTTTAAAATATAACTATTTCATATCATAATATTAGCCACTCTACATGCATTCAAACTTTTTAATGTCAAAGAAACATTCAATTCAACTTTTAAAAAAATCCAACTTTTATAGAGGACACAACTTATCTCATTTCTATCTTTTAATATAATTATAATATGTCTAAAAACTTTTTAAAAAACTAAAGCATGTAAATATCTTATTTCTATCTTTCAATATAATTTTACATAGTATAAAAGGTTGAAAATTTTAAAAAGAAAAATTAAAATTAATAAAAAGTTATTCTAAAATGTATTATTCTTAGTCATAGCGATGGTACTCCCCTTAAGCATTATATAAAAGATAGGAAAACATTATGCATGTCATTGCATCAAATGTGGCATTGAGCATTTGACTTGAATAAGTGCAAATATGTTTCACCATAGTCGGTGTCTTTCCTTTACTCTTGTTTTACATCACATGTGGTACAATTTCTATGTCATGTTGATGTGGTTGATCCATCACTGCCAACTTCAATTTGACATTCCTCTATTTTTATTGTATTAATGGATAACCACTACTAAGGGAAATGGATGATCATGAAAGGGAAATATTAAATGGATAGGACATTTGAGGAAGTTAACTAATAATGATGTATCTACAGAACAAAAACTTCATTACTGAACAATAAAAATTATTAAAAAGTAAAAAGAATAAGTTAATATGATAAAAAAATCATTAGTCATTCATTTAGTTATTTGTTTAGGTGACTAATTATAAGTGACCAATTATTTGGTCATTTTTTTAATCATTTACCTAGTCACTTATCCTTGTGTAACCTTGTGATTTTACCTGATGACCAAATTCGTTATCTATTTAGTTACTTATAAATTACAAAAAATTACTAGAATTTGATCAATTTTGGTCATGTGACTAAACTTGTTAGTGTTGTGACTAAAAGTTTTAGTCACGTGGTCATTTATTTGCCAAAATTCTACTAGTGTAACTATCTCAAGTAATGATACTTGATTGTAACATGCTTAGTCTTTGTGTGCATCACAAGGTTCTTTGATATATTTATAACACTTGTATTATCACAATAAAGTACCATAGGTTCAATGATTTTCTCCTTCATACCTTTGAGTAGCTATTTGATCCATACAATGTTTGTACAATTTACTATAGCAGCCATATATTCAGCTTCAGTAGTAGATTGAGATATGTAATTTTGTTTCTTGTTGGTCCAGGTGACCAATCTCTTTCCTAGGAAAAATGCTTTTCCACTTGTGCTCTTTTTGTCATCAATGTTTCCAACCCAATCAGCATCAGTATAGGCTCTCAACTGAAAATTTTCATTTTTCTTGTAGTATAGACCATAGTCTTCTAATCCTTTCAAATATCTCATTATTCTCTTAACAACCATCAAATGATTCTCCTTAGAATTAGCAAAGAATCTTGCAACTATCCCAATAGATAATGCAATGTTGGGTCTACTATACACTACATATTGCAATTTTCCATTCATAGACCTGTACAGTGTTTGATTCACATCAGCTGAATCATCATTCTTTGACAACTTGTATCCTATCACCATAGGTGTGCTAACTAGTTTGGAATCTTCTAGTCCAAAAATTTCAATATTTCCTTCACATACTTAGACTGAGCGATGTATATACCATATTTCATCTGATATACTTGCAAACCAACAAAGAACTTGATCTCTCCAAACATAGACATCTCAAATTATTTCTTCATTTCATTTGCAAATGCCTTACATAATCCATATTGACCTCCAAATATGATATCATCCACACAAAAAATTATCTAGTAAAATACCTTTACCTCCTTTTGTCTTCAAGTATAGATTGTTGTTATCATTAGTCTTCTCAAAACCAATCTTCACAAGATAATTGTGAAGCCTTTTACATCGTGCTATTAGGGGTTTTTTAAAACCATATAAAACTTTGTGTATTCTACATACCATGTTCTTGTTGTTAGTATCAACAAATCCTTTTGGTTGTTCCATATAAACCTCTTCTTCTAATATGCCATTAAAAAATGTTGACTTCACATCCATCTGATAAACTTTGAAACCTTTGTATGTAGAGTGAGGAAGAAAAGTTCTTATTCCTTCCAATCTTGCAATAGGGGCAAATGTTTCTCCATAGTCTATTCCTTCTTCTTGTACATACCCCCTACAAACTAATCTTGCCTTATTCCTTGTGACTTCACTATTTTCATCTAACTTATTTTTGTACACCCACTTGGTTCCAATCACATTCTTATCCTCTGGTTTGGGAACTAGAGTCCATATCTTATTCTTCTCAATATGCTCAATCTCTTCTTTCATGGCTTTAATCTAGTCCTCATTTTCTAAGACATCTTTCACTATCTTAGGCTCATGCATGCTCAACAAACATGTATCACTTTTTAGCCTGTTTCATGTCATTGGTCTAGCATCTTTATCTCCAATAATTTGTGTAGTAGGGTGATGTCTTTTGACATACTTTAACAATCTTGGTTCTACTCTACTTTCTTCATTAGGTTTGTCAACTTTTGAATCATTATGTACTTCTCTATCAGGTAGTTCAACATCTCTTTCATGTGTACTTATCTCAGAATTAGAATGTGCCTCAGCTTCTATCTGCAACTCGGCTCCTGACTATAACTTGAGTCCTGAATGAAACTCAACAACATCTTCATTAGCAAGAATAACTTCATAAAATTATAGAAAATATTTTTACTCCTCAGGTTCCTTCACAAGTTTAGCCCCATGTACCTTTGTATATTCATCAAACTTCACATTTGCACTTTTTGTAGCTTTGTTAGTGTTAGTATTTAAATACTTATAAGCTTTACTTCTTGTGGAATAGCAAGAGAATATACCTCCTTCACTTTTAACATCTAATTAACCATTCCTAAAATCGTTAAGAATGTAGCACTTGCTTCCAAATAACTTAAAATATTTTACATTGGGTGAGTATCCATACCATAATTCAAAAGGTGTTGAATGAGTACCTTTATTGACTTGCATATGGTTTAAGGTATAGATAGATGTACTTACAACCTCTTTCCAGTATTTCAAAGCAACATTCTTCTCCATCATGAGTGTCCTAGCACAATCCATTACAAATCTATTCCTCCTTTCAACAATCACATTTTGTGGAGGGGTCCTATGTTCAAATGTCTATCTTTTGATTCTTCTATCATTACATAACATCTCAAACTCATTTTATGTAAATTCTCCACCTATTTTAGATCTCAGACATTTCAAGATTTTTCTTGTCTCCTTCTCAACTCTAGCTAAGTATCACTTAAACATTTGGAAAGCATCATATTTCTGTTTCATAAATAAATCTGTCATCATCTTAGAATAATCATCAATAAAGAGGATAATTTACTTGTCACCTTTGTAGCTTTGCACATCAATTGGTTCACATAGATCAGTATGAACAATTTCTATTATTTCTTTGATGTGAGTCTTACTCATAAAACTATATTTTGCCACTTTGCCTAACTGGTATTGTTTGCAAATTATATTATCAGGTTTCTTCAATTTAGGCAAACCTTTGACTCTTTTCATGTTATTGATACTCACTAAGTTATCAAAGTTAACATGACATAATCTCTTGTGCCATAACCACACATCATCAAATCTTACAACAAGACAAGCAACATCATTCGTATCAAGATAAAATAAATTACCTCTAGTCTGACCACCTTTCCAAAGTAGTTTGTCATAGATCTTAGCTATCTTGTTCTCAAACTCAACTTTGCACCCTGATCTATTCAGTTGTGACACACTCAACAAATTATAGTTAAGTTGTTGATGGGGAGGATCTTGAACAAGGTTCTAGCCTCAACTACTAGAACTCACTTTAGGCTTTCTCCTAGCCTCTTAGGGTATTTATCCTATACCCTACTCCAAAGGAATCTTCTCTCTATTCCCTTATTACACTAATCCTCACCAATCAACTCAAAACTCTATTTCACCATGGGGTCTCCCTAGTGCTCTCATTGCACCGTTCTTGACAACTGGCTTCCAGGAGTGCATTCTTGGCTATATTGAATTCCAAGGCTTGTATTAGGTCTCATTCAATAGTTTTTAGGATCACTAAGTGAATTGGAGTATTGGGTTTCCAATCGATTTGAAGATTGCATAGTTAAGAGGGCTACCAAGACTAATAACAAAATTAGGCCTCCAAAACTGATTTTTGGCTTATATCTCCTCAAAACCTTAAGAAGTACTCAAAAAAATTTATGATTTGGATACCCTTTTGGCTCCCCTTGAATATTTTTCAGGTCTGCAACACCCAGGTCATCCGTACAAGGGATTTCCAAAAATATGTCTATTTACAAGGGTTTCTTGTTTGTATGAACAGGAATATAGAGAGTTCTTCCTTCCACCACTCAAATGGACTCTAAATGACTGAACTCCTGGAATTAACTTCCTTCAATCACCACTCTTTCCTTCCATGAATTTTTATTGCACCCAACACCCCATTCTATGCCCCTTTCAAACACTTATTTGCTGATTTCATTGCCTAGCCGGGTATGCAAACTCGCCTAGGGCCTCTTTGAAAAAACAACAAACCTCTGCAAAACAAGACAAAAATACATATTTACATTGTTTATATAGTCTAGTACTTGATTCCAAAAGGCCATCATGGTTCCACCATTGGAATTCAAGTTATAGAGATTTCTTTGCTGATTGTTGTGTACAGACCAGCGAACTGGCAACTTTAAAAAGATTTTTCAAACTAGTAATGAAACTGATAAAAAAAACTCATAATCTTTACCAAAGCATCTACATTCCATACACTATAAAATCACATGAAAACAGCAACCCTATCAATCCATTAAAGGTGTGGATGAAGGGTGAAATCAGAAAACTGTCATCAAAATGCTCAGTTTTCTCTTCATTCCAATGCCAAAATTCGTACAAAAGCATATGCCCACCCTCAAAATAACTTGGATTGGTCTTAAATACCTCTTACCCATGTGAATCAACAGATCCCATAGGTTTCCAACTGATTCTTGAAGCCCTTATAAAGTTTTAGCACTTTTTGTCAATGTTGTCAAGCAACTTTGCAAAGTTGCAAAGTTGCCAAGTGCAACTTTTGCACTATTGTGCATTTAATGGCTCCATGACCTAAAACATGGTTAAATGAACCTATTTCCATGTAATTACAACTTTTAACATATTTTCCATGTTTCCCATCCTCTTGGGGTCTTGGTTAGTGTTTGACCATTCTAGGCTCTAACAAGCAATTTAAGCAATTTTGTCAACATAGAAGCAACTTGGAAACTCAAACACAACAAAAACCTATTTACAAACACAACTCACACACTTGGGCCTTTATCCCATAGCCCTTATTCATGTGGTCTAGCCAAGACCACTACAAGCCAAAAACGATTTAGGAAACTTGGCATATTTCCTAGGTGCTCCTGCACCAGTTGTTCAACATAATAAGTATTATCACACATGATCTGTTATGTGAGTTTGATAGATCCTTTTCCTTTTATCAGACAGGGTGCATCATTACCAAACCTTACACTATTTCCATCATAATAATTTAGGGTAATGAACTTACTTTTATCTCCAGTCATGTGATGTGAACACCCACTATCAATGATCCATCTGTCACTCTTGTTCACATAAGACACCGATGCAGTTTCCTTATCTTTGTCAGAATCACTCTTCATTGCAACATACACCACTACATCATCATGGTCGTTAGATTCATCTTTGGTTTTCTCTTCTACAATGTAGCAAGACTTCTTGCCTTTGTCTTTGTAATCTTTATTGTCCTCATCTCTTTTACTTATGTATTTGTCTCTACTTCTATTGTTCTTCTCTAGACATCTAATAGCAATATGACTAACCTCATTGCAATTCAAACATATGATAGGTAGCTTACCTTTGAATTTTCCTTTGCCTCTATCAAATATCCTTGTTAGCAGTGCTTCAAGTTGTTCTATATCCTCCTCATTTGTATCACTATCACTAGAAACACATTTTACCTTTTCCTTCTTCTCTTTAGGTTCCTTTAATGATGATTTAGCTTTGAAAGTGGATTCAACATTCTTAGATTTGAAGTTATAAAAATTAGAGAGTTCAAAGGCAATGAGCCTACCTACCAAACCTTCAAGAGTTAGATTAGAACCTAGTATACATCTTAATTCTTGTATGGTATAAACTCTAATAGTATAGATGGGCATCGATATTCTTAATACTTTGCTTAATACAATATCATCATCTATCTTACCAGTGGCTCCTCTTATAACATTACTGTCTTTTATTTTAGAGCAATATTGAGCAACGTTCTCACCTTCTTGAACCCTCATATCATCGAACTTACATCTAAGACTTTCAGATTTGGCTCTCAAAACATTTGAATCTCCTCCATACATGGTGTGAAGAGCATCCCACATCTTCTTTGCAGTATCACAACCCTTGATGTCATCAAATTCAGAATAACCTAGGGTAAAGACAATCTCCAACATTGTCTGATTGTGTTCTTTCTTCTTTTTCAAATCATCAACAGTTATGGTTCCAACATGATTGATATGCTTAGTGATGATGGTAGATTATGCATGGTTTGCAAAACCTCCTAGGTGTGGCTTCATTAGATTTTTCCATATTGGGAAGTTCTCCGCATTGAGCTTGGGTGCCTTTCCTTTTGACATCTTGATCTTTTGCTTTTAGTACCTTCAAACTAGTCCTTTTAAGCACTATGGCACTCTGATACCAATTGTTGGAATTCTTTAGAATAATTAAGAGGGGGTGGGGGGGTGAATCAATTATCCAAGGGCTAGATGTATAAATAAAACTTTTCAATGCTTAGTAGACCCATATTCATAAAACCTTGTCATATATGCATCCATTAGATCATACAATACTAAAACTTTGTAGATTACTATCCTAGGTCAAAACAACTTTGCAAAAATGTAAATATGAAATATAACATAATTCAATAACACATTTGACACAAGGATTTTATGTGGAAACCCAATTTGAGAAAAAACACTAGTAACATGCTACTAATTCTCACTCTTTTGAAGTGATGCCTTGTGAAAGGCCAACTCTGTTAAATGTTACAATACACACTATTAAATGTGACCTGGCTAAAGGATTTCAATCACCTTGTTAGGAGTGAGCCTTATTAGAGGACTTTAGACCATTCACTTGGAACGTCATCTGGTTAAAGGATTTACAAATGATTGTTTGGTGAACCTTAATCCAAAGGATTTACCCTAGACTGACACAATGATTAGAAAGTAATAGTAAGGCTTGATCTAATAACAAATTAAAACTCACTTGCAGATTACAAGTCTTTGTTTTAGTCCTCCATTCTATTTGGCTTTCACACACTTAAGCTCTAATAACTTGTTCACCATTCAAGCATTCATACTCTTAAGCCTTCTTGCTTTGCATGCCAATTACATTCTCTTTTGTTCGGTCACTGAATGAAGCAATACCCTAGACTCCATGTCTTCCTTAGGTTCTCACATATGACAACCTTTTCTTTTGGCTAGCTCTCTCTATATATAGAGAATCAAGATCTTTTTTCACTTAATCACAATCGCCCATTTTAGGGTTAGGTAGGATACAATGAATCTACCCACTTTTCCATTTGGTTCCTCTAGAACTTTCTTCTACAATCTTCCCTAAATTTCCTTCAAAATAGTTTACCTTGAATTCCATGCCACCAACTCATCATATTTATCTTTCACATGCTTCACACAATTCAAGAAAACAAAATAATCGGCTCAGATTCGTCAAATCTACAATTCATCATAGATACCGACACTCAACATCAACATGTTGTCACTCAGATTCTCCATTGTTCTTTCACTCAGCCAACACTAGTTCACTCGACAAACACTAAAGTTCACTCAACAAACATTCACAAAGATATGCAACTACTAGTAATATTAGTTATTAGTATGTGTTGTAGGCTAAGTACTCTTGTGATACTTTTTGCATTTGTTTGTACTAGTTTAAATTTATATTTTTAAATTTAATTATCAATACATTATGTGCAAGAATTTTAACTTAATAATTTACATAAAATACTTTTCTATGTTTTGATTGGATGAATCATTTTAACTCTTATATGAGCAATATTTCATGGATTTAAGATTATCTTTGTAGTAATGTTTTAGATTATGGTAAAAACAGGTTTTGAAGGGAACCCAAAACCCTTTCACATCCTCAAAAAAGGAAAAAACAAGCCATCCAATAGGAAAGAGCCCAAAAACCTACTGAAAAGTAGAACCAAAATCAAGTTTTATAGGGACCTAAAACCACTAATAATGTCCAGCTAAAGTACCCAGGTTTTACGAGGACCTGGAATCGTCAGTACAAATTAAAACTAAAAGCCAGAAAATAGGACCAAACATAGGAACTAGAAGTAACATCCAGCAAACAGGAACCTGACCAGAAAAGAAGACCCAAGAAACTATTGCAGTTCTGTAATCATCTTCATAGCCTCCTTACCAATCTTAGCTATGTCTTGGATGGAGTTAGCAGCTGAAGAAGCAACATCAATCAAAGCTTTCTTCCTCAAACTCTGTCTTGTCCTCTTGCTTGGGCCATGTGAAGATATGGTTCCTTCATTAACTCTTTTGCCCAATGTTGCCGCAGCTGCACAAATGCTTGAGGTAACTTGCTCCATTTTTGTTCTACTTTCCCTGATGAGCACTCTAAGATTCTGCTAATAATCCTTTAGTTTTTTGGGGTATCTCCCATTTGCACCTCCATGTGTTGAATAATAGCCCGGTCAACCTCCTGGTTTTGTTGCAAGGTATCCACTTTCTTCTTTAGTCCCATTATTTCATTATATAACTAGGAGTCGACCTAAAGGAAAGAGTCAACTTTTTGTTTAGTAGAGTGAAGGAAGGAAAGTTTGGTTTCCCTCACTGGGGAGTCACCCGCGTCATCGGCAGTGGTGTGTGGTAAGAGGCCAACTTTATCAATATGAATCCCCCCATCCAACGACTCCTCCTCACCAGACTCTGCTTGAATATGGTGGCTCTGGCCCTCCTTATCATGTCCCTCAATCTCCTTGACAGGAGTGGAATCTTTCCCCATGTTTTCCTCCTCACTCAAAATGGCTAGATCATCAATTAAATTTTCTTTCTCTTTATCACCTCCCCCAGACGCGATGTGAGTATACTCATTATTAGACTTGCTCTGTTTCAAATTCACCTCAGTAGTATCTTCCTCTCTCCCTTCCTCATTTTTGTCTTTCGAATCCAGGTAACCATCTGGGTTAGAACTAAACTCCCCAGCATCCGTCTCCTCCTCCTCCTTAGGAGAATCCTTATCTGAGCCTTCAGTGCTCTCCACCTCTGTATCCTCTACCTCGATTTGTCTTCGAGAGCTGGAGGGTTTCAATTTAGCCTTAATTTTCTCTTTAGCACTCTCATCCGTTTTACCTTTTAAGGGTTTAGGACTCTTTTGCTTGCCAGTGGACAGAGACGAAGCAATGGATTTATTTTTACAAAAACCCTCAATGAGTAAAATTAGACCTTCATGTGATATGGGACGAGACTGTTTCTTTTTATGGGCATTCAAACTTTGGAGCAAAGAAAACTGCAAATAGAAAGGGAAGGAAATTTTGTCCTTGTACCTGAAATGGTTAAGGAAGACAAAGTGGAATTTGTGCACCCTTTTATTTCTTCCATCAAGGATGAAATACTCGCGAATACAACCAAGCACATCATGCCAAATACCTTTTATCTGTTGCACATCAAAGAAGTCGCCATTCTTTTCCAATTGCATCTCCTCTTCTTCTGTTTTCAGGAATTTTTTGTAGGCCACATTGGATATACTAGTCTGCTTCGAAAACTTGATACCTTTCATGGGGAGACCAGTGACCTCGGCAATGAATTCCTTCGTAAGCTTTACAGACACTCCATGTAAAGTAACTTTATCGTCCACCCAGTTTTTGAAGAAGGCAGTGGTGACATGGGGTTTGAATCCATGCAACTGCTCCAGGTAGCTAACCACCTTCCCTTTTTGGAGAATCTTCCAAACATCTTGCCTAGCCTTCCAATCATCACATTTTTTGGGTTCTTGTTTCCTCGGTTAACCTCCCATATTGCAGAGCAAACAAAAAACCAGAGACACCCAGATATTGATAGCAGAGAGGTAGAAGTAAGACCAGTTTTTTGTGACACGATATCGAGGATGCCTTTTTGAGGATACGTGCAGAGAACACATAGCCTTCACATGAATGTACCTCCTTGGGAATGGTAATCTGACAGTTGTAAAGCCACTCTCGCAAATCATAAAATTTCTAATCCAAGAAAATCTTTCCCTCTCTGAAATGAATAACATCATAATTAATAATTTCTTTAAGATCCACTTATTTGTTTAAGTCATTGAGCCACCTCATCTTTTGCCCCATTTGAACTGCGTGATTTGCTATCCAATTAGTGATCCCGTTGGCTTCTATATAAGTATGGGAGATGACCGCCTTTTCAAAATTTTGAAAAAAGGTTTTGATTTTCATAATCGTTGCCTCTATAGACCAAGAGATAGAATTTTTATTATTAAGAATATTTATAATATTCAGAGAATCACCTTCCAACCATAATTTGGAGTACCCCAAATCAACAGCTAAAATAGTGGTATAAAGGGCAATAGTAGCTTCATCAATATGACTATTCGAGTGACCAATAGGGATAGCAATAGCATCAATTACATTTCCCATATGATCTCTAAGAACACCTCCACATCCTACTCTTCCTGAGTTACCCTTAGCTGCTTCGTCAAAATTTCCTTTGATCCATCCACTAGGAGGAACAAGCCACTTTATAATCGATCTAGGATTATCAATTTTTAGCTTAGATCCTTGAGATCTTAAAGGGTAATCAAGTTGGAAGGTTTGAGAAGTCTCCCTCTGGGACATAAAATTCTCCTTGAAGGCTCTGATGATATTCTGACCAAGCACCCATCCTAGAAGATCTTTATTTCTGAATATCCTGTTATTTCTTTCTTTCCATATGCCCCACCAAAGGTGGGGGAGGGTTAGTTTCCAAAGAAATTGAGCATCAAGATCCTTTGAGGGGCATCTCCAACTCTTGAAAGAAAGATCCACATTGTTTTGATGAACCTACGTCATGCCCCAAAAATTCAATATCTCAGTCTAGACTTCCTGGGTATAAGAGCAACTTAAAAACATATGATCTCTATCTTCAAGACCCTTTCTGCATAAAGAACACATGTTAACCAAATTTATACCTCTTTTTTGCAAGTTATCAAGAGTTAGAATTTTGTTTTGGAGAAGAGTCCAAAAGAAAATGTTTATTTTGGGAATGAGACCCTTAATCCAAGTTTGAGACCAGAGAGGTTGATTACTCTTATCCTTAGGAACAAAGATAGAAGAGACTTTAAATTTCCCACTAGGATCTGCATACCAGACAATCTCATCCTCTAGATAAGCGTAAAGAGAAACAACATTAAGGGATAATTGGATATTACTGAAGCCATGACTGACATCAGTTAAATTCACCCATGAATCATTCTGCCAGTAATGACAAACAAGAAGGCCAAATCTCTGCTTGCATCTATCAATTAAGGCCTTGTCATTAAAATCTTCAATCAAAGGGTGGTCCATAAGCCAGATATCTTCCCAAAATTTCACTTTAAGTCCATTACCAATTTTCTAGGGACCTTCTTTTTTAAAAAAGTTTTCTTGGTCCCCTGAACAGCTCCCCATATGGAGGAAGAGTGAATAACATCAGGAGATTCGAGGAAATCTGGAAGGGAATAAGTGTTGAAGAGATACTTATGTTTCCAAATGGAACTCCACTCTTTATTGTCATGGTACACTCTCCACCCCTGTTTGGCAAGAAGGGCTTTATTCAAACTACTAATTTTCTGAATTCCTAAACCCCCTTCACTGCGAGGTTTACAAACTTGATCCCAAGCAATTAAAGGCATTCTCCTTTTATCCTCTAAGCCAGTCCATAAGAAGTTTCTTTGAATTTTATCAATTGACTCAGCAAAGTTATTATTGAGCCAATCTTTTTAGTAATTTTATTACTGAGCCAATCTTTTTAGTAATGTTATTTATTAATATTTAATATTTTTATATTTTAGTAAGTTAGTTTAGATGTTTATACTTTTAATATTATTTTTTCATAGATTAACAACATATTATATATACCTATATTAAGAAATACTTTTATATATTATTGTCTTCACAATATTATTATTTTGATATTATAATAGTACATATGATATAATATACTATTGTATATAATATTTTATTAACCAAAATATTCTATATATTATAATAAATTTATTAAATAAAAAATAGATTTATACTAAAGACAATACTAAACTAAAGCTATTTATGTGATGCTTCTTAAGTTAACCAAAACTCTCCAGTTAGATTAGTTTCACTCCTACCTTAGCGGGGTGATCGTGTGGGTCCCATAAACTCTTTAGCCTCGTGGACCATCATTAAAAGTTATCATATCATATCATACACTACAACGATATGATATTTTATAATAACAACTAGCAGTTGCATGCTTTTTGTGCTTGCAACGATAAGCCGATAGGTCCTCGATAATAAAATTATTTTTAAAAATATAATCTTATGTGAACAAATTAAATTATTAATAATTTTCAATTTAAATAACATAATATTTACTAAAATCTTTTAAATAGATTAATAAATATTATTTATTTAAATTCAATTTATCAAATATGAAAAAAAACCCCATCAAAAAATCTATTATGAAAAATTAATAAGAGAAATATAAAAAAATAATATGAAAAAATAACATCTTCTAATGAATGGTTCGTAAGGCATAACACTTGGTGAAGGTTACAACCTTTGGGTTCAACCATGGAGGTAACTTTGTAGTTAAGCGTTCTCAAGTTGGAGTAGTACTAGGATGGGTGACCTCCCGGGAAGTCCTAGTTTTTCACCCCTGTGAGCATCACCTAGATCCAATGAGTGCTAAGGGTTTTCCATTTATTCTCATGAGAGATGGATTCGTGTTGAACCATTACTCATGAAACATGGGTCAATGAGTTTGACTCAAAAATCACATAGTTAAATCGTGATAGCAATATCACAATTTGACTTGCTGTGGAAATTATCTCCTATTTATCAATTAATGAGCTTAAGGGGCTTTCTAATGAATGGTTCATAAGGCACAACACTTGGTGAAGGTTTTGCAAATGGGGTTGCAAGCTTTGGGTTTAACCATGGAGGAAACTCCATAGTTAAGCGAGTTTAGGTTGGAGTAGTATTGGGATTGGTGACCTCCCGAGAAGTCTTGGTGCTTCACCCCTCTGAGCATCACCTAGATCCAATGAGTGCTAAGTGTTCCATTTATTCTGTAGTGCCTGCCCCTAAGTCGCATTTCTGTCATCATTGCCAAACTCTTTTAGGCCAATTTATGTTTGATGATTAGTATTATTATTTTAGAGATTATCAGATGTTGTTTTACACTCAATTTATTATATGATGAGATGACTTGGTACTCTATATTTCATGCATGTATGATGATTATTCAATGTTTTCAATTATCAATGATGATTAGTTATATGGTTTATTATCACACATGCTTTCTTATGGATACTTACCCCATACTGCATGTGTATGGTGTGCGTGTTTGTTTTCTTTATGTATGGTGTTTCTGATGTGGTTAAGGAAGGGAGTCGTAGTCACTTGCTAGTCGAGATCTACACGATGCACCACTTCCTGCCATTGTCTGTTTAGCTTAGAATATTGTGTCTGTACATGCGTGAATTTTATGCAGGTTGCAGGTACCGGGTATCGACTTCCCTAAATTGCCAGGATGAGCGTACCCTATCGCATTATCTCAATGGTAAGAGAGGGGAGATAAACTCTTAAGTCCAAATCCTAAACCCTTTAGCCAATTGTTCTAATTGATAATTAGGACAAGTATCTGAGTTAAGTACCCTCCGAATGCATCAAATGATGTTATTTCATGATTATAACCCTTTTTGTTTGATTTAGTATGTGTTCTTCTATGATGGGTTTTCATATGTTGCTTTATGCGTCCTTGATGTATTTTCTATTAATTAAGTTTAATTAAAAGGATTAATTAATGATTTAATTTAATAGAAAATTATTATGATATTTTAATATTTAATTATATTTAATTAATTGAGAAATTAATTAAATAAAAAGTATTAAATTTGGAAATAAAAGTTTTAAGTATAATTTTAGAATGTGATAATATTTATTTAATTTAATAATAATATATATTTAGAGTTCATTTTTAAATAAATGCTAAATATTATTATTAATTGAATTAATAAATATTTTATCAATTAAAGTTTCTTAAATAAATTAAAAGTGGAAAAGATATTAAATTATTAAAGGTTTCTAGATCGCATGATCTAAGCATGAGTTTAAATATAAAAGAAATTAATTAAAATGATTAATTAATGATTTAATTTAATATAAGATTATTATGACATTTTAATATTTAATTATTATTTTTATTTAAATTGAGAAATTAATTAAATGAAAGGAATTAAATTTGGAGATAAAAGCTTTAAGTCTAAATTTAGAACCTGATAATATTTAGTTAATTTAATAATAATATATTTAGAGTTCACTTTTAAATAAATGCTAAATATTATTATTATTTGAGTTAATAAATATTTTTATCAATTTAGTTTCTAAAATAATTTAAAAAGTGAAAATATAATTATTTAATAAAAGATTCTAGTTCGCGTGACTTATGCATAAGATTAAATAAAAGAAATTTATTAAAAGATAAAATAAGTGAAAATAATAATGTTACCTTAATTTCATAAAGTGCGCATGGGATTAAAAGTAATAAGGATTAAAAATAGAAGTCAAGTAGAATATTAAATAAAGTTATTTAATAATTCAACTTAATGTGCATAAAAGATGAATGCAAATTAAAAGAAAAGATAAGAAAAGTTAATTTGGAGTTAACTCAGTTGTGCAAAGAGTCTTCTCGGGTGAACGCACAATTAGTGCCCCAATTTGAGGAGAAAACTCCTCATCACAACATGGAAGGTTCATTTCTGGGGACATGAAGATTGGACACGAATTTTGGGGAGAGAAATTTTTAGGGACGAATCTGGATGCAAATTGGTGGAAGCGAATCTTCTCACAATTCTCGATTGGTTACGTGTTAGCATCAGATTGAGGTAGGATCTTGTGTTGTGATCACTGATTGAATTATGTAATTTGATACTCTTGTCTTCTTCGTGACTGTGCATCTGATTGTTTGTACTTCATTACAACGAATCTTTTAATCTTGTTAACTTAAATCCGGGCATGTATGTTGTTTTCATCTGGTTACGAGATTATATATATATCGTTGCAATTCTCCCTCAGTCGAATTAGAATTGTAATTAAATCTAGATTTAAACAGGGAAGGGTTGAATTTTAAATTTAAAAAAATTAAAATTGTAGATTGAAATTTTGAATGGTTAATATTATTTTTTCTATCAGAGTATATTTGAGAATGTAAAAAAATAAAAAAAATTAAAAAAAAAATAATTAAAAAAAAAAAATAATAATAATAAATAAAATAAAAGTTAAAAACATTATATCCTGGTTAGAAGAGAATTGTTTTAAAACATATAATATAATTCTTAAATAAATTATTTTAAAACATATTTGATAACTCTTAAGTGAATTATTATATATATATTTCATAAACTTCAAATAAAAATGTAATAACACATTTTTTTTTATTATTATAAAATAAAAATTATAATATAAAATTTGGGGTGGGCAGGGCCACCAACCCCCACTCCCCACTTACCTTTCTTTACTATGCAGAGCGCTGCCTGCGAAATCGCAGAGCGCAGTACCTGCGAATCATGATGTGGTCGCACGGCTATATTAATAAGCTGGCGACCTGCGATTCTATTAAATCGCATATGCTTTGTGAAGCATATTAAAGTTTTTTTTATATGTATTAAATGTAGTTTATTTTATATTTAATTATTAATAGATTTAATAAAAGTTTTAGTTAATGATTAATAAAAAGTTTTTAATATTATATATATATATATATATATATATATATATATATATATATCATTTTTAATATATTAACTTTTTAAATATTTAATAATGTTTTATTAATAGTTTTATTAACACTTAATAATTTAACTATTAATGCATTTTAAATATAGTTTGTAAATATTAATTTATTAATAAGTTTTTGGTTAATATTAATAAATTGATAATTAACGAAGATATTAATATGAGTGTTTAGATCTATAATTATTAATTAATTTAATTAAAAATTAAATTTAATTAAAGGTAATTAATGATGAATACTAAGTGATTAAATTGTGGAATTATTGCTTTTAAAATATGATGGGAGGGTAATTCTAGTTTCATTCGAACAAGTAAATGGGTCAACCTGTAGGGTAATCTAGAAATCTTTTGAATTAGAATCATACATTAAAAAAAAAAAAAAAAAACTAAAATGTTACCTTAATTCAATAGTATATTATCAATCAAACCAAACTTGATACCTACGGTCTGCTTTATGTATGTTGTTTGTGTTTTGGGGTTTTGAGGTTTGTTTTAGCTTGACCAGTTCAGGTTGTTACCAGAGGCTCGGGGATCATGTGAATGTGATGTTATGTTGGTTTTGATCTCGATCTTTTAAACCCAACCCTAGTGATGTGATGGTATGCTCTATGATACAGATGTTTTACTGTTGGTTGTTGCTTTCTATTTCCTTGTGTGAAGCTGAGGTGTATGTATTTGAGATACCTGACTTAACCATTTTCGAGTCTCGATCAGTTATATTGATAACCATTTTTGAGTCTCGATCAGTTATACTTGGATTGCTTTTCGGTCGTTTGAGAGGACTGAAGTGTTTGTTATGTTCTTGATGATGTCATGTTTTGACTTGACCATTTTGGAGTCTTCGATCAGTATTGTAATTTACTATTGGGATACTTTCTGGTTGCTCATTGGAGAACCATTGGATTTTGTGATTTATCATTGATGCCTTCAGTTGCTGATAGAGAACTGTCGTGATCATATGATTATTATTGGATGCTTATCTGTTGCTCATGAAGAACTGATGTAATTTTGTGGCTTATCTTTTATGATGTTTTTCAGTTGCTTGTATAGGACTGAGGTGATTTTATTATGATTCTTGATTTGTGATTTCATGAGCCTAGGGTAGGTTATCTATGTGTAGAGTCGGGAAGTGGCTTGCAATGGGGATCAGGGCCCTAAGAGGCTGCCTGGAGTAACCCATTGTAAGTTGTTTTAATAAGTGAAAACATTTACACTAAATAAGGGAAAATGAACCTAATAAGATAATTGTATGTTCTCTCCCATGCCTTGAGTGCTAGTACAGACTAGGATGGGGTAGAGAGAACGCTTGGTTACGACCTTGCATTCCATAGTATGCCTCGTCAGTACGAGAGGATACTAATGGCCGCAGGGATCAGTAGGGACCCGGGATTCCTAAGGGATTGCTCGGGTAACTTCTACGTGACTTTTGCGATGACACTTTCCCGCTTGCATATTAGGTTTCCTACGTGTCTTGTAGTACCTCTGGGATTTAGATGTCGATCTTTTTAGGAACCCTTGAGTTAGCATACTTGTAGGATTTCCTGGACTTAGAGAGCATTTATGATTATAGATTTTGTTATCCTATTTGGGACTTGAGACTATCTCCTCAGCGCGGTGGGAATGGACCATTTAGGTTCCACGCGGTCGGGTGGTAGTGCTTTTACTCTTACCATTGAGGTCCGTTCCGTGGTCACTGTGGCTGGAGTTTTCGTGACTGGCATTTACCTTCACTATTTTCTTGGATTATTATGATGGATGGTTAGATTTTATGGTAGATGCGTTATCATTATGGATGTATGGATGTATCATGTATGGGAATAATTTCATATATATTTTCACTGTACTTTATATCATGGATTTGAGGATGTTGTATCTTGATCATTACATATGTATATTCTTTTAAGCCTTTCATACCCTGTGACATGTACAGTGGATGATTGAGCATTCCGAATTAATTTGCCAAGGAGCATTCGGAACAAATGTATATTATGGACATTGGAGTTTTTGATTATTCTTTCATATGTATGTGATAGTTGTTAGACTTAGAATTAATTAAATTTAAACGTGACTCAACGTCTTGAGATCTTTAAGAAATGTAACTTACAATGTATGTTTGTCGATGATTTCATGTTATTGCTTCCGCTACTATGTGTTTGATGTGTATGTCATACTTTCTTACTTTAAAAAAAAAAAAAATGTTTAGCAAACTTAGTGAAACTTTAAGTTAATTCTTTTGGATCCCTTGGCGGGGCGTTACATATTCTCATGAAAGATGGATTCATGTTGAATCACTACTCATGAACACATGGGTCAATGGGTTTGACTCAAAAATCACATAGTTAAATCTTGAGCAATATTACAATTTGACTTGCTGTGGAAATTATCTCCTACTTATCAATTGATGAGCTTAAGGGGCTTTCCTAATGAATGGTTCATAAGGCACAACACTTGGTGAAAGTTTTGCAAATGGGGTTGCAAGCTTTGGGTTTAACCATGGAGGAAACTCTGTAGTTAAGCGCGCTAAGGCTGGAGTAGTACTGGGATGGGTGACCTTCCAGGAAGTCTTGGTGTTTCACCCCTGTGAGCATCACCTAGATCCAATGAGTGCTAAGTGTTCTATTTATTTTCATGAGAGATGGATTCGTGTTGAATCACTACTCATGAAATATGGGTCAATGAGTTTGACTCGAAAATCTCATAGTTAAAATCCTGATAGTAATATCACAAATATTGTATTGACTAAATAAATTATAGAAACTAAAAAATAATATTTAAATAAAAACTAAACTAATGTTAAAAATAAATTAAAATAATTAAAAAACTAAAATTTAAACCAACTTTTTAAAATAAAAAATTAAATAACAGAGATCACAACATGAGCTAATGTAAAGATCACAAGTAATTATTAAAAAAAAAAAAGGAAAAAAAAGAGTTGAAAGTGGAGATTTAAAATATAATCTTATATAAACAAATTAGATTATTAATAATTTTCAATTTAATTAACATAATATTTATTAAAATCTTTTAAATAGATTAATGAATATTATTTATTTAAATTCAATCCATCCAATATGAAAAAAAATCATTTAAAAAAAGTTATAAAAAAATCAATTATGAAAAATTAATAAGAGAAATTAAAAAATATAATATGAAAAAATAACAACTTACTCTCTAACAAACAACTAGTTTTTTTTTTAAATAAAAGAAAAAGAAAAAGAATAGATAGAAGTGAGGATAACAACTAATAAATATCAAAGCAAGAGTTAAAAGTGAAGTAGATAAAAATTGACCGATAAATAATTAACAAGAAAGATTTACAATTTTCGAACTAAATTGACAATTTTTCCTTTTCCATCAAAAATTCAATTCTACCAATTATATATTAATTTATTTTTACTATCTATCCTTTGAAAAACTATTTTTGATATGCCAAAGAATCAGATCAATTTGTTCATTGAAGGATATTTCTTGTATAAAGTAGTGCCTGCGATATTTAGCAATAAATTCGCCTGCGTTTTTTCGCTAACCGGGTTTTAGATTCATATTCTGGTCTTCCTTCTTCCCCCCTGGCGTAATTGGTCCGAGAGAAGACGAATTGGGAATTGAGAGAGAATGCAACATCCGAGCTATTATTCTGAGGGGCAAGCAGAAGGGCAGGGCCATGCACCTGCATACAATTGGGCCTCTGCCCCTCCCTATGGGGAAGTAGCTGCTCACGGCAACGCTCCATATTATCATCCCCCGGGGGACTATCACGCTGCCGATCTCGCCAATTCCAATTACGGTTACAATCCTGCACCGGCACCGGCACCGGCACCCGCACCCGCACCCGCACCTGCTTACCCAAATTCTTTTTCCCCGTATCAGTTATCAACGCCCAGCGCCACTGCAACGGCAGCAGCGCCTCCTCCTCCTCCCCAATTCGCCTCGCAACCGCAATCGTCTAGCTACGGCTACACCAATCCCTCAGCCCTCTTTTACACCTCGCCCTCGCTCCCTAATCCTATTCCTAACCCTAGCCCTAGTCCAAACCCTAATGGGTTATCCTACGCTCAACCACCTGAGAGCCGGGGTTATCCCTTTGAATATCCACAGGGCTTCTATGACACAACTCCGCCCTCGAACAGCAGTTTTGAGGTGGACGACGGTGGTTTCGGTGGGGAGGTTTATGCCTACGACGGGGGACGCCTGGAGCCATATGGCGCACGAGGAACTGGATCGTCTTTGGAGACGTATGGTGCCCGAGGAACTGGATCGTCCAATGAGCCGTATGGTGCTCGAGGAACGGGGTCATCAATGGCCTTTGATGACTATGGCAATTTGACAAAGATAACCAAGGCTGTTCCCAAGACTGAAGCACGTGATGAGGGCAACGGAGTACAAAAATTTAGAGTTAAGATCCTCCCTGATTCCTCTTCCGCCTCTGGTTCTGCCTCTCACGCTTCCATGGATGTCCTGTGTCAGGTATGCCTTACATTTTACTCAAGGTTACCAAATACATTTCATATCTTCCCATCTGCAATATAGGCTCTGGGATTGTGACACTGACTGGTATTTTGACTATTTTGAAACTCGTAATATTTGGAAATGATTTGCGTGCACCTAGTAATTAAACACGTAGTTAATCTACTTACGCAGATTTACAATAAATTAAATTGCTTGCTTGGCGAAAATTTTGAACACTGAATCTTCCCACTCATCGTTATATGCTCTTTAATATCAACATTCTAATTTTATCTAAAAAAACATTTACATTTAGTTTTGAATAAGTATAATTATTTTTTTGAGTATGTAAAACATATATATATTTTTTTCTGTAGAATTCTTTTTTTCCGTCCATAAGTTACGCTGTATGAAATACTCTATGGGGCTTGTGACTTTGATATCCCCCAATTAGAAATCAATCGATGTTCTTACATTGATCTACTTCATATGGCTTATATTTCATTGACTGCCATAAACAAATTAGAAATCAATTTATGGCAATAAACAAAGTAGAATTTTCATAGCTTAAAATTTAAAACTATCAATTGAAGGCCTTACATTGATCTACCTTACATTGCTTATAATTATCAATCTTCACAAAAACATGCTTCCTGTCTAAACCTTTATATCTAAATATTATATTGATTAGTGAAAATTATTATCTTTTCAGTTCCAGTCTAACAGGAAAATATCTGTTGATCGAGGGCTGGAATATACGAGAATAAACAACACAAATGACTTTCTACATGATTAACACCTAATCTATAAAAAATGCGTTAAAATTATTTGAAAGTGCAAGTTGGGAATTAATAGAAATGGAACTTATCATTATATTTATGACATTAGATATAATAATTAGACACGTCTAGTTGCAAAACTGCAGAAAAAGCATAATTGAGAAGGTGATTGAGATCCTTCAGAATTTCTAGTTTTCACATTCAACCACACCTAATCTATAAAAACTGCATTTAAAATTATTTGAAAGTGTAAGTTGGGAATTATTAGAAAGGGAAGTTATCATTGCATTTATGACATTAGATATAATAATTAGACACATCTAGTTGCAAAACTGCAAACAAAGTAAAATTAATAAGGTGATTGAGATCGATCATTCAGAGTTTATAGTTTTAACATTGAATCACACCTAATCTATAAAAAATGCATTTAAAATTATTTGAAAGTGCAAGTTGGGAATTATGAAAATGGAGTTATCATTGTATTTATGACATTAGATATAATAATTAGGTTGTCCAGTTGCAAAACTGCAAACAAAGCAAAATCAATAAGGTGATTGAGATCCTTTGGAATTTCTAGTTTTCACATTGAACCATAAAATGAGGTAAGCTGCTTTACTTTTGATAGTTTAGAAGCTGCTGCATAATTAGTGCCGTTATCTGTATTGAAAAAAAAAATGTTACATTCCTATCTTGCAGACTCTGAAACAAAGAGCACAAGTGGACCATCTAACATTATGAAAGCACTGCTTGAGAGAATAATGTGAATGCTATGTTTGTCCTTGGAAATAGAAGGCTGTAATATCTGAAATTGGCAAATCTGAATCTGAGCCATAGATTTTTTTTGGGTTGGTAATATATTATTATATTAATATAAAGAGATTATATAAAGTATTTACATCAAGAAAATCAAACTGCTACACCCCCTTTACAAAAGGTTAACACACAGATCCACTTAAACTACCTGCTAACACTCTCTATCGACATTAGAATAAACAGACACCTAGCCATATCGGCTGTCTTTCATAAGGCCTTAAGGACACACATGAAACAGAAGACACTTTTTACAATGATCACTGCTTATAGTAAAAACAATTATAATCCTGATGTCACTGAACCGTCATCATTCAAAATTGGGAATCAAATCCGCTGGCTGGCTCCAAATTGCTTTGCCTTGACTGCAACCATTTCAACCATCTTCAGCCACTACACATTGCTCGGCTTCACATTACCATGCAGGCTCAGACCCCTTCCCCTAATCATCATCTCCGTTAACATCCTTATAGCAGTAGAGGCCGCTGAAACAAAACAGTACCCTTCCCCTCACAAAACCTTTTCCCTCCTCATATCAGAAAACAAAGGCCCTCTGCAGTCTGCATTGTTGTTTTCGGCCCGATCAAAGCCACCTTTTCCACAAAACATTTACATCTTCAACCACCACCTTCAGCAAGGAATCCTTTCCAAAAAGCAAAAAAGACCAGCACCCTGCCAACCCTTCACACATTCAGGAACCCACCCACACCACTATTCTTTTGCATGGAGGGATAGCAGACCTATGTCGACGAGGATGTGCCACTGGGAAACCTTTACTACCCTTCAACGCTTAGCTTCCTAAAACCCATGAATCTCCCTTTTCAGCTTATCCCATTCCACAGAATTTTTTTCCTTATAGGTCTCCTGATTAGAATGCGCTGGCTACCACCAGAAAGAGTAGCATCCCACCTCAAGCCTTTCTTCAATGTCTGAAAAACATTTTACTTTAATCAAACCCAAACCCTGGAGCAGCCCATTCCAACAGAGAATCCAGTCCCACAATCAAATCCTTTTGGAAAAAGGGATTCCATAACCCATTTAACCACCTCCTTCGACTCGTTCAATTCCAAACCCCAGGCCATGATCATGGCTTTTATGTCCATGTTCACTTTCTAGTGGTGTTTCACTTGCTGGAATAATTTTCCCAGGGTCGACTGGACAGCTCAAATGACACCAGGTGAAAGGCACTTTAGCAAGAGTTTCAAGTGGTGATCAACCACAGGGCTGAACAACGCCCTCTGCTGAATCCAAGTATGAAAGATAAAGGTCGGCTTCATTGCAAGTCCCGTTTCTTTCTTTTCAAGTTTCTCCATAGGAACAACTTCTGAAGAACACCGCGCAAATGCTATTCCCATCACATGGTTAAAACCACCTCACACATTCAGCCGTGTCAAATCTGACTCCACCTAATAAATGTCCTTTAACATTACCAAAACAGCGCTGTCATTGTTCATCTTTCAATCATTCAAATAAAAACATTTACTGCACCACCCTACCACCTTCATTTGATAAAATAAAACATATCTAAACAAGGGCTGAATTAAAAAACATTAAAAACAAACTCCTCCAAGACACCATCCCAACGGTCAAATCTTTCAAATTCCAACACGCCAAGTTTTTCAAATCTGAGACATGGAATTCGATATGATCGCTATACTTAATTTTCAAGCAAATTTTAAAATCCCGAAATAAGTGTTTTAAATTCTAGATGTGAAACTCAAAATACATTTTTTATAGATTAATTGTGGGTGCTGTTCTGCCCACGCCAAACAAAAGTAAAACATACTACATCTAAGGAGTGAAAAAAGCCAGGATGAATATTACATGATATTGACAAAACAAAACACCCCACAATATTGGGATATAAAGGATACTTATAAAAGGAAGCATCTACTCCCACCCTTTAACAATTAGAGTTGCAGTATCAATTTACCATCTTTTTCTTCTCCACCTTCATCCCCTGCTCGAAAAGATCATTATGGAGGCTGAAAATTTGCAGATATACATTGTGTGGAATTCTTCAAATGTTATCATCATACATAAAGCTCAATTCTCATGCTTTACAGAGATCAACTGAGTAGAATGCTTAAGGGGTTCCAAATTGTCAGTTTACCAATAGCATTATCTTTAACTTGGACCATGCAACCCTTCATCGGAGCGTTTTGCTACTATAAATGCATCCTCTGGAACTCAATTTTAAGCAATTGAGTCTCTCGTTGTCTGTAGCTTGGTGTTGCAGAGTCTGTCCTCTCCCAATGTTACCTTTGCAAAACTTAAAAGTAGTAAAGTCTGTAATATTGAAGATACATGTGAGATGCCTGTCAGACACTGCACCTTTGTAGTGTGATTCCCTACCAGATAGGCTGAATTGACATGCCTTACTGCTGCAACCCTTTGTTAAACACTTGCACACCTGAAACAAAAAGCCACCTGCATATAATGCCCATAGTAGAGCAGACAGTGTCTGTCATGTCTGTTTTAAGGGGAATTATTTAATGTTTTTGGGCCTGGTCCAATTTGGGCCAACACATTTGAAATTGTATTGGGTCAACATGTTGAAAGGAGGTGTGGATCTCATATTTATAGATATAATGGTAGTCTTTATAATATAATAATTAAATAATAAAAATGTAGACAATTTTATTAGAATTTTAATTATATTTAGTCTGTTATGTTTAGTTCTTTAATGGTCATCTTAGGCTTCTTTTATTGTAAAGTTTCTGCAAAATTCTGTTATGAATCAGGCTTAGATTGTACCTTCTTTATGCTTGCTGTAGATGATCTTCAATATACAGTCTTGAATGAATGGAGAAATATAATTCTGGAAATGTTTTTATCTTCTGCAAGTTGTCTTAGGGCAGTATTGATTAAGGAGCAGACTTGTTATTCTTGCGTGTCCTTAAACTTCAACCACATCCTTATTAAATATAGAGATCAAGGGGTATGTCCTTACAAAGGACATGTCCCTTCCAAAGTCGGCCTGGAATGCTCTTCTCAAAACCAGCGACTTTCCAAAGAACAATATTAGTTTAATGCATAAACTAACTAAATAGATTAGTTAGATAAAAAAACAAGTTATCTAAGAGAGATGCTGATACCTATCAAGAAGGGAAGACAAGTATATATAGACCTCAGAAGGGATCTTATGCAAGAACAGATCAGTCTGATCTGTAATCAGACCAGTATGATTTTAAGTTATAGAATTAACATTTATTACAATATTTTTAGAACACCATCATGTAATTCACTATATATACCTTGAATATTCATGAATAAGTTAATGCAATTACCTGAACAATTTTTTTTGAAGATGATAATAATATAATATAGAATTCCCTAAACGAGATATTCCCATATAAACATGGCAGTTGCAAATTACTTGCCTGCTTGATATCACAAAGTCTTTTCACCAATTTTCTGAGCCAAGCATGCCTTTCAGCTGCCAACATGATACATTTATTCAATCCTGCAGAAATTCTGTTTAAGTAATGTAGCAAAGTAGAGTTTTGGTACAAATTCTTGCAGAAATTCCAAAAGAGCTGAAATTTCTGTCAAATTTGGCAAACAAATTCCTTGCAAATTCGCCCAGATTCGACAGAGTGAACTCACAGGGTGTGTGCCTGATCTTGTCTGAACCCACAATGTACTACACCTGGACCCATCTTTTAGCACAACTGAACTGTGACCTGGGCATAAACCGGAAGAACCTGGTAACTTAGAATTTTAGAATAAATATTATGACTGTTTACCAGTGAACTGCAGTGAAAGTGGACGAAAACACTTTGGAGGTAAATTGAGGGTTTTAGGGACAACGATTCATCATTATTGCTGAGCTAGGGACACAAATTTTTGATTCAGGCAGATCTGAGAGCACTTCTAAAGTAGACATAGAAGAGGATATCATGCAAGTTTCAAGGAGAAATATAGCAAATCAAGGAGAAATATAGCTAATCAAGATATTTTCAGAATTATGTCTTAAGTTAATGAATCTAAATATAATAATAAATTCTCAATTTTAGGCAGCCATATTTATAAATTTAATGCAATTATCGTTTGTGGAAGGATTATTGTTTTATGGCAAAAATAAAAAATTTCCCGGAAAGGGATATTACAGAACATGACACAATGCCAGCTGTAGCTAGCTTGGGGATATTAGAGGACACGACACTGAATGGATACGACTTCTGGACTTTTGAATTTGGAAGCTGCATTTGCAGCCTGTTCAACAAATTGCACGTATTAAGTAAATACTAATATGACTTGCAGAAGTCTGAGTCAAGTCACCTGGAATGACATCATTCAGTGTTATAATAAAATATTGTGTGTGATCCTGTAATTGCAGCTGTTTGTGGTGTGTTTATTATATGCACCTATCAAACTCTCTGAGACTTGCTTCTATTAGTGTTTAAGTGTTTGCATTAATCGTCACTACCCTATTTCCAGTAATTGCTGTAGTGTGGAATTGCAGTTCAGAGTTTACTCGAGTAATCCATATATATTCTGTATCCTTTCTTTAGTCATATTGATTACAAAGGCTTATCTGAATTATGTCTTTCTACAGATTGGTTTGGATGGACTTCGGATGTTGGACCCCAATACCTTTAAAACATTGAGAATCTACCCACTTGACACTATAACAAGATGGGAGGTGATAATCTATACACTCTTAAGTTAGAATAGTTGACTAATTATTTTTGTGTTTTTTGTCAGGTTGGTAATCTTTACAAATGTGTACATAATATATTGATCTAGCAGTTCTTTTTCTCAGGTGACAGATCCCTCAGTGTACACGTTCTGGGCAAAAAGTTCAGTTGATATTGAACCAAGGCGTATAAGATTACAATCAAACCGGTACACGACAAGTACAATTCTTGATACAGTGGCTGCTGCTTGTGTTCAGGTGACATCCTAGTATTTCAATTTGATATTGCATGCCGGTTCCTATATGCTCATTTAAGTATATATATGGAAAAATGACACGGATATTTTACCTTTCACTGAGCAAAGGTGTCAAAATTTTCTTACTACATGGTTGTTAGAATAAAATCATATGGTAATTTAGAATTGTAGTCTCAGGTTGATTTGCCATTTCATCTCGTCAAATAGTAAGTTCTCTTCTTTTGTAGAACTGCATTTAACCTCTTCTGAAGTAGCATGCATAATCAGACTGAGATTTAAGATGCTGATAATAATCTGCCAATAATTATCTGTGAGTGAAGTCACTGTTGACTACCTTGAACAGCAAGTTTCATCCCACAGCAGACAAGATTTTGACTAGCTAGCAGTGAAATTAAAGAACGGTTATATAAAATCTTTAAGGTATTGTTATACCAGTTAATTACAACCACCTAATCAAGTAATTTAGTTTTACTCTCTTCTGAAATAACATGCAACTTAGACTGGAAATTAATAGTCAAGTTGTTATCTGGAAATGGAGTTACTCTTGATTAACCCAGACAAGCAGTTTTATGCCACTGTAGATTTTAAATAGGAAGCAGTCAAATTAAAGAACAATTATATAAAATCAATGAGTCACTGTTACATTAGTTTCTTACTGAAGAATAATATCTTATTACTCCTCCTTATAGGGCCCAAGTGATATATATCCTCCTCCATGACTGTCATTCCTAGCTGCCAATTGAACTTGATGTGTTTCAATCCAATTATCTTTTAAGGCTTTCTTTTTTATGTAGACCTTTCTTAACATCTTTATAAATGCATTGTCATGTGTCCGGTAGGAATGCTCTTACCAAAGAAGGTTTACTAAGTTACAATTGATAAAATCTTTCCCATTAGTCAAATCCAGTTTTCTCAATATCCCCTATATTGCAAATTTTCACAATTAATTTGTCATCTCTCATTTGGATGTAAGTAAGAATGCTCTTTCCCGTTTCAATGTTTTGTATTTTTTGTTCAAAACATTGAATTCATGGAAACACTTCATCATCAAACTAGCTCACTCTCTTTTCTTGCCATGGTTATCTTGTTCTATGCAAGTCTCTTGACAAACTTTGGTTTGTTTATGTAATCCTATAATCTGCTATATATGATTCTCTAAGTTAAAATGCCTTTTTAGTTTTTGAGCTGCACTAATTGCATTGCCTTTTTTTGGCCCACTATGTATTTACGCCTATGTTTGTGGTGTTCTTACTTGTTTTGCACTTAAAACTCATATCTCCATCATCTCATGGCTTGTTGTCCACAACTTGATTGTGGAATCTTACCCATGGAATGGATTCACCTTATAAAATCATAGTGCAAGTCATCCTCATCATCCCACAGTTTTTAAGTCCACAGACAGCAACCATTTTTGCCTCAAGGATGACGGGGAATCTGTTATCCTTGCTCAAGGAAGTTGGGGAATCTGGTACTCCTCCCTCTATCTTGACTTTTTTGTCCTCAAAGCTGAAATTATTACTGTTCGCAAACCTTTCCTATTTCTGGAATATTGAGTACTTTGACTTAACACTTATATCTGTGTATCACCTTTAAATTTTCATGATATACACACAAAGCTAACCTCCTATGACTGGTAATGCTTCTATAGGATATTGAGGTATGCCATTTGCTAGTACAAATATGGCAGGTTTAATTTAAATTTTCCTAGGAGTTCCCAAGTGCTTTATGGCAGGACATGTATATCCGTGCTCAGGTCAAGGTTGTCTGAATTTAGATTATTTTTTTATTATCATCTTCAATTTTGGTCATTACCATTTTAACAGGTTTATTGCCATTTGCCACATGTTTCTGGTTGCATTTTTTTATGATGGATCCAATGTTTGTTCCTTGACAGATTCGAGAAATGGCTGAGGACAAAAATAATAGTCACACCGACACAAATAAATCATCAGAGCAGCTTATGGAGAGAAAGAAAGCTTCAATTGCAGATTGGATGATATTGAAAAAGCCTGCGGAAGAAAAACAACATTGGGTAAGTTGCTATTAAAATTATCTGGTGTGCTGCTAAACTCGAGGATTATAAGTTCCCTCTTCCTTTTCATTGCACTGAATCTCAACTAATGCTAACTCAGAAAATTTCTATTAAGAAAACCATCCCTGAAATCCTTGAGAAATTTCAAGCTGGTTGAATTTAAAACACGAGCCACAACAATGTTGGGTTTGGATGTTGCCCACTTATGGTTAATTCAATGCTGTAGAGATATACTGTGAAAACCAAATCTTAATCATAGTATATATATATGGAACCGAGTAGAAAGTAAAAGCTTAGCTCAACTATGATTTGAGTGTGTGGTATACAATCTACAAAGCTATAATCAATGTTCCATGGATTCTTTGGATGGGGGGATTGAGGGTCTAGATTTGAGGACAGTGGTGGTAGAGCCATAAAACTACACTAACCTTCATGGAGCATGCCATTTTCACAGTTTTATCATTATGTTTTCTGCAACACCCATGACTTATTATTTTAAAGTTTTAACCAATCTTCATTCTCTGGACAACAAAAAATGAAGCTAAAGAATCTCACCAATCTAAAGGATGAGGGCAATGTAGTTTTACATGTTCTATGAAAAGTTGGGACATGCTATTGACGCGGCTTTCACTCTTGCTGATGCTCACACTCGATTGATGAAACCATGGTCAATGCTCTTTCTCTAAGAGAAACATGCATAATCGCAAAACTATGTCATTTCATATAATGAATATATGTTGCATTGATCATTGATCAATGCCAAATGTCAAAGATAAACATTAAATACTTGCTCATTAATCTATGTTCATGCTCGTAAAGAAAATCAAACATTGAATTACTGAATTGCAAAATGAAATTTCAAAACATAGACTAGTTCGTCAAATAATAAAGTTTGAAACATAATGATAAATGAAATTGAAAATCATAATTACAAATGTTTAGTAGATTATCAAAGGGTCAAATGAGGCCTCAAAAAATGAGGGATCTATGGCTTCATCCTCGATTATAACTATATCTAGATTCTTATCATTGGATCTCAAACTGGTTCCGCTAACCTCAGATGTTGCTGTATCATCATCACCATCCTTAACATCTAGCAAGGGAGCTCTAGCCCACAACTTCTTTGGCCCCTTCTTGTATCTTTAATCCTTGTGTGACAAGAAGTGCCAGTTGTTGTGACAAGAAGTGCCAGTTGTTGTGAATTTATACTAAGTCCTCTGCTTTTTTGGAACCCAACCGAGTACACTTCATTGAGTGGAGAAAACCAACAAAATTAGAAATTGTAATATAACAGAAATATTCGCTCATTAATCTATGTTCATGATTGTAAAGAAAATCATACCTTGAATTATTGAATTGCAAGATGAAATTTCAAAACATAGGCTATTTCGTCAAATAATAAAGTTTGAAACATAATGATAAATGAAATTGAAAATCATAACTAGAAGTGTTTAGTAGATCATCAAGGGTCAAGTGAGGCCTCAAAAAATGAGGTTTCTATGGCTTCATCCTCGATTATAACTATATCTAGATTCTTATCATTGGATCTCAAACTAGTTCCACTAATGTCAGATGTTGTTATATCATCCTCACCATCCTTAACATCTAGCAAGGGAGCTCTAGCCCACAACTTCTTTGGCCTTTTCTTGTATCTTGGATCCTTGTGTGACAAGAGGTGCCAGTTGTTGTGAATTTATACTAAGTCCTCTGCTTTCTTGGAACCCAATTGAGTACGCTTCATTGAGTGGAGAAAACCAACAAAATTAAAAAAATATTAGAAATTGTAATATAACATAAATTTAAGAGTGCTAATTCTACAAGCTAAGTATTCATAAAAATAGGAAAAAAATACTTAAACACTTACTTGTGACAGGATCTTAATGGCAAGAGGCTGGAGGTACGTATAATCTTGCTCATGTAGGTATTGCAATCTAATGCCCATCCATTCTACCTTGGTCATTGATTGCATTAGGGTCTACATTTTTTTTCCTGAGACAATTTCTGCAAACTTTCTTCTAACATTTGATGCCACCTCAGGATTGCTAAAGAGCTTACTGAATGCCTTCTTATACCTACTAGCAACCTTAGGATCTTTGTATGGTAGTAATTTACTAGGAATATCAAGTATCTCCATGCTGTAATACTTGGGAGATAGTGTATGCAGTAGGAGGTGTAAAGGTGTAGTTATCTTGTTCAAGCGATGAAGAACAATTGACTACTTTTTTATACAAGGTGTCTTCAGGATCATGCTCTCTCTTATGAATGACCTGGGATGTCAAATGATGTTCATGTAAGTTATCTTGACGTAGTGTTAATTAAAATTTAAAATAAAAATCTCTCAATAAACAAGGATAGATTATTGTATTTTAAAAGTTTAAACTTACTGTTTTCACTCTCTCTAGCATGGAGTCCATTGCATCATAGATGTCCCCCAAACAAGGCTCATTGGTGTCAGTAAACTGAATCATATACAAAATGGGCTCAATGGATTCTAATTCAAAATCCACCCGACCCCACTAATTCTAATTGTGCGTGAAGCAAACAGAGTTCAGCCACCTAATAACATGTTAATTGTAAGTTAATAACACAATTCTATTATGTAAACAACACATCATTTTATTCAGTAATGTAAAGTATGACAAAATGATAAATAAATCTAAATAAAGTTTAAATAAAATATTAAAATTTACCTTCAATAATTTGAAGTTGGAGAAAGTTCTGAAAATTCCTTCTTACATGGTGGTTTGTCATAAATATTTGGATTTCCTCGCCCTCATATTTTTTTCATCCAATCAATTTGGGTGCCAATTGCTTTCATCACCAAATTCAAGGAACGGATGGTGCATGGTGTCCAAAAAATATGATCATATCGTGCTTTTAACAAAGCACTCACAGCCTTTTAAGATTTTGCATTGCCGTCGCTACTTGGACTGCATTGTCAACTCCAATGGACTCTATGGATTCAATGAGAATCCGGGCAATAAATTCTGCATCATCTTTTCATGATCAATTGCCTTCAATGACATTGCCTCCTTGGGGTAGATAGCAATCACATTCATTAATGGATGATTTTTGTGATCTGTCCATCCATCAGAGACAATAATCACTTCTGTTTGGATCCAAGAATCTCTTATTGGTTTGAGGAGGTTGTCTACATTTTTTCTCTCACTATGCAATAAGGTGGTTCTCATCTTTTCATATCTAGGACGTTGGTAACCATGAGGCGCTTCATTTATTGCTTGCACCATCTCTCTCCAATATGATGATCTAATTAGATTGAATGGAAGACCATTCACAAAGATGCAACACCCAACCTTTACATCAGCAATTTCTCTCAATTCATTTTTGAAATGCCCTATCTAACAGGCCTCTCTCGCGAGTGGTGGTTTGGGGTGTTTTGACATCTTCTTCATCTGAAGAAGGGATATGGGAGAAGGGATGATGTCTAATGGTTGTTTGAGAGGGTGGTGTTGGTGGTTTGTGCCTTCGATTTTTCTTGTTTCCCCCTTGACACTAACCTATCAGCATCTTGTTCTTTTAACATGGCTGCTATTTGAGCAGCTGGCAACCCCTTCTTCTCTGTCTTCGAGCCCCCACACATATTGATCCCTTTACCCCCAGGGCCTAGAAAATGATGTTTAACTTGGTGATAATAGCTTTTATATTGGGTTTTGCAAAAATTGCATTTCCATATAAACCTATTAACAAATCATGTATTGTTAATGGTTGATTTCTTTTCATTCTGAATATTGATTAAAGTAGCTTGTATTTCTCCCATCATACTTGTCCTTTTCAGGTACCTGACGAGGCTGTGACAAAGTGTACAGCATGTGGAACAGACTTTGGAGCATTTTGCCGAAGGGTAATGTTTTTATTTATTTGTTAGTTTCTGGCTTCTTTGGTATCCTGATTTTAGGATTTAGTTTAATTGGATCACTTTGGGTTTTCAAAATGTCCATTTTAATGTATAGTTGGACAGTGTCCGTTTGAACCTTGAAGGACGTAAGTGTAGGCTTGATTTTTGATTAGCCTATTTGGTTATCTGTCTTTTGCAGCATCATTGTAGAAATTGCGGTGACATATTTTGTGACAAGTGTACACAAGGGAGGGTTGCACTTACTGCAGACAAGGATGCTCAACCTGTGCGAGTTTGTGACCGATGTCTGGTGTGTTGATATACTGTTGTACCTAGCATGTTTTCTTTGGTATTTTTAATCTTTATAAGTAATTGAAAAGACTAAGTCATAAGGCTAGTGTGTGAGTCCATTTAAGGCTGAGCCAGAATTTAAGTTGATAATGAATGGCGAACTAATTCTTCCCTTGAAATAAACAAGATAGAAACACAGGCAGTATTTATGTGTTGCTGAATCACTCTATTTTGCATTGCCAGGCAGAAGTTACACAAAGACTGGCTGGTACAAAGGAAAAGAGCCACAAGGATACAACCCAACGGACACATGACGATTTAGCAAAAAGACTTCTGGTGCAGTGGAATTTTCCCTGGCCTTTTTTTTTCAATATTTTATCTTACAAATAAACATTCAATCTAAGCATGCTAACTTATGTAGACTTTAACTGAAAGGAATGAGTTGTGTGTGCAATCAGAGCAGGTTTTGGTGACTACCAAGAATTGCCTTAAGAGAACGTTCTTTGATCACTTGAAACCATTATAAATAGGTAGTTGTTAATGACCAGTATAGACTGATGCTTAGATAAATTCTGGATGAATTGACTGGCTCAATTTTTTTCGAAGCAGTGAATATGAAAAAACATTCATGCAGATGCTAATGCCTAATATAATCATTTAAGCAATAAAATGCACCTTTAATGTTATAAGATTGCATGCGTTTGTCAGATGGGGTTATGCTGGGTATTAGTACAGAGTAACCAAAATCTAACAACGAATTTATGCTTGTATATAAAAAAACACTGCTTGTACGATAAACAAAAAGAACGATAATGTTAGAAATAGATTGTTGTAAACAGATCAATTTTAGTATCCAAGTTTTGTCATATTGATTCATGATCTGTATCTGTTGTTATCAAGGCATATTCTTTGAAACAACCCAAGTTTGTAATCTATGTTAACAATAGCTTTATAACTGAAGCAGAACAATGAATATGCTGACAGTTCTGAACAAATATAATGATTATAAGCAGATAAACAGATCAATAATAAATTTATATGTTTCCTAAGTACTTCAGTCTGTAATTAGCAGTGTGGAATGAAAACCAGCAAGCAAACTAATAAAGCATACATGGAAAAAGAGAAACACAAGTTCTTCCAATGTGGAGAACACAGTGTGAGAAAACTGCAGATGATTAAAGCCGCACTTCTTTAATTCTGTTCACATTTCTTAAATTATTTGAAGATGCTTGCTCAACTTGACCTTGACATGCATTGGAGCCTTTGCAGGTAGTGCTTGGCCAACCTCCATGTTGAGCTCCTAGCTTGCCTTATTACTACATATGCCTTGCATGTTTAACATGCTTGGTTGCTGTCAACCACGATAACTCCTTCAGACCTCTCTTGGCTGTGTTTGCGCACACTTGAATGCTCTAATTTGTAGTTAAAATCTTTATATCTATGCCAAGGATGAACTAATGTGCCATTATATCATGTCCCCTTCTTGAAATAAGATTAAATAATAAACAATAGTAATTAAATTTAAAATGTAAAAGAATAATATTAAAAAATAATAAAATATTATTTAAGTTAAACAAAAGGTCAAAAGGCATGATTGGAAAAAGTTCTGTCCCTCAAATGAGAGTATGAGGGAGAGACGAGAGCCTTCATTTGTGGAAAAAAGGGAAGGAGTAATATAAAGGAATTTATTAATAATTATAAGGTATTAGTTAATTTAAACAAAAGGTCAAAAGGCATGACTGGAAAAGGTGTGTCCCTTAAATGAGGTATAAAAGGGAGAGATGGGAACTTCATTTGAAGATAATAAAGGGGAGAGAAGACGAAAATGTGGAGCATGAGAATTAAGGAGGAGATATATCTTTTGTGACCCTTTCATAAGGGCACAATAAATGAAAGTGTGCAATTTGCTACACTCAAGATATTGAGGAGGTTCCATTTGAAGAACTTAAAAAAATACTATTAATACCTTGCAAGATAGGCAACTTTTGCCGTGGAATGGACCATGCTACATTATACAAAGGCAAGGGATAAGTTTTGCGGTGAAATGGGCCATGCTACATCATACAAAGGCAAGAGTCTTGCAGTAGAGTTGACATGAGCTACATCATACAAAGAAGGGAATAAGGCCTTGTTACTTGGATAATTTACCCTATAAGTTAAAGAGAGTTTAATTCTGGAATGAGAGCAAATGACAAAACTTTCTCTCTCCATGTACTCCAACTTATCTCTCTCTCTACTTACTAGAAGTTCTCTCTCTCTACATATTACTCTCTCCCCGCATCCTAAAACTACTTTCCCTCTACGAACTCAAACCCCTCTCTCTCTACGTACTAAAACCTTTTCAAAGGTTAAGGTTGTTGCCATGTTTTTAGCACGAGTTTTAAACTTGTGAGAATCAGTCCTATAGAGGCAAGTCTTGGATTATTTATTTTCTCATGAATTCTTATTGGTAATGTTGCTTGTGTAAGGCTTGGTTTGTAAAAGAGAGAGTGTTCTAAGAGTGTGTTGAGCTTGACCTTTGAACTGTGAGTTTCAATGCTTCAAAGTTTGAAGTTTGAAAGTTATAATCCATGGTTTGGAGCTCAAAGATCAAGTTCTGAGGTTCAAACACACTAAATCAGTGGTTCAGAGTACAAATTCAAAGTTCAGGTTCAGTTGCAGAAGTTCAAGGTTCAAAGTTCGAACCTCAAATTGTCAATCTTGGTTTGGGGGCAATATCTCCAAATTCAACCGTCGGATTTTTCTCCATTTTGGATATGTTGTTAAGAGACAAATTTTCCAACTTCTCATCGGAGGGAGTGGCAAAATTCTATTAGATGTAAAAGATATTGATGTTTTAGTACAAGCCTATCAAAATGGATAGCATGAAGTTCATATTTAACTTGAACCTTGAACAACCAAGTTCAAGTTCGTTGTTTTGAAATGTGGTGGTTCAGAGTTGCATGCAGCTCAGTAGTTTGATTTCATAGGAGAAACTAGTTCAAATGGTTCAACCAGTTCAAGTGTTTAAATAGTTCAGAATCACCAAGGTTCAGATTGGCAAGTTCATATTGAACTTGAACCTTGAACCAAGTTCATGTTCAAGTTCAAAGTTCAAGGTGTTGGTGTAGATTTAGATATGAGGTCACAAGTAGTCCAATGGCTCAAGGGTAAACCGGAGCAAAAGGTTCAGCCAATTCACCTGTTCAGAGAGTTCAGAATCATCTTGGTTTGAAATTGCAGGTTGGAAAGTTGTCATATTGAACTTGAACCTTGAACCACCATGTTCAAGTTCAAAGTTCAAGTTTGTAGGCTCAAGCTGTCCAGTTTTTAACAGAAGCAACTTGTAATTACATATTTTTTGATAGGAAAAGTAGGGTCTCAGTGTGGGCATCATAACTTTTAATCCAACTGTTGGATTGAGCTGATTTTGGATATGTTCTATAAATCCTAGTTTTGTAAATCCTCTCCAAACGGTTTTGCAAGATAAATTACAGATTAAAAGTTATGAGCATAGGCTTGAACTATCAAAACTAGAAATGAAAATTATGAAATCATGACAGCATCTCATCACCAAATTGCATATTTTGACAGATGTACTTTATAAAGCAAAAAAAGGAGAGGAAGTTGAAAAGAAGAGGGTAGATAAATAAGAGGTTTTCCAAGAATCAGTTATGATAACTGAGAAGTCATCTGAAAGATAAGAGGATAAATATGCAACAAAATATCATAATAAGGGTTCTTCTTTTTCTACATATGTGTCTGCTAAAAGGGGGGCATATGTTCTATTTTGTAACAGGGGAATAAGGGAAGAATATTTTATTTTTCTGCAAAAGTGGTTTGTAATCTCAAGGACAGGGAAATTTTGTGATTTCCTTTGTTTTGTGTATAAAATGAAGAGAAGGTTATGTTGATCTGATTTTGTGTCTGAATATATCTTTTTTGGATTGATGTTGATCATGTGGTCACGTCTTTTGTCTTTTGAATGCAGTCCTGTGGTTACTTGTAATTAGTAGAATAAATAATGTTCTCTTAATTTCCTCAGCAATGTAAAGAAGGATTGGATGAATGGTTGTGTGGCTATTTGCTGATCTTTCTCCTTTCATTATAATCTAAATCCAGCAATCACATTTATTCATGTTTATGAATGAATATTAGAAACCCTTGGTATCTTCAGGTTAAAGATACATCCTATTATTCAATTCGTTGTAAATCCTTCAACAAGGGAGCTGTACCTATCAATCTAGAGGAGGGTTATCAGCCTATGATAACTTATCCAATTGTTAGTTTTGTTTGTTCTTCTCTCTAGGCATTTAAGAGTCAGTTTATTTCATTATTTCTTTGAAGGACAGTCTGTTTACGTACAGATATTTGGCGACTCTGCTGGGGACCGAAAATGAGGATCTAGTGCCCGCCTTTTGGTTTCTTGGTCTTCATTTCGTCTCTGTGTATAGGACACTGGTGACTTTGTATAATGACCATGCTTGAAAGAAGGTTCTTAAAGAAGAAAAGACCCGAACCTACCATCTTGGACATCAACAAGATCAATGACGAAGTGCTGCAAGATTTGTGGAAGCACTGCAAAGAGAGTATTTCACATGCTGTGAAAACCAATCTTAGCCTTGAAGATGATCATACTTCTACCCTGCTATGGAGGAGCTTGTGTCACAGGTTCCACAAACTGAAAGATTTGGAAGAATATAAGAAAAGAGTACAGCTGCTTCAAAATGAGCTAGAAACAGACGACATTGAGGCCCCAGTTATTCAAGTCTCATCCCTCTCATACAACTACCTTATTATGGATAAGAAAGAGGTCCAACAAGAAATCTCTGGACCTCATGAAGAACAAGCATTGGTGAATCCAAATCAGCATGGTCTTGAATGCATAAGTGGAGGAAATCTTCCTGAGTCCATTCTTCTTTCTAAGGATAAAAGTACTGGTATTTCTTCTTCCTCTCACCAACTCAAAAATGAATATTTTCAGCCACTCATGCAATCTGAAAAGATTAGTCCTTTGGATTCCATAAGTTTAATAGCAAAAGAAAAAGATGCGATGTATGCAGCATTGTGTGGTAGAAAGAAGGTTGCGCATGCTCAAGCATTTACGATTCAGCTGGGGGGTGATTCTTTGAATAAAAACAAGATTATTGAAGAGTTCCTGTTAGCAATCAAGAAAGTAGATTCCAAAGGTAAATGCTTGGATAATAATGATGCAACCCGCTTGATCAAGGAATTTTCAAGTCCAAATGCAGCAGCAAGCAAGGTAGAGGAATTGTTCATAGAACTAAAGGATAAGGTTACCTGGAGCAGGCCTCATACTTTATACCTGCCAATAGAATCTTATGGACACACAGAGAACCCTCTATTCCAGATATCATGTTTGGATGAGGAAGACTATCTCTTTTCTCTTGGGATAGCGAGTGCTGAGAGAAATAGCACGTGAGGAGAATTTCCAAATCTAGCAGCTGCAAGTGATAATGATTCTTTGAATAAGGAAGAAATTATTGAAGAACTCCTACCAGCGATCAAGTATGAAGATTTCATAGGTAAAAATTTAAATGCTGATTTGATTAATACATTTGGCTGTAATGAAATATTTTCTGCAGTAGTAGCAGCAAAATTTGATGAAACCTACCTATTTCATGCTTGATCCTATGCTAGATGAAGCATTTCCCCATTCAGAGCATGTTGCTAATGCTGAAAGTCTTTCCAAAAGTAAGGTTTTCATGGATGCTAACAATATAGATGAAATGAATTTCTTTGTGAAAATATTTGAGCCAAATTTTTTCAGCCACCAATTGAAGGTGGTCTGGAGAGTTCTATACTGGAGACTCAAGCAAAGGCAGAGGTCTATGATGAGCAATAGTTATTTGGAGTTGAGCGTTGGTTCACGAGGCTTTTCCACGTATTCCATTCAGCTTGCAGCAGTAAGGAGGTCGTCATGTGTAGGTTATGCCAAGCTATCTCATTCGGAAGCTGTCTATTGTTCTGAAAGGGTTCTTTCTTCTCTCAGCCCGTAAATGGTTTTGCGTAAGTTTTCCTCAGCTCTGGTTCCTGTGTTGAGTTTTTCTCACTTGTATATGCTTGTAAATAGCTTGTTGCTCTCTTAGCTTTTGGTGGTGTTTAGTTTTGTTGGTTGGTTTTGTTTGCTTTGCCGGTTTGGTTTGTCGCTTTTGTGGTGGTGGTAGTTTAAGTGTTTTGGCTTTCTTTATCCTCTTGCTCTTCCTATCTCTACAAGTAGTCCTCTCGATCTCTGTTTCCCATGACTCTATTTCCAAATGGATATGACATTGGTCTTTACCAAAGATTGCTGGATTCTTTATGTCCCTTGAGGCCCACATCCCTACTCAGAGCCAGCTATTGCCATGTTTTTAGCACATGAGTTTTAAAGTTGTGAGAACCAGTCCTATAGAGGCGAGTCTTGGATTATTTATTTTCTCATGAATTCTTATTGCTAATGGTGCTTTTGTAAGGCTTGGTTTGTAAAAGAGATAGTGTTCCAAGAGTGTGTTGAACTTGAACTTTGAACTGGGAGGTTCAAGGTTCAACGTTCGAAAGGCAGATTCTTTAGTTTGAGAGTTCAGTTCAAACTTTAAAGTTTGAAGTTTGAAAGTTTTAAATGCATGGTTTGGAGCTCAAAGATCAAGGTCTGAGGTTCAAACACAATAAATCAGTGGTTCAGATTTCAGATTCAAAGTTTAGGTGCAGTTGCAGAAGTTCAAGGTTTAAAGTACAAACCTCAAATTGTCAATCCTGTTTTGGGGGCAATATCTCCAAATTCAACAATCGGATTTTTCTCCATTTTGGATATGTTGTTAAGAGACAAAATTTCCAACTTCTTACTGGAGCGATTGGCAAAATTCCATCAGATGTAAAAGATATTGATGTTTTATTTCAAGCCTATCAAAACGGATAGCCTGAAGTTCATGTTGAACTTGAACCTTGAACAACCAAGTTCAAGTTCAAGTTCGTTGTTTTGAAATGTGGTGGTTCAGAGTTGCATGCAACCTAGTGGTTTGATTTCTTAAGAGAAACTAGTTCAAATGGTTCAACCAGTTCAAGTGTTTAAATAGTTCAGAATCACCAAGGTTTAGATTGGCAAGTTCATGTTGAACTTGAACCTTGAACCAAGTTAAAGTGCAAAGTTCAAGGTGTTGGTTTAGATTCAGATATGAGGTCACAAGTAGTCCAATGGTTCAAGGGTAAAGCAGATCAAAAGGTTCAACCAATTCACGTGTTCAGATAGTTCAGAATCATCTTGGTTCGAAATCTTAGGTTGGAAAGTTGTCATATTGAACTTGAACCTTGAACCAACAAGTTCAAGTTCAAAGTTCAAGTTCGCAGGTTCAAGCTGTTCAATTTTTAACAGCAGCAACCTGTAATTACATATTTTCTGACAGGAAAAGCAGGGTACCAATGCAGGCATCATAATTTTTAATCCAACTGTTGGATTGAGCTGATTTTCGGATATGTTTTTCAATCCTAGTTTTGTAAATCCTCTCCAAACGGTTTTGCAAGATAACTTACAGATTAAAAGTTATGAGCATTGGCATGAATTATCAAAATTGGAAATGAAAATTATGAAATCATGACAGCATCTCATCACCAAATTGCATATTTTGATAGATGTACTTTATAAAGCAGAAAAAGGAGAGGAAGTTGAAAAGAAGAGGGCAGACAAATAAGAGGTTTTCCAAGAATCAGTTATGATAACTAAGAAGTCACCTGAAAGATAAGAGGATAAATATGTTGCAAAATAGTAAAATAAGGGTTCTTTTGCATGTTGTGTGGCTGCTAAAGGGGGGTCATATGCTTTGTTTTGTAACATGGGATGTCATGTCCTCTTTTCAAATAATTAAAAATAATAATCTTTTCTAAGGCAGGCAGGCCCAAAAATGTGAAGTTTCGGAAAAAGGGGATAATCTTTGGAAGCTAATGGACTAATAAATGAAAATTATTATTAAAATATGTTTTATTAACCCCTCTTGGACGTGAGTTAGGGTTATGCCCTTTTTTAAGGAGTTTGGAGGCATTTTGGGCTCATTCTAGAACTTGATTTTTGCGCATTGCTTTGTTGTTCTTCAGAGGCTACCAAACCTGTGAAGAAGGAGGCCCAAGAACGGGAGTTTGCAGGTTTCCAGGAAGGCTACGGACGGGAGTTTGAAGCCATTCCATGTGCATGCTCATGCAAAGTTTGCCTTTGTGCTGAACAGTACAAATTTGTGAGTTTTCGGGTGTATTTTTTGTAAGAGTTTGGTGTTTCTGGTTGAGTATTTCATATCAGTTTGGGTTGCTTCTGTATATCAGACTTTTAAATGTTAAAATAGAGCTGAATATATGTATTTGGATATGATTATACTTCTGTGATAGATTATTAAGTCTTTGTGGTGATTCTGGGCTATTTTGTGCTATTTTCGGGAGCTCGATGAGCATTGTTTTTGTCCTTTGTTTGGGAGCTATTGTGTGCATGTTATACAATCTGGAAATGTCATTTTATAAGTTGTTATGTTGCTCAAATTTCTGTAAAAATGTCCACTTTCAGATTTATTAATAATAGGTGAAGTTGTGAAGCTTTTGGCACTATTTCTGGCATACCCGATTTGGGGTTTATTGAGAAATTGGTGGATCTTTGAAATATTGGTTGTTTGATTTTAAAGATCTGATTTGAGGCTTGAAATATCATATAAAATCAGTAAAGAGACATTTCATGGGAATAATTGAAGAATATTTTATTTTTTTGCAAAAGTGGTTTGTTATATCAGGGACAGGCATATTATGTGATTTCCTTTGTTTTGTGTATAAAATGAAGAGAAAGTTATGTTGATCTGATTTTGTGTCTGAATATATCTTTCTTGGATTGATGTTGATCGTGTGGTCACATCTTTCATGTTTTGAATGCAGTCTTGTGGTTACTCGTAATTTGTAGAATATATAATGTTTTCTTTTATTTCCTTTGCAATGTTAAGAAGGATTGGATGAATGGTCGTGTGGCTATTTGCTGATCTTTCTCTCTTTGCTATAATCTAAATCCAACAATCACATTTATTCATGTTTATGAATGAATGTCAGAAACCCTTGGTATCTTCAGGTTAAAGATACATCCTATTATTCAATTTATTATAAATCCTTCAACAAGGGAGTTGTGCCTATCAATTTAGAGGAGGGTTATCAGCCTCGGATAACTCATCCAACTGTTAAATTGTTTTTTCTTCTCTCTGGGCATTTAAGAGTCAGTTTATTTCGTTATTTCTTAGAAGGACAATCTGTTTACTAACAAAGGTTAAGAGGTTTGAGTTTGAATTTGAACTTCATCTAAAAGTTTTTTCCCTAATCTAATCCTGAACCCAAATTTGTATAACTACCTTTGAAATACAAACTAAAGTTGCTCAAAACTAATGATAGACACTCAACTAATGACAGGCACACTATTTTGACATACATTCAAGTTGCAGTAATAGAGATTGACCTCATGAAATATTCACGGTAATGCCATGGAAGATGTGTTTTGTTGTGTGTGTATACAGAACATAAAGTTAGGGGAGGTATAATGAAGATGGTATATTGAAGTGAGCTGGAGGATGTAGCAAGTATTCAGTGCGAGGAAATCAAAACCAAACTATCATGCCATAAAACGAGTAATTTTCATTGGAGCTTCTATTTGCTTCAACTGAAAGAATCAAAAGGCACACACTGTTTGATATTATGCCTAAAGCGGAGTTGGAGATGTTTTTACATGTATGCATATGTTCAGTCAACAATTGCAGACTAGGCAGGTGAATTAGTTTGGTCGAGTGCAATGGAAGCTTTTCCTTCCCTTTCGATAGCATTGCCTTGCTAAACCACACATTTTTCTTACAAATCCATATGCTAAATTGTGGTGTGTAGGCAAGGCACGTGACTGTTTGACATAATGATTTCAAGAAAATCCAGGCGGCAGGTGTAAACATAAATCTCACAAAGGCACCCATCCAGCATAGATGTGGCACATTGGATAATGATTGAAAGCTGAACATTGCAATAGGTTTGGAATCCTTGAATATAGGTGCAACAAGAAAACCACTGACCATTTCCCACTCTTCAATGTGCGAGTTTGGTCATAGTCACGCATCAATGGAAGCTTAGACAAGGCGCATGAACTGTTTCACAGAATGTCTTGAGAAATAATGTCTCATCCGAGTGTTGGAAGCATTTGCAGGAATGAGAACAAAAATTGATGTTCAAAATAACCGTCGACCAAAGTAAGAGCTCATAATATGTTTCAAATGCCCTGACTCCCCAACTCGCAACTATGGTAATTGATTTAACAGTTTGAACGATTTAAAGCAGCGATCATCCACAAGAAAGGAAGAGGGACATTTGTTGGTAATTGCTAATCGAAATCCCTTCGTATTGGCCACACCTAGTGCCATGTAACAGGTATGTGAATTGTGTTACAAAATGCTCAATGCTCCATCTGAAATCAGGGCAAAAGGAGCCCGATATCTTTTGGACTAAAAAACAAAAGGTGCAATACATGGAATCCATAAGCCAATGCCCAACCCAAAATTTCAAGTAAAATATGGATAGCAATTAGAGCATAGGAAGCTCAATGACCACAACAAATGCACCAAATGGATGTGTTGGAAAGAACTATAGAAACTCTCAGGCAAATGCAAATGGAAAGAGTAAGTCGATCCTCTATGCCCATATCACCAAATTAGGAACTTTTGAAATGTTGAATAGTGAGATGTTGTATCAGGATGTAAAATGAACACAATATACAGAGGATGTACTGATTGAAGTAATCATTACGCATAATGCCTTGCAACCTTCATGCACCAAAATGAGAGTTTCAGAATATGGTTTCTTGTTATGAAATATAGATAAAATTATATGTGGCAAGTATGCATTCAAAAGATGGAAGCACGAACTATGCTACTTTTGACGTAATGCCAACAAGGACTTGTGATGTCATGATAGATAACACAAAGGGTTTGCATAAATGCCAAAGAATCTTGAATGCCATCAAAACATTATAGGACTTCGATTATTATTCAAATCAAGGAAGGGGTGATGATAATATTTCATTGGGGAACTCAATGAAAGTGACAAAGGAATGAGTTAGTGTGATTGGTAAGATTGTAACTTGTCAAAAGAATCCAAAATTGTTAAAGAACATGTGTACTATGTTGAGATGCGTTTACCAATGGAAAATACTCTTCTATAATAGCTATTAAGGTTACTCATGGATGGAAAATAGATATTAAGCTCATCTTGGCTTTACGACTATCTTATAGCACTTTCAACTATTCAGGTGGTGAAGTGAGGATAAATGAAGGAAAAAGATGAAGATGGAAGGATACCTTAATGAAATCAGCATTTTGGTCTTTCTTTGCAGGTGAAAGTGACTTTGTTACTTATTATAACTGAAGTTAAGATCTTAGCTTTCCTTAAGTTTAGGTTAGCTTTTAGAGGTCAAAGTTTGCATGAGTTAGTTTTGAATTCATCCCAATTTCCCAAACTTTAACTTTTGAGGTCGTTGCGAACTCGAAAGGGTAGCTTATAGGTAGTTATCTTCTAGAGCCTATAAATACACGGCTCCTGTCATGTAATGGGGGGCTTTTTGGAATTTGGAATATGGAAACACCAATGTTTCGGTGATGAGACAATTTTTTGAAAGTGTGCACAGAGGTTGTCTTTGTAATCGACATTATGTTCTTGGTGCAAGGAAATAAAGGAACTTGCATTTTTGGTTCTTTTTCCATACCTCTAAATGGTCAAAGTGTTGATTCTTTGTGATGAGTATTTTCATAGTTTTGTGTAAATATTCATGAATTATTGAATTTGCATTGTGTTAATGATAACTTTCAAGCATAGTTCGTGGTTGTGTTCGTTAAACAGTTCACATCAGTTTAGGGAAGCTTTGAAGTCATGTGGTGCATTCATCATCAATAGCTTTCTTTTGATCTTCTAAGTTTGAATACATTTTCATTGAAAAATCACAAATACCCATTTTTTACGAGGGAATTGCCCCTCTCAAACGCAGAGGAAGATTGTATCTGATAGTGATCAATTGCGATCTTTCCAATTGTTGGCACACTTGTCACTGTTCACGGGGCTAACGGGGTCATTTTCAGAAGTAACTTCACAGTGACAAATCTGTTTACCAACAGGGCTGCAGTGGAATGGGCTTATGCTACATAATACAAAGGCAAGAGTCTTGTGGTGGAATGGGTGTGAGTTACATCACAAGGATAGTCTGAATCCATAATCATATGGGTAAATTATACTACTCTAACAATATAGTCAGTTTGCATATACTTGCTCCTTATTTGGTGATTATTTGAACATAAATGAAGGTTTACCTTGTTAAAAGGTATTTTAAATGGTTAAGTTATATCTGTAACCATCTTACAATTCTTTATTTTAATGGAATTTGTGATTCTATGGCAAAAATTAGGGCAATCCCAAAAATGGGATATTACACACAAAGAAATCTGAATTCCTTATATGCTAAGAAATAGAGAACAGCTGCCCAACTTCTTTTTGGGTTTGGTTCCGCTATTTTTTCCTGTTTGGAAAGATTTTGTATCCAGCCAAACTTTCATGGTAACCTTGTTCCACAAAGATAGCTTTGGATCTATTTGGAAGTGTCTCATGGTTTTCTTTGTGGTTGAAACTTGAAACTATGGTATCTTTTCTATTTGAAAGTACCACCAAGGAAATATTTAACAAATGTGTGTAATGAAATTATTCTAGTGTAGAAATATAACAGGTACTTTTGACGACTTCATACTAACGATGGAAGAAGAATAAATTTGTATAAGATCAACCATGGAGCGTACAGCCATGTAACAATCATGAAATATCAAATATAAGCAGAATGGTTGATTATTAGAAAAGCCTTTTTTGAGGGGCAGCATCCTCTTGTCTGAGTTGCAACTCCCAAGTGATGCCAGTATGACAATTATTTTTCCTGGGTGCAGTTAATGTAGTATATAGTTACACACACAAACATATATGTACATATACATTTGTACACATACAAAAGCATAAAAAATTAAAGAAATATACAGAGTTGTCCATTAAAAACCATTGGATAGTATGCTACTCCATCATTTGTCAATGCCAACTTCCAAAATGACAGCGATAAAGATAAATAATATTAAATGCCAATTGATAGTTCGGAACTTCAATGTTATCTCAAATGCCATATAAATATATCATCTGCTCTTCAAAATGGCAAAATGAGAAGAGAGATTGAAGAGAGCTAAAAAAAAGAAGACCAACTCTATGGGATGATGCTTTTAAGTGGGTGTTTTAGAATGATCGGATGCAAAAAGTTGGAAAATATCCCTTTTGGTTACTTTTTGGTGCTCAGTGCCTTTGGGTAAACCTGGGCGCAAACAGGCATAACTCCCCTGGGTGCATCCGGGTATAACCCATGGTGAATCCATACCTTGATACAGCTATTATGGGGGGCGGTTTCTGGGTGTATCAGGTAACACAGAAAATTTGTAATATGATCAGTAACCACCTATCATAGGCCATAAGGATCTCGCAGTTAAGATAAGAGCAGATATGTAAATGAAATTCATGTGTTCAGATGTTTACTCAAAAATCACATATAGAGCTTTATATCCATGGTACTGAACTTTTCACCTTGTTAGAGAGAAAGATATTCACTCTTACTTTTCTGGCATTATGTTTGGTAATTGGGTTCTAAACTTGACAGTATAATTGTTGTTATGAATGACAGGAGGAAATGGGTAGAAATCGCAAGGCAAACACTGGTGAGTTCTTGAAGACCATCTACTGCCACAAAACTCTGTTTCCAATGGTACTTGTGATAAGGTTCTAATTATAGCATTATATTGCAGAGTCTGGTGGCAGCAGTGGTCCATCTTCTATTTGGTCCAGCCAGACTAATTCAGAGGGATCTACTAAACGCACGAAAGAGGTTGCTTGTCCAACATGTACAGTACACTTACAGGTGTTTTTCTATACCTGCTGATTTTGCAAGACATTTGGTAATGCATTTACATGTTATAATTTAGCATTTTTTGGTTTTTCACACTAGTAGCAACCATCTGAGAACTACATCCTACTCAGTTTTAGTTTTGGTCGACTTTTAACCATAATAGTTTCTTTTTTTATATGTAATGTTCACTCTTAAACACAAATGATGGTGTGTGACAAGCATCATGCTAATATCAGGTTGCCTCTTTTAATAAATCGTTACATCCTTACTGAGATGATTAAATTTCTTTTACAGGTCCGTGTACCAAGTTCTGGTACAGAAACAGTAGAGTGTGGGGTTTGCCAACACCCATTTCTTGTAAGCGCACGTTAATATCAGTGCCTTTGTCAAGGTGGCAACGCATAGAGCTTGAATAAATTTCTCACACGTTATGCGATAAGTATTTTTGGCTTCATTGTTATTATTATTTAATATCATATTTTTTTGTGTACATATGATAAGTTGTTTTCAACATTGAAAAGTCAAAGAAACTTGTTTATTAAACATATTATACATTGAATTCATATTACCGTTTCTTCTTTATAAAATAAAATTAGTAAATATTTTCTGCTCGACGACCATGTTAGAGATCGCGAGACTTTCGTCGCAAAATTCGAATGCCGTAAAATTACTTTAAAAATGCCATTTCTCTGTTTGTACGTCATTCCGGGGTTTGCCGGGCAAGTGTTTCCATTATGTTCAATCAGAAATATGTTACAATTTGAAAAAATAGGAATGGCTTTTTGAAACTTTTATTAAGATTTTAATTTTAGAAATTATTAAATAATCGTTAATGTATTAAGAGGATTTATAATCCTGAATTTATTCATTTTTCAAAATTTTAAATTGTTTTAAACTTTATTTATTAGACTCATTTTTCAATTTGTGGTGCAAATTAAAATATTAAATAAAATAATTGCAACAAAGTTTCATCTGATCTTGCCTTCGAAGTGAATATAAAACCTATTTTGATCTAGTCCAATTAGTCCAATTATTTTGTGTTGGAGAGCATTTTCTCAATCCACCAAGGTATTTATATTAATTATAAGTTAAATCAAAAGTATGTGACTCAATTATTGCTTAAATCCCACAAATAACTTTCTTAATTAAAATATCAATAAGATTTAAGTTTGAATATCTCAATCTCTTATTTTACTAGTTTAAAAACTAGATTCCATTCAACTATAACTCGCCTCAAATAAAAAGTGGATTCCATTCAACTATAGTTAGCCCCAAATAAAATTTCAGCCATAGAATTAGACTCCAATTTTCAGATCTTACATTGTCATTGGCATTTATATTGTAAAATGTGAATCATATATATAAAATAACTATATATTATCACTAAATGATAAAAAATCATTTTTTAATTTTAATTTTCCTTTTTGAAAGATTATAACTAAATAGTAAGAAGCGGTGATAAAATTGAGGGATATAAAATAACAGGATATAAAATTAAGTCTTATGTAAATGCTCATGTGCAAATAGAGTAAATCATGCTCTATGAATCATGTTCTTAGCTTTCTATATAGTCATGGAGCAAGTGCCAATATAATAATCTATGTATAGACGACTAATGTTCATGGTTGGATGTCAAATATTTTATTTGATAAAATGGATATCTAATATGATGATCTTAATATGTGGTAATCTAAAGTTCTTAAATTTGACAGTTTTGAAATTCATAGTTGATTGTAACAAGTAATAGATTATTAATTCTTGATGATGCCAATATTTAATTCTTGATGATGCCAATATTTATGTGTCTTGCTCATGGATTTTTACTACATTCCTCTATTCTTGAAGATATATTATGTGAGTAAGATCTTAAGTTAAAAGAATGTATTCTTGAAGATATATTATGTGAGTAACATCTTAAGTTAAAAGATATTTGGTTATGATGCATACAATTTTTTATCATTTTTCATTATGTAGCTAAAGTTAGAAATGACTTAAGTATTACATTGTATTCTTGATGGTGAAGTGGGTTTTAGGGAGAAATGAAAATACTTCGCATTTATGGGTCTATCAATATTTTCTCTTTTGGTTTGGATAATATTCTCATATTTTCTATACCTAACTTTCCTTATGGGTCTATCAATATTTTCTCTTTTGGTTTGGATAATATTCTCATATTTTCTATACCTAACTTTCCTTATGTTTTAAATTTTCTAGCTTTATAGCAAATATCATTCTAATTGCAAAATCTAAATAACTAGTTGACAAATTGCTTGCTTTGTTTCTTTTTAATATGTTTGAACTAGTATAATTAGATATAATATAGAATGTCTTGATGATGATAAAGTAAGGATTAATTCAATGTAATATTCCTTTGTTGTCTTCACATTGTCTTTGATTTGAGACCAAAGGGCACGAAAATATTTAAAACTTATTTATCCATTTGGTTCGCCTCCATTTTCCTTCTATCATGGTGGTGTTTGATGTTGCTAACCTTTGTTGTTGTAGTATGTTTCATGTTGATATATTCCATCATGGTTGACTCAGAGATGTTTGTTTGAGCTCTTTTAGGGCATAAATGAAAGATAGAGTCATTTGGAAGATTTTAAGTGTATTGATGTGTGAAATGTGGAAGCAAAGTAAGTGCATAGGCATTATTAGAAACAATGGATTGAAGGTACATTCAAATGAGCTTGAAGCATTCTAGAATTAATGTGTTGAAGGCTTATGAAAGGCTTTTGATTGTACACTCGAAAGTGTCCCACTCTAAACCCTTCTATCCAAATGATTCCATGAGTTCAGAATGCTTGGATGCCGGCTTAGAGCTCCCTATCCATGGAGTGCAAGAGAGTGTATTTCAAGTTCAAGGGCTCTCAGATGAGCTTTAGAGATACTCTTCTTGCTAGTAAACCATGCAATGAGAGGTGACAATATGCAAGAATGCAAATGTCCCAAGGAGTTCCTCAAGAATGCAATGCAACTAAAGATTAAACTAGAATGAATATGAAAAGTGCAACTATTTTAAGCATGGATGAGAGTGTTACAATACCATTATTAAGCTATGTGAGATAGAGTATTGCAAAATAGAAGCCAAACTAACATGCAACATGAATCTAAGCTAAAATGCTATGGTATGAGAGAATGTAGACAAGAAATAGAAGTTCTCCACAAAGCTCCAAAGAAACCTATTAGAAAACCTGCAGCATAACAATATTCAAAATGAGGATGGATTGAGGGGGAAAGCTCTCTTCCTTTTAAAGATGTATGGATGGTAGAGATCAAGATGAAGATGGTGGATGATCAACGGTGGAATTTGAAAATAGGAGTGATCCATGTGCACACACAAGTCAACCAATAGAATATAAGTTGACTTGTCATATAAGACAAAAGTCACAAAGCTTTTTTTTTTAATTGCAAAATAGAAAAAGGACTTTATGTGTGCACTTTAAGTGGGTTAGAAGAATGGGGTCTTTTATTTAATTAAAAGGGGACATGTTCTTTTAATCAAATAATGAACTTAGGATAGTATAGTCAAACTATAGGTTATAATCAAATAAATTGATTATTAGCAATTTGGCTTAGGTAAGTGATTAAATTAATTTAGCCAAAATGTTGAAAAGGGGGCTAATAGTCTAGATGACCATTTTTAAGTGATTACATTTGCCCCTTTTTGACTAATGCGTGATCGATCTGAGAACACATTATGTCAAAGAAAATAGAAAGCCAAGTAGGTGGTGATAGATATAGATATCTGATTTTGAGGAATGAAATGTAGAAAAAGATAGCAAGTCCTAAATGTACAGCCTGATAGTGGTAGCACTGAACACTAGGAAAAGATGATGTTAGAATTCAAGAAGAATGCTAACACTTAGCAAAGTAGATAGATCGAGAACAAGTGAAAAGATCAAACAAATGCTCCGAAGAAATAGATAGCTGTAGCGATCAGTGATAGAGTATTTTTGCCCCCTCGAGATCAAAATTGAAATGAGGTAAGGGGATGCAAAAATTGGCTAGACATGAAAAAATTAGAATATAGCAATGTCCAAGATGACAGATAGATGATTAGAATCCAAGAATGACTATAAGAAACTGATAAAATGCCCAGTTTGACTAGAGTTGACCTTGAAAGATATAGCATAAAAATTAAGTCGAAACGAGTAGAAAGGTGATTTTAGACATGAAACAGTGAATTGAAGTAGATATGAAGTATGGAAATGATGAAGAGATGAAGAAATGAAGATGCCCTAGTGATGATTCAGAGATTAGACCTCAAAAGGTCAGCTAACTGCTAAAAAGAAAGTAGAATTTTAAAAGACAATTTTGACCATCAAGATGAACTCGAATTTGGATTTCGATCTCGAAAATGAATCTAGGACGTTGAAATTATTTAAGAGGTCAAAACTTTATATAATGTGATGATAAGATAGAAAAGAGATGAAGTGAAAGATTAAGGTGAAAAGACATGAACAAGGAGAAAGTAAAGAAATATGTGAAAGGAGTTAGCCGATATGTCTATGAAAAGATGAAGAGAGAGTTCTCCCCATATGCAAGAATGCAAGACTAAGCTAGAAAATGAACCTAAAATGCAAGCTAATATGCAAAGTGGTTTACCAGCAAGAAGCACATAACATTTAGACTCTTAATTTCATCATTGAGCATTTATTAGGGACATCATGAGATCATACAACCATCACTAGTATAACTATGAGGATATGAATATGATCGATATTAGATAGGTATGTGGAAATCCAATCTAAGCATCAGAGACATGTAAGTCAAGATAACTACACGATTAGATTCCCTAAGTTTAATTTAGTAAGATTACACCTGTATCAAGGCACAAATGCCAGGATAAACCTTGAATGTGGTCTTGCAAAACAGTCAAGGATGATACATTTGTAAGTCAACGTGTTGAATAGGACCAGCATAAATGCTTACAACACTATAGAAAAACAAAAGTATACCCACAGGCAGAAATCAAGAAAAAATGTCCCATGCCCCCAGTCTTCTAGTCAATGACATCCTCGAAAGACTATTAGGGAGGGAACACATGGCAACGAAATCATCATAGACAACACACAAAGTAGATAAAGATCAGCATAGCTCAGTCGTTTAAGTGTTAAAGTGCGTGTGTGCAAGTCACTTGGCCATTTCTTCAAGACTTGATTCTGATAGTGAGAAATATCGCGACATCGGAGACCATAGGTAAACTATCTGTAAAGTGTTAAAAAACACTTGATGTCAAGGTGGGGGAAGTGTTGAGAAACACTATTTTGTGAATTGTCAAAGAAACCCTAATGCACAAGAATACCTCAATAGGCTAAGCAGTTGTGCCCCCAAGACAAGGACAAGAAATAATTCCAAGCTAGGAAATGTGTAGTAGAGTGTGTGATTGAGATTGATAGACAGAGGTGCAAGGGTCTCAAGTAACACCTGTTTCCAGATTTTCACCACTTGACAGATTTTTTCAGGACTTTTTTCATTTTTTTTGTATTTTTGTATTTTTAATTTTTTTGGTGATACATCAAAGTGCCTATTGCTAGGTTTTCACTAAGATGATCATTTTTTAAGGACATTTTTTGATTTTTAGGATTTTTTCAGCATCATATATGATTTTTTGGATGTTTTAGAAGGTTTTAGAGATCACTAGTTCTCAAGCAAGATCACATCATTTTCTCCCAATGTCTAGCAAGGTATAGGACATGATGGAGAAACAAGCCGATGGATAAGCAAAGATGCATAAGAAAGGAATGCGAAGCAAGTGAAAGTGATCCTCAAGAATTGACTCCTTAAGAGTACCCAAGCTAGGGAAAGAAGTGAAATAGTCATATGAAGCATGTTTTGGATAAGCAATGGAAGTAATGAGAAATATAGCATGTAGGATAAGCAATGAAGCCAACAAGTGAGATAGCATGAAGATAACAGATGGAAGCCAATGAGTGAGATAGCATGAAGTGTGTAGTCCAAAAGAGTAGCCATGTCAAGAGACCTATGAGAACCATGTTTCATTTATTATGATCAAGACCAAGGGGTCAACTAGATAGTATAGCAATGGGATAGAGCAATAAGAATAAAGCTCAAGATAGAGGCTATGAGTGAATGAGAGAGCACAATAGAAAATCTGGTGGATAAGATAGCCAATATGCAAAGGTAGCTCAACATTGTCAAGATCAAAGAGAGAAGAGGGGATAGATGGATAATGAAAGAATTACGCATGACCCCTGTTTGCCAGGTTTTCATCATGGTACTTATCCAAGGTGCCACAAGAAGTAGTTTTCACCATACGTTAAATTTATTTCTGTTTACTTTTGCTACCAAAGTGCCACAAGAAGTGGTTTTCACCAAGGTACATTTTCATTTTTTTTTTGAATTTTTAGAAAGAGCTCACGCTGTTTGTAGATAGTGCTCCTATAGAAAAGATAAGTCATGATAAGCCGAGACCATAGACTGGTATGCTCAAGATGTTGATAGGGTGATGAAAGGGAAATGGTAGTAGGAAGAATATATGGAGGATAAGAGTTCATGTATAGAAAGGAGGTGTAAGGTTTAGAGGATTTCATGAGGGTAGTTGAAATATTGGACAAGATCAACATTGACACACACCTTGAAGGGTATTGGAATGATGGAGGAATCATGGATGAAGTAGCTTGAGGTTTAGATGTATAAGGTGGTAGAAGAGATTTGGAAAAAAGTGGAGTGGAAGGCTTTGGAATATTTTTAGAAAGATTTTTGAAAGAAGATGGAATGGAAGCCTTTGGAAGCTTGAATGTCAACTTTGAAGTATTTTTAATATTCAAGTCTTTTAAAAGAGACTTGGGAATCCACATAGCTTTAGATTTTCCTTGTTCTTTGGGTGCTTGAGAGTGCATTTCTTCAATGATGGATTTAGGAACCCACATTTGCTTTGATTTAGCTCTCTTAATAGTGGACCTTTGTGGTCTCTTTTGTGCATTTTCCTTCTTAGCATTCACATGTCGATTAGATGGGACATAGTGATATTTCTTTTTCAATGGATTCTTATGTTTATTCTCACTTCCAAAGGACTTGGGATTTGTGGATGAATAAGGATGATATGACTGGTTTAGATGTATAGATGGGTGAAAAGTCATCAAGGATGAGTGTCTTTGTTGATCTTGAGGTAATATAGGAGAGTTAGGGAATGAGCTATGAGTGAATGTAGGAGATGGAGGAACATAAGGCCCCAATATGGATGGAAGGTTTGAATGCTTTAGCTTAGATAGACAAGGACCAAGGATAGATTTAGAAGATGCAAAGGGATAGTGGGAAGGGATATCAACATCTTTAGAATGAGCAACATGGTCAAAGCCATCAATAGACTCATGAGTACCTTTGATAGGAACAACATTTTTAATAGTAGCACTTGAAGCTTGAGCACAATTTTGAAGTGGATGTGGAGAAGTAGAACATGAGGGGATGCTTTGATCTTGAAAAGTAGCTTTGGATAGCATAGGAAGAGAACTTTTCTCATAATTTTTAGTAAGCTCAAGGGAGATAGTGGAAGTGATATCTTCATCATACTTAGGAGGTGGACAAGATATAGGATATGGAATGGAAATATCTTGAAAGAGATGAAAGGGTGCTTGATCTTGATCTTTCTTGACATTTATAGCTTTTTCTTTTTGAGAGTCCTCTTGACATGGAGCCACTTCCAAGGACAAGGGAGAATCAAAAGTGAATGGAGTAGTGTTTAGATTAGGCATAGTACTACATGAAGGTTGAGGATGTTTAGGATTAGTAGCATGGAAAAGGTTTGCAACCAAGTGAAGGTTAGCTTGAGTTTCTTTTAGAGGTAGCCCTTGAGGATACACGTAGTTGATGTGGAAAGCATTAGGTTCCTTTTTTGATAGAGGCATGTTGGAAAGCTTTGAAGTGTTGGGAGATGCATGAGTGTTGGAGGAAGTGGAAGATGTAATGGAGCCACTACTAGACATAGGTTCATCAATGTAATCTTGTTCAAGAGAAGTATCCTCAGCACATGAGTCACTAGAGGTTCCAAGATCAACAATCTCATCATCAATGAGATCTTGGATTTTATGTTTCAACTCTATACAATTAGAAGTAGCATGGTCATTAGATTGATGATAGGCACAATAGGTATCCAAGAATGGATTTCCATAGGAGCTAGACTTAGGCAACATGATGAGCTTGGTGCCAAGAAGTGTTCTCAAAATATCATCATAAGAATTCCACAAGGGAGTAAAATTTCTCTCAAAAGTATGTCTACAGTCCTTTTGTTGTTTCTCAAGTGAATGGTTTGCATCCATGTCTTCATCATTAGCTTGGTCAAAGATAGTTCCATCATGAAATTTTAGCATAGGCTCAAAGGAGGTATCACTTGCTTGTTCTCTAAAGAGGTCTTTAGATCTAGAAGATGAAGACATTTGATGTCTGGAAGTAGAGCATGTAGACCTAGAAGAAGAGGATGACCTCCAAGAAGGTGACTCACATGCATGTAAAGACCTTAAGGAAGATTCATTTAATGACGCAATCTTCTCCTCTAACCTTTTCTCAAGTTTAGACTTCATTTCCATCACGCGCTTAGAGAGACGAAGGTAAGAAAGATCATTTGTCTCTTCTAGTTCTTTGTATTGTGCATATAGATCTTGAAACTCTTTAGTGACATGGAGGATATCATGATCATCTAGATTTGGCCAAGGTTTGATAGCACAAGGTTTAGATCCCATAGTTTTAGATGCAAAGCCAAGCATAAAAGAGCCTAGAAGATAACTTGATGTTGAAACTATAGGAGGTAGAGTGTTCACTTGCCAAGATAGTAGAGAGAGATTAAAGCGACTTGTCAAACAATATGTCCAAGAAACTTACGACATGAATGACTCAAGTCAATAGCTAGGCAAGATGCCCAAATAGCCAAATAAATAGAGCAAGCAGGGTGACAAGTGAACAACTCTCCAACCCGAGAGTGTAGTCAAGAAATCAAGGCAACCATTTTAGCAAAAGGATAACTAGCAAGCATGCATAGACCATGAAGACAAAAAGACCTAGAGCACTAAGACCAAAGAACCACTTTAAGCATGTTTAAGCACTAGAGACATAACAAATCATAGCCAAATGATGAAACCCCCCTTAGTAAGTAACACAAGAAAATGTTTGCACTTGACATTTTGACTTGGTTGACAAAGTTTGACCATAATTGATAGCATAGAAAATTTGATGTTCAAAAGCAATTTCTTTCCAAGCAAGATAGTGACACATGGAGTATTATTCAAACAATCAAGCAAGGGACAAAGCAACCTTGCATGATACAAGCATATGTGACATCTTAAAAGAAATCCCTAGAACTATCGTCATGTGTATGTTCCAAAGATTTTTATAGGTCTAGCACATTCGAGAACACATCAAGCAATATCTACCTAAAGGACATGGTTCATTACTCAACAACTTGGCCCACGCTTGATGCTCCTTCGCCTCACACCAAGTGGTTGCCCACAAGAGATATTGGCTTTGTCATAGAAATGCCATAAGCATAACCAAGGGAACACATATGGTGAGTGTAAATCTTGGGGTGATCCGATTAGTCCACTAGGATCAATCCTTGCACCAAGAAGTTGAGCGGCTAAAAAGGGTAGTTACTAACTTAGGGTGTTTAGACAGGGCTTCCGTTCATAGTGTTCCTCTTGCTCCCAATTACGGGACACCTCACCTTGCGGTGAGTAACCGATCTCGTGACCACAAGAGTACCTTAAGCATTCTTGCCTAGTGATCTCCCTATGGTCGAAATCCCATAAGCAATCACACTAGGCAAAGATAAACACTATGTTTACCAAGGTTTTGTGTCCTTGATAGCCTTGAGTTTATAGTGGGTTGGAAGAGCCGGGTAATTTGTTTGTCCCCACTTGGGTTGTTCCTCTCAGGTTGTCCGAGAGCAGACCCTCTAAAGGATTCTAACTACACAAAGTGGATCAACTTTTGGAAGTCAAGATTTCTGGTTCACCACAAGGGTGAAGAGCATACTCTCCTATTCCAATCATTTTCTCCCAAACACGCCAAGAATATTTAGTTACCCCTTGCTTTTGAAACCAAATGGCAAGTCAAGATTTCTGATTCACCACAAGGGTGAAGAGCATACTCTCCTATTACCAAAAGACTCCAATCACAAGTTTTATGTGCTTATGAAAAATGAACAATTAGTCAATGCCACACATGAAAACAAAAAAGCAAGAAATTTTGGGTTTTTATGCTTTGGGCAGCCCTGCAAACAATTTTAGTAGCCCTTGCGCATTTGAAGCTTTGACATGCGTTCTTTTTATGCAATGCTTCAATTTTTTTCATAAAGATGGCAACCTGCAATCACAACTTGTTAGCACCACAAGTTAGTGTAAAATAACATAAAATACTGCAATAAAAAGTGCTTAGTTGACTCAAAAATCCAATTTATCTTCCAACCAAGTGCATGCAAAGAAAGTGCAAGTTAATCACAAATGCTCTCATTTTTACTCTTTGATTTTGTCCTAGTCAACAAGATTGGACTTGTTTGCTATGATTTCGGATCTAAAAATAAAAATGAAAAGAAGAGACCCCTGTTAAAAATCAGAGAGCTTTCAAAAAATGCAAGAAATTTAAAAAAATCTCTTCATTTGCGCTCTAGAGATCGATTTTGTCAAAACAGGCCAAATTTATCAAATCGAGTTTTTGATCCTTAATACTACCTCAAAATTCAAAACACAAAGAAAGAACCCCCATTAGAATTGAAAACCCTTTCCGAAAATGTAAGTTTTTTTGAAAAATGCGCTGATTTGCGATCAGAAACGACTATTTATGAAAAATAAAAAAAAACTCATAACTCTCGAAAATCATGTCAAAATGCTCTAAAAATTAGACTAAAACATTTTGAGTACATACCCAACCTGCAAAAAAAATTTCAGAACGAAACTCCAAGCAGTTTAAAAGATATAATCAAATCTTTAAACCAACTAAGTTTTTGGCCTTCAAACCAATCTACTTATGGGTTGGCTTTAAAACCAAAGTGATAATTCTACAAAAGTAATTGATTAGATCCAATATGCTGCTGTAAAAAACCAGAGATGAAAAACAAAAGCAAATGGAGCTAGAAACTTGATTCAAGCCCCACGGTGGGCGCCAAAAATGTACACTCGAAAGTGTCCCACTCTAAACCGTTCTATCCAAACGATTCTATGAGTTCGGAATGCTTGGATGCTGGTTTAGAGCTCCCTATCCATGGAGTGCAAGAGAGTGTATTTCAAGTTCAAGGGCTCTTAGATGAGCCTTAGAGATACTCTTCTTGCTAGTAAACCATGCAATGGGAGGTTCCAAAGACAAGATGCAAGAATGCAAATGTCCCAAGGAGTTCCCCAAGAATGCAATGCAACTAAAGATTAAACTAGAATGAATATGAAAAGTGTAGCTATTCTAAGCATGGATGAGAGTGTTACAATACCATTATTAAGCTATGTGAGATAGATTATTGCAAAATTGAAGCTAAACTAACATGCAACATGAATCTAAGCTAAAATGCTATGGTATGAGAGAATGTAGACAAGAAATAGAAGTTCTTCACAAAGGTCCAAAGAAACCTAGTAGAAAACCTGCAGTATAACAATATTCAAAATGAGGATGGATTGAGGGGGAAAGCTCTCTCCCTTTTAAAGATGTATGAATGGTAGAGATCAAGATGAATATGGTGGATGATCAACGGTGGAATTTGAAAATAGGAGTGATCCATGTGCACACACAAGTCAACCAATAGAATATAAGTTTACTTGTCATATAAGACAAAAGTCACAAAGCCTTTTCTTTTAATTGCAAAATAGAAAAAGGACTTTATGTGTGCACTTTAAGTGGGTTAGAAGAATGGGGTCTTTTATTTAATTAAAAGGGGACATGTTCTTTTAATCAAATAATGAACTTAGGATAGTATAGTCAAACTATAGGCTATAATCAAATAAATTGATTATTAGCAATTTGGCTTAGGTAAGTGATTAAATTAATTTAGCCAAAATGTTGAAAAGGGGGCTAATAGTCTAGATGACCATTTTTAGGTGATTACAGAAGGTACATTCAAATGAGCTTGAAGCATTCTGGAATTAATGTGTTGAAGGCTTTTGATTATACATATTCATCTTCCTTCTCTATATGTTATCATAATCAAGGATTATTGAATGTCCTTGTGTAACCATCAGGTTGTTATTTCTGGGATTATTGACTTCCTTGGGTTGCAAACTTCAAACAAGTGTAAATTATTTTGTGGTATGAGATATCTTACTGTGAGATTTACTTTGTTGAGATTGTTGTGTAAAGTTGTTCACTTATTTTTAAATTAAGTGAAATCTTTTATCTTTTGTTGTTACAATGTTCCTTATGCATTGTTCTTTTAGTTGTTTTAAGTGTCCAATAATTGGTACTAGATCTTGGTTCCTTAAAACAAGGCCTATGAACTTAAGAAGATTGGCATACAACAACTAAGTTTAAAGGAGCAATTTTTTTTTGGGCAATTTAGGATAGAAGCTCATCAAGTTCCTTTGGATATGAAGTTAGGCAAATTGTTAAAGATGATATGCTCATTGTAGAAGTTTGCCAAATTATTCAAGAGAGATTTAGGGTTACGAGAACAATGGAGAGGAAAATAATATTATTGTATTGGACTACTAGATTATGAATTTGTGAAGGTCTACACAATGTACGGCTCAATTTTTTAATTTTTTCCCCCTAATTTGTGATGCAATATATTAAATAAAAATAAAAATTGCAATGAAGGTTCATCTTATCGTGCTTTTGAAGTGAATGTTAACATAACCAATTTTAATCCAATCCAATTATTTTGTGTTGTATTGGGAGGTTTTCACACTATTTCCCTATTGCAAACAAGGACACCCTCTTTTGTTCTATGTTTAGGTGGTAGAGAAATTTTTGCAAGCCTTCTATGAGTCAGGTTGAACAGGAAAGAATTGACAAAGTTTGGCTAAGTGTCAAAAATGGGGTATGAGGGGCAAAATCTACACGTGTAGAAAATTTAAAATAAGGTAAAATTTGGCTAAAAAATTGGTAGAATTTGCCAATCTATAAAAATACGAGAAATTAAAATTTAAATAGAGGCAAAAAAATTTACACGTACTTGTCCAAGTGTGGTTGCTTCCGCACAATATATGTACTTGCCTAAGTACATGGTGGTGTGCACTTCACTTAACATGTACTTGACTAAGTGCATGGTGCTATTCACTATACATGTACTTGCCCAAGTGCATGGTGACTACCACATGCTATACGAATTTGTTTAAATCACCCTGGATTTCCACCATGCACTTACCTAAGTCCCTAGTGGTTTTCACTTCATGGTTGATGCTTTTTCCTAAGTGTGTACTAGTTTACACTTATTGATCAATAGTTTTACTCAAGTGTGTAGTGGTTTCCACTTGATGTTTGATGGTTTTGCCTAAGTAGCTGATGGTTTCCAGTCCAAGATTAATAAGAGATCTCAATTGCAAAAACACCTTACCTATTCTTAGTTTAATGAAATGCTTTGAAATTATAAAATTTAGTGGGAGATGGTGAAACATGATCAAATTTCGAAGATATGAATAAAACCAAAATTTTTAAAAAATTTGTGAGAAAAAGTAACAAAAATTAAAGTAATAAAATAAAATAAAATCAAGATGAGATCAAAATTTGACTTGACTTTTCAAATGGTGGGTTTTGAATTGGGTGGAGATTAAATTTACCTTGAGTTTGCAAATGCTGCGTTTTGAATTTGGTGGAGATTAAATTTACCTCAAGTTTTCAAAATATGAATTGACTTTAAAAAATAATTAACTAATTCATCAAGTTGCATTAAAATTATCCAAATGACATTAAATTTATAAATGAAAAATTAAAATAATGAAAAATAAATCAGAAATGGTAATAAACTAAATATTTTCCAATCAAAATTTCATTTCCCCATTAAAATATTTTTAGAAAGTAAAATGGAAGCTTGTGACAATTTTCTAATTTTATTGCAATTATTGTTTAAAATTTTATAATAATTTACAAATGGTGGTTTGCCTTGTAGGTTAAGATAATGAGATGGTGCAATGGCATTATTTTCATTGGTCCATGGTTTCTTTCAAATTTTCCCATTGGCCTGTGAAGCAGTGGCTTCTTCTATAAGTGCTTTCTTCTCATTGGTCCAAGTGTCATTGGTCCTTATCAAGTTGTTATGGCTTCAAATTTTCTTATTGACCCACGAAGGCATTGTAATTTTTTCATTGGCTCGTGAGGTGGTGCTTAAGGGTAATTGCATAAGCATTTAATGCTAGGATAACCACACATAAATAACAATTACATACAAATATAACCAAGATTAGAAAGTAATAAATTGCACAAAACAGAACACAAGACACAAATTTAACATGGCTCACCCAATCTCTTGGCTACATCCACCAAATAGTGAGTCTAATATTCTTATTATCTCTAGTATCTTTCAGGGTTGGTTCCCACCATCTACGAGCCCAGACAAACCACTGCATTGATAAAGAGGACTGTATTTGTAGGCGATGCACATTGGTTGAGGCTGAGACTGACTTACACTTCATTTTCCATTGCCCTATTTATTAAGAGATTAGAGGAAGATTTTATTGTTTATTTAGAAAGTGCAGCTTATTGACCTCCTTTAGTTACACAGATCAGAGATGTTTGACACTTTATCTTCAAGAGGCGATGTAGCTTCGTCATGACCACACCCTACATCTTCTATTCTCGATTCCATGATGAGGAAGCGAAGGGTTGGTTACCTATGTTAGATTATCAGACTACCTTGAAAGAAACATTAATACTCATGCTGGAGCCTTAGGATTATCGTCTAGATATAGCAGATGCAAGGGTGAATCCAACTAGATTCACACAGCCATATGCACCACATGTGGTAGTAGGATAGGGGGGAGATGGTGGAGGAGGCTAAGATAGGGGTAGTAGACACATGGAGGTCAGGAGTAGTTCTCAAGCATGTGGGAGGAGGCAAATGCAGGCCTAGGCCCCGAGGGAGGAGAAGAGCGAGGAGGAGGAGGAGGAGCGTCACTAAGACGTAAGAGGGTAGAGTGGGTAGAGGTACGACATGAGTAGCTTTGCGAGGGAGATGAAGAGGAGGATGATTGAGATGCCAGGATTCAGGCCCTGGAGGCAGGGTTGCAGACAACGCGGATTGCCCTAGCTATGCAAGATCAACAACTAATAGATGAACGAGCATGGGGGGAGGAGCTCCATAGGGAGAGAGATGCTACTAGGCGAGAGTCAGAGCATCATGGAGTATGAGATGCTTACTAGTATGTGACATAAAAAGGTGAGGTGCTGTTGGGATAAGGGTTGCATGATTATTTAGAGCAAGTTGGTAGATCAGAGTGTGCTATACAACCACCAAATAGGAGACAGGCTCCACCTCCATGACCACCACCATCCCAGGAGGGCGAGAGTCAGTCCTAGAGTTAAGAGTAGTTTAGGGTGATGTCCTTGTGGCATTTTTGCTGTACCATATGTATTTTTAGACACATCTCTAGGTTTTGGATCTCATATTGTATATGTACCTTTGACACATTTGATATAGATGAGATACTAGATTCAATCGATGTACTTGTGTATTTGTCTCATATTTATGCTTATGCGTTTGATGTTTTATATGGATATTTCAGCATTCTGAGTTTATGTTGGTTATGTATGCTCAGTTTTATGTTTGATGTTGTATATGGATATTTCAACATTTTGAGTTTATGTTGGTTATGTATGCTCAGTTTTATGTTTGTTTTTATATGCTCATGGATCTCTCTCATGTATATGATGTAGAATCATCTTTTGAAAATGTGATAGTTGGATAGATTAGATGTGTTTTTTTAAAGATTAACCCCTTGTGATGACATGATATCAAAGAGGCGAAGCAAAAGATCAAGAAGATGAAATGACATGATCGAGAAGAAAATAAAGAAATGATGAAAGCAATTAGTTGAAATGTCCGTGGAAGATGATGAGAGAGATCTCCCCATGTGAAAAATGCACAACCAAGTTAGAATGTACCTATGATGCAAACTAGTATGCAAAATGGTTTACTTGCAAGGGACACAAAACATTTAGACTCTAATTTCATCATTGAGCATTTTTAGGGGCATCGTAAGATCATACAATCATCACTGGCATGACTATGAGGATATGAATATGATCTATATCAGATAGCAATGTGAGAATCCAACATAAGCATCAAAGACATGTACGCCAAGATGACAAAAATGTAGTTAGATTCCTTAATTTTAGTATAACAAGATTACAATTGTATTAAGGCATCAGTGCCAAGATAACCTTCGAGTGCGATGTTCCAAAAATAGGTAAGGATGATATATTGTAAGTCAAAGTTTCAAGTAGCACAAGCATGAATGCTCTAAACACCTTAGACTAACAAAGTATACCCACAAGCATAAAGCAAGTAAATATGCCCCATGTCCCTAGTCTTCTAGTCTATGACATCCTCAGAAGACTATTAAGAAGGAAACACTTAAAAAATTGTCATAGACAACACATAGAGAAGATAAAGTTCATCAGAGCTCAACAAGTTTAATGTTTAAGTGTGTGTGTGTAAGTCACACGACCATTTCTTGTAAGACTTGAGCATAATAAGAAGTATCGTAACATCCTAGAATGCAGGTAGAGTATCTGAGAAGTGTTGAGAAACACTCGATGTCAAGGGAGGGGGGTAGTGTTGAGAAACACGATTTTGCAATTTTCCAAAGAAACCTTAATGCACAAGGAGACCCTAATAAGCTAAGTAGTTGTGCCCCCGAGACGAGGACAACGAGACAGTTCCAAGCTAGGAAATGGAGCATGAAGTGAGACTGATATACATAGGTGCAAGGGTCTCAAGTAGTGCATGTTTCCAAGTTTTCACCACTTGGTAGATTTTTTCAGGACTTTTTTCAATGTTTTTTGTATTTTTTTTTGTGATACATCAAAGTGCTTATTGCTAGGGTTTCACTAAGATACTCATTTTTTAAAGATATTTTCTGATTTTTAGGATTTTTTCAGTATCAATAGATATATATAGAAAGTTGAGTTGTGAGCCTTAAGCATATAAGTTTTTTAGATGTAAAATGTTGGTAGGCTCAACAAGTTGTTCCCCTTACAGACCAGAAAGTTGATAGGAACCAGATCCAAATGCTACTGCGACAATGTAAGGATCCAACTAGTTAGGTTCAAATTTTCCCTTTCTACTCTTTGTTTTGTTGATTTTTGAGATTTTCTCAAAGCCTAAGCTCACCCACTTGGAACTCATAGGGATGAACCTTTTTGTTGTAGGTAGTAGACATCCATTTTTGAGAAGCCCTCATATGATCAAAAGCATCCTTGTAGTGCTCATGGAGGGTTTCTAGCTCTTATATCCTCATAGCCCTATGGTGTTCATTAGTTATCAACCCATGTAGGGAGACTTGTAGTGAGGGAATCTAGACTTCTAAGGATAAGACAACCTTAGAACCATAGACTAAAAAAAAAGGTGTAGCCCCTGTAGGAGTACATATAATGGTTCTATAGGCCCATAGTGCTAGATTGATCTGTAGGTGCCAATCTCTTCCTGACATGTGAGCTTTCTATGTAGGATTTTGAGCAATGTCTTATTAGAGGTCTCAACTTGGATGTTCCCTTGGGGATAATCAATTGAGGACCAATGTTGTTTGATCTTGAATTTCTTACACAGTTGTTTTAGGTTCTTATTTTTGAATTATCCTCCATTATCAGTGACGATGGAGGATGGGATGCCATAATGATAAATAATATGGTTGAGAATAAATAATGAAACATGTTTTCTTGTAGCAACATATAAAGGTACAACTTCAATCCATTTTGTAAAGTTAGTCACTATAATAATAAGTTTGTGACCACTGGATGAACTTGGGTGAATCTTGCCTAGCAAATCAAAGGTCCATTTCTGAAATGGCCAATATATAACATAAGGTATGAGCTCTCATCCAAGAGCATGCATCAAGTTATTATGAAGCTGACATTTCTTACAAGATTTAGCATATCGAACAACATTATCATACATGGTTGGCCAATAGTAGCCTGCCTAAGTAGTTTCTAAGCAAGTACAGGGCCATTGGAGTGGCCCCACGAATGCCATCATGGGCTTTGACTAATGCCTTTTCAAAATCTTCTAGTTCTAGACATGTAAGGAGCATTCCATCTAGACCCTTCTTATACAAGTCACCAGAGACTAGGGTCTAGTGTGAGGCATTGTGAATGAGTTGACATTTTTGGTTTCGTGTGAGATTTTCAAGAGTGATCTGATTACACAGATATGAGAAAATGGTGGAGTAACATGAGGAGTCATGGCTGACAAAAGTGTAGATTAGATGATTGTCATAAGAGTCATAAGCAAGGTGACATAATTCTTCCACCAAGAACTCAAAACACAATTCATGTTCTTGTAATTGAAGAATAGATGCTAGGGTGGCCATAGCATTTGCAACCTTGTTTTTTGCTCTAGGAATTTGTTGAAATGTCAAAAATGTAAAGTAGTTCTGTAGAGCATCAATCAATTTCTTATAGGGTACTAACTTGTTGTCTGTGGTCTAATAATCATTATTAACTTGGTTAATAGCAAGCTAGAAATCTCCATAGATATGAAGCTCTGTGATCCTCCATTCTAAAGCCATTTTAATCCCATTTGTTAAGGCCTCACACTTTGCTATAGTGTAAGGAAAAAAAAGTTTGTAGGACTTAGGGATTGTGTAATCATGAGGTGTGATAAACAGGATGCCTGTACCATTCTCATTTTGGGTGTGAGAACCATCAAAGAACATCTTTCACATTCTTTTAGTGATATACATAATGGAAGCAGCCAGAAACTCGATCTACATAGGAGTTGTATTTGGTAGTGGAAAATCAACGAGTTGATCAGCAATGGCTTTCTCGTTGATAGCTTTGTATTCGACGTATTGAATGTCAAATTTGGAGAGAATCATCATTCATTTAGCCAAATGACTGATAAGCACAACTTTACTCAATAAATATTTGAGGAGATCCATTTTTGCAATAAGATGCACTGTGTGAGCTAGCATATAGTGTCTAAGATTTTGGGAGGCAAATATGACCAGTAGGAAAGCCTTCTCAATGTCTCTATAGTTCATCTCATAAGCCACAAAAGTGCAACTAATGTAGTAAATAACACACTCTTTTCTAGTTTCATCACTTTGTGCTAATAGTGCTCTTAGGGAACAATTTGTAGTGGAGATGTATAGAATCAAAGGTTTTCTTGGGATAGGTGGCATCAATACTGGAGGTTTGGACAAATACCCTTTGATTTGATCTAAGCTTTGTTGAAAATCTTGTTGTAGAGATAGGTGAGGCCTTTATGCAAGTTCTTATTGAAGTTTGAGCTTTATCAACCAATTGAGATATGAACCCCCTAATGGATTGCAGACGTCCTTGAAGACTCCTTAATTGGTTGATATTCCTTCGAGGACGCATGTCCATGATGGCTTGCACCTTTTCAAGATCAACTTCAATGCCTCTTTATGATATGATATAGCATAAAATTTTTCCTAACATGATACCAAATGAACACTTTTTGGGATTTAGCCTAATGTAAAATTGTTCCATATGATCCAATATCAAACTAAGGTCATCCAAATGCGTATCTTTTTTTTTAATATTTGGCTAATGTGTCATCATTATAGTCTTCCATATTTCTATGCATCATGTCATGGAAGATGGTGGTCATGTCTCGTTGGTAGGTAGCTCCTACATTTTTTAGTCCAAAGGGCATGAAATTCCAATAAAAGGTACCCCATGGACATGTAAAGGCTATTTTTTCTTAATCCACAGGAGAAATTTTGATTTCGTTGTACCCAGAGAATCCATCCATTAAAAGCTACATTTCATAACCCGCAGTCATGTCCACTATCATGTCTATGTTTGGTAGTGGAATATCATCCTTAGGGCATGCTTTCTCTAGGTCTCTAAAATCGATGCACACTCAAATGGACTTTTCATGTTTAGAAACAACTACAATGTTGAAGATCCACTCTCTATAATCAATAGCTCTGATGAAATTTGTACTTAGCATCTTTTCTAGTTCTTCCTTGACCAAGAGGGCCACATGTGGATGTATTTTTCTCAACTCCTGTTTAATAGGCTTGACACTAATATAATTATATAGATGATGCATAATCAGATTAGTGTCAAGACCAAACATATTTGAGTAAGTCTAGGAAAAGTTGATTTTATTCTCTTGAAAGAACTTAGTGAAGTTCTCCTTTTCTTTACTTCATAGAGATTGAGCTACATGAACGATTTTGGGAGATTCCTCTATATCCAAGTTGATAGGCTGGGCGGGTTCGCTAAGAACTGAATATCTATCCCAAAGATAGCTTGGTAGACTACCAAGTACCTCATGTATAGGCACCTCAAAGAGGTTTTCACCTTTATATACATCTTTATTTTTACTTTTTTGGGGTTCAGATATTGCCATAAACTGGTTTTTGCCATATGATCGCTTATTTTTTCTTTTGATTTTATGACTAAGGTACTTGATATCTATTTCTATCATGTTAATCATTGGTTTGCTGGTGGAAGATATCATGAGTTCAATGGCATCAAGGTAGAAAGTGATCTCATAGTCATTCTGAAAAGACTGCAGGTCAGGTTTTGGGTGTTGAGCAGAACAATCTATGAGATCAGGGTGGATTAATGAGAGGGACATGAAGGCTTCAAGGTTATTGATATGGAAAGAGTCATCTCTGGTGACATGAGAGGTCAAGCCTATAGTGAAAGTTTCAAAGGAATCAATCATGAATAGGCCTAGAGGGATCAACGTGATCCACTAAAGCAGTTTGTAAACCAAATTGTCAGACCCTAGACTAGACTCTTCAAATATGTTTGGTTTGATAGCATAGGTATGGATGACATCCACTCATAATTTACAAGATGCATCTGAGAGACTTTCCCATTCATATCACCGGAATCTGTACTTTGGTTCCTAGCAATCAAGAGAGCAATGTTCTCTCTTATCCTTCCTTTGTTTGGATCTTCATGATCAGATTCATCTAATTGGTGTTGTCTAGAAATGGAAGCCTCAACATCATTAGAGGTAATCATATGTTATTCTCCCCAAAGTAGGGAAGTGAGAGGCATGAAATCCTCATCTTGTATAGTAGCAGCAACAAGGGTGGGTCATCATCCTTTGATTCACTAAACATGGGAGCTCTTTTGTCAAATATGGATAGTTCTTCTTCTATCGCAAAGCCTAGGCCAACAATATCTCTATGTTTGTGACCCTCAGTGTGATTTAAGGGTTCTACGAGAGCTTTCTTATTACTAGTTAAGGACCTTTGGCCCTAATATCCATGTTTAAATTTTTTTTGTATCCCTTTCCATAACATTTAGGAGATATAGGAGTAGAGACTATGACTTTCTCCATATCTTCCTCTTCCCTATATCTAATCTCTAATAGCTTGGTCTTTTTTTTATGCTTCTAGGGGAATCGAGGATTGAACACAAGTGCCAAAAATGGTCATAGTGGAAGCTGAGAGCTTCAATTTTGTAGAAGGTTTCCTATAAGATCAAGGATAAATTAGTAGAGAAATAATAGAATCCAGAGTGTACTTGCCCATACCAAGGCTCATCATTTTCAACTTTTATTCACACTCTTGGAGAGATGATTTGAGCTTGTGAGAAGAGAAATTGTGAGGAACTAGTGTTTCGGTAGCAGACAATGTGTTGATAGACATAGAATTGTCCCCAAGAATGATTATTTCAATAGCATTGAAGGGAAACTTGACAATATTGCCTGCATGTCATGAATCCAAGGTCTTCCTAGCAACAGATTATATGCTAGTGGAATGTCTAAATCTTGGAAGACCGCATCTTTTTTAACAAGACCAATGTGAATTGGGAGCACAATAATGCCTTTATAAGGCCTTTCAACCTCATCATAGGCTTTAATAGTGATATTTCACCTAGGGTCAATAACAAATTCAAACATGCCTAGTTGTTGAATAACATTGAAAGAGATAATGTTTAATACTGCACCATTGTATATCAAGACTTGGCGAACACAAGTACGAAAGATTTGGACCTCTATGTGTAGGGAAAGATTATGGGGATGATTGATGGATTTGTCATCTTCTTCAAAGAATGTGAAGTAATATGGTGAACAAATGTGATTCACCATATCTTGGAACCGTTATGCATCAATATCTATGGGGAAGTTGGTTGAATGTAAGGAGCTTTCAAGAATATTCTTGTGCAAAGGAGATAGCTCTAACAATTCAAAGATGGATATTTGTGTTGGGGTTCTTTGTAACTGACTGACAAGGTCATAGTTAGAGATGGCTAAGGTAGTTGCTTGTTTAGATGATGAGGCATTTTTAGGATCATTTTCATCTTTAAGGACAACTTTTGATTTCCCCCTAGTGATGACATTAAGCATCTCACTATGCAAGGAGGAAGATTCTTCCACTCTAAGAACTACTTTAGGTTGAGTGTCCTTATGTTGTTGAGCATTGTGCGTTTTAAGGACTACCTTAGGTTTTTCATCATCTGTATCGTAATTGGGGTCTTTGTCAAACTTAGGACCCATCATGCAAATATATTCAACAAGTTCTATCATGTTTATGATGTTTTCAGTGTCAGTGTGTGTGTAGTTGATGTTTGCGTCATAATTTTTCTTGTTAGCCTTAGATGATTCTCCTTTTTCATATTCTGATAATGGCTATTTGAAGGCTTTGTGATTAGATTTTTGGACTAAGCCATCTATTACGACTCTGCCAACATCAAAGAGACCTTGGATAACATCTTTGAGCTTAAAGAAATTTTTAGTGTTGTGGCCTTTGCTCCTATGATAACTGTAGACATGGTCCTCTCTCCAATGAGTAGGTTTGATGGGTGTGTTATAGGGTCGGGAGTTGTTTAGAAGCGTGATCAGTTTGTTTGCAAGTAAGGTCTTCAAAACCACTTCGTAAAGTTTTACCATAGGTGTGAAAACACGTCTTGTCTAGATTTCTTTTTAATCAGATGTTTGAGACTTTGAAGTCTCTTGTTGCTTCGTAGCATAAATAACATTGGAAAGGTTAAAGGCAAATTCATTGGTCTTAGGAGAATCAAATACTTCATCATTGACAATGTATTTGTTTTTGTCTTTGCCATTTTCATTGCCATTTTTGTCTTTATTTAAGACAATGTCATATTTTCTAATAGCAACATCCTCAATGTGGTATGCGCTTTCAACTTTGGCATTGAAGGATGTGAACAATTATTTTCTAAGGTCGAAGTAGAGTTTTGGTACAGGTGTTTTGACAAAAATTTCAATCTTCTTGGTCTCAGGAATTTTCTAAGGGTATCTAGAATGTAAATATCTCCATTGCTGGAGATATGTTGCAAAGGATTTACCTTGTTTTAGTCTAATATTTCACAAATCCAGCATAGTGATAGGGCATTGAATGTTATAAGAGTACTACAGGATGAAGCGTTGTGAAAGTTCATCGAATGTTTTGAGAGGAGGCGATAGTTTTGTGAACCATTCCATAGCTTGGTCTCTCAAGCTTCTAGGAAAAAACCTTATAAGATACATATATTCATGCATGAAGTCCATACTAACAGCATAGAAGTATTTCACATGATCATGAGGATCACCATTTCCATCATATTTATCATACTTGGGAACCTCTATATCCTTAGGAAATAGAAGCATGAAAAGATTCCTATCAAAAGGAAGATCACATATCAATTCAACAAAGGAGGTTTTGGGCTGCTCCTTGGAAACTTGTAGTTGCGCAAGTTGATTTATGAGTTCTTGCATTTCCTCTCTTAATATCTCAACTTTGGTAGGTTCTCCTTTTTGGATCATCCTTTGCACGTCAAAGTCTTGAGGGAGTTTCCATACCTTTGATGTATTGAAAGTCTTGGTCCCCATTTTGTTTGAAGGCTTTGAGCATTAGTCTTTGGGTAACCTCATCTTGTTGAAATCTCATCAAGTCTTCACTAGTGATTCCATCATTAGTCTCACTTTCATGATGTGATTGTGAATATTTGGGTGGTGAGGGGCATGCTCATACGTTGACTCTAGGAGTCTTGGGAGGCGTATTGTTTCCATCATTACCACCAAAAGGGTTGCTATGGTATCCTTTCCTATTTTTGTCATTGGGTGTATGAGCATCAAACTCACCTTGATGATAGGCTCTTTCTCTAGTGGGCATGTGTATGGCCTCTTTGATTCTTTCTTTTTTCATGTGGGCTTGTTCTTTTAAGTGATATTTCCTCTCCTCGAGATGCATGGTGAGCGAGAAATTTTCTTCATTCCTTGGTGTATCAAAGGGTGTACCAAATGGATTCTAAAAGCTATAGAGTGGGTTATGCTAGATATTGGCTTCTTGTGGTTTATTAGAGACATGATCCTCCACACAAGGTTTTCCATGAGGGTACCTAGTTGGAGTTTCCAATTGTTCAAAGGTGAAACAAGGATGACTACCTTTACCAACTTGGAACCTAGTCGTGATTGAAATATAAGGGAATGCATTCATTTAATAGGATGAGAGAAGAGTTTCAGATTTGAAGCTTGTAGGGTCAAGAACGATTACTTGTCAAAGATAGAATAAGTAAGTGACTTGTCAAGATTGCTTAAGCATTTAAAAAACTAGTGACACGGGCCAAAAGAGTGAACAAGTAGCTTGAAAACATGTAGCTAGCCTAGAAAGGTAACCAAATTTTGACAAGTGATCATTTGTGATCATTTTTAGCTTACATCTGATAGTATAAACCCATATTTTTAACTTAGAACAATACCTAACACAAATATTTTCAACCAGATTCATGTAGGATGAAGTGACGAAACCCCTTAGACCAACTAAGACACAATTCAAACTCTGTTTTACAAGAAACAGAAGCTAGGTAATATTTTTTTGAGAAGAAAATGATATCTGGACAACAAAATATATCATACGATAGAGTTGACAATAGTTGTGTGATACTTTTTTGTTGGCGATACTTTTCCTTAAGGAGGGTGATATAATTCACTATAGTTAGGCAACAAAATTTATAGTAGGCAGATGATACAATTTCAAAAAAAACTATCACACGATATTTCTCCAACAACCATATGATAGAGTTCTAGTGAACTATGAAAAAGGTAGTTTTGAGCAAAAACAACTTATGTTTGAGGTTGATCATCAAATAATTTTAGACTAGAGTGTTATGCAAACAGTATAGGACCTCAATTTTTGTCAAAGAAAAACATGATTTGAAAATAGTAAGGGTAATTTACATGTCTCAAACAATTGAGCAAGGGACAAAGCAACCTTACCAACACACAATTGTGATATCAAAGAAAATTCCTACCAATGCTAACAAGGTGTTTGCTTTACAAGAACATTCACATAGGTCTAACACATTAAAAAATACTTGCCAAGATGATCTACCTAAGAGTCAAGGTTCATTACTCAACCACTTGGCCCACACTAAGTGCCCCTTCACCTCACTAAGTGGTTTCCCACAAGAGCTATTAGTTTTGTCATGGAGATGCCATTAGCATAATCAAGTGGACATAGATGGTGAGTGTAAAATATTGGGGTGATCTAGATAATCCACCATGATCAATCCTTGCACCAAGAAGTTGAGTGGAAAAGTAAGGTAGTTACTAACCTAGAGGGTTTAGATCAAGCTTCCATGCATAGTACTCCTCTTCCACCCAATTACAAGACACCTTTCCTTGTGGCAAGTAATAGACCTTGTGGCTATAAGAGGACCTTAAGTGTTCTAGCTTAACATTTTCCTCATGATCCCAATCCCACAAGTACTCACACTAAGTGAAGACAAACACTATGTCTACCAAAGTTTTGTGTCCTTGGTAGCCTTGAGTTTTTAGTGGGTCAAAATAGTCAGATTTTCTTGTCCCCACTTGGGTTTTTCCTCTTGATTGCTCAAGAGAAAGCCCCTTTAAAGAATGCTAGACTAAAATAGATTGGATCCACTCTTGGGGGTCAAGATTTTTGATTCACCATGAGGGTGAAGAGAATGTTCTCCTATCCCAATTGTTTCCCCTCAACAAGCCAAAAAAGTTCAATTAACCCTCTTGCTTTTGAAATCTAAAGGTGGGTCATGATTTTTGATTCACCACAAGGGTGAAGAGCATACTTTCCTACCACTAAGAGAGCACAATCACAAGTCTTATGTGCCTATGAAAGATAAATAATCAATAAGATTTTTGCACACAAAATAAGAGAAATAGAAGCAGTTGTTTGGTTTTTATGCTTTTAGGCATCCCTTTAGCAATTGGTAGGAGCCTTTTTGTATTTGAAGCTTTGACATGCATTCTTTTAATGCAAATTTTCAAGCATTTAGGGAAAAAAACTTACAAGAACAATTGTTAGTCCAACAAGAGTCCCAAAAAAAATATTAAAACCTATAATAAGATCTTTTCCAGATAGTAATGAACCTTAAAAACCTGACAAAGAGACTGCTACAAATTGAAAAATTGATCAAAGAACCCAAACAACAACTAGTTTTAGGTTGGGTGATAATTTTGGTTGGTAGAGTATCGTACGATACTTTTTAGTATAGTGGTACAATACTTTTGCCTCGTGTGATATCTATCCCTATAACCACATGATATAACTTTCTATATTGGTATGATATAGTTATGTATGGGTGCATGATACTTTTACTAGAAAAGTATCGCATGATAGTGCTAAGAAATATCGTACGATATTGAGAAAGTATCACTCGATATTTATGACTGTAAAAAATTAAAGGCATGGAAATAGATTGGAATGCGTCATAAAACTCATGTGGAGTAAAAATGGAGGGAGTAAGACCTTCCACAATTCTAGTCAATTTGAAATTTATAAGTTGCTCTTTGAGAAACAAGGCATACACTAGTGATGGTGACCTACATTCCATTAGTTTAGGAATCAATCTTGTGATTTGTTCAATTCTTCTTTTTATAACTTCATTTTGGTCTAAGGTCTCCTTCAACTAATAACTTTGTTCATTAATAACATGTTTCAATTTTTCTCGTTCCAACTTCCATTGAGCTCTTTCCCATAATAACTATTGAAACAAATTTATACTTATAGATAAAGGTATAGATAGATTGGGTGGTGACAATGGTTCTTGGTTAAAAATATCTATCCAATTAGATGTTGGATAAGGAATTCGGTTGGCACTTTGTGGCATGGAGCATTCCCCTTTCCATGTATTAAGCATTGTCACCACACTTTCTTCCTTACTGTATTTAGTAGTTGCTATAGCTAATGTATCTAGCCCATTTTGATCAAGTTTTCCTATTACTTCCTCAACAATCTATTGTCTAAATTTTGGGTAGTCCTCCGAAGGAAACTCTGTAGAATTTTCACCAATATCCTACATAACAGGGGTTTCCTCAAACTCCTCAAATACTTTAGGCTCACCAGACTCCTTATCACTATTAATAAGCACAATTAACACTACGGTCAACTTCAGGTTGTGGATTCTGGGATTTGTACTCATTCTCACTGGTTATGTTTTCTTACAATTTTTCCTCCGGAGAGGACTCCTTTTCACATTCAAAAAACTCAGGGTTAACTATTGGAACAAAGGTTTTAGGAATCCTATTTCTCTTAGAAATCCTCACACTTTGCCTCATGGGTGGTGTAGATAATCATGGAGGATTATTTCATTTCCTCTTGCTTACAGATATTTCCACCATAGGTGCTTCAGGAGATTTTTTTGAATCTTCCTCCTCTTGTGAGTGTAGGGTTTCATTAATGTTACTCTCGTCATTTCGTTGTTGTTCTAACTTTTCTTCTTCAGGTTCCACATCTTTATATTTACCTTCCCTAATAGTAGACCTAGTCTTAATAGACGATGGGGTCTTAGGGGCACTAGTAACTTCTCTATTTTTGCTTCTCTTTTTTCTAGCAATGAAGGCTTCAGCTTTGTAAATGCTCTTCTTAGTCAGTCTAGAACTAGAGGGAGAGGCTTCAAGAAATTTTTTAGTTTTGGGAACAACCTTATAAAAACTAGTAGATGTTTTTTCCCTTCATCCAATACCTTGGCCTCTAGGGCCGACCAACCTAGGCTCTACCTCATTTAACTGCAAAAACTCTTCCCATGTCCCAATTGAATGCCTATTAAGCTCTCTTTCTATGATTAATTTTATTAAGCAATGGTGAGAGATAGATTGATCCTTTCCTGATTGTACTAAAGAAGCTTTCTTTTTAACAATGTTAAATATAATTTTTTAAAAGTTTACTTGTCTATAATTATGTCGTAGGTGAGACAAAATCTTGAAATGTAGGTATTTGTAACAACCTTCACAAGTGAAGTACTAGATGATAAACACTACTGGCTGGATAAAGTCCATTGGAAAGGATAATCTAGAGGTACCCTACTTCTTATCAATTTCTAGTGGAGGGTCCTAGTGTACATTGAATTGTGCCCTAGCTATCCATAGGTCAAAATATTTTTCCCAATTTTCTCTTTCATGGGATAACCCAGTGACCTCGACCACCACCTCTTCTATGAACTCAATTCTCATGCCCTTAACAATTGCAATGCCATCCTTTAAGGTGCTCATGAATTGAAGAGTAGCCTCTTCATCAAATCCTTTTAGACTAAGATAGTAATCCAACCATCCCGTTCTTCTAAACATCTTGCAATTGGCTACTTCACCTAGAAGAACCCAGTGATCAACCAAATCATACCTCTGAAGTCCTCCACCCATTGTTAGCTTCAACAAAATTTTGGCAAAATCATGATGTTTCAAAACTTTCACAATGGTGAATCAAAGTTTACAATATTACGACACTGGATATCTCTGAAGAAAAAATGACATGTACTTGAAGAGTTTAATGCACAATATCTCATAATATCCTTCTTGCATCAAGTTTCAGGTTGTGTGTAGGTTTGTCATTTGAACTGATTGCAAATTATCATTAAAATTTAAGTCAATACTTTTAATGTCATTAATTTCACAATGATGCAATCACAGGAGTGACATTAGTCATTTCAATTACTTTCAATCATCTCAATTAACTTTTAAAGTTTACATGTGATTTGGAATTGATTTGAATTTTAAAAAAAAAATATTTCCCTCTCCCCAACTATGAAAAGGAATGGGTCCCACTAGGCCAGGATATGCAAGAGTGAATAATTGTAAACAATACCAATTCCTAATAAAGAATGAATAGAATAGAATATATAAAAAGTTATGTGGTATGTACCTGGCAATTGCTATAGGAAAGATGTTCTAGGAAAGATCATCAAAATCAATAGAGTGATGGGATGGAATGGTAAGATGGGAAAGAGCAAAGATGAAGTGGAGTGGATGGTGAAGAAAGTACTTTTAAGAAGAAAGTGTTTATTATGAATGCCTTGAATGAAATCAAGAAGTAGCATTAGTTAGGGTAGGAGACCTAGACTCTTTGGCTGTAGGAATGAGGATATCCTCACTATGCTGGAACTTCTGCAAGAACTCCTCATGGCTAACTGGTTTATTGTAAAGCTTGAGGTGAAACATATTGATAAATAACTTGAATTAGATAGGATCAATGGTAGATAACTAAACTACACCATTTGGAAATACAACAACAATATCATACAGTCCTAATCAACATGTTTGAAACTTCCCTGGATTGTGCTAGTCTTTAGAGTCATAAAAGTGTGCCCAATCTCCTACAACAGACATTCTCTCTTTGATAAACCTATCATGCCACTGTTTCCTCTAATGCTAAATGAGTTTAGTGTTATTCAATGCAATTTTCCTCCATTCATCAAGATTATTTAAACTTAGGATTCAGTCATGTTGTGCAATAGTAAGTTTCATACCAAGTTCCAAAGCAGTCCACAATTTTTTATATTAAAATTCTATAGGCATTACAATTGACATACCATAGACAAGCTCAAAAGGAGTAAAACCTGTGGTAGATTTCAAGCTGGTTCTATAAGCCCAGAGAGCTTTAAGAAGGTGTGTGGCCCAATCCTTCATATCGAGTGCTACTATATTGGTGAGGATGACTTCCAACTCCCTATTAGTAACTTCTGCTTGACCATTAGCTTGTGGATGATAAGGTGATAATTTACCATGTTGGATAGTATACTCCTACATAAGAGGACTTATCAAATTTGATGTAAACTGAGCCCCTTGATCAGATGTCAACTCCTTGGGGACTCCAAACCATGTAAAGATGGATTCATACAAGAACTTGGCCACGTTGGTATCCCTTGGGTGTTTCATGGGTTTAACCTCTACCCATTTGGTTACATAGTCAGTGCAAACTAGAATATAGGATTTGCCTTGTGAAGAAGGTTCAATAGGTCCTAAAGAGTCAATCCCCCATTTTCTAAAGGGTGCAAAAACTACTTGAGGCTAAAGGGGCATTTCACTTGATTTAGTGGGTCTTCCCATACATTGACACTTGTCACATTTCCTTGTGTGTCTAGCTGCATCCTTGTGCAAACTTAGCTAATAATACCCAATTGTCAATATTTTGAAAGCTGTTCATTTAGCTATAAAGTGACCTCCGCAGGGCTCATCATGACATGCCCTTAAGACATCAAATGTTTTATCCTCTCTTATACACTAACACATTACTTGATTAGGTCCAGTGTAGAAGATAAGTCCAACAATCCATAAATAGTTAAAGCTCTTCTCTGCTAGTAACTTTCTTGCTCTGGCAGAGAAGTGAATTGGCATTTTACCTGTGGTGAGATAGCAATATCTACATACCATGGATTCTATGTTGACAACAGAAAAAGGTGTTCATCTTGAAAACTATCATCAATGGTTGTAGGATCATTAGGGATGTGAAACTAAGAGAGAAAGTTAGCTACCACATTGGCCTTGCTAGGTTTATCAAGTATGGTGTTATCAAATTCTTGTATTAGTAACAACTAGCAAGCCAATCTTCCTGATATTGTAGGATTTTTCCCCAAATATTTGATAATGCAATGGTCAAAATGGACAAATATTTCATATCCAATAATATAGTGTCTAAATTTATTGAGGGGGCAGATAACTACAAGTAACTCGTTTTCATTGAGTATGTAGTTAAAATCCGCACCTTGCAAATTTTTACTGATGAAATAAAGGGCATGTTCAACTAAGTCTACCTTTTATCCTATCATGATACCTATAGCATAGTTTGAGGCATCTATATGAATGTGAAAAGGCTGTCCCAGTTGGGTCCTCCCAGAAGAGGTGCTGTAGTAAGAACTTCTTTAAGCTGTAGGAAAGATGTATCACAATCAGAGTCCCAAGAAAATTCAAAATCTTTTTTTAGCAGATTGTAGAGGGGTGCTGCAAGTTGAATGAATTTTTTAATGAATCTTCTATAATATCTAGCGTGTCTCAAGAAACTTCATATATCCTTCTGCTTTTTTGGTGTAGGAAAGGTACCAATGACTTCAATCTTTGCTAGATCTACTTGGATGCCCTTAAATGAAATAGAATGGCCTAATATTACACCTTCCACCATCATCATAAAACATTTTTCACTATTTAAGAAAGGTTATAGTCTTGATATCTTTTGAGTACCATTTCTAGATTGGCTTTTGTTTCCTCAAAAGTAGCCCCATAAACAATAAAATCATCCATGTAGATCTCCATACATTCAATAGATATATCTGAAAAGATATTGATGACAACTCATTGAAATGTGGCTAGGGCATTACACAAGCCAAAAGGTAAAACTAACTAGGAAAACATTCCCCATGGGTAGGTAAAAGTTATTTTTTCTTGATCCTCTAGAGCTATTTGTATCTGATTGTAACCACTAAAACCATCCATAAAAGAAAAGTACTTTTTGCTAGCTAGGTTGTCAAGGACTTGGTCTATAAATGGCAAGGGAAAATGGTCTTTCTTAGTGGCTGAATTGAGCTCCTTATAATCTACACAAACTTTCCATTTTAATCCCTTCTTAGGTACTATAACCACGGGTGAGACCCATTGGCTAACAGAGATGGGGTATATAAAACCAACACTTAGTAGTTTCTGCAATTCATTCTTAACTATATCTTTTAAAATAGGGTTAACTCTCCCCTGAGACTATGGGATAAGTTTGAAGTCAGGGATAATGTAAATCTTGTGAGTGGATAGCATAGGATCTAGTCCTTTCATGTCCATATAACCTGAAGTGAATGATTTTTGATTCTCCTGCAGTAACTACAACATAATCTTCTATTGGGAGGGTGATAAGGAATTGTTTACATTCAATTCTCTACCTAGACCAGCTTCCATCTTAATAACCTTATTTTCCATGAATAATTGAGCAACAAGAGAAGAATCCATATCATGAGGTAATAATGAGTGGAGAAGCTATGAAGCTTGTATTTGATGTGGTGAATCCAAGGATGGTAATATGGTCTCTAAGATACATGCAGCTGGAGGACACATTTGAGACTCTATTCCATATTCATTCTGAATAATAGATGAAATTATTTTATCTTCTTCTCGAGCAGCTATAAATTATTCTCTACCTATCATCATCAACTAATGGATGGAATTGACCTCTGGATCATCATCACCCAAGTTTGGCTAGACTACTTGGTCATCTAGTAATTATGGTTGAGCAGGGTAGTATATAGTCAAGTTCTTAGTATGGATAGCATTGGATATTATCATCTTTCTAGATCGACAAGCTATATAAGCATCTACAGTAGCCAACCATGGCCATCCTAAAATTAAAGGATATCCTCCCATATTAGCCTTTAGGGAGAGGACAATAAAATCAACTAGATACCCCCAAGAGTTTAAGGTGATCATGCCATTTTCTATCATCCCATCTAGCTTAATAGTAGAGCTATCGACAAGATGAAGTATGGTGGGTGTCTCTCTAAGGCCAATGATATGCAGTCGAGACAATACCTCCTTTTTTATAACATTTAGAGATGTTCCTAAGTCAACTAATTTTGAGCTTGGATCCCATGGATAGTGACTGTAACCACAAGACTCCTAGGGTTAGAATATTTAGGTACAGTTAATTTCTCCAACATTAAATTAGACAACTATCCTAGGACATGAATGGTTTTTAGATCTTTCTTCTTCCTTCCTAGTAATTTAATACATTATTACTTAATAGCTTTAGTATAGGCAGGGACTTCCTTGATAACACCTAGTAATGGTATTTTTACTATCATTTGCTTCAACTAATTAAGCAAATCAATGACTGCATGGTTTTCTATGACTAGCTTTATTCCATCAACCTATGAGGGAATAAAGGTTCTCTGGCTATAGGAGAGGTCTACTGATTTGACTCATCTATTTGCTCAGTTGGAGAATACTCAACTTTAGTTATTATAGGCTTTTTGGGTGAAGGAAGAGTGACGCCTGACCTTAAATGAATATCATTCAAGGAGATATCATGGCTTTGTTGTTAAGCCTACTATTTAGTATTGTTTGGATAAGGATTAGGTTGAACAGGTAGCTAGGTCTGCTTGGGAGGAGTATTAGTGGCTATAGGAGGAGAAATTAAAGCCTACTGCTGAGGTGGTGGCAATAGGGTTTGCTAACTAGGTTGGACGTTTCAATTCTGAGGTTGCTGCCAATCTTGCTAAGGTTGTTGCCAACCCTATTGAGGTTGTTGACAACCTTGTAGGGTTGTTGTCAATTATTATTTCCACTAAAACCAATATTTTGAATTTTTCCATTGATTGTTATTATTATAACTTTGAAGAGGATCTTGTTGCATATCTTGTCTCTGAGTCCATGGCCTTCGTTGAGCAACATAAAAAATTTCTCCATTTTTATAAATGGATTTAAACTTAGTAGGCATTGGTTGTGTCTCCAAACTTGTAACAAACTTACATCCACAGTGCCTTTTCTTTTCACTACAATGTGAATAGTATTCAATCAACATGGCATCAACTTCATCTTTCTTCCTTATTGCTCATGTGTTTAGCTGAGTGGCTACATCATTAATGATGTCTTTCTTAAAATATGACAACAAATTAGATAATTCCATCTTTGGTACTCCTGAACTACTATTAGAATTATGTGGTAGATCTCTAAGTTCCCTACCTTTCTTTACAATGGCTCTAGAATAATTTAGACATATATTCTTTATATAAGTCCAAGTTTTTTGAGTGATATCTCCTCCTTCCATAAGATCTAGAGCTTCAATGCTTCCATCATTCAAACCTCTCAGAAAAAGATGTTTCCTTGATTCCTCATTCAATTGATGGTGTGTATTATATTGTAGGTTGAACATGAACTAAAAAACACAATCTTCTAGGGTTTCATCATCCTTTTGAGATATTTTGAAAATGTCATCCCCTTTTAAATCTCGACCCCTGCAATATTCTTTATACTTTGTGAGAAACAAGTTTCTCATTGCAGGCCAATCTACTACATGTTGGCACCCAACCCCATGAGCCATCTCATAGTAGCTTCCTTTAGGGTAGAAGGAAATAACTTTAGTTTATGGGCATCAATTTTATAGTCACAACTACTACAAATTACATCAAACTCAAAGAGAAATGTTTCAGGATGATCAGTGACTAGGCCATAAAACTTGGGAAGTGCAGCAATAGATACATTCTTCAAGTTTTGGTTACCCCACTAAGGAGGGATGGGAAAAGGGGACATAGGTTGAGACTGAGCCATTCTTAGAGGAGGTGCTGGTGCTGGTGGCGGTGGTTGATAGATAACAAGGGCAAGTGGATTATCTTGGTATTCAGGTTCAACAAAAGGATCATTCAAATGCATGGATCCTTTGGAGGATGAGGGTATTCATTCTTGAGAAATAGCGAATGGATTTTCAAAAGGTTCCTCTTTTTTGTTCTTTCTGTGAGGTTTTTTAGGTTTAGGATTAAAAATTTCTTCCTAAATATTATGGGGAAGAAATCTCACAAGAAGATCTCTTCTTCTATGCATGCAAAATAATGTAAAATCTAAGCTAACATAATGACTTTAGGGCTGAATTAGATTGACACCTTCCTTGACAATGACACCAAAAATGGTCGAGCAACTTAATACCTTAGTAACAAAGGATTGGATATCCTTTCATAGTGATTCCATGGTTAGGTAGAATCATTCCCCCCCCTAAAATAACATACTAATTTCATTTTATTTTGTCATCCCGAGAGTGTAAGCTTGAGAGATTAGTTGCAAAATATATGCTCTAATTCTTCTTTAAGTCATTACAACTAAACCAAAGGAAATGCTGAAGGAGACTTAAGCTAGAAACTAAAACATCTTAACTTAAAGCTTAAAGTAATGCTATGAATAGTAAACCTATTTATGCACCCATCCTGTAGGAACAATTCATTGATTCTATTTCAATGGCTATAGGAACAACATAATTCTACCTTGCAAAGAAACAAACAAGGAAATGAAATCTATTCTAGTAGACAAGTTCACTCACCAAGTGGGCCCCCTTAGATGAGTGAACAAAAAAGACAATCAAGACAAAAGATGTGAACTTGAACTTTGTATTCTATTTATTCATGGTAAGAGATTAAATTTGATTAAAAACAAGATCACACACTACTGTTATAAAAATCAATCTATTCTATCTTTCTTCCAAAAATTCATTCTCAAAGCTACAACAGGCATTATTTAAAGGAAAAATACAATAACTTCCTAACTCTATGATCAGTCCATAAATGAGGATCAATTATAGATTCATAAAGTTTGCAACAAAGATATCATTAACCATGATTAAATCATCCAAGAATATATCAGGTTGAGGGAGCTATATTTGTGCACTACCATAATAGAAAACATACAATAACTTACTTGTTTGCAGTGGTTCAACAATTTGGTTGGCTTTGACTTAACACTGAGGTGCTTACTTTAAACTCACACGACAAGTACCTACAAAAAATTGAATGCATACAACTTCCACATACATACATTTATTTCATCACCAATGTTAGAAAAGGTGTAATGTTCAAACTATCACTCTTTGAAAATCCTATGGCTACAGGAAGGAATCTACCCAAAATATAGCATGGATAAGGAAACATTTATCAGCATGTAACATTCCTTCGTCATATTATAAAAGTCCATAGATTCAAGAAAATATAGTATATTAAAACTATCCATACTTCTACTTCATGTCTTAACATAAAGATAACATATACATAAAAACATAAGTTCATTTTCTTGAAACCATAGAGTCATGACTATTTCTGCAAGATAATTGTCTAAAAACAAGATAAAAGAATCTCAAAATAATGGCCTTTTGGAGGCCCATCAACAACACTAACTATGGGGAGATGCATTGTTTGATATTTCTCTTAAGGGTACACTTGGCATTATGAGGGAGAATTTATTTTTCACAAGTGTATGAGCCTATGGTACTTGTTAACTTAGAAGAAGATTTCCTTGAGTTTAAAGAAGATATCATTAGGAAACCAAGGATTGAATATAGAGGAAATATGTTGTGTAGTGTACATCACCTCTGACTTTTAGAATCTACTTATCTATCTTGTCAAGACACTATTGAATTGATCAAGTTTCAAATGGGTTAGTATGAGGAAATATCTATGAGGGGTAGCAAGGATTTATTCTAGCTTCCAGGTTGGATGCCAAAGGAAGGTGGTAGTCATCACTCAAGTTGGGAATCAAATGTTGACAAAAGAAATTAGTTTCATCAAGAAAGTGTAGTTGAGTATAATTCTAATCAAGATGAATAAATTTTACACATTTCTTCACTAGAAGGGGGGGGGGAAAGAAAAGTAAGGAAGCATTAGATTTTATTCAAGGAAGGGGAATCATAGAAGGAAAAGATCAACATCTTGAAGAACTAGAAGAAAACCATCACCAATTTGAGGAGGTGATCCTTGGTGAACTTACCTTCGTGCTATAGGAAAAAATTCTTGAGGATGAATTGAAGGGAAATTTACATAACCTTTAGGAAAAAAATAGTCAAATAAATGTGTTGAACAAGGAATTTCAAGTTATCATAGATGAATCAAGGTATGAGGAGAAACTTCAGAAGTCATTACAAGACATTACTACTACCAAGTTCTTTGGGTGGATTCTAAAAGATATCATGAAAGAAGTTGATTCATTGCTAAATATTTTTTAAGATGATCAAGTTACCACAAGTGGCATGATTCTTTTAGCATCCAGAGATCTTGCCACTTGAGATTGAATTTGATGAGATAATTAAGATGTTGGATGATCTTCCCTTTAATTGTAAGGATGCTATGCTTAATGAGATTCTAAATATTGAATTGAAAGATGTTTCTAAAGAGAAATATACATGCAAGACCATGAGGGAAGATGATGAAGAACAATTTGGGTTTCTGTCACAATTGGATATCACATTTAAATAATTTGGGAAGATATTTGAAGGATAAATAATTATGGAATCCTTGATTTTTGAGGACACACTTAGAAATACACACAAGGATGCATGGTTCATGTTGTACAGGGAAAAAATACCTAAAGAAGTATTCTAAGGGCTTGGTCACAAGAGAAATCCTATCTTGACAACCCATGAGTTTATTGCTGATGGAAGAGGGGAAATCCACCACAAAGTATGATCTCCTGAAGATTTGGATGATTAACAAGGATTTCAACATGAATTACCACTTGAGACATGCTAGGTTATTTCTTTCCTTACTTCTAAGGTTGAAAATTTTGAATTTTTTAATTTTGATTATGGAGGTTTAGAAAAGAAATTGCATTTGAGTTAACCATGGACCACATGAATTGCCTCAACTATTGATATTGCATGAAAATTTTCCAGAGTTTGAAAATGGGGTAATAAGTATATTCTCACAATACAAGGATAAATTTTCAAAGTTAAGAAGCATCACTCAAGCCTTTCTACTTTTTAGAAACTATGTCCAATCAAGTGTGTATATATTAGTTTGGTTTGTTTCATCCCTTTGAGATTCTTGTGCACTGTTAGAGTAGGTTTGTATTTAACCACTTGGTTCAAGAGGATTAGGGTAGGTTTCCTTTCTTTTGGTTAGAATAATTGTTTGTTGAGGCAAGATGTTAATTTTCCCCAAGTAATTGTACTTGAGATTTCTGTGAGTGGCTATGTTAGTTTCATGGTTTTGGTTTCTTTAGGGAGACAATCTATTGGTTTTCCTTGAATCATTTGACCCAAGTAGTTTAGGTTTTATTTCTTGTAGTTTCCTAGCCTCCTTTAGTTTAGTTGCTTTCATGGCTAGTTTACCTAGATGGATCACAATTTGTGACAAATGTGGAGAGTGTTAGACAACACACTCTAGTATTTATTTTAGTGGATTTATTTTTCTATATTTCTTTGATCTCTTTGTGACATTTCCTTGAATAAAATATTGGGTTCCTAATAACTTTATCTCTTGAAAGGATTTGTACTAAATTTTTATTGTATTCATTTGTTGGGTCCAAGGCACCCAAGTCTTTTGGTTACACCATTTCACTTACACTTAATTTCTTTGAGTTCTTTGAGAGTTATCAAGGTGAATTTGGGATTAGTAAAAATCATACACCTATTTTAGCACCACTTTGGTCTTCTAAACCATCTTCAAGCTTCATTGCTTGTAAGCCAAAATAAAATATTGAGAAGAAAGAAATGAAATATCAAGAGAAAAGAGAAAAGAGAAAAGAACAAAATAAAAAATAAAAAAGAAAAAAGAAAAAAATAAAAAAAAAAAGAAAAAAAGAAAAAATGAAAAAGGAAATGGTTTTACTTTGAGTGTGTGGACATCTTTATCGGTGTTGGTTGACCACAACGATAACCTCGTTGGGGCTATGGACACTTAGCTAGCAATGAGGCTCTATCCAAGATTTTTATGGAGTAAGAATATCAAAATAGCTAAGTGAAATGGATTTGAGAGGATTTCTAGATTCTTGTTGAGTGGGAAATAAGTACACTTGCACACACGTTTAATCTAGGATGAAGGCACTAAGCCCAATTTCACGGTTTCTTACATTTTGAGTGCAGTTACCAGTTGCTGGATAGGTAAAAGTGGAGTTATTTAAAGGTTCTTGGTTATGAACAAGTCTTATCCTTGAAATGTTTAGGAACATTTCTTTGGGTGGGTGTTAGATACCATGAGGTTTTCACACCATTAACCCATTGCAAATGGGGACCCCCTCTTTTTCTCTAAGTTTGGGTGGTAGAGGGATTTTCACAATGATTGAAGTTTTTGCAAGCCTTCCAAGAGTCAAGATCAATAAGAAAAAAATGATTTTTTTTGGTTGAGTGTCAAAAACATGAAAATATGGGAAAAATCTAGCCATGTATGGAAAACATTAAATAAGGTAAAATTTAGCTTTAGAAAAAAATGGTTTTTTTTGGAAAAAATTGGCAATGTGTTAAAAGTTGAGAAATTAAAATTAAAATTAAATTTGAGCAAATTTTTTTTACATGTACTTGGCCAAGTGCATGGTGACTTGTACATAATACATGTACTTTCTAAGTACATGGTGGTGTGTACTTCACTTTATAGGTACTTTCCTAAGTGCATGGTTCTCTTCACTATACATGTCCTTTCCCAAGTGCATGGTGACTACCACATGCTACATGCACTTGCCTAAGTCCCTAGTGGTTTCCACTTCATGTTTGATGGTTTTTCCTAAGTGTGTAGTAGTTTCCACTTATTGATTAATGGTTTTTTCCCAAGTGCGTATAGGTTTTGACTTATTGATTAATGGTTTTGCCTAAGTGTGTAGTGGTTTCCATTTGATATTTGATGCTTTTTCCTAAGTAGCTAGAGGTTTCCACTACAAGATTAATAATAGATCTCAATTGCTAGACCACCTTACCTCTCCTTGAGTTTAACAAAACACTTTGAAAATAAAAAAATTATTGGGAGATTATGAAACATGGTCAAATTTACATGATATGAATAATACAAAAAACATTTATTAGAGGAAAAGTCATAATAGTTAATGGAAAAATCAATAATATATTTAAAAAAATGGTTTTAAATTGAAATGAGAGCAAAATTTGCTTTGACTTTGTAAATGTTCGGTTTTAAATTGGGTGGAGATTAAATTTACCTTGAATTTACAGAATATAGATTAAAAAATTAAAAATTAACTGATTAATCCATTGTTATATTACAATTATCCAAATGGCACCGGTTTAAAAAATGGAAAATTAAAATATTGGAAAATAAATCATGAATGGTAATAAAAATAATAATTTCCAATCGAATTTGCATTCCACCATTAAATTATTTTTAGAAATGAAAATAGTAAGTTTGTGATAATTTTCCAAGTTTCATTGCAACTAATATTTAAAATTTTATAATCATTTACAAATGGTGCTTTGGTGCTTTGATTTGTAGGTTAAGATGATGAGGTTGCGTAATGACTTTTTTTTCTAATTGGTCCATAGTTTCTTCCAAATTTTCCTATTGGTTTGTAAGGCGACAACTTCTTCTACAACTATTCTCTTCTCACTGGTCCAAGTGTTGTTAACCCTTACAAAGTTGTTATGGCTTTGAATTTTGTTATTGACCCATTGAGGCATTGCAATTTTTTCCATTGGCCCACATGGTGGTGCTTAATTGTAATTGGGTGAGAATTCAATGCTTGTAGTAGGAGTTTATGGAACCCTTAATAGAGCTTATGTGGATTAATCTTGACCCTTGATTTCAAATCAATCTTGGCCATTCATTATAATTGGGGATCCTATATAAATCCTTCCACTCTCATTTATAAAGGAGGACTTTTTGGATAATTGTTGCTTATATAATAGCAAATTTACTCTACTTTTAATTTTTGTGCATTGTATGGTGAATTGTTGTGATCAGGTTTGTATTAGTGCACGGTGACCCATATTCTCTCACTTATTTTAGAATTTCATTTCATGTTAATTAGAAATAGTTTAGTTGAATGGAAGTCATTGTGAATGTTCACTTGAATTACTCAATCAATTCGAGGCCATTAACCTCTTGTTGATGGTAAGATTGCCTTGTGTGGTGTGCCGATCAAGACACTTAACTTTAACTGATGTTCAATGTTTGGTTTGCATCTAGAAGATATGATTGTTGAGAGGATATTGATGTGAAAATCATTTTGTATTCCTTAGAAGCTTGCATTATGTGGGCGAGGGCTTGGTGAGATTATATCTAGTAGAGTCCAAGTCATCCATGATTCCTTGTATTCATAGTAGAAGTTGAAGTAGAAACATAGATTATATCTTTTATTGGCATTAAAGTGGAAGGTGGAACTATATTTTTATTGCACATTATAGAGAAAAATCCTGAGAAGTGCAAGAGTTGATATCCATTGAATGAATGACATAAGTCCATTTGTATAACCAACTTAAAACATCATAAAACTAAGTGAATTCCATGATAGAAGGATCCTTGAAGTCATTTCATGATCTTACTTTGCAAGCTTAGCACAAGAGATGACCTTTTATTAAGAGAGGATTGAATATTTGGTGTTTCTCCTTGAAACATTATGTATTTGACTCTCCATGTTGCAGTGCAACAAAAATCATATCAACATGTTGGAGAGAGAATTTTCTCAATCCACCAAGTGCTAGATAATTGAGGGGGGGGGTGCAAGGTGGTGAAGTTATGTCCAATTATCCTATAGGCCTTTCAAATACTTTACCAATTTACACATCATAGACTTTCTTAACATTACATTTGGAATGATATTAAACTTTTTAAATCAAACTTGTAATTATTTTGCATCAAACTATTATCAAACTATTTGTAACTATTACTGAGTATCGTAGATATTAGTTAGCTTATACTAAGTTGCAACATTAAACAAATAACATGAAATACACTTTGCAACACATAAGTATTCAAATATTTGACACAAATATTTTAATGTGGAAATCCTACGAAGGAAAAAATCAATTGGAAACCAGTAACCTAAATATTTCACCCTTATGAAGTTTTCTTTCTTAGGAGCCAACCTTGTTAAATTTTACATGCATATTTTAGTGTGACCTAGTTAGAAGGTTTTAACCAATTATCATCTAAACCTTATCACTCCTTGAAATTTCTAAAGAGTTGCTTGATGTAAAGGACTTACAAAAATCAGTAATCTATGTTACCATATAGGATTTCAAATACTTGTTATATCAACTCGGTTAAGATATTTGATCTGCTGTAATGGAAACAAAGTAACAACCAATGATCTATTAGGTTTAAAACTACCTTTCTTGTTCATATCTCTACTTTGCTCTATCTTTTTCCTTCTAATTTCTATTTGGCTAATTGACACACTTGCACAATCACTTTACACTTTCTTTGCTTAATCTTTTCAGTTCTATTATGCTCATTTCACCTTTTTCTTCTTCTTTCTTCTTCAACCTAATAATTCACACTATCCACACTCTATTAGTAATTAATCAACAATAAGAATAGTTTTGTCCATCCCTTTAGATAGTATAATTTTCATTTTCATATTCTTCCAAATATTTCTGCTTAATCATGAAAGTAGATCCCAAATTCATTAAATTTTGCACTCAAAAAATAGAACTTCCTTGAACTTTGTACTCATCTTCATTTTGTTAAACCTTCTTCATCATATATTTACTATAGTTTTCTAGCCATAGATCTCATAACTAACTTTGACAGTTTCCTTTGAACTTCTCAAACATTCCTTATTTTATGAAATGTTGGCCTTAGATAGATCTCTCTTTAACTTGTTCTTACTTTTCATACTCAGTGAACATTAACACTTTACTTGGGAAATGCATCACTAGATTAAGACTAAGATTACTTGGTTAACATTGAAATTTAACTCTTCTTTTCTAGGTGCTTAGTGACAACTGTCGTAACTCGATTAATACTGTATTTCTTCTTTCAATGACTAACTATTCATGAGATTAATCACAACATTATATGACTTTAAACTAATAAAACTAACATAATACTATCATAGTGTAACTTATTCAAGTACCCATTGAATACCATACTTATTAACTCTTTCATCATACTTTCTTCAAATCCTCTTCATCAATTAAATGATATAGTACTCTACTGAATTAACATAAGGTCTAACTAAGGCTTGAAATCAATGAAAACATAACAATTGATGTGACTCTTTTACATACATTGAAAATATTATTAGTTGGGGATAACAATCTCCCCCTTAAAACATAAATATAAGATTTTATATTATAAAACATTACAAAATAAGATAATCAAATGTATGCATTGAAAACAATACAAATATTCATATTTCTGAATTCATTCAAGTTCTTTTACACTAGAATTGAACATCATGTTCACTTAATTTGTATTTTCAATCTCTTCATCTTAACAAATTCTCCCCTTTGGGTGTACTCCTCTTTCTATTCAACTACATCGGTCTCCCACTTTGAAAAAAATCTTCATTCTTCTCATCCTCTCATCTTCTCAAGTAATTCTCATTGTCTCCTTAGGTATCTTTTTCATCTTCTCCCCCTTTGACAACAATGCCAAATATTATAAATCCTTTTAGTATTATCTTGTACCTTACATGTGTATTTAAATTAGTTTCATTACAAGCATTTTTTTGGAAACAATCTCTAATGACTGAACTCTTGAATCAATTCCAAAAAGATATATTTGACCACCCATGAATTGATGCAACATGAATATTTTCTTAGTTAATCTTTGATAGGGGAAGGACCCCTAGCTACCTCTTAGATACTCAAAATCATCCATTTTCAATGTCTTAGTAAATATGTCTATAATTTGTTCTTTAGATTTTACATATTCAAGCTTCACTTTCTTTTCTTGTACTTCCTCCCTCAAGTAGTGATATTTGATAGATATATGCTTGGTCTTTGCATGCATCAATAGATTCTTTGATATTTTTATTGCACTAGTATTATCATAGTAGATAGTGACATGTTCGATTACATTTTTTGCATTCCTTCCAATAGTGTGAGGCCTTGCCTCAATCCATCATAGCACATCTAATACATTTTATTCTAACACATTATGATTCAATATGTCGAGAGATTATTTGATGGACTGAACACTATCTATATTATTTATGTTGTGTGATACTTTAATTTAAAAATGACTAATAATATTATTTGATGTATATGAGTAGGCATGCATTATGATGGTGTACTTCAGAAAATGATTCAAAATTATGAATATGTCAATACTTTAATTATGCAATTAGTGATGATTAAATATGTGTGCAACAATGAGAAAGATTATTTAAATGAAAGTTTTCATGTTTTGATCAATGTGATTATGGAAATTTGGTTTAAATATATGAATGTGATGTTATTGAACTACTAATATTTGAATTGAGTGTGTAGGATAATTAACCATGGAATTAATTAGAGAATTGGTAACTGACCCTGTGTGCAAATTGTAAGACCAAGGTTGAATCCAATAAAGCCATTCAAACCTCGTTGTCAAGTGTTAAATTTGTATCATAATATGAATGTGTCATTTTGTATTTTTTGACATGTCAAAATTATGTTAAATTAAAGCTTATAGTGTGATTGATAGTCATTGTATGCATATGTGTATTGACATGTCAATTGGGGTTGTCAATATCACCCGTTAAACTAAGACTAATTTAGTTAGTAACCTAAATTAGTTTCCCTTAATTAGGGTTTAGTGGAAATGTTACACCCTTAGAATTTTAAAGATAAAATATTGCAAGCCACTAGTATAGGTTATAAATTGATCCTAGAAGCCAAATTTAATGTAATTCAAGTGCCCAAGTGGTATGTGTATGGGTTAGGAACCTTTTCCACCCTTCTAGAACTTTCTAGCAACATTGATTACTTGTAAAATATCCTAGTTTTCCTTTGTTTCGAAAATGGATCATCTCCATAAGGGTACCCAAGGTTACACTCTTTTTAAGAGGTTTCCTTTATGATAGGGGCAAGTGGGAAGACCAAAGGATGCTTAGAGTCAAGATTACAGTTATTAATACTTTGGATAGATAAGTTTAGAAGCTATTTAGTGACCATTTTGAAGAGTTGGGTGTTGTTCACCCATTCTCTAAATTTAGAGAAGTCAAGATGGAATTACAAGAAGGAGAGGACTTATCTCACCACAAAATTCATTCTTTCCATAAGCTTTGTGAAGGTAGGTTCTCCATTACTATGGTTATGTTCATTTTTTTATTTCTTGCATATTGCAACAAGTTTGTATTCTGTATCATGTGAGGGATCACTATTGCGGTATTTACATTCTTCATTTTATGTTTCTTCTCTTTATTTTTTTGGGAAAACTATGAAGGGAGTGTTGGCATTACTCACCCTCTGATAGGGAAAAAATGGCCATGTACAAGGGAAGGACTTAGTTGGACTCTAGGTTAGTGCAGATAAGAGGGAGGAAGCAAGGTGTTATAGGCCCTTTCTTGTCAATACAAAATTGAGTTTATTTTGGAGAAATAAGGAGAGAAAGAAATGGAAGTTTATGTGTTTTGATAGCCTTGGAAGAGGCATATATATATATATATTTCATTGTCTTCTCCTACTTGGAAAAATCCACGATCTCTCTAGTCATAGGTTCAATATGAAACTTTTTGTACATACATTGGATGTGAATTTTATGTTGAGTTATGTTACCATGTTTGCACTACTACATTTGGACTTGATTTACAATGGTAGGTGATCACAATGGTGACAAAAACCCATCATCCAAGTGACTCTAATAGAAATTGGTCCCCATCAGATAGGTGTTAGACTTTTTCCATTGGAAGTTGTGATAGCAAGGTCTCCCATCACAATTACGATGCCCTAAGAAGTTGTAAATTGAATCCAAAGGAGACAAGAATCATCCGATCTCTCCCAAAATATAAAAATAACAAGAAAACTAGTTATAGGTGTAAGAGTGTTGCAGTGTCCTGATAATGTTCATAACCAAAGTTGAATTTTAGAAATAGATTTGTTAGGATAGAACTCTCTCCAATGTCACACATTCCATATTTTGTTTCTATTATGATTGCAAAATAAGTTAATATTGATCTTCACTTGGTTTCAAGAATAGTTTAATATTCTCTACTAATTAGGGACAACCATGTGAAGGTGGAAGCTCATTTGGCCCCACCCCCCTCCCCTCTAACATCTAAATTTCCTGTTAACATCTAAAATATTTAAGAAAGGATCAATGTTTAAAGTACAAAAAAAGGTTCCATGTTTGTAAAAGTGACATCATTTTCCCATCTTCTGGTGCATGTCATTTTTCCATCGAATCCAAAATAAGATTCTTCCACTTTGAATCGAGAATGCATATTGCATTCAAATGCATGGAAAAGTGGAGTTGATAAAACACAACACAATTACATTTATTTATTACCTAATTAAAGACTTCAAACAAAAATGCATGCATTTGAACATCTTCATTGCTCAAGAGTAATTAATCACATGGGTGTATCTAGGAATGTCCTCATTGCCTCCTACATAAAATGAATCTAATATTAGAAAATGCGCCCTAAGAAATAATAATTCAAGTGAAAAAAACACATGAAAAATGAGAGAAAAAGAGGAATCTACTTACTAATAGGCGTTGCCATCACATTTGTGGCCATGCTACCTATTGAGTTAGTTTTATTGTTTTCCTATTGTGCCAAGATCTCTATGTTTATCTACACACACACACACACAAATATTACAAAGGCATGAAAATGAATGAGATGCATCTATCACAAGGGTATGACAACAAAATATAGTGATCAGAAGGGCACAACAACAAAATCCTAGATCTCTACATGATACATACATACATACATATATATACATACATACATACATGTATGTATGCATATATATAGAGATCTTTTTTAAGGTGCTAAATGATGACTTACCTCAAGATCCTCCACAAAAACAATGCAGACCATGAAAAATAGGTAGAGTTCGCAAGAAATTTTACAAAAATATATCATAGTAGATATTTTTAGAAAGAAGCAAGCCATTCTAGTAGTGAGAATGACTGCTACAAATTCTTGGGAACCAAGGGACCTTGAACCTATGCTACATTTTTTGGAGACATAGAAGAAGTTACTACCGGCTTCAGTATTTCATAATATTCTAGATCATATCATGATGCCCAAATTAACAACAATGGTAGATACTTGGGATGTAGAGATCAAAAGGTCACGAAAATAAATTCCTATAGAACTGTCATCATATTAGGTACAATAAAATGAATGAGATGTAGAGGTCGAAAGGTCACAACAACAAACAAGATGCAAAGATCACAAGGGCATGACAATGAAATGTAATAATCACAAGGGCATGACAATGAAATCTTAGATCTCCACATGATATATACATATATACATACATGTATATGTATGTATGTATATATACATACATATATATACATACATACATATACATGTATGTATGTATGTATATAGAGAGATCTTTGTTAAGGTTCTTATTACATCTTAGCAGAACAAAAAAATTGATCTAGCTGCATACATATTCCAAAATTCAAATAATTAAACAATAAAACTCACTTAGCCTATGCTAAGTGACTTAGCTCAAGATTCTACACAAAAATAATGCAGAGTTAATGGAATATATATATATATATATATATATATATATATATATATATATATATATATATATATATATATATATATATATATATATATATATATATATATATATATATATATATATATATATAAAGTGTATGTATGTAGGGGAAATATAATAGCCATTAACAATGATATTAAATCTACCAATACATGTATGGTTACATCCTTGGCTTCCATTGTTAGGCCAATGTATGGAGCCTTTTGTTAGGATTAAACCACAGACAAAAATAATAATTACATGCAAATACAAACAATATCAAAAAATAATAGATCACATGGAAAAGAACACAAGACACCAAGATTTAATGTGGTTCACCCAATCCCTGGGCAACATCCACCAAACAACAAGTTTGATATTATTATGATCCAGTGATTACAACCTGATTACAATCCATAATCCCTTACAACTCAATACCACTGCAAGAACCAATTTTGCATCACAACTATGAAACAATCCCTAACCCTAAGCTCTTTTATACAAGTATTTTTATTGCTTTAGGGTTATAATTAATAATTACATGTCAGCCCACAATCTTGATAAAATAGGGCCCAAAAAGAATTTATGAAGTATGTATAGTACTTTTCTAATCAGTCACCACAATCTAACAATCTCCCATTTGGAGACTGATCAGGCTCCACTCTAAACAACAATCTTCCACTTGGAAATTGATCCTATAGCTATGTCGCTACTCCATGAGGCTTCCACTGGATCAAACCACTCTGGACTCTGCTATTCTTTTATTCATGTTCAGTCTAGAAGACCAACCAAAATTGAAGAGGATTTCAACTTCTCCCTTGTTACTACCTTTGTAAACATATCTACTGGATTTTCATTTGTATGTATCTTGTTCAACTTTAACTATCCATCCTCCAAAACTAACCCAATGAAATGGTACAACAACTATTTGTGTTTGGTCTTTGAATGTAGAGCCGAATTCTTTGCAAGATGAATGGCACTTTGACTATCTATAAAAAAATAATTATCCCTCTGAGGGTGTCCCAATTCTTTCAAGAAGAACTGAAGCCATATCATCTCCTTAGCTGCCTCTATAGCAGCTACATACTCTGCCTTTGTAGTGGATAAAGCATTAACCTTCTGTAACCTAGAAACCCAAATCATGGCTGCCCCACCAATAGTAAAGACATAACCTATAGTATTCCACCTGGTATCAATATCCCCTACCAAATCTGAGTCAACATAGCCTTGTAAATTAGTAATAGATCTTCCAAAGTGTAAACACTTATTGGATGTTCCTCTCAAATATCAAAGAATTCATTTGACTGTATGCCAATGCTCAATTTTTAGATCACTCATATACTTGCTAATGACTCCCACTACATGTGCAATATCTGGCCTTGTACATACCATAGCATACATCAAGATTCGTACAACTGAAGCATAGGGTACCTTGGACATCTTATCCTCCTCTTCTTTTGTTTTGGGACACATGTGCTTAGTCAACTTCAAATGACCAAGTAAAGGTGTGCCAACAACTTTAGCATTCTCCATAGAGAAAAATTGTAACACGTCAACATAATTAGCTTGAGATAGAATCAATTTTTTGTTCTTCCTATCTCTGTAAATATTCATACCAAGGATTTATTTTTCTGCCCCCAAACCCTTCATAGCAAATGCATGTGCTAACTGGCATTTTAACCCATTAATATGATCCATGTTAGAAACAACTACAAATATATTATGAATATATAAATATAAAATAATGTAGCTATCATCATCCAACCTCTTAAAGTAAATACAGTGATCTGAATGACACCTATTGTATCCATGCTCATGCATAAAACTATCAAATTTTGAATACTATTGCCAAGGTGCTTGCTTCAAGTCATATAAACTTTTCTTCAATTTTTACACTAAGTTCTCCTTACCTTTGACCTCAAATCCCCATGGCTAAGCCATATATATCTCTTCATCCAAATCACCATGAAGGAGGACTGTTTTAACATCAAGCTGTTCTAAATAAAAATCTTCAGTAGCCATAATACTTAAAATAGTACAGATAGAAGTTATCTTAACAACAAGAGAAAATATCTCATCAAAATTAATTCCTTTTTTTTGTGCAAATCCTTTTACAACTAACTTGGCTTTAAATCTTTTCTTACCTCCTTCCTCTTCTTTCAACCTGTAAACCCACTTATTTTGTAAAGCCTTTTTACCTACAAGCAACTTGCATAAATCCTAACTATTATTTTTTAGCAAAGAGTCCATTTCATCTTTCATGGTAGACTTCCACTGAATCTTAGTATCCACCTACACAACTTTATTATAACATTCAAGTTCACCAACATCTGTTAGTAAAATAGAATAAAAAGAGGGAGAAAACCTTTCTGGAGGTCTAATTTTGCTTGTTGACCGTCTAACATTCACTGTTGTGTATGGTATTTATTTTTGTTATTATTTCACATCATGAGGAATGGTTAGAACATCATATTTTAGAGTATCATCCAACACTACACAATCATCTTCTTTCTTCTCATGTTGCTACAATAGATCTTTGTACAACACTTTCTCATTGAATATGACATCTCCACTTCTTATAATTTTATAATTTTTAAAATTCCAAAGCCTATAACCAAATTCATTAATGCCATATCCAACAAATACACATTTCTTTGACTTAGCTTTCAGCTTGGTTCTATTTTGAAAATCTATGTGAGCAAAAGCTTCACAACCGAAGGTTTTGAGAAAATAATAACTCACCTTCTTACCAGTCCATGCTTCCTCTAGAATACTACAATCCAAAGGAGTAGAGGGACCTCTATTAATAAATAAGGGCAACCCAACATACAACCTCATGCTCCTTGCATGCTCCATTATAGTCCTGTTCATGCGTTTAGCCACTCCAGTTTCTTGTGGAGTCCTTGGAACAATTTTTTATCTATGAATACCATTAGTGGAGAAATAATCTTCAAAATCATGACTACAATACTCACCACAATTATCAGATCTGAGATATTTTAATTTCTTACCAGTCTCATTTTCAACCAAGCATTTCCATTTCTTAAAAGTTTGAAATGCATTAGATTTTTGTCTAAGAAAATAAATCCATACCTTTCTAGTTGCATCATCAATAAATGTAACATAATAATGAGAGCCTCCTAGGGAAGATACCTGAGCCGATCCCCATATATCAGTATGTACAAGCTCTAATTTCTTTTTTTTTTTTCCTGCCCAATCTTTACAAAAATTACTCTCTTTTGTTTTCCATACACACAACTTTCATAAAAATTCATATTAATACATTTTAGAACTGGTAAAAATTTCTTTGAATGAAGTACTTTCATGCCTTTTTCACTCATGTGCCCAAGTCTGTTGTGCCATAGCACTGTATCAAAATCTATAGCAACTATTTGTTTTCCCTACTCAACTACAACAATTGTTCTTGAACATTCATTTTTCTTTGAAACAATTAAAGTAGAAGGAACAATATGACCTGTACAAAGATATAAGGTGCCTACTTTCACACCTTTTTCTACTACAAGGGAAACTTTTGTAACATTCCAATTTTTATCATTAAAAGTAACTACACAACCCTCATCACTGGGTTGCCTTGCTGAAATTAAATTCTTACTCAGCTTTGGAATATGTCTTATCTCATGTAGCAGCCAATGATTTTCATTCTGCAACTTAATCTTAACTTTTCCCTTTCCAACAATATGACAGGGTTCATTATCCCCCAAATAAACAAGCCCAAAATTGCCCTGGACATAATCAATGAAATAACCTCTATGAGGTGTAGCATGAAATGAAGCACCAGAATCTAAAACCCATGAATCATTAACACTTTCTAAAGATAGAAGAAAAACATCCTCTTTGGATTTTTTATTTACCACATTTGTCTCCTTGTCTCCATCTAGTTTATCTCCTTCATTTTTCTTTTGATTCCAACAATCTTTCTTTTTATGCCTTGGTTTCTCATAATACTAGTAGCTATTTGGTCCTCTTGATTGAGACCTCCCCCCCTTTGAATTTCCTCTTGATTTTCCATGATTTTCATAATTACTTCCTCTCACTTGTTATGCCTTGACTTTGTGCATTCAAAGCACTTCCTGATGTAGATCCACCTGAGGATTTCCTACGAGTTTTCTCATTAAAAATAACACCAATCACATCATCATATTTTAGGGTACCAGATCGAGGAATGAAATTACTCACAACCATCACCAAGCCATTCCAGCTTTCAGAAAAAGAACACAAAATCAAGAGAGCCCTAATTTCTTCATAAAAATCGATACCCATAGAAGTTAACTAACTAGTAATAGTATTAAACTTATTTAAATGATTTGCAACAGATCCACCTTTTGCCATTTTCTTCAGGATATAAAGGTGTTAGATTGTGTTAGAAGGTTGGCACAAATCCAACTTTTATGGAGTGGCCAAAGGTAACTTGAGAGTGGGAGATGTGGAGGGTTGATAAAAAATAGTCATGGGAATGGAATTGCGGTGGCTTGTGCTACCCTCCAAATAAAAAAATTGGAAAAAGAGGTAGGGATAAAAAGCCTATGGTTGGAGGGAGATTCAAATAATATTATTACATGCCTAAAGGGTGAACACCCTCCATCATGGAGTATTACAAATATGATGGAGGAAACAAAAAATATCTCACTTTCCTTTGAAAGGGTCTATGTATCACATATTTACTATGAGGGAAATGTGGTTGCTAATTGGATGGCTAATGAGGTAGTAAGGAGGGACACCTTACATAGATGGCCTAGTGGTGAGGATTTTTCGGTGGTCGCTAAAAGTTTAATTGAGATTGAGAGAATCCAGGGGAGGATGGGTAACATAAAGTGTAATTATGGAAGTAAATTCTATCAATCAAACTTTTAAAGTGATGAAAGCTTGGCACAGGCCAATTTAGAGGTATCATAATTGGGGGGCTTTGTATCATATTTTATGGGCAATTGGTAATTACTATTACTATTGATTTATCGAAGAAGGAGACAAGTACAATTTTTGTGAGAAAAACTAGTGTTTGGCTTAGAGTGCTTGGAGAACTTATTTTTTTGTTTATCTTTTTGCAACATAATGGTAGGGGAGAGGCAGTGTAGAGATGCAGAGAGAGAAGTGGAAGAAGAGATCAAAGGTGTGGGAGAAGTTGAAGGAAGGTAACATCCGTCCTTCATTGAAAAACTTCATGGATGGGATCCAAAGATAACTAACCTTATGGTTAAGTCATGGTGAGATGAGACGGTTAATATTAAGGGTATTGATTTCTAGGTTAATGAAGGGGTCATCACTGAGATCATTAACTCTCCTAAGCAGGGCATAAAATTCTATAGGGATCAGAGATTACTTTAGTGGTAGATCTTCACCATTTGGTGATCTTGTCTCATGGGTTGATCATCATTTGGAAAATTGTGCATGTAATGTACATCAACCATGTTGCTAGATATTTATTAGATTTAGATCCAATGCCCCTGGTAGTTGTCCATTAGTTATCACATGATTGGTCAAAAATATCGGTCCAATTGCCAATGCAATATATATTTTGGATAGATTTATTTTAAAAATTTTTCCATCCTTTACATGTTGTTTCTTATTGGCCCATATTCTTTTGTCATTATTAAAACCAAATAATTTTCCCTTGGGTTGGGCATTGCCTACCATTTTTTCAACGTGTGTCGACCACTAGCCCTGTTTAGCCAACTATTTCCTATTGTGGGCTTGCATAGGAAGGTGCATTTTTCCTACATTTGACATTCCTTCTTGTTAATCTTGTATAATTTTCCAACCTAGATTGGACTATAAGATATTGTTATTCTACACAATTCGTTCTTTTCTAGTATGGAGACTGACATTTCTTATTGTTGCCGAAGTTTTTGAGTTGTAAGTGCATTGCCCATTGACTTTTGGACCTTGGTTTTCATAAAAGGCAAGTGATTTTTAATTTATTTTTATGTTGATAGTGGTACTGGTATAGTGGTATTGGTTTTTTTTTTTTAGTTTTACTGTCTAGTGTCCACTAGTGACTGGACATCTCACATGCTAAGATAACCTATAGGTTTTCAAATTCTATTAGGTAGTATCATAGACTATAGTACTATAGTAGTAGTACCTTTTTTAGAGAATTAATCATATTATTGTTATTATATGTAGTCTACATAGTCTACTGCTACTATTTATAGTCTTTGACTTGTTACTATTTGAGTCAAAGTTCAACAACTAAGTTGATTATTTTTTGCAGCCTTTATCAGTTTGTAATATCAAACAAGAGGGGTAATAGGGGTTCTAGTAGGGTCCTTGAAAGACAAGAGAGGCCACCATTACCAAAAAATAGAACCATATTGGTATATTTTGGTGGTGAAAATCTTGACAATCTATGAGATTCACAAGTTAGATCTCTAGTGCTTATTGAAAAAGGAGATTCATCACAAGTTGGAGACTCAGACCGTATTGAAGAAGTTCAAGTTGGTGAACTTGATATCTCAGTTGAAGATGAACTTGAACATGATTTGGAGGCACTTCCCTTGAGTAGGAAGTCACAAATTGATATTATAGAGTTGGATTCAATTCTAGACTAGTCAAGTGAGAAAACCAAAAGTGATTCCATAAATCATGTTCATGCACAAAAGGAGAAAATAAAATTAGAATCAAAGAAAGATCGATCTCATTGGGATCTATCCAAAAAGAATTTTCAATTGGAATGGGTGAAAAAGTACTGGTTCATTGAACTAGTGGCCAATCCAATTGATGGCAAGCCTCCAGTAGAATGTAGATGTAAGATTTACATAGAGATACCAAAGAAGGAGAAGAGGTTGTAGCTTAAACTTGATTCCATAGAAAAGCATGTCAGTAAAGTTTAAAAAAATGAAACTATAGATGGATTTAAAAAATCCATGCTAAATTGGAAAACAAAAGACAATTGTTTGCATATTAAGAATGCGAAAATATACGAGTTACACTAGCAATTATGGGAGAAGCGTTCTATAGTAAAAGGTTCTATAGAAGATTTCATTGGGAAAGCAATGGAAGTGAAAAATATGGAAAAAATAGTTCAATCAAGTGTGGTCTTTTATATTTTGAGTAGAGGATGTCCTATGATGGACTACCCTTCAATTACTTCTTTATTGTGTTTTTTCAAAGTTTGAAACTATTCAAACAGTCACTAGTCAATAAACAATGGGTGGGAATGGGCTAGATGTCTTGCATAGGTTGAAAAATAAGATATGAATGAAAAAAAAAAAACTCAAATTTTATTGCATTGTCTCTAGATGAAGTTACAACAATTGATAGTACTTCTTGGGTGTGCATGCATATTTATACTGTAAATGATCTTTGTTGTCAACCCTTTCTACTATCTGTTGCTAAATTGAATTGTAGTGCAACAACTATAAATTTATATAATTTATTAAAGAGTACTTTAATTGAATGTGGAGGTTTTGATAAGATGGAGATTGTAAAAAAGTTGGTATGTGTTGGAGTAGATGGAGCTTTGGTTATGCAAGGTCATAAAAGTAGTCTTTGCAAAAAGATCAAGAATGATTTAGCACCCTATGCTATTGCCATTCATTGCATGACCCATCGAATGAATCTAACTTTTGGAATTGTCAGTGATTTTGGTTGTGTAAGTAAAGTAGAATCTCTAGTCAAAGAGATTTACCAATATTTTTGTTGAAGTCCAAAATGAGTTTAGGAATTTCAACACTTTGCTCAAGAACTTACTAATGGGAGGAAGCTTCTTAAAGACAACGATGCTAGATGGATCTCTTCGGATGGAACAACACATTGAGTAATCTCTAAATATTTGTCATTGCTTAGACTAATCCACTCTGTGTGAGATAGATTCTCTCTACTATATTCAAGTCTAACTAATGTTTAGGTACTCTTAACTTTAGCAGCTATTCTCACCATGCTACAGGACATGAGAAATATTATAAAAAAAATTTAACAAAGAGCTATGCACATTGCAAAATATAACAAGCTGCATAAAATGACATGTAATAGCTTGGATACTCTATATCGATTACTACCATTAGATGAAACAAAGTTTGCAAAGTGGATAGAGAAATCATAGATTTGAACAACCCTGGAAATTTTTTACATATTGGCACAAATGATGAGGTATTTGCTAAGGTACATGGAGTTGACATACTAATGCAATACTATGCTTGCATCAACCTTGATTACAACCCCAATGAAGTAAAAAGTAAAGTAGAATCAAAACCAAAGAAGGTACTTTCACATGTTACAAGTTTGGACTTCAAGAAGATCAAAGAATCCGTGCTTGACATTGTCAAGCAAGTTTGTTACAATCTTTCATCAGAAATTACATTTAAATTCCCTCTAGAGGAACTGCTTGAAGCAATGCCAATTATTTTTCCTCAATATTGGTCTCTAAACTGTCTAATTGATTTTCGAAGAAGGATGACAACTTTGATTCAACATTTTTGAAAACTTAAAGTAATCAATGAAGTAACTATAAATAGAATTAGATGAATCTCAACTGAGAGATCAATCATATTCTTTTGCAAACATAATGAGGGAACAATATGATCTTATGGAGAATTCAAATGAAGAGGGAGCAATAACAGAGCTTTGGAAAAACTTTGGTGAGAGCAATTAGTTGAGAGAGTCAATACCAGATTATTTCAAGTTTATCAATTTATGTTTGACAATGATATTGAGTTTAGTGGAGGATGAGAGAGTTTTCAGTACTTTGGGCTTCCTGATCAAAGGTTAGAAAAAAATTAGACAAAAAAATGGATAATTTTTTAAGGCTCTATAATTCTAGGTATGAGATAGATAGTTTCCCTTATGAATGGGCTCTTGGTATTTGGAGAAAAAAATGCCAAAGAAGAGGGATAGCCAACATTTCAAATCCAAGTGGCAGTGGTAGTGGCAGTGGTGGTGGTAGTGGTAGTGGTTCATGTCTTGATATTAGAAGCAATGAAGATGATGTTGACTTTGGAATGCATACTGACATTGACAGTGAATCTGAAGAAAACACAATGAAAAATGAAATGTTATATGCAATAAATGAGGAGGATTCTAATGACAATGATGTTGAGTTGGTCTAGGCAGATTGGCAACTATAGCAACTTCTCAACTTCAAATTCTAACTTCTACATAAGTCAAGTAGTAGGCTAGTAGCTCTGATATAAGATTCTATCTACCAATTAATTATGTTCGTAGAAGTTAATTTATAGCCTTCATTTACTATCTTTTTATTGATGCTTAATTATTATTTTTAAATATGTTGATGTTACAAACTTACATGTTGAGATTTTTATTGAAACTAGTTTTTACTTTAGAGTCTACACATGTTGAAATTTTCATTGATTGTATTTTTTAAACATATTGAGATTTTTATTGATTCTAGTTTTAATACAATAGTACATATTGAACTTGAGATTTTCATTCATTCTAGTTTTTAGACATTTTTACTTTTAAATTTTCATTGATTCTAGTTTCTTTAAAAAATTATAACATAATGCATTTAATAGAATAAGCTCTATTTAAAAAAATTGTATTGTAATTTATAATTATAAATCAACCTATAACATAATACATTTAACAATTACAAATAATTACAACCCTTTGCAAATGAATCAATGTCAAATTGAAATGACCTTGAATTCTTTTTTGTAGATACAAGGGAGCAATAATAGTTGTAGGTTGGGTTTTAATTGTATATATAATTAGATTATTACTACATAATACATTATGTGTGTACAATCACATTGTCAATTTGTCACATTGCCAATTGTACAATTTTTTCAAGTAGGAGTAGAATTTTTTTTTCCATCTACTCTATGTAGTAATAGTATGCCAGTGCCTAGCTATAAAACAATCTTAATATGCTGGCTCTTGATTCCTATAATAATTAACATTAAACAAAGTTGAAATTAAATTCAAAATTTGAAATTAAAGAGCAACAAGTAACAAAATGATTATAGTACTATCACTTACTAAGTTGTTACTTCCTAGTGCTATCAACTATAATTGCCACTGACAACAATAGTAACAATTTGAGAAGATGACCCAACTCCAATGAAGTTCTTTAGGGCACTCCATTTTGCATCATTTTAGAAGCTCTATTTGTTTGAGGTTGTAGCTAAATAGTTGTAACCTTGTCAACAATGAATACTTCACATAGATAGTTTTACATGAATCAAGGAATTTATCTATAACTGCATTCATTTTTGATAGTGGTTTGATGCAACTTGGAATTCTTTCTCGAGTGGTTTCCTCAGGCAAGTTGCCTAAATTAGAGTTCATGGTGTTTTGCAACTTTTTCATGTAATCTTCTTTTCTAATGAATTATTCGTTTGAATAAGATGAATTTGGTAATCTAACATTTAGCAAGCTCAGTATGCCGTGATTCATCTTCATCATGTCTTTGAAAGAAGATTTGAGAGCTTCATCAATGTCCATTACTGGTTCACAATTGTGATAGATAGCAAAGGTCATTACATAGGCATCCAAGTAGTTGTTTATTCCATGGTTTACCAAATCCCTATTACTAGATCTTTGTACTTTATTCAAAATTTATTTAGCAAGATTTTTTAAGAAATTGGTGAAGATTCCTCTTTTACCCTCAACATCTTTTTTAACATTTTCAAAGACAAGTCTGAGATTGCTATTTAAATCAAGCCATTCAAACAAACTATCACTATTCTTCATTATTTTGTCCCAATTTTTTTGTTTGATAAGCTTAACTGTGTTTATTATAGTATCCTTGACATGATGGTCTTCAGAAGATGTTCTATTTTGTGCAATTACATTCTCCATCTTTTTCTTCATTTCAAACATCTCTATTTCACTCTTTTTTTGTATTTTCTCTAGTTTCCCTTGCTAATTAGTTTCTCTCTTCCTCTTATCCTCCAATTTTTTCTTCAAATTTTGGATTGACTTTGTAGGAGTTCCTTCTTTTTTCTTCTCATCCTCAAGTTCCCTTTTCAAATCATGGATTGTCTTTGCAGTGGCCTCCTCTTTTTTCTTTGCATTATCCAATTCCTTGTTCAAATCATGGAGTGTTTGAGAGACTCCTCTTTCTTCATGTTCTCCAATTCCTTCTTCAAATCTAGGATTTTCTTTGCAGTTGACTCCTCTTTTTTCTTTGCATTGTCAAATTTTTTCTTCATATGGTGGATTGTGTTACTATTTGCAGTAGCACTAGAATCCATTTTCTTCACATTCTCCAATTCCTTCTTCAAATCAAGAATTGTTTTTGCAATTGACTCCTCTTTTTTCTTCATATTCTCCAATTGCTTCTTCAAATTGTGGATCATGTTTGTACTAGAATCCTCTTTTTTTTTTCTCATTCCCCAATTCCTTCTACAAATTATCAATTATTCTCGTCTTAGAATCCTCTTTTTTCTTTTCATTCTCCAATTCAATCTTCAAATTATTATTTTCCTTGATAGTAGAGTCCAGGTTAGTTTTTAATTTATTGTTGACCTGTGCACTACTCTATAGGCTTGAACAACTATGTAGTAGAGGCTTTTTCATGATGAATTCTTTTTTTATACTCATCCGATTCTTTGGTCAATTTTTGCACTTTTTCATTTAGCTTTTCTTGCTGGAAAATTGCCTTTATAGGAGAAGAATTCTTTATCCTGTTTTGCAATTCTTTGAACCTGTTATCTACTGCTTTATCCTTGGCATTCATATTATCAAGGTCTACCTATAACTTTTCTATTTGCTTTGTAAGCCTTTTATTTTCCCCCTCCACTTTCAAAAGTGTAGAGTAGACCATTTTGTAACTCTCTTTTGATATATTGATTTTGTCAATATTTTTCACTTTTGACAAATCCATTTGAAGACTAGTAACTTGTACATTGTAACGACTTATTACATGTTCTGATGGATTATTATCTCTAGCCAGGGGCATAACAGCCATGAAGTTCATCATTTCATTGTTTGGATCATATGTTGGAAGTATTCTATTAGTAGATCCCTAACATTCAACAACTACATCACTTTTCAAAGTCTTCATAATTTGCCTTTTTCTTTTTCTTGTTCGATCAAACTTTGATGTAAACTCGTTCAAACTAAAATATGAGTTTGCTAACATAATTGAGTGTTTGAAAGGTGAATTATCAATTGTATTGTTGTATGCTCCTCCAACTCCAGTTAAACTTACTCCACCTACAATTATCTTTTGGGGATTACCAACATATTAAAGATGACCCATTACAAATCCTGACATTTTAGGATTATTTTTAGGGTTTTGTACATAAGCTATTGGTACATACATTGGTGAAGTAACTGCTGACATTGCTTGCAGTGTATTTTTCATAACTTTTTTCTTTTTTGCACAAGGTTCATCCATGCTAGTGCTAGTGCTAGTGCCAGTGGGATCAACTATAACTAGATTTGAAGATTTAACAAATAATGTGTTGGGATGACCTTCAGAAGCATAACTATAATATTTTTTTTCTTTCTAAATGAATCATCTTCAATATCATCAAAGAGTTCAATGATTGGTTTACTTCCTCTTTTGGGTGGGTATGGTACTAGAACTAGATTCCAAATCCCTTCACCACTTGCACTAATGGGCCGTATACCTGCATAACCCATTTTTTGTATCATAATTGCCCCTTTATTATACATTTGTTTAATAGAATCACTCATTTGAATATTAACAATATGTCTGCCCTTGGTTGACCTAGAATCTTGAATACCTTGAATTTTGGCATTAGACTCGAGGTTCTGCTATCTTTGAATATCACTATTACTGCAACTGCTAAAATCATATAGTACAGTTGGATGCTCTTTATTCCAATAATTGCTAAAAAGTTCATCCTCCTCAATTTCCTCAAAATCTATTGATGTCTTTGGTTCACCCAAGTTTTGCTTCATTTTTCAAAAATCAGTCATCTTAGTTTGATACCACAATTTAGATGCATATGCCTCTTTAATTGATTTCGACATAGACCTCTTAGAAGGTTGAGATGTTTTCTTGTAAAAATTTAAGTATGTTAGAGGCTTTGATTTGTGTGAATCTGATATGTGCAATGTCATAATTTGGGATGACAATTCTTGCATTGAAATATTATTCTCTATTGTATGTTTCTCCATCTCTTTCTTAATCCTTGTTTTTAAACTTTTCTATTAATGACATCTCCTGATGTTGATTTTTTCTCATAGAGTTTCCATTGGCAATAAGTCTTGTTTTTATTATGTTCAGTGGATCATAATTCCAGTGATAGATAAAAGCAAAGCCAAAAAAGTTAGCAATTCATTTGCCACTTTGAAAGCCTTTCTCTCAAATGTGAGGCCTCTAATTGTGAAAGGCAAGGCAGGAAATATCATTTTCTTTTGTCTAGTAAAAATTTCATCTATGCTCTCCATCTGCCATACACATTCTAGTACACAAACCCTTTTTGTAACATACATTGGAAGTTTGCATGGTTGAACTGCTAAACCATAAAACTTTAAGACAATGTACTCTTTCCATGAAGAACCACTCAACCAATTGAATTTGAATTTCTAGTTGAATGCAATCTTCACAAGACATAGGCAATCTAGGCATCAAAGTGCCTACGATTTTTTGGTAAATAGGTGCCAAAAAAAAGTCTACAAAATGGTTGTAGTTATTATTGTTAGCAGTCATCCTCATTTTATGTGTCCACTCATATACTAGACTTGGAGTCTTTGATTTATTCTGAGTTTTCTCATCAAACTTATATACCTCAATATCAAGCTTGTTGTTCTCTATGTCATTTATTGGGTGATGCTTTGCAAAAAGAAGGTAGCACTAGTAACTTGTGAACTTAAATGTCTTCATCTTACTTATAATTTTACTTTTTTTAATCATTAGTAATTATTGGTGCATAGATTCAACAATGTGTTGAACAAAAATATATCTTACATCTACCTTCTCAACCGATTGACCTCAACAATGGATATTATAAATCATTTCAACAACACTGGCCTATACTTCTTTGTTACTGTCCCATCCTAGACAAAATGATAGCAAAGAAATAATATTATGAACCCATGGCACAAAAATATCATATTGATAAGGAGGCTTATGGTCTATGTCTAGTGTAACACTAGTAGACAACTCTGAGTTTATTAAACCCTTAATATATAAATCTTAAAAAACATTTTCTAGTTTGTCATAAGTCTGTGTTAGTTTATCCAAGTCAATGCATTCATTAAAGCTCTTTGGTTTAAACCCTAGCCCTAGGTCTAACAGAGTGAAAAATTCACTCTCAGTTATGGATAAAATTTTCTTCTGAGTGTTTTGGATTACAATTTCTTTTCTATTTTCATTATAATTCTGAGTGCATAGCATTACAATTTCAGGGCAAGAGAATACTTTAGGTACAACGAGGTATGCTAATCTAGTAACTATTGTCACTTAGGTTTGCACCCTTGTCCAAAGCCTATGCATGAGGACAACCTAGTGAAACATGGAAACAACCTCCAAGCTGTGGGACTTGAACTATGAGGTTGAGTCTCTAGAGAAGGCCGACTTCCTTTTACTATCAGGATGCACCTAACTACTCTTGGAGAGAAAAAGGGAGAAGGAGAGTATGAAAAAAAAATCTACCTAATCTAATCTAAAGAGGTGATGCACCAAAATAGAGTGTTTAGACCAATCTTTGCCCATGTATGCACTCTTGAACCAGAATGAAACTAAGGATATACACATTCAGACTTGCTTTAATCTAATAATCACATGTAGATCAGGAGACCAAGATGAATGACAAAAGGAAAGGGATATACACTTATATTATCATTCATGGATCTAAGGAGATACAGTCATGCAGATTACAGATTTTCACAAAACATCAGTGAGAGGCAAAGAGTTCTTGCACTTTCATACCAATGGCTGAAGGAGATAAGATAGAAAATCATGTGGTTTAGAGGCACAGGGGAATCTACACTAGAATTGTAGAGCAATAGTAGAGAACAATAGAGAAAGGTTAGACCTTTTCAAAATTTACAAAAATTGCCTTTATAGTTTAGGCATAACTAAGATTTTCTCTAGCTAAAGTTACTCTACAACCACCACCATCAAGGCTCTGCCAAGAACAATCATGGGGCTCTGAGGAGATCAGATCTTCTGTGTCAAATAATGCCTTGAGGGGATAGAAATAGTGCCATTAAATCATTTTGACTAGGTAGATAGATTGGATAAGGGGGGGTGGAGTGTTCCTCTTTGTTTTGTATTTACTTCAGGGTGGTTGAAATCGATCATAGATATCAAATCGTGCAGAAAACTCGATCTCTTATCATTCTTGGTGCATGAATCAGCAGAGTCAGTGAGTCAACCTATCTTTGGCACTAGGATGAGCCACGTGGATCAATAGTCTTTTATCTTTTTGCCACCCTACAAAGTCTCCCCAAGTTGACCATGTCTTTTCATTACTAACTGTGCCATCCTTGCAAACCCTGATCGTGACAGTCACATTAACCGTCAACCCTAACTGTGTTGCCTCCACCGGACCCATTGGGACACATGTCACTTAGGCGCTATGTCACTATGAATATCATTCGAGCAATTTTTCATAGCAACATAGCACCCGCATGGATCTTCTTTAATCTGATGATCGTGAAGACTCATCATATTACTGCACTCTGTCCTTAACCTTTAGGGCCCACGAAACACCTCAGCACACCTAACATCTGACTTAGCCTGAAATGGTACCATCCCCATAGATTTATAACACTCAGCCCCACTGATCCACATGACAAAAGGGTGCTATGTTACTATGGTTAAAATTCTTGCAGCTTTCCATAGTAAGATAGCACCCACCGTTGATCTCCATGAGATCAACAATCGTGGAAGATCTGTGCTTTCCTTCATAAAATTTCTTATCCGTGAATCCACTTGGAAACCACCTGGCACAACCTGGCATCCAACTGGCAACCCATAAAGAAACTGGTCCTGCAAAAACACGTGGCAGCTACCCGCTTTCTCGCATTTTTTAATTTCCTCGCATCTTGATAATGAGGGAAAGCGCCAGCCCTTGATCTGCCTGCATTGGACGGTGAACATAATTTGTACTTTCTAAACCTTTGAGATCATTTTTTGTGACATCACCTAGGACACGTGTCACCAAACCGCTTTCCCACAATATTTAATTTCCTCGCATCTTGATAATGTGAGAAAGTGCCAGCTCTTGATCTTCTTAGATCTGACGATGATCAAAATCTGTGCAGGACTGTATACCTGGTCAATTGGATGGGCCAATAAGATTTGCCTTAGTACTCTGACCTGCTTGATAGCTACCATGGAAGACAAGGCACTTGTTGATGCCTTTTGAGAAACTGGGCCCATGACATCAATTGTGCCATGCGTCGCCAAGGCGCTATGTTGCTATGGGTAAAATTCTTGCAGCTTTCCATAGTGAGATAGCACCGACCATTATTTTTTGAGATCTGACAACAAGCAAGATGGATCTGACTTCTCAGTGTACCAACTAATAGAAATTGGCCATGTACCAACCTATCTGACATGTCCTCGTTTGTGGCCGCCAAGGGAAATAGGACCCACATTCTGCACAATCATACCTTAGCCAATGAGAAGATTGATCACTACCGACATGTCTGACAATTCATCCCTGGTATCCAATGGAGCATACTTGGGACCCACCTGACAACTGAACTTTACTGTAGGATCATTTTTTGTCTGGGCACTATGTCGCTAATGGCAAGAAGAACAAATTTCTCGATAGCACCATAGCACCCTCTATTGATTTATTCAAAATTAGTGTTAGAGAAACAAATAGGAAAAGAGAGACCCACCTAACATGCGGCAAAAGGGCGCTATGTTGCTAATGCAAAATGATGTGCAACTTTCCATAGCGACATAGTGCCATCCATTGATTTACCTTGATCCGATGATGAGGAACTTGTGGGCTTGCAGGTATATATTAACGAATATCACAAGGTTCAATCATTTAATTTTTTTGATATTCTTGGGGATGTTTTAAAATAATATTAAACTAGGGAGTGACTGTTGGCGAGCTGGGCATACAAATTTGAATTTTTTGACAGGAGGCAAAAAATGGCAACAGTAACCAAAGTAGCTAGTTTATTTGTATGTGCAAAAATACTGTTGTTATATTTGTAATAATTTCTCCCCTTTTGTGGATCTTTCCACTTATTGAATAATGAATGTATAATTCTTATGATTCCAAAATCTCCATGGATAACAAGATAAAAAATATCATGACATTCATTGGTGAAACTTGGGGTTTGTAACACTTGCCTGAGTTCTATAATTTCTTTCTTTTCCTTTATCCTTGCACTCATATTAGAGGTTTTTGACTTTTTTTTGCCCATGCCTGCTACTATTTATTACACAAAATTCTTCTTCAAGCCCTATTTAAAAAAATTGTAAAGTGTAAACTTAAGACAATAAAAATCAAGATTTCTATTGCTGCAAATTGCAATAAATTTTTTTTAAAAAATTTAAATATCCACAATGAAGATTCAATAATTGGTGTTGTCCTATGATACTCAAGTTTCATACTTTCAGCCTTCTATACACAAAATGCAATTTAGTTAGCTTTTGAAAAGTTGAAATTTGAAAACCCTATCATACTAGACTCTTGACTTGGAGAACTTTCAACTTCATACTCTAAAAACATAGAAGGTAAATAGTTAAAAGTTAAAATGAAAGTATTAAGTAATTAATGGTTTTAGATACTTTACTAATAGTATGTACAATATACATGTAAATGACATAAAGACTCAATAATGTAGTAATGTACATAACTATAATAATAAAAAGTAAAAATTTATTACATTAATATACATTTCAATTTTGAAATTTGTTCATTTTAGATTAATAAATTAATACAAATTAAACTTAATTATCAATATGATTTTTCGATCAATTTGTGGAATGCTCACTATTGTCAAGGGTCATCTGAAATCATGAAACTTGTCAAGGACACATGTCACAATTTTGGATGTTTCTTGACAACAATGGTAGCTGACCCACAATTTACCCAAAATTCATTCCGTGTCGTTGTTTTTGGCATTGATCTACCTTTTACTTAACAATCATGGCATCACCAAGTCAAGATTAAGTAATATCTTTTTAAAAAGACTAAACATAATAACTATTAATATTAACCAAGTCCTGACACTTAATTGAGCTTTACAATGTTCGAACACGTGTCACAATTTTGGATGAATCTAGGCACATGGGAAAATATTTCCCAAATTGGCTTGAAATTCATCTTGGACTGTTGATCTTTCTTTTAGTCAACGGTCAAGATTTCGGGTAGAATCTTGGAGTACATGTGTCTCAATTTCAGGTAGAAATAGAATTTAACTTTGAGCTTTTAGAATTTGGCCCGAAATAGAGCCGCGGTTGTTGATTGATCATTCATTAAATGATCCAGATCAAATCGTGATCTTAAAACTTAAACCTTTTGATTAACTAATATTAATTATTTAAACAAGGTTCCATAACAACTAAGTTTGTGGCAAAAGAATTGATAGAATTAGCAAAAAAATGATTTAAAAAATATTAGCATGAAAAGAATTTAAATAGCATATTAATTAATATAGAGAGAAATATTGAAATAAATATTGCTAAAGAAATTATTATTAATTATTATTATTATTTTATTTTTAAGTTTGAGCATGTCAAAATCATGATGTTAATTTAATTATTTATATAAAATATAAAATATAAAATATAATTTATAATAATAATTATAATAGTTATAATATAATATAAATAAAGGATTTTATTTTCTATTATAGAAACGATTTTTTTTTCTATCATAAACTTTTTATTGTAAAGATGATATGAAAAATTTAATGAAGATATATTAAATTTTATAAAATCAAATTGGTGCAAGATATGAAATAATGATGACAATAGTTTAGCATCTTTGTATGACACTACTATTATTATCAATGCTTAGAATTTTCTAACCATGTTGATTGGTAAGATCAAAGCGAGGGACATTTGATTTAACCAATATGAGAAGAGGATCAATGAAAGGCTTTGTAGCTATTTTAAGCAACTTTATCAGCTCCAGTTTTAAACATGACACAACTGTAATCTCGATATGATGTAATTATATGGGGTATTTCAAATATTTTTTGTAATTAAAATAAGTTGTAATAGAGTTATGAGATTTGACTGGAGTATGCCTCTTTTAAAGATGTAATAATAAAGGACATTTGTCCTACGCTAGATTGAAGGTTTTCTTCTCTATTCTTTCCTACCAGTGCCTGCTTGAATGGAGAAAGCTATTGTATTTACCTTTTTTATTAATAAAATTACCAAGGATTTGGAAGTTTATCGATAAAAAATAAATAAATAATGACATAGTTTAATTTAAATAAAATAATTGAAATTAAAAAATATAATTAAAAATGCTATATTTTTATTCATATTTATTATTTAGTTTCAAAATTAAAATGTAATATAGTTTAATTATTTATAAATTATTAACATATATTGAAAATTGTGATAATTGTTTATAAACTATTTTTCATCATTAAAAATATTTCATAATAAAAAAAGTTAAGTGAAAAGATAGGTATGAAATAAAAAATTGACACATAAATTATCAAAATTTTATTTTACTTGGTTAAGGTTATAATATTTAGTTTTCCTTGAAATATGTTCTTATCGCTCCATTTGTTTTAAACAATTAGATTAAAGAAAAATAGTTTTATAAATTACACAACTTTTAATTGGATAATTTTCAATTGAATAATTTTTTACTATAAATTGTTAGTCAAATATGAAACCATAAAGAGATTGTTGAAACCTTTTTTTTGTTTCTAAGTTCCAACTTTATAACTATTAATAGTTAATTTTTTATAACAAAGTAGCAGACTAACATTTCAACAGTACATTGAGATACCAAAAATAAAGTCGTATACTAATAGAAACAACGATTTGAGAAGTGAAAAACTATTGTTTTCATTGATAATATTTTAGAGTGTACAATGTACATAATATTGATTCATAGCATAGATATTCAAAATAACTGATTAAATCAACTTGATTTTACTATTTTGTAATTTACATTAAAGGGCAAGGCCCAATCCAAAGAAAAAATAGATATCTTAAATTTTTTTTTGCCCAAAGGGTAACGGTTAAGGAAACAACATTTAGGAAATAGGGAACATAGAACCAGGGAACAGGGAGGCTGAAACATCAACAAACTGAGAGGTTGAGGACTTGAAGCCTTCAATCAGAAAGGTCTTCAAGTCCCTCTATGAGGAATCTATTGGAGTAGATGATCTCATTGAACTCGTCCAACCATGTGAAGTTAGTCTCACTGACATCATCCAACAACAACCACTTTTGTAGAAAATCCCTTCTAAGCTGCACCCACTTTTGATGGCGAGTCAATTGCCATTCATTCATGTCAAGTAGGAAGGGATGCTTCTGTACAATGCTCCCTATGCCTTGCTCCCAAAACTTGTTTGCTAGGTTTGCAAAAGGGATGGCAATGCCCAACCTTGGTACCTGCTCAACCAACACAAGAATTTTGACAATATCTTCTAAAAAGGTTTCCTTAAAAACATTATGCAGAAGCATCAAAATGTCTATTTGACTGGCTCCAAGGTTGAGAAGAGACATGAGGAAGTGGGAGGTAATATCTGTGGACACACAGTATCTCTTATCATTTCTTAAGAATTTATGGCCAAGGACCATGAATATAGCATGACAGATAAAAGGACTTTGGGCATCTGGCTTGTAAATCATGGCAAGGACATCGTCAAGAATCTAGGTCTTTCAAGTGAGTGGCCCTAAAATGTATCTTTTGTCATTGATCTCTAATTAATCAATGATCAATAAAACTACTGTATTAACAATACAAAACTTAAAAGTGATGATAGCCGACTTGGTAATAGTGACACTGACATAACAACATTACAAAATTAATAATAATAGACCTAAGATAGTACACAAGTTGAAACTTGAAGTGACTACTAATTTTCTTTTAGATTAAACAAGTTTTCAATTTACCACTAAATATTAGCCAAGACTATTATTATTCATTTTCCTACAAAACAAGTAATTCGCCTTTGACATTATTAATTCATTTTTGGCAAGAGAAAAAATATCCATCATTTATTTATATGTAAGCAAGAAAAAACATTAATTCACCACATTTAAAATGATTTTTGCTATGGCAAGAAAAAATTGCCAGCATATAGTATTTATTTCCCTATATGGAACAAAAAAATTGTCCTCAACATTAAAATTTTTCTACCCATAAAATGTTGGATTCTTTAGCATTTTAGGCATTTTTTAGGGAGGGGTTTCTTAAAGTTATCACTGATAGGGATAAGAAAATATCCCTGAATGCTATGGAAGCCTTTGCAAAGGGCATTAAGGAGATGAAGGAACTGGTGAAGAATAGTGCCTACTATGAACCAACATCAATTAAGAAATTGTGGAAGTTTGTCTTAAGGGTGATTATATCCTACATTACGCTTGACACAAGTTTTGATAGGATTTGAACTCACTATTTCATTATCCTAAACCATTTTAGGTATGTAAAAAAAATATCCATCCCCTTCTACCTATTTTTCTCTGCAAATAAGAATATTATGGATTTTAAGAAGAAAGCATATGCTAATATTGCCTTCCATGAGGGTTTTTTATTAGTCATATATGAGCATTTTAAAGCTCAAACCCACAGAAGGGTTATTTCCCAAAAGGAATATTTTTTTGAGGAGATAGAGAGCTCTTACCTTCCTTTAGATATAGAGGATAGTGCAGGTATGCACTTAGATAATGAAGAGGAGGTGGCTAAAATCATCAAGGATATGGGTAGGAAGAAGAAAAATAAGCATGGGAAAGGAACAAAGATATGGATAAAGTAGGAGGTAAACTCATAGGAGGATTGCAATGATGAGGAAAAGGGAATGGACATGGATAAGGAGGGCAATGTGAAAGAGGTGGGCACCAGTAAGGCTCAGGTAAGCAGGAAGCATGACATCCTAATCAAAAGGAGAAGGGGTGGTGAGAAGGAAGCTAAGAAGGCACTTGGTAAGGGTAAGGATATCAATATCAAAGCTTAGGAATAAAGAAAAGAGGAAGAAGTTTCAACTAAAACCATTGTTACTTTTGATGCAAAGAGAAGGAAAACTGCATGGAGGAAATTTCATTCTAGTATTGCAAAAATTTGTCTAGTTAGAGAGCATATCAACCTAGAGGTTTTGGAGGGAAGGGATGAAAAAATTGAGTTGGAGGAGCTCATAGACTCGACTTTGGTGATTCTAAGAAACAATGCAAGGGAAATGGGGATGAAAATCCTAAATAATGACCACAATAGTTTGGTGGACAATTTATGATCCATTAAATAGATTTTTCATGAAATTGAAGAGATTAAGCTTAGGATGTAGGGGCAAGAAAGGCCAGAAAGTGGGATGGAAATGTTAGAATTAGCAAGCTAGATGCAAGGGTTTTTGAGATTGAAAAAAGAGTGGAAAGGATAGAGAGATCTCTCCATAGCTCAGCTAACCAGAGCCTCAACATTATAAAAGGTCTTAATGATAACATCATTCAGTTGTACTTGATGATAGAGGAAAAAAAATGGGGAAGAAGGAAAAGGACAAAGAGGAAATCAAAGCGGTTGATGAAGATGTTTCTTTGTAGGTTGAGAGCCCAAGAAAAAAAAGGAGAGTGGAAAAGAGGAAGAGGGAAGAGGAGGTTTCTCCAGATGATAGTTAATCAAAGACTGATGAGGCTGAGGCCATGGGAGAGCTAGAGCTCAAGAATGCAGAACTGGCCAAAGAAATGGTGTCCTAATTGGTGCTCCTAGTTTTTTGTCTATACCTTGGTTTTTGGCTATATGTATTTTTGTCTACTTCTAATGGCCAAGTATGGCCTATTATTTTTCTATTGCTTTGATGCTAGACTTGAAATTTTAGTAGTATTTTGTTGTTAACTGGTGGGTTCCAGGAACCCCTATAAAAAACCTATTTTACTTAATAAAAAAAACTCCATTACTTATCATCTCAATAGACCAAACCTACCAAATTAATGAACTAGGTATCCAATCCCATTGTCAATTGAAATCAACTTCGCAAAGACTTAAACAAGGAAAAGATCATCATTTTCTTGGAAAAATGTTTCAAATTTACTCAAATCATATTTTTTCACAACCCTATATTTGAAAAGTGACTAAGCTTCCTTCATCTTTTTCTTCTTTCCCTCAACTTTAAGAAAGAAAACACTCAGAAGACCCCCTCCAACCAGGTTTGTATCTATCAGATCCAAGCATTCATCACCCCTAAAAATATATTTTCAAAAATCCTCCTCCTAGCCACACCATATGTAGAAATAAGATGGCCCAAAATTTGTATTATAGGTTGGAATAAGTCAAAGACCACCCTACCATCATGAATGTGACCATCATACCAATAATATACTCCCATCAATATAATGATCGTATCCTTCTCCTACTCATTAGCCTACTTGAGATCCTGGCCACTTGAGATTTTGGCACCTCCTCCACCACCGCAACCTGTGCGAACTTACATTGAATTCCCAAGAATGCCATTTGATGAGATTAAAAAATAGAGGTCCAAATAAATAGAAAATAATTGTGAAAATCCCCTATCAGTTCATGTAGTACTAACAAAATACTGCAGAAGATTTGAGAGAAAGATTATTCAAATCTAAAGATGGTAGCAACAACACAAAAAAATCATGAGAATACCATTAACCATATACAAGGGGATTCTTTTAGATTTTAACCAATGCCTTTATTGACAAATGCCTATATATCTTCTAATAGAATATCTAGTAAACTCTGTGGAATGCAATCTCCACTCATCAAATCTATCTCATCATTTCAATCAATCTCCACATTTTTTAGGAAGTCAGTAGCCCTGTTACCCTCTCAAAAAATATGCTGGAGCTGGAAATTGTCAAAAGACCAAAGGTGATTCAAGATAAAGTCTCCACCAATATCATCTTCAAACAAACACACTTGAAAAATGTATAGAATTAAAATTGGACAGGTATGGGAGGTAGTCTTCCTCATACCTAGTTAACTGGGTCAAATGTAGTTATAAAAAACTTCTCAATCAAACATATCAACTCTTTGGACCTCCCACAAATCCTCCTGTCTTCATGAAAGTCTAAATTTTCCAACATTCTCTTCCAACTCTTACATACTTCCTTCCATCTCTCGTGAGATGCAAAAGGCACTCTCATAAAGATTTCCCTTACCAATTCTTCAGGAATTACACTAAAATACTCTATCAGCACCAAATATTGTATGCACTACTAAAATGATTCTTGAATAATCTTGATGCTTGTCAAATCTTACCAATGCTCACATGAATTCGAAGCAAGTTTGATAACTATAACATCTCAAATATATAGCTTTTTGAGCATATGCCATACTGTTTATACCCATCGAAAAGTGCCTTCATACCTCGTGTTTTTTTTTTCTATATTTGCTCACTTTTTATAAAATAGTTCTAAATGTAGAATACATCTGATGTTCTAATTATTTTTAATCAATCTCACTATTTTTAGAAATATTAGTTGCATTGAAAAACTAAATCGTAGTTTTTACTACTTTTATTATATTAAGATTATTTTTATATTAAATATAATAAAGATCAACAAATTTATAAATTATGAAACCATGATTTTATATATAGTGAACATGATTTTTAAAGACAATCAGATACAAAGAGAATATAATCACCAAACAATGAATTCCTGTTAATAAAACTATATCTACTCAATCAATAAGTGAGGATATACAAATATCAGTGAACAAAAGGAATGAAAAGAGTATTGAATAAGAAAAAATATTATAAATTACAAAAAATTATAATAAAAATCACACATGATTCATGAATAATCATATATGTATAATAATGAAATCATAAATAATACCCTCAAACATCGACGAATATCCTATTAATCTCTTTCATATATATCTTTTCCAAAGTGGTCAATCTAAGAATTTGGTCTATTATCAAGATTAGTTGCATGTTGAATGAAGTATTGCAGAAGGTGCAAGCTCAACTACCTAACTAAGTCTAAGGTGTCTACACACTGGAGGCATACTTTGCCTACCAGACTGTCTACATACCCATAGCCATAGGATCAAGACCCTTGAACTACTCACTCCAATGAATATGTAGTGTTGGTATCTAATTGTTTTGATGTAGCTGTATTCCTATAATCACTGGCGAGCTTTACTCACTTAATACAAATCTTCACCATCATACACCCACTTGTGTAAATAAGGTGATTTTCTATAATTATAATATTGCAATACCCTGGTGCATCCTTTGTGTTTTAGTTTACAGTTAATGTAAGGTTAACCTATATATCCTAACTCACTCCTTATATAGTTATGTTTAAAAGCTTGTGACAATAATCAATGGGTCTAAAATTTAAATAGACCAGTCAAGTTAATGCTGAAACATACAGTTTAGCCTTCCATTTTCAATAGCCAGGTACACTAGGTAATGTCTTGTTTAAAGGTAATATCATTGTGGTTTAGAGGTAATTTTTCATGTTTAGAGGTAATGTCATTATGGTTTTGAGGTAATTTTCATGGTTTAGAGCTTAATGTCATTATGGTAGTAACAATAACTTCAGTGAAGAGTTGAGTGCAAGGACTTACTACCTTGAACCTATGCTACAAATTTTTGGGAGCCAAGGAACTTTACTCAAACCACTGGTGACAATACCCATGGCCATGCTACCTGTTGAGTGAGTTTTATTATTTTTTTGTTGTGCCAAGATCTCTCTATTTATATTCATACATACATACATATACACACATATATACATATACATATATACATACTTACATACATAAATACATACACACACACATGCACACACACACACACGGACGCACACGCACACACACACACACACACACACACACACACACACACACACACACACGCACACACACACATGCACACGCACACGCACATGCACACGCACACGCACACGCACACACACACACACACATTTGCATATGCAATTTTATCACCTTGAAAAATTGTATTTGATCCTACTAGCTAGGAACAACTGATTGTTCATTTTATTGTACCTAATTTGATGACAATTCTATAGGAATTTGTAATCAACCCAACTAATCAGCAACTAGACCAATTTAACTAGGTTATGACTTGTTTCTTTCTAAAAATATTTGCTATGATATGTTTTTCTAAAACTTATTGTGAACTCTACCCATTTTTCCTAGTCTGCATTATTCTTGTGCAGGATCTTGAGCTAAGTCAATTAGCACGAGTTGAGTGAATTTTATTGTTTTATTATTTAAATTTTGGAATATGGACTTTGTTTTATCATTGGCTTTATTCAAGTCTTGATTTTAATGAAGTAACAAAGTGGTTTTTAGGGTGGAAAGGAATATATAATGAAGAGGAAACTTGAAAACTTGAATGATAAAATGCTAAAATGAAAGCTATCCAGGATCAAACACCTATGGAAGAGTTACAATAACAATGTAAAGTTGATTTTAGACATAAACCAAAAAAAGAAGAAGAAGACATAAATCATTTCCCATTTGGTTTGATTGTGGAGAGCTATGTGTGAAAGAGGGTGGAGAAATCTAAATGTTGGTGGATGTTTCATTGTCATACCCTTGTGATTGTTGGATTTGGTTGTTGTGTCCTTATGATCTCTACATTTAATTGCATGCATTTGGTGGAGATCAGTGGAGATTTAGGATTTTTTTGTTGTGCCCTTGTGATCTCTGCATTTTGTTGTCATACCCTTGTGATATCCTTGCCCTTGCTTTGTGATTTTATTTTTGTGTCATGTCCTTGTGATCTTTGTGCCCTTCATAGCTCACTACAACATTTGGGGTCAAATTGTGACAATAATTTGTGATGGTGGTGTAATTTGTGGTGTTCAAGCCCAAATGTAGTAGTGCTTGCTCTGTGATTTTCTTCAAGGGAAGAAGAGGTACCTATGTAAATGTTCTTTCCTTTTCCTTCTAAACATGTATCTCTTTATATTTCCCCTAGCAACTAATCACAAGGGCACAACAATGAGATGCAAAGATACATATATGCATATATACATACATATATAAATACATACATATATACATACATACATACATATGCATATGCAATTTTATCACCTTGGAAAATTGTATTTGATCTTTATTCAATCACCAAGACATAATATTATTTGTATGTATAGATTTCTACATACTTATTTTGGTATGAATAGTTTCAATTGAATTTTTCTGAAGAGAGTGAGTCTACTCATCATGATAATGGCTTCATGTATTAGTTCTTTAGAGGAGAGAGACTTACAAAAGATTAGATGGTGGGGTAGGAGGAAGATGGTTTTGTGAATGGCTGATCAAGCAAGTTGCATAAAATTAGGGTGTTAGTTGCAAGTAGTTTCATTAATTTGATAAGAGAATCAACTTTGAAAGTAGGATGATCAAAATTGGCATGTCTATCTCATAATAGAAAATTACCTCAAACAACAAGCAACAAATTATTAAATATATGAAAAATTAGAAGAACATTCACCTATAATATTTTTGAAGGACAAAAATAGAATTTTTTGGAAAAAGCCATGAGCTATGTGGCTCCTCATTGTGGTTATTCCATTGTCTAGGAGTGGAAACTCTTTATGTTAAATATAAAGATCTTGAAATTAAAAAAGATAACTATTAGAGATATATATTTGTATTTTAGTGATAACAAATACATAGTCAAATTTTAAGAAAAATAATAGTCTTAAATGCATATGATTAAATAAAATAAACAAGAGTACTAGCTGTAGCTGTATAATTCTTGTATTACTAAGTATGTTAAACAAAATGTTCAATAAAAAAAGTATGAAGTAACATAAATTGATCATCTGCTCGATCCTATTATGACTTAATGTGAATGCATCTGATCATTACCTAGACAATATTATGCATGAGATCTTTACTCAATCACCAAGAGATAATATAATTTGTAACTACAAATTTTTGCATACTTAATTTGGTATGACTAATTTTTTTTGAATGCAAGCATAATTTCTTTTGTGAATTGAAGACATGAATGATTAATTTAATTTAGCACAAGTACTATGCAAGTGTGTGTATGCATGTAAACACTTCACATAGTGAACTGATTTACACACATACATGCACATATGCACACAATCAGCATAATTAGTTATCTTTGAATCTGACCAAAGCTATTATATATAAACAAGAGATACATGTTTACAAGGAAAAGAAAAGAACATTTACATAGGCACCTCTTCTCCCCTCAAAGAAAATCACAAAGCAAGGGCATGAAGATCACAAGGGAATTGCAAAAAAATCCTAGATCTCCACTGATCTCCACCAATGTTTTGAGCTCTCCATCCTCATTCAAAGCTTTCCACCCTCTTTTGCACGTAACTTCACAATCAATCAAAACAAATGGAGAATGATTATTGTCATGTTTTCTTTTCTTTTTTGTTTATAATCCATAATCCAAAATCCACAAGATCTCTCTATATACATACATACATACATACACATATACATACATACATGAAAAAAATAATGCACTTTCTAAGAGTTTACATTTGTTCAACAAAATTAATGTTCTATAAGAAAATGCATTTAATGGTACTATGACATTGGAAACAATAGTTAAATTGGTGTAGTTGCTAATTAACTAGGTTACTTCATTATTATATGATCCAATGGTATGTTAGTTATTATTTTGACATATATGAAAAAATTATTATTATTCATTATTATATATACATACATACATGAAAATAATAATGCACTTTCTAAGAGTTTACAATTATTCAACAAAATTAATGTTTTACAAGAAAATGCACCTGAAGAACTACTAGCTCAAAAGCAAGAACATGCTGTTAAAACAATACAAAAGTGCTTGACATGAGAGGTCCACAAGTGAGGGTGTTGACCAATCTTAAAAACTTGAATGCTGAAATGAAAGCTATTGATGATAAAACACCTATGCTAGAGTTACAACACAATGTGAAGTTGGTTTTAGATAAGGTAGAGGTAGATGTTTAGAAGTTTGATAATCAAAATTTAAGGCATGAGAGGAAAGAAGAAGTAGTGGCTTTAGAAAGAGAAGGATAAGGAGTGGCTTTAGAAAGAGACTTCATGGAAGAAAAAATAGGTAGACAACATAGAGGATATTATGGAAGCCACTGGATAGAATCTAGGAAAGTGTTGCAGTGGTACTATGACATTGGAATCACTTGCAAGTGTCTTTGAGAATTTATAGTCCAAATATCAAATTCTTATAAGAGCATTTCAAGGTTGGGAACCACTTCAACATCCTTTGAATGGTTTAGAGGTAATGTCATTGTGCCAGAGGCTTCTGCAAGGGAATGAGCCTCATGATTATGGCATTTATACAGAAGTAGAACTTACTTCTTCAACTCCTTACACTCAACTCTTTATTGAAGTTATTCTTCAATTCCTTACATATGCAATTTTATTAGCTGGGAAAATTGTATTTGATCCTGCTAGTTGGGAACAACTAATTTTTTATTTTATTGTACCTAATCTGATGAAAAATCTACATGAATTTGTAATCAACCCTAAAAATCAAAAACTAGATCCATTTAACTAGTTATGGCTAGTTTCTTTCTAAAAATATCTACTATGTTATATTTTTGTAAAATTTATTGCAAACTCTGCCCATTTTTCCTCATCTACATTATTTTTGTGGAGGATCTTTAGGTAAGTCACTTAGCAAGGGTTGAGTGAGGTTTATTGTTTTATTATTTGGATTTGGGAATATGTATGCAATTGGATCAATTTTTTTTGTTTTTTAGCTAATATATAATAAGCACCTTAAAAAAGATCTCTAGATATACATGTTCAAAAGGAGATATAAGGAGATACCTATTTAGAAGGAAAATAAGCCAACATTTACATACCCTTGAAGAAAATTGTAGAGCTAGGGTATGGCAAAAAAATCATAGAGCAAGGGCACAACATGAAAATGAAATCATAGAGCAAGGGAACAATATGACAAAAAAATCATAGATCAAGGGCATGACATCAAAATCATAGAGCAAGGGCACAACAAGGAAATGTAGAGATATATGTCACAGGAAAGATGCACCAAACAGATATACATAATCACGAGGCTCATTCTCTTGTAGATGCCATAACCTACTTTTTTATACACATATATCAACCAAGCTAATCAACAACTAGACCCATTTAACTGGTTATAGCTTGTTTCTTTCTAAAAATATTTTCTATGATATGTTTTTGTAAAATTTCTTGTGGACTTGACCCATTTTTTATGGTTTACATTATTTTTGTGCAAGATCTTGAGGTAAGTCACTTAGCATAGGTTGAGTGAGTTTTATTATTTTATTATTTGAATTCTGGAATATGTATGTAGTTGGATCATATATGTAATAAGCACCTTGAAAAAGATCTCTCTGAATATATAAAGAGATACATGCTTAGAAAGAAATATAAAGACATATATTTACAAGGAAAATAATTTTTTTACATATGTAACCCTTCTCGCCCTTGAAGAAAATTGTAGAGCTAGGGCACATAGATAACAAGGGCACAACATGACAATGAAATAAAAAAGAAAGGACATGTCACGAAAATGAAATCACAAAGCAAGGGCATGAAATGATAATTAAATCATAGAGCAAGGGTACAAAAACAAAATACAGAGATCATGAGGGCACAACAACCAAATGCACTGATCACAAGGGCACTATGACAATGTTCATACCTCTTCACCTCTTTTGCATGCAGCTCTCTCCAAAATCAAAATGATTGTTGTGTTTCTTTTTTGTTTTATCCTTGCAAGGGCATTGTAATTATGATGCCAATGTTGGTATTGCAACGTTGTTAGGCACAATTACAAAAAATAAAATAAAAATCACCATAAATTATACTATCATCGCAAATTATCAATTGCAATTTGACCCCAAATGTTGTAGTGTTGGATTCTAAATGTTACCCAATCGGTTACTAGTTCTCCTAGCTTAGTAGGTGGCTTTTCAAGGCCTAGGATGGGAGGTGAGCTCTCCATTTTTGTTCTTGTATAATTCTAGATTGTTTGGATAGTTCCTTATGATGGAGCATCCTGAAAATTGAAGCCTTGGCAGTGTTCCTTTACTCTTGTTGGAGATTTCTCCTTGTGATGATTTTTAGTGTATCTTGTTACCTTTGTATAAAAATGGATTTGCATCTCTATTGAGACCTATTGGATTTAAATTTCAGATGTAGATGTTACTGTAATATGAAGAATTATGATCTTCATGTTTAAATTGGATAGTAGAAAAGAGAAGATGACAAATAGATTTTTATTGCAAATCTCTTGTAATTGCTTAAAATATTATGAATATAAAATTCTAGTAGTTTCACAATTCAACTTTTGGCAACCCTGGATTTCAATTATGAATTCAAAATGATTAATTTTATGCACAAAGAATTCCAGATTAGATTATGGAGAGATTTCCTTAAGTTATTAAAATTGAATTTGATGTTCAAATGATATGGTTTCTATAGTTTCATTTAAAATTGTGAAATAGATATAATGGATTTATCAAAATATAATTAAATAAGGGATGTATCGGGTCTCTAAATCATCTATGTGGTGGCTTTCACTAGTTGGTAGCTCTCAGGCTTTGTGCCTTGCTGGGTTGCTTTGTAGGTTTGAACCCTCCATCAAAAAATAATTAGTTAAATTTTTAAAAAATAATTTAGCTAGCACACCACTAACATACTCTAAACACATTAATAAAGCCTCTAATATCACTAATTAAGTTGAAACATTACCCATTAAACCATTATATTTCTCCCTTAAAGTTTCCCACAAAAAAGAAGAAGAAAAAACTAAGTTTCAAAAAAAAGGGAAAAGAGCACCTGTAGGATGCTATCAAATACATTGAAAACATTTATCCCCTTTTTTGATAAAGAAAATTCCTCCAATATTCCCCACACTAGAATATTAAACCTATAATGCTAGCTTTGTTAGTGCAAACCCAAAATATAATTAAGATAGGGGAGACATAAATTTGAAGACACCAATATTATTAAAAAAAATAAAAAAATTCGAATGTAAGTTAGAGGGGGATGGGACACCCCATGGACCCCACCTCCACCTCACATCCTTACCCCCAAGAGACTTGCACAAGTCTGCTATGACCTTGAGATTTCACAAACAATAAATTAAAACAACTAATACCACCATATGTTAAGTCCTAAAGATAACCCACTTAACTACCACCTAACACTCCTATCCTACACCTTTCCCTTCTAACATTAAATTACCCTCATGAATTGCAAACCACACACAATTCCTGAAATTTTTCACATTGACTTGTGGAGGGGTGGGAATATATGTTTTTAAAAAAAGCTTTCAAAAACTTTATCCTTAAAACCATGTTCCTTATTCATAAAATTTAAACGATGCATTGAAAGATCCCATGGATACCAATTTAGGGAGTTGGGGGGGGGGGGGGGGGCTGCATCGGGTAGTGAATTGTAGGGGTTAGTGCACAAGGACATTGGGGACTACCCAAGTCCTAGGGGGAAGGGTAAGCCAAGTGGCCAAATGGCCATGAGTTAGTTAGGTGTAAGGTTGGTTAGATAGTTAGTTAGTTAGGTGTAAGGTTGGTTAGATAGTTAGTTAGTTAGGAGTAGGTTAGTATTATGGTAATGGTATTTAGTAGTTAGTTAATATATTTAGGATTTAGTCCATTTTTTTTTTGTTAAATAGAATTAGTTAGTTGTAATAAATATGAGTTGCAATAGAAAAGGTTCGTATGGAAGTAGAGTTAGGAAATACTTAGAGATTTAATATTTAGTGACTATTTTATTAATATTTATGTGTATTGTTTTTTTTGAAATGGTATGTAGGAATATTAGATATATATTATTTTATATTATGATTCTTTTTTAGAAGTTGAATTATATATTATTCTAATTGAAGGGAACTTTAGTGAATAGGTTAGTTAGTGTAAGTTAGTTATTATTATTAAGTTTAGAGATTTGAATAATGGTTAGTGTTTTAGCTTTTATTTATGGTAGAATTTTCTTTGAAAAATATACACTATTTTAGGGAAAATTATTTTAGTGATGTTTCATAATAATATTATGTATTCAATTATGGGTTTTTAAAATTAGTTCGATGTTTCTAATGTTAAGGATCAAAGTGATATAGAAAGGTTTGCATAGGCAAATCGATAGTTCCTTGGGTTATGTCGGAGGATAAATTTAAATGTTGGAATGACTTTAATGTTTTTAATTAGTCCTAAATTGGTTATGATAATAACTAGAATTTAAGTATTAGTATAATAAAATAAATTAAAAAAAGAGTATCAAACCAACCTAGATTAAATAATATTACTAATAAAATGCACCTCAAATATTACGTTACACTCTATCAAACATGAATCTATAGTTAATCAAATAATTTATTCAACCCAAGTGTTCCTATAGCATTGGAACCGAGGGTTTTGAAACTATGTAGTAGGATGAAATACCAATTTTGCATCCTCATGGGACAAAATGTGAACTCAACTATGTACCTAAACTTGGTAACTGAAAACTAATAGTACCATGTTATTTCCCATCTTAAAAGTACTCAATGATGGTTTACATGTTTATATGTTAACTTGGCTGAATTTACCCTTTAAAAAAATAATTTCATGGCTTTTTGCTAAAATTTTTGGGCATGAAATTAATCCTCCCTTCTCCAATGGACTCTTCATGCTGCCACTAGTTGGAGGCATTCTCCTATAGTAGATGGACTGCAAGTTATGCCTTTAGATTACTTCCATAAGGGCATAATCCAAAGCACCATCATAGACTTTGTAACCAATCCTTTACTCCTGCCTCATCTATGGAACCCAAAAAAAATGGTGGCTAGAGTCGTAGAAACTTCCTAATCTCATCTCTTATATATCTAGGAGGTCTTTTGAGTGGTGGTCATAACTGATGAATTGACTCACCCTAATGATCACCATGTCCCTTAACCTGCCTAAATGGGGGACTCCTACTCCTAACTATAACATCTATCCTACCTCCTCCTGGTAGATGTGCTTCCCCTTTGGGAATATGTTGCCCAGGATGTACTATGGGTGGCAATCTTTGATGGACTACCCCAATCAGGTTTTGGAGAGCATCTAGAATATCCTAGTTAGGGTTTTGTGGTGGTGGTCCATCCTTCTATTCTTCCCCAACACTTGCAACTCTATGAACTCTACCATGTTAGGCATTTTGTGTGATAGGAGGCATCCTTCACAATAGTTAAAGATCAAATAAGTTGAAATGTAATGGGTTTAGGCTCCTAGTGTTGAAACTGAGGCTTTGATAGAGGAATTCCATTCTTTAAGTAAAGGGGCCTCATAGTAGCCCAATATGAGAGCCAGTTTCTTGAGTTCCTTCCTTATGTTGAATAAATGAAGGATGAGAAACTATGGATCCATTATTTCATTATGGACCTTAATTTCTCTCTTCAGGGAACAATTCACTTGTCATTCCCCACTACTTTCAGACAAGTAGTTAAGATAACACTAGTTACCAAGGATACTTTTGGTAGATAGGAGTTTAGAGATTGGTCTCATAACTAAAAACCTACCCACTAGTTAGGACAATAGAGACCCCCTTAGAAAGGGAATCAAAATCACTCAGCAAGGTCCTCTAAGGGCCAATAGTTCCAATTGACTTGCTATGGAAATTATCTCCTACTTATAAAAAAAAAAACCATAGCAGGATTCTAGGCAAAAACCATCATAGGGATATTAGGGCTCTAAGCCCAAGAAATACTAGTAATAGGGTCCTAAACAAGATCAGAGGACATAGGCACCATAGTAACAACTAGCTAGGACTCAATAGTCCTCTAGGGGTGGTTACAGTGGATCTAGTAGGACTAGAGGTGCAAAAGAGTCCATATCACAAGGTGTATGAGTTTATACTCGTAGACCATGCTACACTTGTGGTGGAATGGGTCACATGGCTAGAGAGAGTCCATAGGGACAACCATCAGGTAGTTAGAGGGGGGCTACCTCTGAGCCTATAGTTGGTGATATGGTTAGAACCCATAGAGTGTTTGGGGTGGTTGATAGCCATTAGGTTGAGCATTAGGCCATAGTTATCAAGGCCACATGTATGATACAAGGTAGTATGGTTATTATTTCATTTTATTCTAGAGCTTCTAACTCCTTTATATCTCCATTTATAGTGGAGCATTATGGACTAGTGGCAGTTAGAAAGGACGTTAGTTGGGAGTTAGAGTTAGCCTTAGCAGTCAGGGTGTCATTTAGTTCCATGGTACATAATTGTCAGATTCAGAGAGGAGACATGTCTATGATTTCTGATCTATGCATTACCCCTCTAGGTTCATATGATGTTATCCTTGACATGGATTGGCTTTTAGCCCACATCTCCAAGATGGATTGTCAAAAGAAGAGGGTAGAATGTGTAGATGAGCATGGGATTCCTAGGGTGATCTCCAGAGTCCAAAGACCATATCTCTTCGTATAATTTCTATTATGAAGCTTAGGTAGTGCATGCGAAAGAAATGTCAATTGTTTGCTATCACCATTAGTGACAGAGAGGAGGATTTAGAGGGTGAGCCATCCCTTGATAATTTTCCTATTATGTAGGAGTTTGTTAGATCTCCCTAGTATGCCTCCACTTAGAGCAATGTATTTTTACATAGATCTTATGCCAAGAGCCAATCTAGTATCAAGAGCACCATATGGGATGACTACCCATGAGCTTGGTGAGATAAAGACCCAATTGGAGGAAATTGTAGAGAAAGGGCATATTTGACCTAGTGTATCACCTTAGGGTGCACCAGTGATCTTCATGAAGAAGAGAGATGAATCACTTAGGTTGTACATTGATTATCAATAGTTAAAAAAAGTATCCATTAAGAACCGACATCTACTTCCCAGGATTGATGATCTCTTTGATTGGTTACAAGGTGCTTGAGTATTCTTGAAGATAGATATCAAGTCAGGTTGTCATCAATTGAGGATTCTGAAGAGAGATATCCATAAGATTGCATTTTGTATGAGGTATGGTCACTATGAGTTCACAACGGTACCATTTGGCCTCATCAATGCTCCAACTATATTCATGAGCCTCATGAATGGATTATTCTATACATTTTTTTGATAATTTTATAGTCATGTTCTTGGATGATATTTTGATATACTCTTGCAATGAGGAGCATGAAGAGCACCTAAGACAAGTTTTACAAAAGGTGAGAGAAAATAATTGTATGGTAGCTTGTCAAAGTGTGCATTCTTGAGACCTAAGATATTTTATTTGGGTCATGTTATATTAGGTGATGGGGTCTTAGTAGATCCATCGATGATTAGGGCCATCATGGATCGACCAACACCCACCAGTCTCGCTAAGGTGAGGAGTTTTATGGGATTAGTAGGATATTACCAATGCTTTATTGTGAGATTCTCTAGATTGACACACCCAATAACATCCCTTCAAAGAAAGGGGAATAAGTATGCAACTACAAAGAAGTGTGAGAGAGATTTCCAAAAGCTAAGAGAGCCATCACAAGTGCACTGATCCTTGTAGTGCTAGATCCTTCTACAAATTTTTTGGTGTGTATGGATGCATCTTTTGATGGCATAGGGGCAATCTTTATGTAGTATGGATGACCTATTTACTACAAGTCTAGGAATTTGAAGAATTAGGAACTTAACTACCCTACTCATGACCTAGAGCTTGGAATAGTTGTACATGCTTTAGTGAGGTGGAAACACTTCCTTATAGGTCATATATTTTAGCTTCATTTTGATCATTAGAGCTTGTAGTATATATTCACACAACTAAACCTTAATGCTAGATAGATAAGGTTGATGGAGTTCCTTTGTGAGTATAATTTTAATGTTCATTACATCAAGGGAAAGGAGAATATGGTTGTAGATCCCTTAAATAGAAGACACCATGAACTTTCATATATGACTAATTGCAATAATTTGAGAGAGCAAACCCTACATCATTTACTAGGAGATGAGCTATATGCATAAGTTAGTGAGTTGGTGCATACTTAAAGATCCTTAGAAGGGAAGTATTCAAAGTATTCATTAGAGTTTGATGGAATTTTACATCATAGATGATGTATCTATATACCTTCCATTGGGGGTTTGCATGAGCTCATTGTACTTGAGATTCATAGAGCAATTTATGTAATGCACCATGGTGTTAAGAATTTACATGCAAATCCAAGGTAGTTATATCATTGGCTACGAATGAGAGTGTAGTTTGCTAGTATTTTTGTGAGATGCGTTGAGTGCTAAAGGGCGAAGGTAGAGCACCATCATCTCATTGGGCTTCTTTAGCCTCATGAGATTATAGAGTAGAATTGGAATACTATTTCTATGGATTTTATTGTTGGTCTTCCCATGTATTCTCACTACCATGATGCCATTTTTGTGATGGTTGTCACATTGAACAAGGTTGTCTACTTCTCATCTGTGTGTACTACTTTCATAGAATGTGACATAGCTTAGGTGTTTTTGTGGGACATTATTAGACTTCATGATATTCCCCATAAGATCATCTCAGAGAGAGAATTACTATTCACATCATCCTTTTGGAGAGAGCTACATACAATATTGGGAACTAGGATCAATTTTAGTAAAACGTACCATCATCAAACCAAGAGAGTGAATTAGGTATTGGAGAATATGTTGCACATGTATATGATGGATCATTAGGTCAAATGGGAGGAATACCTCCATCTTATCAAGTTTACCTCTAACAATGGGAACCATTCCTCTATAGGTATGCCACCTTATTAGGCCTTTAATGGAAGACCTTGTAGAACATCCCTGAGTTGGGATAAGATCAAGGATAGAGTATCTATTGGTCCTTAGATAGTCAAAGAGATAGAGCACCATATAGTTTTGATTCAAAAATGCTTTAGAGAGGCCCAGGATAGGTAGAAGTAGTATGCTAATGCTAAGAGGATTGATCAAGAGTATAGAGTCACAAAAAAAGTCTTCTTGAGAGTGTGACTGCACAAAAGTCCAATTTGATTTGGAAAGGGTTCTAAGTTGACACCTCAATTTGTTGGACCTTTTGAGATCTTAGAGAGGATAGGACTAGTTGCTTATCATCTAACTTTTCCACCTAGCCTATTACACATCCATGACATGTTCCATGTTTCTGTTCTTAGAAGATATATATATGATGAGTCTCACATTATAGATTGGGAAGTCTTGCAGGTGGAGTTAGATAGGAAGCTAGCACTAGAACCCATCCATATTATTACATGATAGACCCTAGCTCTTTGACATGGAGAGTTGGACCAAGTTAGGGTCTAGTGGCATTGTTATTATGAGATCAAAACTTCATGGGAGGATTTAGCATAGATGAGATCTCAACAATCATACCTTTTCGATGAAATATAAGAGGAAGTTCATACCTAATGGGGAAGGATGTGAGGCCTTGCCCTAATCCATCATAACACATCTGCTATATTTTATTTTGATAGATTATGAGTTGATATGTTGAGACATCATTTGATGGATTGAACACTATCTATATTATTTATGTCATGAGATGCTTTACTTTAAAAATGATTAATCATATTATTTGATGTTTTATGTGTAGGCATGCATTATGATGGTGTATTTTAGTAAATGATTCAAAATTATAAATATATCAATACTTTAATTATGAAATTAGTGATGATTTATGTGTGCATAAATGAGAAAGGTTATTCAAATGAAAATTTTAATTTTTTAATCAATGTGATTATGAAAATTTTGTTTAAATATATGAATGTGATGTTATCAAAATACTAATATTCAAATTGAGTGTGCATGATATTTAATCATGGAATTAATCGAAGAATCAGTAATTGACACTATGTACAAACTGTAAGACCAAGGTTGAATCCAATAAATTCATTTTAACCTCATTGTCAAGTGTTTAATTTGTATCATAATCTGAATGTATGTGTATCATTCTATATTTTGTGACATGTCAAATATTATGTTAAAGTAAATCTTATGGTGTTACTTAACACTAATTGTATGCATATGTGCACTAACATGTCAATTAGGGTCGTCAATATAACCTGTTAACCTAAAACTTATTTAGTTAGTAATCTAAATTAGTTTCCCTTAATTAGGGTTTAGTGGAAAGGTTACATCCTTAGGATTTTGAAGATTAAACATTTCAAGCCACTTTTATAGGTCATAAATTGATCCTAGAAGTCAAATTTAATGTAATTAAAGTGCCCAAGTGGTATGTGAAAATGGTTTGGAAACTTTTCCACCCTTCTAGAACTTCTTGGCAACATTTATTACCCCTAAAGTATCCCAATTTTCCTTTGTTGCAAAAATGAATCATATTCATGAGGTTACCCAAGGTTACACTCTTACTAAGAGGCTTCTTGTATGATAGGAGCAAGTGGGAAGACCAAAGGAGGCTTAGAGTCAAGATTGGAGTTATTGCTATTTTGGGTAGATAAGTTTAAAAGCTATTTAGTGGCCATTTTGAAGAGTTGAGTGTTGTGCACACATTCTCTACATTTAGAGAAGTCAAGTTGGAATTGCAAGAAGAATAGGATCTAGCTTATCTCAAAACTCATTCTTTCCATAACTTTTGTGAAGGTAGGTTCTCCATTTCCATGGTTATGTTCATTTGTTAAGCGCTTGTATGTGTAAACTTCTTGCATATTGTATCATGCTTGTGTTTTGTATCATGTGAGGGATGGGTATTGTGGGTTTTTACTTGCTGCATTTTATGCTTCTTGTCTTTATCTTGTTGGGAAAATTGTGAAGGGAGTGTTGGCATTACTCACCTTCAGATAGGAAAGAAGTGGCCATGTACGAGGGAAGGGATTAGTTGGACTCTAGGTTAGTATAGAGTTTCTTCTCATGTTGAGAAGATGGAGGAAGAAATGTGTTATGGGCCCTTTCTTGTCAATGTAAAATTGAGTTTATTTTGGGGAAATAAGGAGAGAAATAAATGAAAGTTTATGTGTTTTTATAGCCTTGGAAGAGGCATATGATTTGTGTTCTTCATCGGCTTCTCCTACCTGTAAAAATCCACCATCTCCCTAGTCATAGGTTCAATATGAAACCTATTGTGTATACCTTGGATGGGAATTGTATGTTGAGTTATGTCATTGTGTTTGAATTTTGAATGTCACCCAATTGGTTACTAGCCTTTTGGGGCCTAGGATGGGTGGTGAGTTCTCCATGGTTGTTCTTGCATAATTGAATATTTCTTGGATAGTTCCTTATGATAGAGAATTCTAGAAATTAGAGCCTTGGACTAGTGTTCCTTTAGTTTTGTTGGAAACTTTTCCTTGTGATGTTTTTCAATGTATCTTGTTACCTTTGTAGAAAAAAGGATTTGTATCTCTATTGAGACCTTTTGGATTTAAATTTCATGATGTATATGTTATTGTAAAATGAAGAATTATGATCTTTATTTATAAATTGAATAGTAGAAAAGAGAAGATGACAAATAGATTTTCATTACAAATCTCTTATGATTGCTTAAAATAGTATGAATATAGAACTCTAGTTGTTTTACAATTCAACTTATGGCAAGTCTAGATTTCAATTTTGAATGCAAGATGATTAATTTAATTCTAGGTATGTTGATGCATGAAGAAATCCAAATTGGATTATGGATAGATTTCCTTAAGTTATTAAAATCAAATTTGATGTTCAAATGATATGCTTTCTATAGTTGCATTTAAAATTGTCAAATAGATATAATAAATTTCTCAAAATATAGTTAAATAAAAAAAAGACTTAAGGTAGCACACCATTAAAATAATCTAAACACATTAATAAAACCTCTAATATCATCTACATAAGTTGAAACATTACACATTAAACCATTGGACTTCCATCTTAAATTTTCTCACAAAAATAAAATAAAATTTAGTTTTAAAAAAATGGGAAAAAATCACATATAGGATGATGTCAAATACATGGGAAAACATTTTATCCTCTTTTGTGACAAAGAATATTCCTCCAATATTCCTAACATTAGAATATCAAACGTATCATGCTAGCTTTGTTAGTGCAAACCCAAAAGATTAGCAAGACAAGGGAGCCATAAATTTGAAGACACCAATATTATTTTAAAAAAAAGAAACAATTATATTTTAATGTAAGTTGGAGAGGGATGGGACACCCCATGGGCCCCATCTCCACTTGACATCCTTATCCCCAAGAGACTCACGCAGGTCTGTTATGACCTTGCACTTTCACAAACAACAAATTAAAACAAGTAATACCACCATATGTTATGTCCTAAAACTAACCCACTTAACTGCCACCTAACACTTCTATTCTACACCTTTCTCTTCTAACATTAAACTACCCTCATGTATTAGAAACTGCACATAATTCCCCAAGCATAAGGAATTTCAACTTGCACATTGACTTGGGGGGAGGGGAAAGATATGTTTGAAAGAAAAGAAAATCTTTCAAAACTTAATCCTTAAAACCATTTTCCTTATCCATAAAATTTAAACCATGCATTAAAAGACCCCATGCATACCAATTTGGGGGAAGGGTAAGCCAAGTGGCCATGGGGTAGTTAGGTGTAAGGTTGGTTGGTTAGTTAGTTAGGAGTAGGTTAGTATTATGGTAATGGTGTTTAGTAGTTAGTTAATATGTTTAGGATTTAGTGCATTTTATTATTTTTTTTGTTAAATAGAATTAGTTAGTAGTAATAAAGCTGAGTTGCAAAAGAAAGGTTGGTATGAAAGTAGAGTTAGGAAATACTTAAAGATTTAATATTTAGTGACTCGTTTATTAATGTTTATGTGTACTGTTTTAGCACTATTTTTTTGAAATGGTATGTAGGACTATTAGATATATATTATTTTATATTGTGATTTTTGTTCTTAGAAATTTCATTAGATATTATTATAATTGAAGGGAATTTTAGTGAATAGGTTAGTCAGCGTAAGTTAGTTATTGTTATTAAGTTTAGAGATTTGAATAGTGGTTAGTATTTTAGTTTTTATTTATGTTAGAATTTTCTTTGGAAATATACATTATTTTAGGGAAAATTATTTTATTATTGTTTCATAATAATATTATGTATTCAATTATGAGTTTTTGAATTAGCTCGATGTTTCTAATGTTAAGAATCAAAGTGATATAGAAAGGTTTGCATAGGCAACTCGATATTTCCTTGGGTTGTGTTAGAGGATAAATTTAAAAGTTAGAATGACTTTAATATTTTTAATTAGTCCTAAATTAGTTATGATAATAACTGGAATTCAAGTATTAGTATAATTAAACAAATGAAAAAAAGAGAGTATCAAACCAACCTAGCCTAAGTTATATTACTAATAAAATGTACCTCAAATATTACATCACACCCTATCAAACATAAAACTATAGTTAATCAACTAATTTATTCAACTCGACCTAAGTGTTTCTATAGAATTGAAACCTAGGGTTTTGAACCTATGTAGTAGGATAGAATACCAATTCTGCATCCTAAAGAGACAAAATATGAACTCAACTATGTACCTAAACTCGATAACCCAAAAATAATTGTACCATATTTTCTCTCATTCACAAAGTACTCAATGATGGTTTACATATTTATATGTTAACTTAGTTGAATTTACCCTTTTCAAAAATTGTTTGTCTATTTTTTCTCTATAATTTAGGCATGAAAAATAGTTTCTTAATCCAAACAATATTAGATCAATTAATTGCAACAAAAAATACTTAGCTTTAGCAATAGATTGTGATATGCTACTCTAATTCTTGCTCACCTATATAATTAGTCTTTCTCCTAAGTAGAAATATCCACCACTTGTACTTTTTTTGTCATCCACATTTCCAGCCCAATCAATATCAATATAGGGTTTAAGTGTAAAACCACCATCTTTATTTTACCACAATCCAAATTCTTTAGTTTCTTTAAGAAATCTAAATTTACTTTTAACACCAGTCATGTATGTTTTCTTAGGAATAGAGGAAAACCTTATAATAATTCTAAGTATATGTGCAATATCAAGCCTACTATGCACAACATACTGTAATTTTCCAATCATTTATCTATATTTTGTCTCATTTATGTCACTAGTAGTATCCTCCTTAGATAATTTGCATCTAGTCACCATAGGTGTATCGACTAGGCTTGACTCATCCATCGTAAATGTTTTCAAGATTTTTTAAACATACTTATATTGAGTCACATATATACCATTTTTTGTTTAAGGAGCTTAAAATATAATAAAAATTTGATCTCACCAAACATAGACATTTCAAACATCTTTCTCATTTGATTAGCAAATAATTTGCACAACAAAACATTCCCACCAAATATGCCATCCACAAAAAAATCAACAATCAATATCATGTTTTTAGTTTCACTTTTTAAATATAGATTACTATTTTCACCAATTCTAACAAATCCAATCTTAATCAAGTATGAATATAACCTTTTGTGCCATACTCTTTGTGCTTATTTCAATCCATATAGATCTTTGTTCAATTTTCAAACTAGGTGCTTTTTATCTAGCTCAACAAATCCTTGTAATTGTTCAATATAGAGTTCTTCTTCAAGTATTCCATTCATAAATTCTCACTTAACATCCACTTGATATACCTTGAATTTATTGTAAGTAGCATAAGGAATTTTTTTTTGACTTCTTCTAGTCTTACAGTAGGTGCAAAGGTCTCACCATAACCAATTCCTTCTTCTTGGGCATAACCTTTACAAACTAATCTAGCCTTTTTCCTCACAACTTCACTATTCTCATTTAGTTTGTTTCTAAAAATTCACTTTGTTCAAATTCCATTCTTGTCAGCTGGTCTCAGTACTAGTGTCCATTTGTTATTTTTCTCAATCTGATCAATCTCTTCATTCATATAATTAATCTTATCTTTATTATTAAGTGCATCTCTCAGATTTATTGGTACAAAATCAACAATTAGATATGTACTATCTTTCAACTTACTTCTTGTCATAACTCTTAACATTTTTGTATCCAATGATTTGTTGAGGTGAATGATTCCTTCTCATATAGTTTTTAAAGGATAGGTTTTGTTCTTTTATTTCAAACATTATCTTCACTTGTTTGGGGCTCTGCATTTTGCTCAAGTTGTTTTGTCTGTGGCTTAGGTAAATCAAGCTAATGTTCTGTAGCTCTCTACTATTGCTCATGCATTATACTAGGTACATCTTCATATACATAAACATTTTTTTTGTAATCATTAGCTTCCTTTTTTCTTTCCTCATCATTCTTATCTTCAAATTCAATAATGATCACATTTTCAATTTCTATCATTGTGTTAGCAACCTTATTCAAAAATTATAGGATTTGATCTTAGAATAATAACCAAGGAAAATATCTTCATCACCTTTAGAATCAAATTTATTTCTTGCATTTTTATGAATGTATCATCTAGTTTCAAATATCTTGAAATAACCCACATTAGGTGTATGCCTATACTAGAGTTCATAAGGTGTCTTGTTTATTTCTTTCTTCATTCAAACTTGGTTAAGAGTGTAGACTAAAATGCTAGTGGTTTCTCTTTAGAAAATTTGAGAAACTTCCTTATCAATAAGAAGTGTTGTTGCACAATCTACAATCCATGTTTTATCTATTCCTTCTTTCAACAAACACATTTTTTTGTTGTATCCTCGGTGTAGACAACTATCTCTTAATTCCATGCTTGACATAGAAGTTAGTAAATTCAACATACATAAACTCACCACCTCTATAAAATCTCAATTTTTTCAATTGTTTATTAGTTTCTTTTTTAACTCTAGTTTTTTTACCATTTGAACATATTAAAAGCATGTGACTTCAACTTAATGAACATGGTTGTCATCATCCTAGAATAATCATCAATAAATAACATGAAATATCTATCACCATAGTAACTTTCTACTCTCATTGGTCCACACAAATCAATATATACTAATTCTACAATATTAATAGTAGTACGTGTCTTAAAAATCTTTAATTTATCATCTTACCAAGATGACATTGTTTTCACATATCATTATTAGGTTCATGCAAATTTGATAATCCTCTAACTATTCTCTTTCTACTTAAGCTTTGCCATATTCTCAAATTTGACATGACATAGCCTCTTATGTTACAAACACACATCTTCAACCTTAGAAAATAGACATGTATCAGTTGTAGGATCAAGAAAAAATAGATTACCTTTTGTTTACTCTCTAGTGCTAATCAAATTTCCATCATCATCATATATCTTGAATTTTTTGTTCTAAAACTCCAACATGTAACCTATATTATTCAATTGAGCAACACTCAATATATTATATTTTAGTCCTTGCACCTAATATACATCACCACATCTAAATTTATCATTTAACATCAATGAGCCTCTACCTTTCATTGGACATGGAACATCATTCCATAGTTTAGTCATTTCATCATCATATTCCTCAAGTTTATCAAACTTAGTAATGTCTCCATTCATGTGATGCAAACATCCACTATCAATGATCCGTGTGCCATTTTTAATAACATGTGAAATAATTTTTTTTTCATCCTCGTACCTTTCCTTATTAGGGTCTTCTTTAACAACAACATACACCACTTCTACTCCTTTGTCATCTTCAGTGTCTAGATCAGCATGCTCTTCTACTACAATATAACATGATTTCTTCCCTTTGTCCTTTTAGTATTTTTACTTTTTGTATTTTTGATCCTTCTTATCATTTCTACCAGTCTTACTCTTATTAGGATATCTTGCAACAATATGACCTACTTCATTGAACTTAAAATATATCAAAGGTAATTTATATTTGAATTTACCTTTACCTCTAGGTGCCTCCTTGTAGGAAATGCTTCAATCGCATCCATATCATATTTTGATTTAGACTCAATTTCATCTTTACTTCTCTTTTCTTTCTTTGAACTACTAACGATTAGTGAAGTCTTGAAATCATTCCCAAGTGTAAGCACGCTATAATCAAAATTACTCAATTCAAATGTAGTCAACGAACCAACTAAACCATCAATAGTAAGATCATTACCAGACATATGTCTTACTTTTTAAATTATAGATACTTTAATAGAATATATGTAAAAGAGTTAGGAGAAATTTACTTACAACTTCTGTATCACTGACGACTCCTCGAGTAGCTTTGATTACACTCACAACTTCCTTCATTCAAGTTCACATAGTGCACAATATTTTCACCTTCTTTCATCCTCATGACATCATATTTTCCTATCAAATTTTCTACTTTAGCTCTTAATCCATAGTCATCACCACCATGCTTCTTCATTTCATCAAACTCAATATCAATTAGGGAAGATACAATCTCAATCATCAGACTATTATGTTCTATCTTTTGATCCATATCTTCCAAAATCATAGGAGGGGTAGGAGAAACACATGCATTATATAACTAGTGTGTAATATTATCTCCAATTTCAAATAAATGTAGCCTCATCCTATTATTCCATGAGGATAAATTCTCATTGTTTAGGTTTGGCTCCTCTCTCTTATACATTTTTTAGATTTTTTCTCAAGTCCCTTTAAACTTCTTCTTCCAATCACTTAGCTTTGATATAAATTGTTAGATAACTGGGGGAAGGGAGTGTGAGGGTGGGGTGAATAGTTATATCTAGTAATCCTACATGACTTTCAATCATTTTAATACCAATTCACACTTCATAGAATTTTTTGATAATAAACTGATAACCACATTAAAAAAATCAATCTTGTAATCATTTTGCATCAAACTATTCCTTACTATTATCGATTATCAAAGATATCACTTATCTTATACCAAGTTGTGACATTAAACAAATAACATGAGATAATTTTTTTCACAAATAATCAATCACACATTTGACACATATATTATAATGTGGAAACCTTGTAAAAGGAAAAACCACTTGGGAACTAGCAACCCAAATATTTCACTCTTCTGAAGTGAGCTCTATTAGGAGCTAACCTTGTTAAAGATTACACACACATTTTTAGTCTCACCTAGTTAGAGGATTTTAACCAAAGATAATTTAGACCTTATCACTCCTTGAAATTTCTAAAGAGTGGCCTAATCAACTTAAAAATATCACTAATTGATGTTACCATATAGGATTTCAAAGACTTGATAGATCCACTTGGTTAAGAGATTTAATGTTCTACAATGGTAAGAAATTAACAATCAATGATCTATTAGGTTTAGTACTATCTTTCTTGTTTTGATCTCTACTTTTCTCTATCTTCTTCCTTCTAATATCTATTTACATGATTGACATACACACAATCACTTTTCACTTTCTCTAATTGATCTTTTCACTTATGTTCTACTCGCTTCACCTTATTCTTCTTCCTTCTTCAACTCCAATTATTTGCACTATCAAAACTCTATCAACAATCAATCAATCAACAATAATAGTCTTGTTCATCACTTTAAAAAGTAAACTTTGACTTTCTAAATTCTTCTCAATTTTGCCGCTTAATCATGATTGTAGATCTCACATTCATTGAATATAGACACTTGAAAAATAGAACTTCCTTGAACTTTGTGCTCATCTTCATTTTGTTAAATCTCCTTCATCATATTTTCATTACATTTTTCCAACTATAGATCTCATAACTAACTTTGACTTTATCATTTGAACTTCTTGATCTTTCCTTATTTTTATCACATGTTGGCCTTAAATTGATCTCTCTTTGACTTGTTCTTCCTATTAATACTAAGTGAAAATTACAACTTTACTTGAGAAATATATCACTAAGTTAACATGAGGATTACTCGATTAACATTAAACTTTAATTCTTCTTTGTTAGGTGCCTCATGACAACTATAGTAGCTCAGTTAATACTATATTTATTTTTTCACTGATCAACTAATCATGAATTTGACAACAACATTACATGATTGTGAAATAATCAAATCAAGATTATACTTTCATAGTCCAACTCATTCAAGTACCCATTGAATATCATACTTATCTACTCTTTCATCATACTTTCTTCAAATAATTTTCACCAATCAAATGATATGGTACTATATTGAATTAACGTAATGTCTAACCAAAAAAAACTTGACACCAATCACAACATAAAAAATGATATGACTCTTTTACATGCATTAACAACATTATCTGTTGGTTCTAACACCAAGGTATTCATATTAATTATAAATCCATAAATAAAATTTTATCTAGCTCAATTATCACTTAAAGGTGTTATGTTCCCACAACTAGCTTTCTTAATTAAAATATCTATAAAATTTTCTAACTTATATTTGAATATCTTAATGTCAAAGTTTACTACTATAAAAACATAATTCCATTTGAGTAAAATTCATTCCAAATAAATGCTTCACCTAGAGAATCTGATTCCAATTTTCAAATTTTTATATTTTCATTGGCATTTATATTGTAATATGTGAAATCATATATAGATAATAATTATACATTATCATTAAATAATTAAAATTCAATTTTAATTTAAAAAATTTGAAAGATAATAACAAAATTGTTAGAAGTAGACATTATAAAATTGATAACTAGGTTTTAATAAATGAAATGATTGATATCTTCCATATATAAAACTAAGTCTAGGGGTATAAAATAATATTTATAAATTTTTCATGAAAAGAAATTCTATATTGTTGGCTTAAAGTTAGGCTTATATAAATGCTCATGTACAAATATGATAAATCATGCTCTATGAATCACATTCTTAGCTTTCTATATATAATCATGGAGCAATATGTATTGAAAATGGAAACACAATAATCAATGCAAAGATGACTTGTGTTCATGATTGGATGTGAAATATTTTATTGATAAAATGGAGCTAATGTAATGATCTTTATATGTGGTAATCCAAAGCTCATGAATTTGACAATTTTAAAGTTCATAGTTGATTATCAATATGTTCTAACTGATAGATTATTATTTCTTGATTGTGCCAATATTTATGTTTATTTCTTAGGGATTTATTCTATATGTTAGGATTAACCACATATAAATATAATAATTACATGAAAATATAACCAATATTAGAAAATAATTAATCATATAGAAGAGAACATAAGACATAAAGATTTAACATGGTTCACCCAATCCCTGAGCTACATCCACCAAATAATGAGTCCAATATTCTTAGTATCTAATGATTACAACCTAATTACAATCTATAATAACATATAGGTCAGTAATGCTGTAAGAAGCTACAATCTTATCATACATTATGAAATCCCCAACCTTGAGCCTTTTTATAAAAGGTTTTTTCACTTATAAAATTAGAGCTAGGATAAGTCATCCAATAGAAATAATGGCACCTGACACCTTTTACAATAATAAAGTCTTCCCTAAGACCTCTCAAGGAATTTTTCCCCTTGACCCCATCTTGGCGGTGCTGCCCCAAAACCCCCATAACAAAAATCTAGGGGAAAACTATGTTGAATAAAGTTGGAAAATTAACTTTTAAATTTGATTACACTCCACATCACAATAATAATCCCACTTGGAGACTAATCAAAATCCACAACAACAAGCTCAATCTTGGAGACTGATCCTAACACTACTAAAATTGTAGCTCCTACTAGAATCTAAAACCATTTGGACTCTGTTGTTCTTTTATCTTGTTCAATTTAGAAGACCAGTTAAAGCTGAAGAGGAGTTCATTTTTTCTCCCTTGTCATTGCCTTTGTAAACATATCTGCTAAATTATCATCTATATCTATCTTTTCCATCTTTAATTATCTATCATCCAAAACTAACCAAATGAATTGGTACCATAAATGTATATGTTTTGCCTTTGAATGTAGAGAAAAATTCTTTGCAAGATGAATGTCACTATGGCTATCTGTAAACAAAAAAAAGTATCTTGCTAGGGGTGTCCCAAATCTTCCATGAAGAATTGAAGCCATATCATTTCCTTGGCTATCTCTGTAGCAAAAACATAGTCTACCTATGTAGTGGATAAAGCATCAACCTTCTGCAATAGAGAAAAACCCACCAATACTAAATACATATCCTATAGTACTCCACTTGGTATTAAGATCTCATACCAAATATGAGTAAACATAGCCTTGTAAATCAATAATAGAGTCCCCAAAATGTAAACACTTACTGGACATTCCTCTCAAATATTTGAGAATCCATTTGACTACATTCCAATGCTCAAGCCTAAGATGACTCATATACCTACTAACAACTCCCAGTACATGTGCAATATCTAGCATAGTAGATATCATTAGGTACCTTGGACATATTATCTTCCTCTTCTTATGTCTTTGGATACATCTCTTTAGTTAATTTCAAATGACTAGGCAAATGTATGCTGACAACTTTGGTATTCTCCATAGAGGAACTTTGCAACACATTTTCAATATAATTAGTCTAGGATAATTTCAATTGTCTATTCTTCCTATCTCTGCAAATTTTCATACCAAAGATTTGTTTTTCTTCCCCTAAATTCTTCATACCACATAAATTTTATAACTGCTCTTTTAACCCCTTAATACGATCCATGTTAGACCGATCTACAAGTATATCATCAACATATACACATAAAATAATGTAATTTTCATCATCCAACCTCTTAAAATAAACACAATGATTTGAATGACATCTACTATATTCATGCTCATGCATAAAACTATCAAATTTAAGGTACCATTACCGAGGTGCTTGCTTCAAGCCATATAAAATTTTCTTCAAACACTAAATTATCCTTACCTTTGACCTCAAATCCTTGTGTCTCTTTATCAAAATCACCATGAAGAAAAGTTGTTTTAACATCAAGCTATTCCAAATTTAAATCTTGAATAGCCACAATACTTAAAACAATGTGAATAAAAGATAAGAAAAAATATCTCATCAAAATCAATGTCGATCTTTTTCTATGCAAATCCTTTTACCACTATCATGGACTTAAATAGTTTCTTGCCTCCATTCTCTTCTTTCAACCTGTAAATTATTTGTTCTTTGAAGCTCTCTTACTTGCAGGTAACCTACATAAATCCCAAGTCTAGTTCTTTTAGCAAGGAGTCCATTTATTTTGTCATTGCAAACTCCCATTGAATCTTTGCATCCACTTGCACAACTTCATCATAACATCCAGGTTGACCAACATCTATTAATAAGATAAAATACAAAGAGGAAGAAAATCTATCTAGAGGTCTACTTAGCCTTGTTAACTATCTAACATTTATTGTGGTGCGTGGTATTTTTTGTAATAATTTTTGCGAAGCATGAAGGACTGTTGGAACATCATCCTTTTGAGTATCATTCCTCACTATGTAATCATTTTCTTTCTTCTCACGTTTTTGCAATAGATATTTGTACAACACTTTCTCATTGAATATGACATCCCTACTTCTTACATTTTTAATATTTTTAAAGTAGGAAAACCTATAACCAAATTCATCAATACCATATCCAACAAATACATACTTCTTAAATTTAGCTTCTAGCTTGGCTTTATTTTCAAAATATATATGTGCAAATGCTTCACAACCAAAGGTTTTGAGAAAAGAATTACTGACCTTCTTACCAATTCATCCCTCCTTTGGAATACCACAACCTAAAGGAGTAGAGGGACCTCTATTAATCAAATACACAATAGTATTGTTAGCCTCCACCCACATGTTTAAGGGTAGTCCAACATGCAACCTCATCTTCCTTGCATGCTCCATTATTGTCCCATTCATGCATTTAACCACTCCATTTTCTGGGTGAGTCCTTGGAACAATTTTCTATCTACAAATGCCATTAGTAGAATAGTAATATTCAAATTCCTTACTACAATACTCACCACCATTATAAGATCTGAGATATTTTAATATTTTACTAGTCTCATTCTCAATCAAGCATTTCCATTCTTAAAAGTTTGAAATACATCAAATTTCTATCTAAGGAAATAAACCCATACTTTTCTAGTTGCATCATCAATGAATGTAACATAATAATGAGAGCCACCAAGGGAGGATACTCGAGCTTATCCCCATACATATTTGTATGAACAAGCTCCAATTTCTCATTTAATTTTTTCCTTCCCACTCTTTAGAAAACTAATTTTTTTTTTCATACATAAATTTTATAGAAATCCACAATGACACATTTTAGACTATGGTAAAATTTTCTTTGAATGAAAAAGTTTTACACTTTTCTCATTCCTATTCCCTAATTAGCTATTCCATAGAGTTGTATCATAATCTACAACAATGATTTGTTCTTCATTCTCAACTAGAGAAACTACTCCTTAACATTCATTTTTCTTTGAAACAATTAAAGTAGATGGAACATTATGACCTATACAAAGATATAAGATGCCTACTTTCACACCTTTTTCTATTACAAGGAAACCTTTTTAAATATTCCAATCTTTATCATTAAAAGTAACTATGCAACCCTCATCACCCAGTTGTCCTACTAAAATTAAATTCCTACTAAGGCTTGGAACATGTCTTACCTCTTGTAGTAGCCATTATTTTAAGATTATTTTATCTTGTTTTCAAGCAGTTATCTTGCAAAAAAGGTCATGACTTTATGGTTTTAAGTAGATAAACTTATGTTTTGATGTATATGTTATATATATGTTAAGACATGAAGTAGAAGTGTGGATAGTTCAAATATGCTATATTTGCTTGAATCTATGGACAAAAATGGTATAATGAAGTATGTTACATGCTAATAAATATTTCCCTATTTATGCTATGTCTTGGGTAGTTTTCCTCCTATAGCCATAGGATTTGCAAGAGAGGTAATTTGAACTTTACACATTTTCTCTAATATTGATGATGAAATAAATATATGTATGTGGAAGTTGTGTGCACATTGAATGTTTTACAGGTACTTGTCATAGATATTCAAAGATCAATGCCTCAGTGCTAAAGTCAAGCCAACTAGATTGCTAAACCAATGCAAGTGAAGAAAGTCATTATATACTTTCTATTGTTCTAGCACACAAATATAGCTTCCACAACTTGCTATATTCCTAGAGGATTTATTCATGGTTAATGACATTTTTGTTTTAAATTTTATGATTTTGTAACTAATCCTCATTAATGGAGTGATCATAGAGTTAGGAAGTAGTTGTAGTTTCCTTTAAATAATGACTGCTATAGCTTTGAGTACAATTTTTTAAGAAGAATAAGATAAATTGATTTTTATAGCAGTAGAGTGTGATACTATTTTTAATCAAGTGTAAACTTTCACCATGAATGAATAGAATGAGCAGTTCAAGTTTATTCCTTTTATCTTGATTACCTTTTCTATTCACTCCTCCAAGGGGGCCCACTTGGTGAGTGAAATATTCCATTAGAATAGATTTCATTTCCTTGTTTGTTTCCTTGCAAGGTAGAATTTTGTTGCTCCCGCAATGATTGATAACAAAATTAGTGAACTAGTCTTGAAACATAGATGCATAGATAGGTTTACTATTTGCAAGATTACTTTAAGCTTTGAGTTAAGTTTTTCTTTTAGTTTCTAGCATTTCCCTTCAACATTTCCTTTGCTTTAGTTGTAATGACATAAAGAAGAATTAAAGCATATAATTTGCAGTCATCCTCTCAAGTTTATGCTACCAGGTTGACAAATTAAATGAAGTTAGTTTACTATTTTAAGTAAAACACATGATTTTGTCTGAACATATAATCACTATGAAAGGATGTCCAATCCTTTGCTACTAAGGTATTAAGTTGACTAACAATTTTTGGCACTGTAACTGGGGAAGGTGTCAATCTAGTTCAACCCTAAAGTCATTATGTTAGTTTAATTTATGAATTATTTTTCATGTATAAAAGAAGAGACCTCCTTGGGAAATTTCTTCTCTGTAATATTTAGGAAAACATTTTTAATCCTAAACCTAAAGAACCTCACAATGAGAACAAAGAAGAAGAACCTTTTGAAAATCCATCCATTGCTGCTGAAGAATGAATACCCTTATCCTCTGAAAAATCCTTGCATTTGAATGATCTCTTTACTGAACCTAAATACCAAGATAATCCACTTGCTTTGTTATCTATCAACCACCATTACCAGGTCCTCCTCCAAGAATGGCTTAGCCTCAGTCTATGTTTCCTTTTCCTATCCTTCCTTAGCAAGGTAATCAAAACTTGAAGAATATACCTTTTGCTGCACTTCCCAAGTTCTATGGCCTAATTACTAAAGACCCTAAAACCTTCCTCTTTGAGTTTTATATCCTTTGTAGAAGTTATGAATATACAAGTGATGCTCACAAGATGAATTTTTTCCATCTACCCTAAAGGAAGCTACTTTGAGATGGTTCACGAGGTTGGGTGCCAACACTGTAGTAGATTGGCTTGCACTGAGAAACTTGTTTCTTACAAAGTATAAAGAATAATACAGGGGTCAAGATTTGAGAGGGGGTAGCATTTTCAAAATGTCCCAAAAGGACAATGAAACCTTGGAAGATTTTGTTTAATAGTTCATGTTCAACCTATAACATAACACACAACATCAATTGAACAAGGAATCAAAGAAATATCTTTTTCTAAGAGGTGTAAATGATGAAAGTATTGAAGCTCTTAATATTATGGCAAGAGGAGATATCACTCAAAAAAAGTAGATTGAAATATAGAGTATATGCTTGAATTATTCTGGGGCCACTATGAAAAAAGGTAGGAGACTTGGAGACCTACCACATAATTCTAATGGTAGTTCAGGGGTCTCAAAGATGAAACTATCCAATTTGCTATTAGATTTCAAACAAGACATCATTAATGATGTAGCAACTCAGCTAAATACCATGCACAAAAGAAGGAAGAAGGATGAAGATGATGCATGTTAGCTAAATACTATCCACCTTATAGGGAAAAGAAAAGACATTGTAAATGCAAGTTTTTTGCAAGCCTAGAGACACAACCAATGCCTATTGAGTTTAAAGCCATTGATGAAAATGGAGAGGTGCTCTATGTTGCTCAATGAAGGGGGCTCAAAGACAAGGTATGCCACAAGATCCTCTTCAAATTTATAATAGTAACAATTAATGGAAAAAATTTCAAAATACTAATTTTAGTAGAAATAATAATTGACAACAACCCTAGAAGGGTTGGAAGAAACCTTAGTAGGGTTAGCAGAAACCTTAGGAAGGTTAGCCACAACCTCAGTAGAGTTGACAACAACCTCAGTAGGTTTGGCAAAAAAATCATAAGGTTTGCAACAAAACCAAAATTAGAACACCCAACCTAGTCAACAAAGCCTTAATGCCACCACCTTAGTAGGTTCTAATGTCTCCTCTTGGAACTACTAATGCTCCTCCCAAGCAGACTCAACTACCAGTTCAACCTAATCCTAATCCCACTAATACCAAACAACCATCACAATAATAAAGCTATGCTATTTCCTTGAATAATATCCACTTAAGGTCAGACACTATTCTTCCTTCACCCCAAGAGCCTATAATAATTGAAGTTGAAGATTCCCCAACCGAATAGGTAGATGTGTCAAATTAGTAGACCTCTTCTATAGCCAAAGAACCTCCATTTCCTCATAGGTTGATGGAACAAGGCCAACCTATAGAAAACTATATAGTAATTGATTTACTCAATCAGTTGAAGAAAATGATAGTATAAATACCATTACTTGATGCTATTAAGGAAGTCCCTACCTATACTAAAGCTATCAAGGAAGCATATATCAAAAAACCAAGAAGAAAAAGAAGGATCCAAAAACTATTCATGTATTAGGACAATTGTCTAATTTAATGCTAGAGAAATTAGTTGTACCTAAATATTATGACCCTCAAATTCCTATGGTTAATGCCACCATTCATGGGATGCAAGTTCAAGATGCTTTAGTTGACTTAGGAGAATCTATAAATGTGATGAAAAAGGAGGCATTGTCTCAATTACATATCATTGGTCTTAAATAAACACCAACCATACTTTAGCTTGCTGATAGTTCTACTATCAAGCCAGATTGGATGATAGAAGATGTCATAGTCATCTTGAACTCTTGGGAGTATCCAATAGACTTTTTTGTCCTTTCCCCAAAGGCTAACACGGGTGGATATACTTTAATTTTAGGGTGACCATGGTTATCGACTAAGATGCCTATATAGTTTGCCAGTATGGAAAGATGACAATATCCAATGGTATCCATACTCAGAACCTGACTTTATACTCCCCTGCTCAGCCACTATCGTTAGACGACCAAGTAATCTGACTACACTTGGGCGATGATGATCTAGAGGTCAATTTCATCCATTAGCTAATGATGATAGGCCAAGAGTCATTTATAGCCTCTTGAGAAGAAGATGAGATAATTTTATTTATTATCATGAATTAATATGGAGTGGAGTCTCAAGTGTGTCCTCAAGCTGACTACATCTTAGAAACCATATTACCACCTTTGAACACATCTCAACATTTAGAATCTTCCCAATTCATTCACTCATTATTACCTCATGAGATGGATTCTTCTCCTGTTGCCCAGTTATTTATGATAGGCAAGATTATTAAGATAGAAGTTGGTCTAGAAAGGGACTTGAATGTAAAAATTGTTGGGCCCATTTACCGTTGCACCAAAAGCCATGAATTTTAGTGAACATGGAGCACCATGTAATTAACCACCTGTGGGCAGGGGAGCGTGTCACATCACCCAACAATCTCCCCCTCGACGCACATACCAGGTGCTTACGCGGGTCAGGATGACACCGGGGAGATTTGAACCCATGACCAGGCCAAAACCAGGCTCTGATACCAATTTTTGGGCCCATTTACCGTTGCACCAAAAGCCATGACTTTTAGTGAAAATGGAGCACCATGTAATTAACCACTTGTGGGCAGGGGAGCGCGTTGCATCACCCAACAAATATTGCCTTATCACCTTCATATCAAAAAATTATGTTGCAATTACTACAAGAGAATCAATTTTTTTTTTCTTGGGACTATATGGACATGAAAGGACTAGACCCTATGCTCTACACTAACAAGATCTACATTAATGCTGATTTCAAACCTATTTGATAGCCTTAGAGGAGAGTTAACCCTATTTTGAAGGATATAGCTAAGAATGAACTACACAAACTATTAAGTGCTAGTTTTATCTACCCCATCTCTAATAGCCAAATGGGTCTCACCCCTGGTTATAGTCCCAAAGAAGGGAGAAAAATGGAGAGTTTGTGTAGATTATAGGGAGCTTAATTCAACCATCAAGAAAAACCACTTTCCCTTACCATTTATAGATCAAGTTCTTGACAACCTAACTGGCAAGAAATATTTATCTTTTCTAGATGCTTTTATTGGTTACAATTAGATACAAATAGCTCCAGAGGTTCAAGAAAAAATAACTTCCACATGCCCATGGGGAAAATTTTCCTACTCATTGTTACCTTTTGGCTTGTGCAATGTCCCAACCACATTCCAATGAGTTGTCATAAGTATCTTTTTCAGATATATCTACTGACTATATGGATATCTACATGGATGATTTTACTATTTATGAGACTACTTTTGAGGAAGAAAAAGCCAATTTAGAAACAGTACTCAAGATATGCCAAGACTATGACCTTTACCTAAATAGTGAAAAATGTTTTATGATGACGGAAGGAGTAGTACTAGGTCATTTGATTTCATCCAAAGTCATCTAAGTAGATCTTGTAAAGAATAAATTCATTACAACCTTTCCTATGCCAGAGAAGCACAAAGATGTATGAAGTTTCCAAGGACATGTTGGATATTATAGAAGATTCATCAAGAATTTCAGTCAACTTACAATGCCCTTTTATAACTTGTTAAAAAAGGATTTTGAATTTTCTTGGGACTCTGAGTGTGCTAGATCTTTCCTGCATCTTAAAGAAGTTCTCACCACAACACGAGTTTTAAGAGGGCCCAATTGGGGACTACCTTTCCACATCCATACAGATGCCTTAGATTATGCTATAGGTGTAGTGCCAGGCCAAAAGGTAGATTCAGTTGAACATGATATTTATTTCATCAGTAAAAAATTGCAAGGTGTAGAGTTTAACTACACAGTCACTAAAAAAGAGCTACTTGCAGTTATTTATGCACTAAATAAATTTAGGCACTATATTATTAGATATGAAATATTTGTTCATATTGATCACTCTGCTATAAAGTGTCTAATGAATAAGCCTAGAATATCAGGAAGATTGGCTCACTAGTTAATAATGTAGGAATTTGATATAACCATAATAGATAAATCTGATAAGGCCAATGTGGTAGCTAAATTTCTCTCTTGATTGCATGTCCTTGATGATCCTACAACCATTGATGATAGTTTTCTATATGAACACCTTTTCCTTTGGTTAGCACAAAATCTATGACATGCAAAAATTGCAAATTACCTAACCACAGGAAAGATGCCAATTCACTTCTCTACTAAAGAAACAAAGTTACTAGTTGAAAAAAGCTTTAACTATTCTTGGATTCTTGGATTTATGTTTTATACCAAACCTAATCAAATAATGTGTCGATGCATAAGGGAAGATGAAACATATGATATCTTGAAGGCATGCCATGATGAGTCCTATGGAGCTCATTTTACATCCAAATAGACAACCTTTAAAATAATGACAACCAGGTACTATTGGCCAAGTTTACACAAGGATGTAGCTTGATACACAAAGAAATATGATAAGTGTCAATGTATGGGAAGACACACTAAATTAGATGAAATGCCCTTGAAACCTCAAGTAGTTGTTGCACCCTTTGATAATTGGGGGATTGACTTTGTAGGTCCTATTGGACCCTCTTCACAAGGTAAATCCTATATTCTAGTTTGTACTAATTATGTAACTAAGTGGGTAGAGGCCAAACCCACAAAACACCAAAGGGATAAAAATGTTTCTAAGTTCTTGTCTGAATCCATCTTTACATGGTTTGGAGTCCCTAGGGAGTGGACATCTAATCAAGGAGCTCAATTTAAATCTAATCTAATAGCTACTCTCATGGAGGAATATACTATTCAACATGGTAAATCATCATCTTATCATCCACAAGCTAATGACCAAGTAGAAGTTATCAATAGGGAGCTAGAAGCCATTCTAACAAAAATAGAAGTACTTCATAGGAAGGATTATGCCACATACCTTCCTGAAGCTCTTTTGGCTTATAGAACCACCTAGAAATCTACAATAGGTTTCACTCCTTTTGAGGTTGTCTATGGTAGGTCAGTTGTAATGTTCATGAATTTAAATATAAAACATTAAGGACTAATTTGGAGCTTGGTATGTAACTTACTATTGCACAACAAGACCAAATTTTGAATTTAAATGGTCTTGATGAATGGCAAAAATCTATATTGAATAACATAGAACTCATCTATCATCAATGCAAATAGTGGCATGAAAAGTTTATCAAAGATAAAATGCTTGTTGTGGGAGATTGGGAACTTCTCTATGATTCCAAGTATCAACACAATTTAGGCAAGATTCAAACTCGCTGGTTAGGACTGTATGAACTTCTTGTTGTATTTCCAAATGGAGTAGTCCAGTTGTCTACTATTGATCCTATTTGATTCAAGTTACTTTTCAATAGGCATCGCCTCAAGCTCTACAATAAACTAGTCAATCATAAGGAGTTCCTATAGTAGTTTCAACATAGCAAAGATATACTCATTCCTACAATAGAGTAATCTAGGTCTTCTACCTTGGCTACTACTAAATCTTGATTCCTTTCAAGATTTTCATAATAAACACTTTCTTCTTAAAAGTAATTTCTCCATCATACACTTCATCTCACCCTTTTTCTTCCCCATCTTACCATCCCATTCCATCACTCCATCACTTTTGATGATCTTTTCTAGAACACTATTCCTGCAACACTTGCTAGGTACGTGCCACATAACCTTGCATATATTTTGTCTTATTAATTCTTTGTTATAAATTTATGTTGCTTGAATTTATTACTCTTACATATCCTATCCTGGTGGGACCCATGCCTTTACTTAGTTGGTAGGGGGGAATGTTTTTTTTCAAAATTTCAAATCACATGCAAACTTTAAAAGTTATTATCTTATGAGATGACTGTCATCACATGTTGATGACCTATCCTTTTGTGATTGTGTCATTGAGGAAATTAAGGACATTAAAAGTTGATCTTAACTTTTAATGATAATCAACAACATTTTTGGGGTGACAGACCTATACTCAAGTGAAAAATTATGAGATTTTATGCAAGGAAGGATATTATGAGATTTTGTGCATTAAAAATCTTTAAGAAGCATGTAGTAATAGTATGTCATTTTCTCTATCTGGTGCCATAACATTGCAAATTCTATTAACTCACCATTGTTGAGCTCTAAAAACACTTGCCAAAATTTTGCTATGTGTAGTAATGGGTGGAGGTCTTCAAAGATATGAGTCAGTCGATCACAGGGTTTTGCTAGGTGATGCAGTTAGTTGTGAGATGTTTAGGAGAAGAGGGTGGTTCGACTTCTGCTTCAGCCTTAAGGGTTTTGATGAAGAGGTTTCTCTTCAATTTATTTTGAGAACCTTGAAGGATGGATTTGCAATGGTTAAGGGATTCAAAATTGAATTTATAGATGTGGTGGCCAAAGTCATTGGGTTACTCCAGGAAGGAGAAAATTGGGTAGAGGATTTTGACCCATGTACGGCTAGTGCACAATTTAGTGTGCATCTTGACCCTCCACTAGACATTGAGAAGAAGTAAGGCACCTCTAGATTATCTTTTCCCTTGGATTTTATCTAGCCAACAACATTTATCATTCAATACTTCACTTGTGAAGGTCATTACAAATACCTGCATGCCCTACATTTCAAGATTTCGGCTCATCTATGACATGATTATAGATAGGCAAAATTTCTCAATTTCTTGTTTAACATTGTTAAGAAGCAAGCTTTTTTAGTAAAATCTGGAAAGGATTAATCTTTCTCCCATCATTTCTTGATAAAATTACTAGTAGAAAGGGAATTAAACAAATAATCATTTGGGACATGGGAAGAGTTTTTGTAGTTAAATGAGGTAGAGCCTAGGTTGGTCAGCCCTAGATGCTAGGGTATTCGATGAAGGGAAAGGACATCCACTAGTTTTTGTAAGGTTATTCATAAGATTGAAATTTTTTTTGAAGCTTCTCCCTCCAGTTCTAGATCAACTAAGAAGAGGATTTATAAAGTTGATGCCTCCATTGCTAGCAAAAAGAAAATATTAAATAGAGAAGTTGCTTCTGCCCCCAAGACCCAATTGTCTATTAAGGCTAGGTCTACTATTAGGGAAGGAAAAGGTAAAGTTGTGGAACCTAAAGAAGAGAAATCAAAACAATAACCTGATGATGAAAGTAATATTAATGAAACCCTACACTCACAAGAAGAGGAAACTTTTGAAAAACCTCCAGAAGCACCTATGCTAGAAATGTCTGCAAGCAAGAGGAAACCAAAGAATCCTCCATACTTGTCTATACCTCCTAAAAGGTGAAGTGCAAGGATTTCTAAAGGAAACAGGGTTACTAAAATCCCTATTCCAATGGTTAACCTTGAGTCTTCTAAGTTTGAGAAGGCATCCTCTTTAGAGGGAAAATTGAAACAAAACATAGCCACTGATAATGAGTGCATTAACTAGAGTCCACAACCTGAAGTTGACCTTAGTGTTAACTATGTACTTGTTGATAGTGATAAGGAGTCTGACAAGCTTGAAGCATCTAAAAATTATGAAGAGAGTCCTATTAGACAAGATACTAGTGAGAATTTAGAAGACCTTCCTTTTAAGAACTATCCTGAATTCAGGCAAGAAATTGTCAAAGAAGTAATGGAATAGATTAATAAGGATGGATTGGATACACTAGATGAAGCAATAAATAAATCCAATAAGGAAAGGAGAATGCTCCACATCAAAAAGTGCCAAAAAAATTCCTCATTTGACATCTAAATGGATAAACATTTTTAACTAGGAACCATTGCCACCACCCAATCTGTCTACACCTTTGTCTGTAGGGGTTAATTTGTTCCAACAATTGTTATGGGAAAGATCTCAATGGAAGCTAGAAAGGGAAAAATTGAAAAAATCATTAATGAAAAAAGCTATCAGTTGAAATAGAGTTTAGACTAGAATGAAGTTTTAAAAAGGAGGATTGAACAAGTCACAAGATTGACTCTTGAACTAATGGAATGTAGATCACCATCATGCATTATTTCTCAAAGAACAACTTGTAAACTTCAGATTGAGTAGAATTTTGGAAGGGCTTAATCCCTCCATTTCAAATCCAAATGAATTTTATGATGCATTCCAATATGTTCCAATGCCTTTGAAGAATTTACTATAAGAATTATATCTCCATATTTGGCAGTGCCTAATGGCATAGAGTGGAACTCACTCCTTTATATAGGGGATGTACAGTTGATTGATGTCTTGGATATAGAATGAGATAAGTAGGGAACATCAAGCTGCACATTATAGGGATAATGGAATGACAGTTCTTCTACTTATGAGACCATAAGTTCAACACACTAAACATAAATTTTTGGATTGGATTTCTATCCTAGGCAACCCTGCTAGAGCCAATAAATATGTTCAGTTAGAGAACAAGTCTTTGTAGATTAGGAACAATACTCATCTTGAGATGTTGACAGAGGTGGACATAGATGCTACATGACCTAAAGATAAGAGAACCCCACTCTCATCAAAATTTAACTCTTTGCACTGTTAGAATTTCATGGTATATCTATTTGGGAAGGAGTCAATGAAAATATTGGCTTCCATTAAGGTATCAACCTCCCATTCTCCTACAACCACTACTAGTAGTGAATGATAACATAGAGGATCATGATATGTCAACATAAGTATAGTGATGGAGGAGGCTTAAGAAAAATTATGGATAGTTTGACTATGTTAAGAATGAGCCAGGGGAGAGGACATCTAGTGATTGGAGAGTTTGGACTAGAATAAAAAACTTCATGGTTACTGGGGACCAAAAATAGTTTAGTTGGGGGGAATGACGGGCCTCCAAAAGGCCATTGTTTTAAGATCTTTTTATCTTGTTTTCAAGCAGTTATCTTGCAAAAATAGTCATGAATTTATGGTTTTAAGCAGATGAACTTATGTTTTTATGTATATGTTGTATATATGTTAAGACATGAAGTAGAAGTGTGGATAGTTCAAATATGATATATTTTCTTGAATCTATGGATAAAAATGTTATAATAAAGTAATGTTACGTGATGATAAATATTTCCCCACTTATGCTATGTCTTGGGTAGTTTTCCTCCTATAGCCATAAGATTTTCAAGAGTGGTAATTTTAACTTTACACCTTTTCTCTAATATTTATGATGAAATAAATATATGTATGTGGAAGTTGTGTGCAGATTGAATGTTTTATAGGTACTTGCCATGAATATTCAAAGATCAACACCTTATCACTAAAGTCAAGCCAATTGGATTACTAAACCAACACAAGTGGAGCAAGTCATTATATGCTTTCTATTATTGCAACACATGAATGTAGCTTTCACAATTTGGTATATTCTTAGAGGATTTATTCATGGTTAATGGTGTTTCTGTTTCAAAATTTATGAGTTTATAATTGATCTTCATTAATGGAGTGATTGTAGAGTTAGGAAGTAGTTGTAGTTTCCTCTAAATAACAACTACTATAGCTTTGAGCATAGTTTTGGAAGAAGAATAGGATAAGTTGATTTTTTTTATAGAAAAGTATAATACTATTTTTAATCAAGTGTAATCTTTCACTATGAATGAATAGAATGAGCAATTCAAGTTTATTTCTTTTATATTGATTGTCTTTTATGTTCAATCCTCCAAGGGGGCCCACTTGGTGAGTGAATTGTTCCATTAGAATAGATTTCATTTCCTTGTTTGTTTCCTTGAAAGGTAGAATTTTGTTGCTCCTACAACTATTGATAATAGAGTTATTGAACTATTCCTACAACATAGATGCATAGATAGGTTTACTATATGTAGCATTATCTTAAGCTTTGATTAAGTTTTTGTTTCAATTTCTAGCATAGGTTTCCTTCAACCTTTCCTTTGCTTTAGTTGTAATGACTTAAAGACGAACTAGATCATATACTTTGTAATCATCCTCTCAAGTTTATGCTCCTAGGTTAACAAATTTTATGTGGTCAGTGTACTATTTTAAGTAAAACACATGATTTTGTTTGACCATAGAATAATTATGAAAGGATGTCCAATCCTTTGCTACTAAGGTATTAAGCTAACTGGCCAAGACTTTCTGATAGAGGATAGCTAAAAAAAGGAACTCACTCTGATACCACTTGTTAGGATTAACCATATACATAAATAATAATTACACAAAAATACAACCAATATCAAAAAATAATAAATCACACATAAGATAACACAAGACACAAAGATTTAACATGGTTCACCAAATCCTTGGGCTACATTGACCAAACAATGAGTCTAATATTCTAATTATCTATTAATTACAACCTAATTACAATTCATAATCCATTACAGCTCAATACCGGTCGAAGAAGCTATAATCTCATAATATATTATGAAATCCCTCACCTTAAGCCTTTTTATTCAAGATTTTTTTGCTTACAAAACTAGAGCTGGAATAAATCATCCAATATAAAAAATAACATCTGCTACCTTTTACAATAATAAAGTTGGTTAAGCCCCTTGATCTTGTCTTGGGGGCACTGCCCTCAAACCCCTCAAGTAAAAATTTAGGGGGAACCATGTCAAATAGAGTGAGGAAATTAACCTCTGAGTCTAATTAAGATCCAAATCACAACACTACATTCCTTTATTCTTGAAGATATATTTTGTGGATAAGAAGTTATTGATGCAAGAGCATCTTGCATTAGGAAAAAAATTCTAGAGGAGAGAGGAAGTGATGAAAATTAGAGGAAAAATAACAAAAAATTAAAAAAGGGAAAAAGAAAAAAAGGAATTTCTATTTTTGAGGTGCACAGGTGGTGTAAATAGAAAAATAAATAAAAAATAGTTGTCATTCCATTGATCGAGGCATGTAGGTGGAACTCTATAATTTTGTGGACATTTCCTTAAATCATGAATTTAATATTTTTTGGACCACATGGTGGTGCTTATAGTTGTATTTTGGTGAGAATTAAATATTTTTTGAAGGTGGTTGCATTTACCTTTTATCCCACATTGGTTGTGTTTGTAACATCTTGGGTGGTAAGTGCCTATTTAAGCAAGGCATATGAGCATTTTTAATCAAGCTTCAAAGTGATCACTCTTCTCAGCTTCAAGGTGTGATCTCTTCTTAGTAGAAGTTTGGAGAGAAGGAGGATGCTAAAGGGTAAGTTTTCCTGAGTCTGTGGATAAAGAGCCGAATGTGAGATAGTTTACAATAGGATTGTGATGGAGTTGTGAGTGTGTGGATAGAGCATTGAATGTGAGGTAGTTTACATTGGATCTTGGATAAAGTTGGAGAAGATCTAGTGATTGTGGTTTAGAAACAAGGAGGTTGCTTGGTGGCTTGCAAGTACAAGTTGAGATCTTGGAGGTTTCTACTAGAGTGTGGATCTAGACTAGTTAGTGTTTTGGTTGGATCTTGTAGAACTGTTACTGTAATTGCTATTGTATATAGTCATAACCAAGAAGGCCTTACAGCCTGACACATGGCATTTAAATAGTTATTTTATGAAGAAAGAGTTCTAATTTGATATTAGATCTTACATTGTTGTTGTGTGGTTATTTGCTGGGGGCTAAGACATCTCCTTTGGGGATTTTGCTACCTTGTACTGCATCAGTTAAGCTAAAAGAGATTAGGTTATGATATATCCAAAGTATAATATCCATCCTTATTCATTATGTCATAAAAGTTAGATATGACTAAGTATTACATTGTATTTCTTATGTTGTTGTGGGTCTCAAGGAGAAATAAAAATACTTTGCATTTCCCTATATTTCAATATTTTCCCTTTTGGTTTTTGGATTATGCTCTCATATTTTCTATATCTTACTTCCCTTATATTTCAAATTATCTAACTTTATAACAAGTATTACTCCAATTGCAAGATCTAAAAGACTAGTTCACACATTGCTTAGTTTCTCTCTTTTAATATCCTTGAAATGGTATATTTGGATATGATAGAGTGTTTTGTTGATGATAAATTATGTTGGAAATATTCAAGACCATGCTAGTTTACTAAGAGGGGAGGGGTGAGTTAGTAACCTCTAAAACTTTATCAAATTCAACACTTTATAGCAATATACCAATTATCATTTATTGATCTAATTGTATGCATGAGACACTGAAAACATAAAACATTCATAACACTTGAACACAATAATTTGGTGACCTAGAAACCTTCCAAATAGAAAGTAAAACTGAAGTGGGAATGATACCCACAAAAATTCAATACTACAGCATAAATTTGGCCTGTTAAGGCTTAGAATGATCACTTTCGATGATCTTCCCTATTAGGAGCAATTAGGACTGCTAGGTCCACCTTGTTGAAGGATTTACAAACACACAATAAAGTATGCACTCAGTTAAGAGATTTTGAGAAAGACTATTAAGTCTACCTTGTTAAAGGATTTAGATCGATTCACTTGTTAGAATGAAATAATAGATCTCCAACTTACAACTGATTTGTTGATAGAGATTCTTTGAAGTACTGATCATCTTTTGCGATGGATATGTCTTTGCTACTCCTTTCTTGATATAGCCTTCAATATATACTTTATCTACTTCTTGATCACATTCACATTCTTACATGTTTATTATCTTGCATACTACATTGGATATGATACAATACATTTCATATATATACCAATCCAATTTACAAAATTATAAAGTTGGCTAATATACAAGTTAACACCAATATTACAAAGTCGATCCATATGAAGACACTTGGGTTCTGAAGAATAACTTGGTGAAGTTCTGATACTTAGCATCCACTATCATTACTCGGCATCATCATGCACTCAATAGAAGTAGAAGCTCGGTCCATACTAATCACCTTGAAGTAGTCTCAAACTTGGTCTACACTGATGACTCGATAGATACTGTGTTACTTGTCATAAAATGAATCACTCAGTAAACACTAGTCATCATACAACTCAATTAACACTAGCTTCATATTCCATGAACTACTGGCTCAGTAGGAATTACAAAACCATTGGAATGCTTGGTGGCCACTTAGAATTAGTCTAGAAGACTGGGTAGCAACTATAGAGTTCTATGGCTATTGAGTTACATGGAAAATACTATAGACCATTCAATGAGATCAGTAGCCATACAAGATCTAAATAAGTGTTGTCACTAATAAAAAACTTGATTGATATGTCAACAATCTCCCCCTTTGGCATTAGTGACAAAAACACTTATTAGCAAAAAATTACATACATCACCATGTGATACTGGCTCAGTAGAATATACTATTTTGAGATTTTTCAAAATTTATCTTTGTAAGTATATACAATATACTATACAAAATATCTACAAAATTTTCCTTTTGCTATATATATATATATTTTCTCATTTTGCATGATTCTCCCCCATACAATATACATAGTGTCTCACTATACATAGTCTCTCCCCCTTTTTGACAATAATGCCAAAGATTTATTCAACACTTATTTACATGGAGACACCAATATGAGATAGAAACTTAGAATGTACCTTAAGAATGAGTGCTAGAGTTTTATCCCAATTCTCTTGCAAAATCATGCATGTATGGAGATAAATTTGCACTTCTGCAGAGAGTTCTATCATGTGATCTACAATAGAGAAGTTATTATCATGGATCAACATTTTTGAGTAAACAATGCATTTTTGCATTGTATCCATGATAGGAAGGAAAATATTCTAAATATCTATCAATGTAGACCAAATTCTTACTTCTTCTCTCAACAACTTTTCTTGCATGTCTGACAGAAATCTAATCTTCATATGATGTGTAGAGCTTGAACTAGAGTCAAGTTGAAATTTTTGTGCATTGGCTTTTAGATCCTCATCAATCTTTGTCAATTTTCTCTTTATCTCCATTGTGAACTTGGTAACATCACATAGCTTCACAAAAAGTGATGTCACATTAGTGCAAGAGGTTTCAAGATTGGTCAAAATTAAGGAAAGCTCAACTTGTTGAATGGCAATTTGCTGAGCAATGTGCTCAAGAACTTTATTATCAAATTCCTTTTCTGCTTTCTCAATTAACTTATCTTGACCACTAGAGTCCTCATTAAACTTTTGGACTACCTCTTCTAATTTTAACAAAATAGGTTGAGAAGAATCTATCTCAATACCTATTTCCTCAGACAAAATATTCTTAGCATCATCTATAATTTTATATTCTCTATCTCTCTCCTCTCTCAATTTCTTCTGCTTTACCTTCTTTTGGATGAGTTGAACAACTATATGAATTTGATCCGTAGTGAGATTATCAAAGTCCAATTTGGGAATTTTTATTTTCTCATCTAGGTCTATATCTTCTTCCATCTCCTTTCCTTTACTCAAAAATCTTGTATGCGGTTGAGCCTTAGGTTCAACTGTCCTTGTACTTAATGCCTTTGTATCTAGAATTGAAATAATTGTAAATATACTAGGACTTGCTATGAAAATTAATATAGTACCAACTAATGGAAAACTAATAGGAATGCTTGTTAAATCCAAAACTGAAGAAGTCATATAACTGAAGTAGACAAAATTATAGAATCCAAAATTGAAGTACTTACTACTGACACGCTCAAGATTGTAGAAGCCACTGTATTCATAGCTGATGATTGCAACTCGAGAGCTGAAGAAGAGGGAGGCTGTAGCTTGGTAGATGAAGTGGTAGACACTTCTGCTATAGATACATTGAGCTAAATGGGGGCAAAGAGTGATTGTATATTTGAAGTCTAACACTTTCACTCAACTCCTCAAACCAACATCTCAAACCCTTTCTTTGCTTTGCTACTGTTGGATGCCATGATTACTCAGTAAATTATCAAAACCTTAAAAACGTTGCTGCAAATTTGTTTGAAGTCACTTGATTGCATCAAAATTTGCATTCTTTGCAATAACACTTAGATTTTGCAATGAAAAATGAATTCTATTTCTTGCCTTTTGTTAAAACTTTACCATTAATGCTCAGTACAAAGGTAGCTAGATTGACATCATGCTTGATAGTATGCATGAAAACCTATCATCCACTATTCAATTGATTACTCGGTGAAGGTTTTATGACTCAATAACCATGTGTGACTTGTTACTCCCGTTCTTTCTCGGTAGAGTCTATGACCCAAACTTACTCAGTAGAGAAGGTAACTTGGTGATAACTAATACTAATCTTCCTCAGTGATCCTTTTATATCTCAAATACTAATTTAGATCTTTGTCACCTTTTAATTGGAACTATTTGAATGCGATCTTGATAACGCAGTTCCAATTATCCTTTGGAAACCTAGTTGAAAATGGTGGAGTCACCCACTTCTTGAGTGACATGACCATCATTACTTAAACTATCTTTCTCAGTAGATTTAGGAATCCATTGCTGCCTCATTTGTTTTTGAATGTTATCTACTTTTACTTTCTTTTCATCCTCAATTTTATGTATATTCATGCAATTCTTGGCTAGATGATCAAGTTTGGTACAAATGAAACATCTTACGGTGGTATCTCTCTTCCTTGTGTGATGTTTAACACAATTCATGCCAATGTGTCCATATTCTCCATAGTAATGACATCTACACCAAGTGTTGTAGTCCCAACTGAATATTGCTTTCACAATTTTCTCTACTAGATTGAATGACTTAGTTTTGCATTCTAATGCCTTGTGACCTTGTTTCTTGCATTTGTGACACTTGCCTTCAAATTTTGGTTTCTCTTTGCATTCATTAGCCCTGTGTCCATGCTGATTACAATTGTAGCATTTTCCATTAGATTTTGCTTTACCATTACTCCAACATTTGTTTGATGTATGGCCTAACTTACCAAAGTGATTGCAAGTAGGTCTTTGATTCCTTTGAGCACCTTGTTCAGAGGATTCACCTTCTTCTTTGTATCCAATTCCTTCTTTACCCTTTTGCCTATAGAGACTCTGCTCATGTCTGCTTGGGATTTCATCATTCTTTCATTGATTTTTTTTTCAATGTTTAGGTCATTTTTCAATCTTTCATTGATTTTCTTTTCATACCTTAGCTCATTTCTTGTCCTTTCATTGATTTATCTTTCCAAATTTAGATCATTTCTTAATCTTTCATTGATCTATCTCTGGCTCATGATTTCCTCATTTGCATTGGAGATTTGGTCCATAAGATCTGCATGCCAAAGGGATTGGTTTTGGATTTCATTATTTCTTCCATCCATTTCTTCTTTCATCTTGTTCCTCTATTCCAATATTTCACATAGTCTCATCGACTAAATTTCTTCTCTAGGAGTTCTTTGATTGTATCATTTGCTTCATTTGAACTGCATGAAGGGAAAAAGTCTTCAATTCTTTCTTCAATGTACTGATGATCATTCATCTGATTTGCAAGTTCCTTCCTTCTTTTTGGGGATTGGGAAAGTTGCTCCTTAGCTTTCTTGAGTCATGCAATGGCCATTTCTAGATCCAACCTTTCATTTTCAATTGCCTTATCAATTCTAAATATCTTCATATTCTTGATCTTTGCTCAAGCTATTAAACTTTCTCTTGAGAACCAAAAAATATCTGATATCAATTGTTGAAAATATTCAAGACTATGCTAGGTTACTAAGAGGGGAGGGGTGAATTAGTTACCTCTAAAACTTTATCAAATTCAACACTTTATAGAAATATACCAGTTATCATTTATTGATCTAATTGCATGCATGAGAAACTGAGAACATAAAACATTCATAACACTTGAACACAATAATTTGGTGACCCAAAAACCTTCCAAATAGAAAGTAAAACTAGGGTGGGGATGATACCCACAAAACTTCAATACTACAACATAAAGTTGGCCTATTAAGGCTTAGAATGACCACTTTTGATGATCTGCCTTGTTAGGAGCAATTGGAACTACTAGTTCCATCTTGTTGAAGGATTTACAAACACACAATAAAGTATGCACTCGATTAAGAGATTTTGAGAAAGAATGTTAAATCTACCCTGTTAAAGGATTTAGAATGATTCACTTGTTAGAATGAAATAGTAGATCTCTAACTTACAAATAATTTTTTGATAGAGATTCTTTGAAGTACTAATCACCTTTTGTGATGAATATGTCTCTATTGCTCCTTTTCTGATATGGCCTTCAATATATACTTTATCTGCTGCTTGATCACATTCACATTCTTACATGTTCATTGTCTTGCATACTACATTGGATATGATACAATACATTTCATATACCAATCCAATTTACAAAATTACAAAGTCAGACAATATACAAGTTAACACCAATATTACAAAGTCAACCCATATGAAGACACTCAGGTTCTAAAGACTAACTTGGTGAAGTTCTAATACTCAATGTCCACTATCATTACTCAACATCATCATGCATTTGGTAGAAGTAGAAGCTCTATCCATACTAATCACCTTAAAGTAATCTCAAAATTGGTGTGCACTGGTGACTCAATAGATACTATGTTACTTGTCATAAATTGAATCACTCAATAAACACTAGTCATCATACAGCTCGTACTAGCTTCATATTCTATGAACTTCTGGCTTAGTAGGAACTACAAAGCTCAATAACCACTGGAGTGCTCAGGTTGAATTTCTAGACTTCACACTAACTAAATTCCCTTGGTAACCATTGGAATTCTTGGTGGCCACTTAGAATTGGTCCAAAAGACTCGGTAGCAACTGTAGAGTTTGGTGGTTACTAAATTACACATCAAATGCTGTAGACTATTCAATGAGCTCGGTAGCCATACAAGATCTGAATAAGTGTTGTCACTAATAAAAAAATTTACTAATATGTCAACAAAATTAATGATTAATTCAATGAGATATTCCTTTGTTCTCTTCACATTGTCTCTAAAATGTTCTAATGTAGTTTGACAATTGAAATAATTAAGAATTTGAGTAAATAAGTGACCATCTAGATGATTTCTTTAATGTGGGATTAGCTTGTGTTTTGTGCCTACAAAGAGAAGAACATAAAAATTTTCAGATCTTATTTATCCATTGGCTTGCTTTTCCTTCATTTTTTTTTCCATCTTAGAGGTGTTTGGAGATACTTACCTTTACTATTGTAGTATGTTTTATGTTAAAATATTTTACCATAGATGACCTAGAGATGTTTGTTTGAGATTATTTAGGATTAAATGAAAGATCAAATTATTTGGAAGATGGGAAATTTGAAAGGTATTGGTGCGTGAAGTGTGTGAGCAAAATGCATAATCATTAGTAGAAATAATTTGTTGAAGGTATCTACATTCAAATGTGCTTGAAGTATTCTAGAATTATTGCGTTGACAATTTTTGATGATATGCATAATTATATTTTTGAATGTTTCATCTTCCTTCTATAAATGCTATCATAATCAAAGATCAATGAATTTCTTTTGGTAGCCATCAATCTATTATTTTAGGGAGTACTTACTTCTATAAGGAAACTTGCAACAAAACTATAATTGTTTCCATAAACCCATAATAGATCTAAAATAAATATGCAATTAAAATCCATATGTAAGAGAATAGAAAACATACCCATAAAGATGTGACACAAGATATACCCTTGGAATCCCTTGTTGAGGGAAAAAACCCAGCCTCCAAAAGTATCCAACACCATGTATTATTCAACAAAATACCATTGCAATACAATCATGAAATCCTTCAAAGCCATAGCCACACCAAGAAATCTATGTGAACAAGTATGAATCCACACATCCCATGCCATGCTTTCAACCTTCACAAATACTCCCTTGGCTAACCTGTCAAGACTTGTCTTTCTCAACTTTCCTTTTTTCCTTTTGTTTGTTTTGTCTTGTCTCTACAACTACCCTTGTGGCTGCTTATATAGTAGCAAGTCCCACAAAACTACCAAGAGTTATTACATAAACCATGTGCTACCTAACCCATTTAGCCCAAATTTAATATTGGACATTTAATACTTTTCCCAATATTAAATAATTACATCAAATACTATCATAATTTTACAATAAAACTCATCAAGGAGATCCCATAGGAATCTCTCCATGTTGCACATCCATCTAAGTTCTCCTAGGTACAATATTACATAATAAAATATAAAAAATATTATGCAATGTGTGCAACAAACATAATCTCAAAAATTCCCACTTGTTGTATACATTGCACAAGGTTAATTTGTAGCCACATATATGAATAAAAAAATAATCTGTCCTATCACATCAACCATCATGGATCAACTTACACCAAGTGCTCCATCCTAGCTCCATCCTAGTACTTGTAACAAAATCAAAGTACCAACATCTCAAACATGAATGATCCCACCTCCTATTTTTCCACTTCCACTAGACATACATAGAAGTCATCCAAATAGAAATCCACCCAACCTATCACATAAGGATCATAAAATCATATACCAACTAAAATTACAAGCAAAAAAATATGATCCAAAGGAAATCATATGTATCCATAGTTGTCAAATATCCATAGTTGAAATAACACCCACAACAAGTGCCAAACCCATCCAACTATCCATATCTCAAAAGCTATACCAAGTGAATCTCATATCATCAACATGTCCAATCTATAACCTATAATCACAAGCCTCAAGAGAAATACCTACCACATATATACCAAGAAGCTACCATGGAAAAGGATAATGTCAAATCTATAATCAATCCACTTACAAAATCTCATAGAAATGAATCCATGTAGTATCAAGGACATCCACAATAAATAAAGCAACAACTTGCTTAACATGTCTCCAACACTCTCTCAAGTTCTCTACAACCAAAAAGGTATAGAGATAAAGAAAAAACCATGTCATCTCTTACATGGAATACATGAGCTCAAACTAGTGATCCAACCAATCTCAAATTCAATATAAGTGAAACCAAACATCTAGGAAGATAACCAAGACCAAAGAGAAACCATGCAAATCATGACCTGTATCATCTCCTTTTACACATACTTCTAGAAGTAAACTATTCCAAGTAAGATCTCCATAAAAACCCAACCAAGAAGCCACAACAACACCCAAACCATACCATATAACTAATCATGGATGTAAGACTTTTACAAGAAGATCAAACTCATAAACCATTCCTAACCAAAGAATAACCATTCCTAATCCAATGAATTTTCCCAATATAAATCCATCTCCCAAACTCAACCAACATAGAAAGATATGCATAAGGAGATAAATAATGATAAACCATCTTTCAAATGAACCCTTTAGAACTAACTCATGCACCATAGCTCAAGATCCACATCCATAGAAGATAAACATAAACATAATGCACCTAAGACAAACAATGGGCTATACCTCTCAAGTAGAAAATCATCAAGTAGACCAAGAGTAGGAAATGTGAATTCTCATCAAGATATCCAAGTTCCCAACCAATACTCATCTAAGAATAATCTCCTCTCAAGTCCATATTAGGTGAATACCCCTTAGACTTCTTGCTAAAACCAAATAACCATCTCAACAAATATTTCTCTAATCCAAGATAAATCAACATCATTACCATCTCTAAGTATCCATGAGCACCTATAAACAATCAATCCATGACAACTCTAAATTAAGCATACCAATATTATGAAGTATCCAACAAACTATCAATGTCATCAATACCAAGAAACTAAATCAAGATCAATATCAAAGTTCCAACCATGGCCTTAGGAACATAAACATGACAACATGATCTAAACCATTTCAACCAATGAGATAGTATGCTCCATATGAACACACCATAACATGTCAAAACTATAAATGTGTATCAAGAGTATCACAACATAATAATATTGAAACCACCCTAACACCAATTATAACATGTCAAATTAAAGCATAAATCACACCTTTACCAAGAACCCCATGAGTCCTCAAAATGAAACCATATCCACCCACACACCATGAAGAACCATATCCACACACCATGAAGAGCCACCATTTTGACACATCATGAAGAATTAAGTGCAGCATACAAATGTCAAAGATGCTTCTACATCAATAGGAATCTAAGACAAATGTCCAACATCTGCAAACACTCAATAAATATATATCATTTCCAACACTCCCACTAAATCGTGGTACCAATTTCCCATGGAATCATACAATCTGTCTCCTACATGAAGATCCTATAGGTATACACACACACAACCAAAGTGTTAGTACTAAGTGAAACCAAGATCTCCAAACCAAGAAGGTAAAAACCAAACTAGGAACCAATCATGCACTGCCACCTCATCATTGTCACAAGCTCCCAATAACTGTGTATCCAAGCTATCAATAAAATAATGATGAAAAATCATTTTTTAATTGTGAGAATTAATAGAGCAATCAAACCATCAAAGAACTCAAAGTGCACATCATGAGCTCCTCAAAAGATACCTAATAACCATGATCCTCAACTAAGAAGATATACCACCATAACCAAATAAAAAATCCAAACCAATGAGTACCAATTAATTACCTATGTATCCAATAATGTCATGCCAAAATCTATGAAACCATAATCACATCAATGAATTGAGAAGCTAACTCTCAAAGTGTCCAACCTATCAGCATAAAATAGTCAATCACAACCCTCTACCATGATTGTACCTAGTAACAACATCTCATCCCCACTACATGAAGAAAAATCAACAAATCATGTGACTAAGGGCACAAACAACCCAAATACAAGTCACCAATATGAATATGCATCAATAATGAAAGATCAATAGGCAAAGATAACCCATATCCAAGTCATAAATGCAACATATGAGTATAGAATACTTACAACATTACACAACTTGTAGACCCAACAAGTCATCATACATATCCAAACCAATTACTAATAACCATATCATCACGAGACCAATCTGAAATATATCTAGAGTATATAATGAGATCAAAATAAAATCTCTAAAACATATAATTAATAAACTTAGAATGTTACAATAGTCAATATGTATCATAAACCATTTAGATCATTCTATCACCAAATAAATCATAGTAAACCTACACCAAATCTAAAGCAATGTATAGAGCTCTCCAAGAGCTTTCCATTGACTATTCAAAGTCCAAAATTTAACTCTGTATGCCCAAATTATGCCCAAAATAGTGCTCAAAATAAATAACATCTAAATTTTAAGCTTTTAAAACATAATTAAATTTCAAATTTATATAATCAAACCCACACCAAGTTTTAGTGAATTGAAGTAACTTTCCAACAACTATAAGAAGTCCAAAATCTGATATCCAGAGTGAAAGTTATGGTCATTTTACCTAGAAAATGTTTTGTCCATTATCATTGCAATATTTTTTTTTTGATAAAAATTCCAATAGGATTAAATTAACTATCATCATGGGCTGCAACAAAAAAAACTTTTGCAATTTTCTATCAACACGGTCAAACTAGGCATATATCAAAATTTATGGAAATCATTGACCCAGATCCAATGGTGAGGTCTATTTTTGCCTGGTAGGTCATTTATGAAAGTTCACCCCTAAAACCATTATTTAAATGAAACATCCAAAAATATAATGTTTATCCAATAATTTCATATGCCCAAAATCTTCCAACATCCCATCATAACAAAAAAAGATTGCCGAACAGAGCTGCTCAATTTTAATTGCCACTATTGAAAATATTAAGATTCTTTTGGAAAAGATGGAATAGGGTAGAAAGGACCATGGCAATAAGGAGCTAAGGGATGATCAAGGACCTAGTAATCTTACTAGGGAAAGTTCAAAGAAACCTGAGGCTATGGGAGTGTAGACACTCAAAAATGGTTCACATCTACGACTTCATCACTTCTTCATACTAATTTGTCCCATTTTATCATTCTACTAACTTTGATCTTTTGGCCAGATTGATCATATTTCATCATTTGTATCTCCTTTCACATCAATTTCATATCAACTCAAAATCATATCAAATCAACTCAGAATCACCCCAAATCAACTTGAAATCACCCCAAATCAACCTAGAATCACTCAAAATTGGTCCTAATCAACCCAAAACATATCAAACATCCCAAATCAATCATCATTTATCTGACTTCTAGGTATTGTTGTGGCTTTCAGTGCCTTGGAAACCTATCAACTTATCAATCTTATCAATCTGACCTTAGTATTGTCATGGCTCTCAGTACTAGGTCAAAATATCATTCATGTCATTCAATCTTTGATGTTGTTGAGGCTTTCAATATTAGATCATGGCAACATCAACCATTTTAATAATATTGACAGTGTCCGTCAGTGTTATTATGATCAAACCTTATTAATCAATTTCAATCCTGTAGCATTTACAATGTCGGTTAAATGTTACATATCAATTAATTCATGTCATGTGTCCTTGGCATGTTATCAATTTCAATCTATCAATTAATTTGACCATGGCTTTGGTCTACCTTGTCATCATCTTATTCGATATCCATCATCGTCACATTTTCATCAAAAGATACGTTCGCATTCATTTAATCAATTTAGCTAATTTTCTTTATAGGATTAAATAACCCATAATTTAATTCTATTATTCTCACTAATTATTCTTCTTGATTATCATCCTCAATTAATTAATTTTATTAATTAATTGATTCATTATCTGCAAACCATGGAAATTTACAATTTCCTAAGTTCTATTTTCCATCATTAATTCCATTTTCTACTAATTCTTATTTTGTGGAATAAAAGGATTTTTAATTCAAATATTCCATAAAATATTTTATCATCATGACACTTGGCTGAGATTTGTCATAATCAAATATTATTACCTCTTAAGCATGTCCGTATTTGGCTTATTCGTCATAGATTCTTGGCTTTAAGTGGGTTGAGAAATCTTATGACGCATCATAGATTCTCTTCCAAATTTGACTCTCGTGTGTCATAGAATCTTACTTTTGGCATATTCTATCATATGCATCATAGGAATTATTATGACCTCTCACGCATGTCCCTATTTGGCTTATTCATCATAGATTCTTGGCTTTAAGTGAGTTGAGGAATCTTATGACGCGTCATAAATTCTCTTCCAAATTTGACTTGCATGTGTCATAGAATCTCAAAATTGGAATATTCTATCATATGCATCATAGGAATCTCTTGCCACATCGTATGTTTGTGGGTGAAAAATCCAATGGTCTCACCCCACATGAAAATTATAAAATGAACACTCTTTCTCTCATTTTGAGTCTCCCTTGAATCCTAGAATGCTTAAGTCTTGAATCCTTGAATCTTTGAGTTTTTGAGTCTTTACTAATTTGCATTTTGCATTCTCTCTCTCACATAAAATCACACTTCAAGTATTCTCATGGAATTATCACTATCATAGGCTTTTGCTTCAATTTTGTGTGCACTATAGGCAACTTTGGTTTGGAGAAGAAAGAAGGACATGGGAGCTACAAACAAAAAAGGGAGTTTTTGATTATGTTTGCTTTCTTTTGTTTAGTTTGGCTTTCATGGTAGACTAGTGGGTGCTAATACATGTTGATTGAGTTTATGATTTGCTCATAGTGTGTTATGCATTTAACCCATTTTTTTGGTCCTACAGGGAGATAAAGAACTTGATGGCCTAAGGGCTTCTACAGTTAAATGAACATTCTGACTAATTAGGCGGTGAACCTGTTGAAGACTTTCTAGCTATTCTTTTACTATGTTTTTCTAGTTTCCTTGTTCTTTGTTATTTTCTCTTTTTTGAGGGTTCTCTAGTTATGGATATTTCTAATCTAGGTGCTGATGTATAGTTTCATTTGGACTTTTTATGCTTCTATGCTTTTCTCTTTGTAGAAGGTTTCAGGTCCTATCAAAACTTGTTTTTACTTAATCAAAAAAATCCAAAACCCTTAGATCTGTAATAAACAACCTACAAAACTCATATATCTTTCTCTTTATTTTATCCTCTCATGCATTCCCATGGATTCAATTTATGGTTATAACAAGAAAACCATAGCTTTGATATCACTTGTAAGGAAACCTGCAATAGAAAATATAATCATTTCCACATAACCCATAATAGATCTAAAATAAATATGTAATTGAATTCCACATGCAATAGAACAAACAACATACCCACAAAAAATTTGACACTAGATATACATTGGGAAAAAACCTAGCCTCCAAAAGCGTGCTACACCATGTATTATTGAGAAAAACACCATTGTAACACAATCATGAAATCCTTCAAAGCCATATCCACAACGAAGAAATCCATGTGAACAAGCATGCATTCACACATTCCATGCCATGCTTCCAACCTTCCAAAATGCTCCCTTGGTTAACCTATCAAACCTTGTCTTCCTCAACTTTCATTTTTTCCCTTTTCTCTTTTTGTCTTGTCCGTACAACTATCATTGTGGTTGTTAATATAGTAGCGAGTCCCACCAAACCACCAAGTGTTATTACATAAATCATGTACTACCTAACTTATTGACCCCACATTTAATATTGGACATTAATACTTTTCTCCAATATTAAATAATTACATAAAATATTATTACAATGTTACAATTCATCAAGGATATCCCATAGGAATCTCTCCATATTGCATGTCCATCTAGGTGCTCCTAGGTACAACATTACATGTTAAAATAAAATAATAAAATATAAACAATATTATACAATGTGTGCAAAACACATAATCTCAAAAACTTATTTGGGCTGCAACCTTCAAATAAGATGGGTAAATAATTCTATAGTGCAAGATTTATTATTGTGAGATTTGCCTCATTGAGAGTTTTGTGTAAAGTTATTCACTTATTTAATCAAGCAAAATCTTTTTTCTTTCACTACGTTGTCATTTCTTATGATTTATACTTTTAGTTGTTTTGTGTGTTCAATAATTGGTACTCGGTCCCAATTCCTTAGAAGAAAGCCTATCAACTTGAAGAAGATTCATGATGGCACACAATAACTAATTTTGATGGAATTTTTTTTTGGGCAATCGAGAATACAAGATCACCAAGTTCTTTTGGATTTGCGGTTTAGAAAGTTGTTAAAGATGATATACTCCTTGTAGAAGTTTTCCAAATAATTCAAGATAGATTTAGGGTTATGACAACAATGGAAAGGAAAATAATATTCATGTAGTGGATTACCATATTATAAATTTGTGAAGGTCGAACACTGTAAAATTTCTATTTTTGGAAAAAGATAAGAATAATTTATGAAGAAGACACTAATATAAGATGAAACAACTTGGAGTTATTATATAGATGCACATTTTGAGAGTATGAGGATCGTAGAGGATAAAGATATCATTAGTTATTATCTCACGAAGGATAGATTTTTCAATATCATCAAAGGTCTTTGTCAAGCTATTAAATATGTTGTTGTGATAAAAAAGGAACTTAGGTCACTTTTGTTGACCCTAAAGAAAAACTTGTCTATTAGTGCAAAATACTTAGTCATTTACTAGGAAATGTTGGCCAGTCATCACTAGGATTGAGTCATCATACATGCCAAGTTATTAAGAAGAGAAGTGAATAAATTCAGTTGGTTCTGAGGCAAATATAGTTTCCAAGCACATATAAGTGTCCCTGGGAATTTTAATGTTTTTTGAGTGATTCAGGGGGCAACATGCACTGAGAAATCCAAAAGGAAAAATTAGTTATAGTCAAGTGTAGTTCATGTCGAGGGACAACAAGTTAGATCAAGAAGAACTAAGTTCTAGGAGCTATATACGATGAGTAATACAATTTATTATATTCGAGTTTGGAATGTCACAAACTCATATGTAAACCATTGTTATGAGTTGGAAGAACTTTTGTAATATCAAGGAGTCGACTATGAAAGTAATTACATCTATAATTGTGGGTCATTAATCCTTGTACAACATGACTAGCCAATTAGAAATTTAGAAAGGTCAACGAAAAAAGGAATGAATTGTGATTGTCAATCATGATCTAGAAGCTTCAGAGATGGCTATTTAAGGAGGATTTAGGACCTAATCTCATGTGGGTGAAGCTAAGAGAGAAAGGATTGCAAAATTGAAGGTAAATAAGAGGTAAAAGGACCAGGGAGACCAAGAATTTTAGAGAGGAGATGATGCAACAAACAAGTGTGATGTGGCCCAATCAAGTTTACAAAGGTGAAAATGTACAAGGGAAAGGCTATGTTCCCCAAATCCACAAACAACAACTATCCACTCTACAACTCCTACACCCTCCCAATGGCTATGGTGGATGTATTTCACTTATATAAGATGAAATCAAGAAGTACCAAGTGGTTTTAGACCCCAATCCAATCCTAGCACTCAAATCCTTCAGAATTGCCTAGTAGGTCTAATTGTCCCCAACTAGGTCTGCAATGAGAAAGATCTAAAGTTTTATCCAAACATTTCCAAATGAATATTAAAATAAAATAGGTTTTAGATACCCATTTTGGCCTTCTCCAACATATGTAAAACTTATTATAGGTTGTTTTGGGCCAACAACCAAATCCCCAAACTTGGCACCCTTTTTAGGCATAAAATAGGGTGATTTTACAAAGAAAGTATATTCTTCCCATAATTAAAAAGCTTTAGGATTTCAAAATTCCTCTAAAATAATCCCAATTAAAGGAAAATAAAATCAATTTGACTCCCCAACCTTTGTAGATAAGAAACTCCCAATTTGGCCTCTTACAAACCCTCAAACCTAGAGCTTTCTCAAAGTGTGACTTGCCAAGCCAATATCAAATGAATGAAGGTTGATTCACCATTTCCAAGGTATATGTATATGATAACTACCATAAAGTACCATTCTCCAATGGATAGATATCTGGCTGCTACACTCTAGGCGTGCATTTCATGTACCTACAACCACTAAAAACCCATTAGAAGCCTCCATTCATGTAAAATACTACCCAATAATTTTTAGAATTATTATTTACATTATAATATAGGTTAATTCCATGGGAATCAAATTCATACATCCATGGAATGAAGAAATGCTCTCTAAATACCCAAAACTTGCATAAATTGTTGCAAAAGTTGCTTGCAATCAAGTTTTTTAGCCAAATGATCTTATAATTTCCTTAATGCACCAAAAAAATGTTAGACATAATTCCAATAGATTCAAAACATAAAATAATAATAATGAGAAACCAACCCAAACAAAAGATCGAATGCAAAATGCTCAAAAATGGAGTTTTTATTGCATTCCAACTGCCAAATCTGTACAATGCTAATGGAATCTGTACAATGCCTTCAATTTGATGATCCTATGGATTTACCAGGCTATATAGGATGGAATAAAACTTCCCCAACCATATTCCATTGGTTGGAATCCATAACAAAGGTTAAAACACTCAAATATTGGTTTTCCCTCCTAATCTAGTATATAGTCATTAGGATTCAAAATTTGAATTTTAAAACCTTATTAATTGTTTTAACTCATACTTTATTGTCTTCTACCCCTTAGGATTTATTCTAACACCCCCTAGGACTTATTTGATTCTTGTAACCAATCTAGATCCCTTGTTGGCACTATTGGCCACCCTTACATCATTTTTATGCCTAAATCCTTTATCAGGATCTTTATGACTTTTCAAGTTACAACTAAACTGATTATTACATATTGCCATTATAGTCTTCAATACATTCCAATCCACTTTCAAGGATACCATAGATCCTTTTCTTTTTCTTGCATCCAAGGTGTGCCTAGATGTTTGCCTAGGTGCTCCTACATCGTACAACCCACCTCAAAAAAGACTCTTCCCACAAGAGTGAAGGGGAGATGTCTTCAAGCCAACCATTCACTTAGATGGATGTCTAAAACTCTTCTTCAAAATCCCTACACTTGTGCCACATGTACTTCCTATATTCAAAATATTAGAACAAATAAAAACATTAGATTTAGGACATTTATCATTTTCCCTCCTAATCTACCCTTTCTCTTTTGTTCGAGGATCCAAAAGACCCTTGTCTCTACCCTTCATGGACACTCCATCATTATCCTTTCTGATTATCACTAATGGACACCAAAGAGAACTAATTAATATCCTCTTTTCACACACCATTTTCTGCAAATCAAAACTTTTGTGTTAAACAACATGACTCTTCATCATTACCAAGGAAGCCTTGTGTAAGGTGATATACTTCTCACCAACACATACAATCCTTCCTCTATCACCATTATCACTTGGTAAATGGTTAAGGTGAAATTTTAGACCATCTTTATGTGCAATGTATAAATTTTCCAATCCATGATTGATAGTATCCCTAGAGGCTTGCTATGGCCTTCCAAGAATAATATGACAACATGTCATAGGAATCACATCACAAAGAACTCTATTAGCATTTGATCCTATTGAGAAATTAAAAAATGCTTGCTCTCTAACAACAATATTTTGCTCATCACTCACCCGTGAGACCTTATATGGTCTCTCAATGGGAAATTTTTGAAAATTTAGTATTTTTACCATCTAATAAGAAACCAAATTGTCAAATGATCTTAGAATCAATGATCATTTTACAAACCTTACCATGACTTACACAATTTTTCTTAAAGATGGATACTGGAACCTTCTTTTGCTACTGCATTCTTCTAACCATCAAGGATTCTCCTTCCTTGTGTGGTCTAATTTCTATAGCTTTGCCTTTGTCCTCCCATTCTTCTTCCCCTCCTTGTGCCAAGTGAGCTCTCTTCTCTACCTTCTTGTGATCAACTTCTTTCTTAGGACACCTAAAGAACTAATTCCTAATGACTCCATAATTAAAGTACTTAACAATGAATGAACCACTACCTCTGCCATAATGAGATCTTCCATTTCCTCTTTGTTTTTGAATCAACATTTTTGCTCTTGTCCTCATTAGCTTGTTCCTTCTCATCAGTAGATTTTCGTCCTCTACCTTTGTTTTCATTTCCTCTACCACCACTAATTTTCTCTCTTCTTCTCAACTTCTCTTCAGCCCTTATGGCCATCTTGTAACATTCCTCAATAGATCTAGGGGTTGTAAGACTTAATTCATCTTGGATGTTGAATCTAAGTCCCCCCAAGTATCTTGCCATTTTCTCTTCTACATCCTCTTCATGACCCACTCTAATATCAAACTTATGGAATTCTTTAGTGTACCCTTGTACATCCAAGTCTCTTTGCCTAAGACTTTGCATCTTCTTGTACATTTGTACCTTGTAGTTACTAGGTAAAAAATTTTCCTTCATCTTTTCCATCATAGTATACCAAGAAGTAATCTTGGGTCTACTATTCTTCCATCTCTCTGCTTGTATACAATTCCACCAAAGTAAGGCATGCCCTTTCAATCTTGTCTAAGTAATCCTTACTTTCTCTTTGTCTTCTATGTTATCAAACTAAAAGTAGTTCTCCATAGCACTGAACCAATGAGTTCTTCATCATCCATCTTACCTACATACAAAGGTAAGTCTAATCTTCCTTTTGCATCTCCACTCCTTATGGCTTTAACAACCCTAGCCATCCTCTCTTCCTTAGGATCTAACTATGCCTCTTCTCTCAAATGGAAATCTTCTTCATCCTACTCTACAAAGTCATCTTCCTCTTCCAATTTGTGTTTTCATTTCTTTTCTAGTATGGTTAATCTACCAATGAAGACTTTCATTTCCTTGTCCTTCTCAAGCTTTTTGCTTCTTTCTTGTTCAAGGGTTGCTCTTATCCTCTGCCGTTTTTTCCTTCACAAGCTTGGAAAGTTCAACATTAGTGACCCTCTAAGGGATCCCCTCATCTTCTCCTTCTAACATCTCCTCAAGTACCAGGATCCACTAGGAATGCTCAAAAGATAAGCGATACTCAAAGGCTTCAACAAGGATAAAATACACCAATGAACCTAATAACTCTTTTCTTATTTCAACCTAGGATGTTATTAGGCTCTAATACTAATTGATGTAATAGACAAGTGTGATGTGGCACAACCAAGTTGACAAAGGTGAAAATTTGCAAGGGAAAGGCTATGTTCCCTAAACCCACAAACAATAACTATCCACTCTACAAATTCTACACCCTCCCAATGGCTATGGTAGATGTATTTCACTTATCTGATATGGATTCAAGAGGTTCCAAGTGGTTCTAGATCCCAACCCAATCCTAGCATTCAAATCCTTCAAAATTGCCTAGTAGGCCTAATTGTCCCCAACTAGGTCTACAATGAGAAAGATGTGAAGTTTTCTCCAAAAATTTCCAAAATAATCTTAAAAAAAAAGGTTTCCAGATACCCATTTCAAATTCTTCAACATAGACATCCTTTTTGGGCATAAAATAGGGTGATTTTACAAAGAAAATATATTTTGCTTGGACTTCCAAAGCTTTAGGATTTCAAAAGTCCTCTGAAATGATCCCAATCAAAGGAAAATCAAATCAATTTGACTCCCCAACCTCTACAAATAAGAAACCCCAAAGTTGGCCTCTTACAAACCCTCAAATCTAGGGCTTTCTCAATGTGTGACCTCCCAAGACTATATCAACCAAATAAAGGTTGATTCACCATGTCAAAGGTATATGTAGATGATAAATACCATAAAATATCCCTTTCCAATGGATAGATTTTTGGTTGCTACACTCTAGGCATGCATTTTATGCACCTACAACCACTAAAAACCCATTAGAAGCATCCATTCATGCAAAATCCTATGCAATCATTGTTAGAATGATTATTTACATTAGAATATAGGTTCATTCCATGGGAATCAGATTCCTACATCCATGGAATGAACAAATTCTCTCTAAATGCCCAAAACTTGCACAAATTATTGCAAAAGTTGCTTACAATCAACACTTTTGGCCAAATGATCTTCTAATTTCTTTAATTCACTAGAAAAGGGTTAAGATATTATTCAAATATATTCAAAAAATCAAAAAAAAAATGAGAAACCAACCAAAAAAAAAGATCTAATTCAAAATGCTCAAAAATGGAGTTGTTATTGCATTCCAACTACTGAATCTGTACAATGCTAATGGAATCTGTACAATGTCTTCAATATGATGATCCTATGCCTTTACCAAGATATAAGGATGAAATAAAACTTCCCCAACCATATTCCATTAGTTGGAATCCATAACATAGTTTAAAACACTCAAATATTGCTTTTCCCTCCTAATCTAGTATATAGCCATTAGGATTCAAAATTCGAATTTTAAAACCTTATTAATTTTTTTAACTCATACTTTATTGGTTTTTACCCCTTAGGAATTATTCTAATACCCACTATGACCTATTTGATCCGTCTAACCAATCTAGATCCCTTGCTAGCACTATTTACCACCCTTACATCATTTTTATGCCTAAATCCTTTATCAAAATCTTTAGGACTCTTCAAGTTACCATTAAATTGATTATTACATATTGCCATTATAGGCTTCAATACATGCTATCACTATAGAAAACTAGGTCATAAAACAAATATTTGTAGGAGAAAAATTGGTAAGTCAAATCCTATGCCTAAATTCAATGGAAATTGCTTCAATTATAACAAGCATGGACATCAAGCACATTAATATAGATCAAAGACCAGTAAGAACAAGATACATCTAGATTTGAAGGTCATTGCCATAGATGTCTAAAGTATGCTCATAAGACACAATATTTTAGATCTAATGCAAAGAATAGTTAGACACCTCAAGGTCAAGGCAAAGGAAATGGAAATAGGCAACACTATAAATTTGGATTATAATACTTGGGTCAATTATTAACTTTGTGGAAAGTATGGACACATTGCAACAAATTGTACAAGGATACATCTTAGAGGAAGATTAGGAAATTGGAGATATTTTGGTCCAATATGTTTTAATTGTTAGAAATGTAGTCACCTAAGTAGAGTCTGCATGAACTGAGCACCAATATTAAATAATGAAGAGAATAATGAAAAAACATAGGCCAATGTTCAAGAAGTGAGAAACTAGATGAATCAAACCTAGAAAAAGAAAACTAAAGGAGAACTCAGTACAAATGGTGAAGTTGTGATTAGCCAATCCAATGGATTAGGTTATTCCCCTATGCCAAAATAAATAAAGAGGTATGCATCAAAGTGTACTTTGAATTTGCTAAATGATACATCAGTTCCTAACATTGTAAGTCCAAAAGTTAAAATTTGTATACTATTAGATACATAAGGAAAAATTTGAAGCTTGAACAAGGTAATGTGTGGAGACCAAGCTAATGAGCTAGAGATGGCCAAGTACCAGTATTGAAGGATGAAAGTGTTAATCAAATGAGTGCGGTTAGTACTATTGAACAAGTTGTGGTACTAGCCAAGTTAAAAGAAGTGGAAAGTATGTTTACCAAGATTTTTAGTGAAGACTGAGACAACTTTCATAAACCTACTCTATATACAAAGCCTTTATAGGCCCTAAAATTGAATTTTTTACCCTTATAATGAATTTTGTCAATCATTCTGAAAACCTTGCATTTAAGATGTTAGAGTAGAGAGAAGAAGAGAGAATTAAGAGATAAATTGAGTGATTTGTGTAAAGATTATACAATGTATCATTGGTAATTAGAGAGATTTGAAGGTCATGTTATCACCGAGAAAGAAGAGTTCAAGTTTGAAACCCCAAATGTAGAAATTGCATCAAGTTCAACAATCGAGAAGGGAGAGATATCAAAGGTTAGTGATGCACAATAAACTTGGAAACAAGATATAAAACCACCTAATTTTAAAGCTTATCCTAAGATTGAAATGAAAGTTGATTCTTGTGGTGTCCTATCATCCATCTTACCTAGGGTTATAATGATCCAAGATACTAGGTCATGTTACACATGCATGATTAGCGAGATAGGTGATTTCAAGCTTAAGAATGCATATGATAGATTGCACATTAATGGAAAGTTAAAGGAGGAACACAAACATATTTCCAAGTCTAGACTAACTAATTCCCTAGATTTACCAAAGGTTTTAAGGTTGAGTTGACAAATATTGTCTTGAGTCATTTGCATAAAATGAAGCCATGGCTTGAGGGTAAACCAATGGAAATCAAAAAGAAAATTATACACTAAGTGACTGATTTTCCTACAACTGATAAAGTAAAGACCATTAAATGTCAAAGAAAATATGTGACTAAGGATAATACATTGGCCATGTGGAAGAAGCATGGTATGATAATCTCTACTATTCAGGATTTTGATACAAACTTTATTGTGAGGGTAATAGCTCACAAGTTCTATTAGTCCAATAGGCCAGACAATGTTCCATATGTTCCAGTTGATGTCGCCTAAAATATTGTGAAGACAAGTCATTCATACAACCTAGTCAAACTTTAATTGCAACAATTGGAATAAAACTTGAAGAGTATTAGGAAGGCTAAGAATACTATGTGTAAGTTTGGTTCTTTTTTGATTTGCATATTTTTCTTTGTGAAAAATTATTTTCCAACCAAAGAAAATGTGACATGGAGAAAGAAGAGCCCAATAGCCCTACAAATTAATGAGTTTATTAATAAGTTGGGAGATAATTTTGAATTAGTCTTGGATGGATACTTTGATGAATTCAGGTAGAAAATCAAAAATAGGTCAAGGATTCCCACGTCATTAGTTGACACATACTATGAAAACATTTTTTTGGTAGATATCGATCATACCTACATCGAAACAATTATATCTAGAATTGCATAGGTAAGGCCACTAGGTTCAAAGATCAACATTGTTGAGACCATGACAAAAATCAAAACATTTATTAATGAACCTATAGATAAAGAAGTCAAGCCATTCATACATAGGAAATTGGAAAAGTTAAGATCATGATGGAAATAAAGGTTTCCAAGCTAAACAAGAAGATAAGAGGGATGATCAAGAACCTAGAAAGAGTTTTGGGTAAATGTGTCAAGCAAGAGGCACTCCTATAGATGATTGAAGGAAAAGGAGAAGATATGTCTAGTGATGAAGAAGAAAAAAATAAAGAAAAAGGAGGTCAAGAAGAAAAAAGATGTTGAGGGTAAATGAAAAGAGATAGTTGTGATTGAGCCATAGATAAGCAAAGGAAAGAAGAAGGACTTTAAGCCTAACTCTAAAAAAAAAGAGAGTAACAAGATAACGAACTAAGGTAGCTTCTATTGCAGCTTCCAAGCCGCATGGGAAGGGAGTAGTAAAAGTTACAAGACCTACTAAAGGAAGGAGTACAAAAAAAGAAAGAAAGTTTAATCTTGAAGGGGTTGAGCTGAGCCAAATAATGAAGAAGCTAAGGAGAAGGTTCTTAGTTTTCAAAGAAGATGATGATGATGAAAGAACATAATCTCAATATACAAGCTAGTTCAAAGTGGTTGTACATAAGAAGCCCTGGATAATAGAAGAGGTATGTGAAAATATTAGGAGAATTGCATGATTGTTTGGATTCCATTTCATTAAGTATGATAAATTGAGTAATAAATATAAGAATAAAGTTGAAATGGGTGTGTTAGACATGATGGAAAAATTTAAACATACATTATTGGAGTTAGGAAAAATGGTTCTCAATCAGCTCTATGGTAGAGTAGATGGGAAATGGAAATATGCATTAACCACTGAGAGTAAAATTAGAGAGGGTATGATTACCAAAGTTATGGATTAGTTAAAAAAGAAAAAAATTACAAAATCCATGAAGGAGTTTAATAAGAGATTTGTACCTAAGAGGAGGGCTTTCCAAATTTTGAAAAATAAAATTGAACCTATTGTGGAGGAAAGAAAAAAGATATGGAAAAAAATAAAATGGATTGATTCCTAAAGATGAGAAGAAGGAAGAAACATAAAAACATGAACAAGAACATGTGGAATTGGAAAACATTGAAGATATTTTATGATGGTCAAGATAATCTTGTTGATATGTTTCATCATTTGGTGCAAATGAGTGAAGAGAAAACAAAGGCTATGGTCATTGACAATGAATCAGTTAAGAGCCCAAAGAAGATAGTGTTAAGTGAAGAGAATGTCACAACTAAGTCAAGAGAGAAGAGTGAGGACTGTGTACATAAAAGTGTCACACTTCTATAAACCATCATTCTTGAGAGAACCCATGGAAGGGGGAGTCTCAAGAGCCAGCTTATAGCTCTCTATCTATGACGTGCAAAAGCTACGAGATGGTGGCTCTCAAATGAACCAAACTATGAAACCCTTGCAAGGTGCACCATAGAATGAGAGATTCAAAGAGTAGAGGCAAGAGTGCCAATATCCAAGAATTTAGAATAAAATGCAATGCAAATGCAAGCTAAAAAAAAGGACTAAGCTAAAGTATAAATGAAACTAAGCTAAAAAGTATGCCATAATGTAAGTAGAATGAGAGCTAAGCTAAAACGAAAAAATGCAAGGATGCTCCAAAGTCTCCCAAATCACCAAGAAAACCTATAGAATAACAATAGCATGAGAGACTAAGATTTTTTGAATGAGAAGAGAGCCCTCCCTTTTAAAGAAAGATAAAAGGTAGAGATTAAGAGGCAAGATGAATGTAATCAAGGGTGGAGTTTGAAAGTGGAGGTGATCCATGTGCACAAGCATCTCAACCAATCACAATTAATGATTGACTTTTGAGAGGGTTTGAAATGCGTGGAGGAGAATTAAAGTTATTTTAAAAGTAGAATTTCCTCTCACATAGAAAAATGTGCATTCATGTGTAGACAAAAATGCCTTTTCTTTTATTTCTAAAATAGGAATAATGCTTTATGTGTACACACTTAGGATAAGAGATGAGTGGGGAATTTTATTTAATTAAAATGGGGACATGTTCTTTTAATTAAATATGAACTTGGGATAAAGTGATCATACCATAGGTTATAATCGAATAAATAGATTTTTGAGGATTTGATAAAAATAACCATTAGATAAATTATGGAAAAATTCTAGAAAGGGGGCTCATAGTCTAGACGACCATTTTTAGTTGATTAAATTTACCCCTCTTTGACTAATGTGTGATCGGCTTGGGAATGCATTATGTCAAAGAATGAAGAAGCTAAAAGGATAGAGAGATCTAATTATGAAGAATGAAATGCAAAAAGAGATAGCAAGTCTTGTATGTACAGTCTAATAGTGATAGTATTGGACACTAGGATAGAGATGATATAAGAATTCGAGAAGAGTACTAAGACAAAAAAGTAGATAGATTAAGAGAAAATAGATAGTTTTAGTAGAAAGCAATTTGCAACAATGATAGAATATTCATGCCCCCTCGAGATTGAAATCAAAATGAGATAGAAGAGATGTAGAAACAAGCTAGATTTGATCAAATAGGAGAAAAGAAAAGTTCATGGTGATAGATAAGAGATTAAGACTAAAGAGTGACCACCAAGAAATGAAGATATGCCCTAGTTTGACTAACTTTGACCAAGAAAGATAAAGCATAAGAATTAGGTCAAGTGGAAGAGAGTAGAAATGATGAAGAAATGATGATTTCCCCTACACAATTCAAAGATTAAGCCTCAATAGGTCAGCCAACTACATCAAAGAAAGAAGAAATTTTTGACTAGCAAGATGAAGCTAATAGGTCAAAAGCATAGATGAGATGGTAAGATAGAAAAGAAGAGATAAGATAAGATCAAGCAAAGGTAAGAAAAGGATGAACACAGTTAGTTGACATGTCCATGAAAGATAAAGAATAGAGCTCTCTCAACATGCAAAATGCAAAGCTAAGCTAGAATGAACCTTAGAATGCAAGCTAGTATGAAAAGGTACAATTCCAAGAGTTTCATAAGTAGGTCCTAGTTTTAATCATTGAGCCTTATTAGGGACATCATAAGATCATACAATCATCACTAGTAAAACTATGCAAATATGAATATGATCTATGTTAGATAGAATATGGGAATCCAACTTAAGCATCAAAGATATATAGGCCAAGATGACTATGTAGTTAGATTCCCTAAGTTTAGTATAGAAAGATTACACTTGTGTCAAGGCATAAGTTCTAGGATAACCCTCAAGTGCGATCTTGCAAAAACAGACAAGGATGATATGTTGTAGGTCCAAAGTGTCACGTAGAACAAGCATGAATGCTCTAAACACCTTAGACTAAGAAAGTATACCCACAAGAAGAAAGCAAGTAAAACATGCCCCATGCCCCCAGTCTTCTAGTCCATAACATCCTTGAAAGACTTATTAAGGAGGGAACACATAGAAAAATCATCATAAACAACACACAAAGAAGATAAATTTTATCATAGCTCAGTAGTTTAAGTGTTTAAGTGTTTGTGTGTAAGTCACTTGGCCATTTCTTCAAGACTTGAATTTGATAGTGAGAAATATTGTGACATCAGAGCCTATAAGTTAACTATTTGAAAAGTGTTGAGAAACACTTGATGTCAAAGGGAGTAGTGTTGAGAAACACTATTTTGTGGGTTGTCAAAGAAAACCCTAATGCACAAGAATACCTCAACTAGGCTAAGTAGTTGTGCCCCCAAGATGAGGACAAGAAACAATTGCAAGCTAGGAAATGTGTTGTAGAGTGTGTGATTGAGACTGATAGACATAGGTGCAAGGGTCTCAAGTAGAACCTATTTCCAAGTTTTCACCACTTGGCAAATTTTGTCAAAAATTTTTGTCAATTTTTTTTTTTTTTTTTTTTGTATTTTTGAAATTTGAAATTTTTTTTGGTGATACATCAAAGTTCCCATTGCTAGGTTTTCACTAAGATGATCATTTTTTCAGGACATTTTATGCTTTTTAGGATTTTTTTCAGCATCATATATGATTTTTTGGGATTTTTTGGAAAAATTTAGAGATTACTAGTTCTCAAGAAAGATCAGATCATTTTGTGCCAATGTCTAGCAAGGTGTAGAATATGGAGTAGAAACCAAGTAGATAAGCATATATGGATAAGACATGAGTATGAAGCAAGTAAGGATTGGCTCCTAAAGTGTACCCAAGCTAGGGAAAGATAGCCATAGGAAGTTTATTTTTGATAAGCAATGGAAGAAATGAGAAAGATAGCATATCGAATAAGTGATGGAAGCTAATAATCAAGATAGCATGTAGGATAAGTAGTGAAGACAACAAGTGAGATAGCATATGACATAAGCAATGGAAGCTAATAAGTGAGATAGCATGAAAGTGCATAGTCTAAAAGAGTAGCCATGTCAAGAGACCTATGAGAACCATGTTTTATTTATTGTGATCAAGACCAAGGGGTCAACTAGATAGGATAGCAATGGGATAAAGAAATAAGAATAAAGCTCAAAATGAAGGCTATGAGTGAATGAGAAAGCATGATATAGAATCTTGTGGATAAGATAGTCAATATGCAAGGATAGCTCAACATTGTTAAGATCAAAGATAGAAGAGGGAATATATGGATGATGGAAGAATTATGCATGATGCCTATTTACCAAGTTTTCATCATGGTACTTATCCAAGGTGCTATAAGATGTAGTTTTCACCATAGGATGCATTTATTTCTCTTTAATTTTGCTACCAAGGTGCCACATGAAGTGGTTTTCACCAAGGCACATTTTAATTTTAATTTTAATTTTATTTTTGAATTTATAGAAAGAGCTCAAGCTTTGTCAATTTAGATAGTGCTCCTATAGGAAGAATAAGTCGCGACCATAGAAAGGTATGCTCAAATATGTTGATAGAGTAAAGGAAGGGAGATAATGGTAGGAAGAGTATATGGAGGATAAGAGTTCATGTTTTGAAAGAACTGAATGAGCATGGATAGAAAGTAAGTGTAATTTTTAGAAGATTTCATGAGGGTAGGTGAAAAAGTGGGCAAGACCAACATTGACACACACCTTGAAGGGTGATGCAATGATGGAAGAATTATGGATGAAATATCTTGAGGTTTAGATGTATGGGGTGGTAGGAGAATTTTAGAAGAAGATGGAGTGGAAAATTTTGAAAGAATTTGAGGAAGACATTTGGAAGAAGATGGAGTGGAAGCCTTTGGAAGCATTTGAGGAAGACATTTGGAAGAAGATGGAGTGGAAGCCTTTGGAAGGTTGAATGTCAACTTTGATTTATTTTCAATATTCAAGTCCTTCAAAAGAGACTTGGGAATCCATATAGGTTTAGATTTTCTTTTTCTTTGGATGCTTGTGAGCATATTTCTTCAATGATGGATTTAGGAACCCATATTTTATTTTGATTTAGCTCTTTGGGTAGTAGACCTTTACATTCTCTTGAATATATTATCTTTAATAGCATTCACATGTCGATTAGATGGGACATAGTGATCTTCATTTTTCAATGGATTCTTATGTGTACTCTCACTCCCAAAGGACGTAGGATTTGTAGATGAATAAGGCTGATATGAATGGTTTAGATGGATAGATGGGTGAGAATTCATCAAGGATGAGTGTCTTTATTGATCTTGAGGTGTGATAGGAGAGCTAGGAATGGAAAATATAGGAGATAAAGGAATATAAGGTCCCAATATGGAAGGAAGGTTTGAAGATTTTAGCTTTGATGGATGAGGACCAAAGATAGACTTAGGAGATGCAAATGGATAGTGGAAAGGGATATCAACATCTTTAGAATGAGCAACATGGTCAAAGCCATCAATAAACTCATGAGCAACTTTGATAGGAACAACATTTTTAATAGGAGAAATTGAAGCTTGAGCACAATTTTGAAGTGGATGTGGAGAAGTAGAACATGAGGGGATTCTTTGATCTTAACAAGTAGCTTTGGATAGAAAATAAAGAGAACTTTTCTCATTATTTCAGTAAGCTCAAGGGAGATAATGGAAGTGGTATCTTCATAATACTTAGGAGGTGGATAAGATATAGGATATGGAGGGGAAAAATCTTGAAAGAGATGAAAAGGTGCTTGATCTTGATCTTTCTTGACATTTATAGCTTTTTCTTTTTGAGAGTCCTCTTGACATGAAGCCACTTCTAAGGACAAGGAAGAATGAAGAGTGAATGGAGTAGTGTTTGGAGTAGGCATAGTAGTGCATGAAGGTTGAGGATATTTAGGATTAGTAGCATGGAAAAGGTTTGCAACCAAGTGAAGGTTAGCTTGAGTTTCTTTTAGAGGTAGCCCTTGAGGATACACGTAGTCAATGTGGAAAGCATTAGGTTCTTTATTTGATGGAGGCATGTTGGAAATATTTGAAGTGTTGAGAGATGCATGAGTGTTGGAAGAAGTGGAAGATGTAATAGAGCCACTAATAGACATAGGTTCATCAATGTAATCTTGCTCAAGAGAAGTATCCTCACCACATGAGTCACTAGAGGTTCCAAGATCAACAATCTCATCATCAATGGGATCTTGGATTTTATGTTTCAACTCAATACAATCAGAAGTAGCATGGTAATTAGATTGATGTTAAGCACAATAATCATCCAACAAAGGATTTCCATATGATCTAGGCTTAGGTAATATGATGATCTTGGTACCAAGAAGTGTTTGCAAAGTGTCATCATTAGAATCTTCCAAGGGAGAAAAAGTTCTATCAAAAGTATGTCTAGAGTCATTTTTTTGCTTCTCAAGTGAATAGTATGAATCCATGTCTTCATCATTGTCTTGGTCAAAGATATGTCCATCATGATAGCTTGGAATAGTCTCAAAGGAGGTACCACTTTCTCTCTCTCTAAGGAGGTCTTTAAATCTAGAAGATGAAGACATTTGATGTCTTGGAGTAGAATATGTAGACCTTGAAGAAGATGAACCATGTGCATGTAAAGGTCTTAAGGGAGAATCATTTAAGAATTAAATCTTCTTCTCTAACCTTTTCTCAAGTTTAGACTTCATTTCTATCATGTGTTTAGAGAAATGAAGGTAAGAAAGATCATTTATCTCTTCTAGTTCTTTGTATTGAGTGTATTGATCTTGAAACTCTTTAGTGGCATGGAGGATATTAGGATCATCTAGATTTGGTTGAGGTTTGGTAGCACAAGTTTGAATTCCAAAGTGGTAGATAGATAATCAAGCATGAAGGAGACTAGAGGAAGCTAATAAGGTGACACAAGATAACTTGATGTCCAAACTAAAGAGGTAGAGTGTTCACTTGCCAATATAGTAAAGATAGAGTAAAGTGACTTGTCAAGAAAGTTTCCAAGAAACTTATAACACTAGTGACTCAAGTCAAGATCTAGGTAAGAAGCCAAATAACCAACTAGATAGAGCAAGTGGGGTGACAAGTGAACAACTTTACCAACCTAAGAGTGTAGTCAAGAAATCAAGGTAACCATTTCATAAAAATGATAACTTGCAAGAGGACATAGACCATGAATATAGAAAGACCAAGAGCACTAAGACCAAAGAGCCATTTTAAGCATGTGCAAGCACTAGAGACATAGAAAAGAAAAATCAAATGATGAGATTCCTCTTAGCAAGCAACACAAGAAAAATGTTAAGACTTGATGCTTTGACTTGGTTGACAAAGTTTGACAATAGTTGATAGCATAAAATGTTTGATGTTTAAAATAAATTTCTTTCCAAGAAAGGTAGTGACACATGGAGTAGTCTTCAAACAATCAAGCAAGGGACAAAGCAACCTTGCATGATACAAGCATATGTGAGGTCTTAAAAGAAAGCCATAGAACTATCATCATATGTATGTTCCAAAGATTTCCACAGGTCTAGTACATTCAAGAACACATCAAGAAATATCTACCTAAAAGTCACGATTCATTACTCAACAACTTGGCTCATGCTTGATGCTCCTTCAGCTCACACCAAGTGGTTTCCCACAAGAGATATTGGCTTTTTCATGGAAGTGCCATAAGTACAACCAAAGGAATACATATGGTGAATGTAAAATCTTGGGGTGATCCAAGTAGTCCACTATGATCGATCCTTGCACCAAGAAGTCAAGTGACAAAATAGGGTAGCTACTAACCTAGGTGTTTAAAAAGGGCTTCCATTCATAATGTTCCTCTTGCACCTAATCAAGGGACACCCCACCTTGCGTTGTGTAATAGACCTTGTAGTCACAAGAGCACCTCAAGCATTCTTCCCTAGTAATCTCCTTATGGTCAAAATTCCATAAGCAATTACAATAAGAAAAGATAAAAAATATGTCTACCAAAGTTTTGTGTCCTTGATAGCCTTGACTTTATAGTGGGTTGGAAGAGTGGCGTAATTTGCTTATCCCCACTTGGGTTGTTCCTCTTAGGTTGTCTAAAAGTAGGCCCTCTAAAGTATCCTAACTACCACAAAATGGATCCACTCCCAAGGGTCAAGATTTTTTATTCACCTCAAAGGAGAAGAGTGTACTCTCCTACCTTGATTGCTTCCCCCAAGCATGCCAAGAAGATTAAATTACTCTCTTGCTTTCGGAATCCAAAGGTGGGTCAAGATTTTTGATTTATCACAAGGGTGAAGAGCATACTCTCATATCACCAAGGAATCCCAATTTCAAGTTTAATGTGACTAAAAAAATGAACAAATAGTAGATTCTACACATGAAAAATAAAATCAAGTTGGGTTTTTATGCGTTGGGCAGCCCTGTAAACAATTGTTAGTAGCCCTTATGCATTTGAAGCTTTGACATGCGTTCTTTTTAGAAATGAAAATGAGAAACTCTCTACAAAGAAACCAAGGATAGAGCATGATAACCAAATAAGACCTACAAAAAAAAGTGGTTAGTTGCCTCAAAGATTCAGGTTATCTTCCAACCAAGTGTATACAAAGAAAGTGCAAGTTAATCACAAATATTCTCTTTTCTACTCTTTGCTTTTGACCTAGTCAACAAGATTGAAATTTTTTCCTATGATTTCAGATCTAAAAATAGAAATGAAAAGAAGAGACCCCTACTAAAAATCAGAGAGCTTTCCAAAAATGAAAGAAATTTAAAAAAATCTCTTCATTTGTGCCCTAGGGACCCATTTTATCAAAATAGACTAGATTTATCAAATCAAGTTTTTGATCCTTAATATGACCTCAAAATTCAAAACACAAAGAAGGTACCCATCATAGAATTCAATTTTTTTTTCTTAAATTGTAGGTTTTTTCAAAAAATTTGTTGATTTGCAATAAAAAATGACTTTTTATGAAAAAAAGAAAAATTCATAAATAATTCAAATCAAGTCAAAATGATCTAAAAATTAGATTGAGACATCTTGGACAAATAGTGAACCTACAAATAATTTTTTAGAACCAAAATCCAAGTGGTTTAGGAGATATGATCAAATCTTCAAATATCTAAGGTTTTTGCCTTCAAACCAATCTGCATATAGGTTATCCTTAAAACCAAAGCGAGAACTCTACAAAAGCACTTGATTAGATCTAATATGCTATTGTAAAAAATCAAAAATGAGAAATGAAAGAAAATGGAGCTAGAAATTTAATTCAAGCTCCACAGTGGGCACCAAAAATGTGTGCATAAATTAAGTGTCACACTTCTATAAACCATTATTCTTGTGAGAACCCATGGAAGAGGGAGTAATAAGAGCCAACTTATAGCTCTCTATCTATGATGTGAAAATCCTATGAGATGGTGGATCTCAAATGAAATAAACTATGCAACCCTTACAAGGTGCACCATAGAATGAAAGATTCAAAGAGTGGAGGCAAGAGTGCCAATATCCAAGAATCTAGAATAAAATGGAATGCAAATGTAAGCTAACAAAAAAAACTAAGCTAAAGAATAAATGAAACTAAGCTAAAAAGTATGCCATAATGTAAGTAGAATGAGAGCTAAGCTAAATGGAAAAATGCAAGGTTCCTCCAAGTCTCCAAAATCACCACGAAAACCTACAACATAACAATAGCATGAGAGACTAAGATTTTTTTGAATGAGAAGAGAGGCCTCCCTTTTAAAGAAAAATAAATGGTAAAGATAAAGAGACAAGATGAATGTAATCAAGGGTGGAGTTTGAAAGTGGGAGTGATCCATGTGCACAAGCATCTCAACCAATCACAATTAATGGTTGACTTTTGAGAGGGTTTGAAATGTGTGGAGGAGAATTAAAGTTATTTTAAAAGTAGAAGATTCCTCTCACATAGAAAAATGTGCATTCATGTGTAGACAAAAATGCATTTTCTTTTATTTCTAAAATAGGAATAATGCTTTATGTGTGCATAGTTAGGCTAAGAGATGAATGGGGAATTTTATTTAATTAAAAGGGGGACATGTTCTTTTAATTAAATATGAACTTGGGATAAAGTGGTCATAACATAGGTTATAATTGAATAAATAGATTTTTGAAGATTTGATAAAAAATAACCATTAGATAAATTATGGAAAAATCCTAGAAAGGGGGCTCATAGTCTAGATGACCATGTTTAGTTGATTACAAAGACCTTATATAGATTGAGTCTATACAGTTGCTAGCTCATGAGAAGTTAATGGACCCCAATCATATGATTGTGCAAGACATAGACTATCCAAAAATTAGTGTGTAAGAGTCCATTCAATAGATACAAACTACACTTGTTATCCCTACTATTCGAATTTTCATAGTTAATAAAGAACAAGGAGAGGGAGTCATAAGTGTTGATCAGGCTAAGCAATAGACTATGCTAGAAAATGAAGAGAAAAGTATCCAAGTATAATATCAACAAAATACTACCAATGAGGACAATAAAAATGTGAATGATGAAGAAAAGAAGACTAAAAAGAGAACTAATGATCAAGTGGAAGGTGAAAGACCAATTACCCCAAGACCTCAGATATAGGGAGAAAAGGAGGATAGAAAACTGAGTTGTACTGGTGAACTCATTACACATGATGAAAAAGAAAAGGAGGATGTATCTGAGTAGTAGGTGACTCCTACCACTAAGAGTCAAGTAATAATTATGGAGCATACACAAATCATGGAGCCACCTAGAATGAGCATAAGTGTACAAAATAAAGGTTTATAGTTGACTATGTCAAGCTCTAGTACCCTAGATTCAAAGGTGAAGAGGATAAAGAAAAGGAAACTCAAATATCTAGTGGGAATTCAAGTTAAGTCTATTACCTTGGATGAAGTAATTGTGATCCCCAATTGGGACACAAACAATTTGACTCTTGATTAGTTGAAAGCATTGACCGTGCTATTTTCAAGGAAGACCAAGCAAGAGGAAATGAGGAGAGAACATCAACAGAGGTGAGTATTGCATGAGATCAATGATATATTACTTGAATGAAAAGGCCCAAAGCATTGAATAGGTTGGTCAGATTGTGGAAAATTTGAATGAACCTATGATTGATACAAGAGAAAATCTTATCCAAAGGTTAGAAAGAAAGTTTGAGAATAAAGTAATGGAGAAAGTTGCAACAAAGATTGCAATGAAGCAGGTTGAACTTTCTTCCCTTGTAAATGATTTTTAGAAGATTGTACAAAATATAAATATATTATTTACAAGACTATGTTATATCCCATCATTTACAAAAGAAATAAGAGATTAGATGGAAAAGGTAGATGGTGATTTATAGTAGAGTGGAGATATACTAATATTGGATGCAAGTTCAAGTTCAACTCATTTTTCTAAATTGAGATTTTTGCAAGGCAAGAAATTTGAGTTGCTATAGAAAAAAGGAAAAATAGGAAGACATTATAACAGTTCAATATTTGTTGACACCTCATTTGGAGGTCATGCAAAGATACTTGAAAACTACCAAGGATATGATTTAGAGAAATCAAAATTTATCAATTGTAGACAATATGGTAGATTTAACAACAAAATTGGAAATTAAGCACCATATTCTTGAAACATCGAAGGCTAATCGGGATGCCACTATGGATCACATCTTGCAATGGCATAAACCATTTTTTATTAAGTATGGTTTAATTCCCAAACACCATCATATTATCAGAAGGTGATTGTGACAAAAAGAAGGGGGAAATGTATAAAGAAGGGATAAGAAATCATAAGAAAAGAAACTTTTGTCTACTAAGGAAAAGAGTCATGTATATAGTTACTAAGCTAAGGTGTGGAGTATACCCAAAGGGAGAGTTCCAATTTTTTTTGAAGTTTTGTTATGTATGCATTGATTGATAATGATAAGTATTTTTTCCACTAATGCCAAAAGGGGAGATTGTTGACCCTAAAGGAAAACTTGTCTATTATTGCAAAACACATAGTCATTTACTAGGAAATGTTGGTTGATCATCATTGCTATTGAGTCATCATATATGCTAAGTTATTAAGAAGATAAGTGAAGAAGTTCAGTTTCTGCTAAGGAAAATATAGTTGCTGAGCACATACAAGCATCACCAAGTATTTTAGTGTTTTCTGAGTGATTCAAGAGGTAACATGCACTAAGAAATCCAAAAGGAAAAATCAATTATAGTCAAGTGTAGTTCATGTTGAGGGACAACAAGTTAGATCAAGAAGAGCTGAGTGCTAGAAGCTATATAAGCCGAGTAATGAAATTTTTTATATTTGAGTTTGGAATGACACAAATTCATATGTAAATTATTTTCCCAAGATGGAAGTATATTTATAAGATCAAGGAGTCAAATATGGAGGTAATTATGCCTATAATTGTGAATAATTAATCCTTATACAACAACACAACTAGCCAATCTAAAAAAGGTAAAGGTCAAGTGGAAAAAGGAATGAATTATGATCATTGATCATGATCTAGAAGCTTCAATAGATGGATATTTAAGGAGGATTTAAGACCTAATCTTGTGTGGGTGAAGTTGAGAGAGAAAGATTACACAATTGAAGGTGAATTAGAGGTAAAAGGACTAAGGCAAATGATTAGTGCAAACATGAGATAATGTATATCTATCACATTGAGGTGATTTTATATTGAAAAGAGAAGATCTCTCATCAACAATTAAGTGTATTAGTGGAGATTTTGTGAGCATTGAACCCACCACAATTCTACCTTCACCTTGGAGTTGTCTATGTTACCATATTTGGTGTCATGTGTTGATCATTGATTATATTTTTTATTCATGTTTTTAGATGTTAGATATGATATTACATGTTGATATATGATGTTGCATGTTAAAGTTAAAGTTTATGGTAGAGATGTGTGTGGTGAATTAAGTATAAATGTGATTCATGTTTGAAGTGGTAAAAGTTTTATAGATCCTGATTTACCCGCCTCTCAACATCTTACTTTCCCAATTAGATTTCCAACAACTTTCAAAATTTTATACTTATAAAGTGTCTTTTATCAAGGAATCTAGCGATCAAGAATTTTTTTAATGGATCAATTATATTACACATTTATTGATTTTTAAATGAGACAATTCAATAAAGAAGATACTAAAAAGGAAGAAAGATTCAAAGTCAACAAAAAGGAGAAAAATTATGTATATTTAGAGCATTAGACTACATAAAGAAAAATAACAATTTGTGAGGAGGTTAAAATAGGGCACTCAAAAATACATAGATAAGTCACCATTAGAATATTTCATTGGAGGAAATATTGGTCACTGTGCTTTAAAATATCCCTTAAGAGAATTAGTTAAAGGTCACAATAATCCTAGAGAAATAATATTAAGAGAAAAATTTATGTAAAAGAAGATGGCTATTCATTTGAAGATTAGGGCCTAATACATTTGATGATGATAGAGAGGAATATATATTTAAGATTTTGATGGTTGTAAAAAAATGCCATTTATTATTAAAATATGTAATAAATTTTTCTCCAAGAAACCCTAATCCTTCTAAGACTCCCCACACTTTAGAAATTAATTATAAGATTACTTGGCATTTTTTTAATGCTTCTCCTGCCAAAAAGGAGATAAATTCTTGGGTAGATGAAAATGATGTTCAAGTCACATGATTGATGAATATTATGTTCATGAATATTGCAAATTGGGATGAAGGATCAATCAAGTGGAGAATTATACTTCTACAAGAGTTTTGTAAAAAAGAATAATAAGCATTGATTGAAAGTATATAATAGGAGATGTTAAATTTATTAAGGGGATTAAAAAAAATTACTTAAGTATAGGAAAAGTGTAATGAAATAACTTGCATAATAGAAGAAATAATATAAAATATTGTACTTGATAATAACTAAGAGTGTAATGTGTGTGGAGAAACAAGACTTTTGAAATGATCTGAGCTCTGTTAGGTGTGAAGCTAGAAGGAGGAAACCTCACAGTAGGGACTGATCCTGGTGGGATAAGGAATCGAAAGGCAAGGATTTCGATAGGTTTTGTAGGATCTAATGGAACATTAGGAGAAAAAGACAAACTCTTAGGTTCTTGTTCCACAAGTTGTGGAGCTGGGAATGATCTTTATGTTCCCCTGCTTGACCATCATGTGATTAGAAGGGACCTAGAGTAGGAAAATACTTTTTTGAAGAATGTGGAAGATAATGCTAATGTTTGTAGGAAAAAGGACCAGACGAAGAAGAAACTATCAAATGATCAAAGGAAGTGGTCTTTGTTATTCAAAAGAAAACTTGAAGGAAAATCATATTTCTCTCTAGTCACATTGAAATACTATTGGGAGAAAGGTGAATTCCAAATCTTTATTTTGGATTCAATTGTTGATTTCTCTGTCTCAACTATGCATTGTACTCTAGTTGGGAAATTTATAGGGGCAAGGTCTAATATTGATGCCTTGAGAAACATGATCAAAAGAAAATGGATCATTCATGGTCAAGTTGACATAGCACCTATGATGAATGGTTTCTTTTCCTTTGTTTTTAATAGTAAGGAAGATTTGAATATGGTTCTTTATGGGTGACCTTGGTTGTTTGGTAATAATACTCTTACTATCAAAAAATGGGAGCCAAATATGGATCTATCTAATGCTTTCTTCCTAACTACCCTGATATGCATTAGACTTCCTAGTTTACCTTTGGAGTTCTAGCATAAAGATATTTTCAAGGGTATAATTGGCTCTTTTGGTGAACTTGTTGTAGTTGGCAATGTCACAACTTCAAAATCAAAACTCCAATGTGCTAGAATATATGTGAAAGTTGCTTATTTGAAGAACCTTCTTGAGAAGGTGGAATTGATTTCAAAACTTAGAAAAAGGATGCAAGAGATCATTTTTGAAGATAGTCCAAATGCTTGTTTTGTCTATAAAAAATAGGGTCACTGGATGAAAAATTGCCCTTACAAAAGCAAGAATCAGTCTAAGCTTGCCAATGTGGAGAAAAAGAAAGAAGTAAAGATCTAGGAAAATATATAGAAACCTAAAGCTATACTTGAAAAGGGGACTAAGGATATTCCATGAAAATTAGGAAACAAGATTGCAGACAAACCTTGTTTTGATCTCTCCTATGCAGAGTAAAGAAAAAATGGTAGATCCTATGAATCAATTGGTTATATACAAAAAAATGAATTAGAATGGGAAGATCTAAAAGAATTAGAAGAGATAGAGGAAGGTAAAATTCTTGAGGAAAGGAGTAGATCTCTGGAACTTGAGGAATCACAGATTGTTGTTCTCTAGTCTCTCGAGTCTCCCCAGTGTAAAGAGATTATATCCTCTAAGGATGTATCTAAATCCAAAGAAGTGGATGGGAAATCTGAAAAGAAGGAACCTAAACAAAAATAGACTCAAAGAAAAAAAACTAAGAAGAAAGTTAATACTATTTCTAAAAGAGTGGAGACTCAAAGTAGTAAATTGGAATTGTTTCCAAAACTAAAACCAAATTTTCGTACCTTGGAGAAACCTGGAAACAAAACATCTAAAAAACTAGAGAAAGTGAAAGTTTACAGAATATTGCTGATGGGAAATAGACATCTATTCTGGATTTTTATAAAATGTAAAGATTAATAAAATTATATATATAAATATATCAAGTGGCTTTGTCACTAATTTTTTTATTATAAAAAAGCTATTATGGATTTTACCCCTAAAAAATTATGATGAATATTATCACTTGGAAGGGGTTGAATAGTATCCATAAATTGGATATTATTCAAAATTTTGTTAGAGAGCATAAACTAGATGTTTTATTTCTCCAAGAAACCAAAATGGATAAGGAGAAGGCTCAAAAGATCAAGTCTTTTAACAGTTACTGCATAATGGCTAGTAGCTCAGAAGGAGCATCTGAGGGAACAATGATTTTATGGAAGTGATATTTGTTTACAGGTACCTTGTTGAATGCTAATAAATACTTTACAATGATCAAAATTAAAAGTATTGATCAAAATAATGATTGAAATATTGTCGATGTGTATGCACCTAACATCAAAAGTGCTAGAAAAAAGGTGTGGGAGACTCTTTCTAACATAAAGAATAAAGATTACTATGGAAGATGGATTTTTTGGGGGGAATTTAATGTTCCCTTTTATGAGCATGAAAAAAAGGGGAAAATGCCAGTTAGTTGGATGGTAGGCTAGATTTCATGGATTTTATTAACAAATAAGGCTTAATGGATTTAGATCTACAAGGTATTGAGTTCATTTGGAGTAACAAAAGGATAGATGATGAGTGTATCCAAGCTCACTTGGATAGAGTTCTAATTTCTTCAGATTGGACTAAAGATTTTGTGTGTAATCTTAAAGCTAATTTTCTCTAATTTCACTGTGGAGAATACCCTTATCAAAAAGATTTTTTCTTTTAGATTTGAGAAAATGTGGTTGCAGCATCCATAGTTTGAAGATTGGTTGGTTGAATGGTGGAATATTAGCATTGATAATACCACTCTTTTTCGGGTGGCTTCTAAACTCAAAAATGTTAAAAAGAAAGTTAAAATTTGGAATAAAAGATGTTTTGGCAACATCTTTGATAAAAAATCTATAATCAAAGAGGATTTGTAATTAATCCAAGATAGGATTCAAAGGGAAGGGTACTCTTTGGATTTAGTAAGGGAAGAAAATGAGAAAATGGTGAAGTATCATGATATTGTTACTAAAGAAGAGATTTACTAGAGGCAGAGATCTAGATCTATATGGCTAGATGAAGTTGACTGAAATACTAAATTTTTTCATTTATCCACTTTGAAACATAGAGATAAAACTCATATTTCAAATCTTTATAAAGGTAGTACAAAGTTAACTGAGGAAAAGGAAATCTCAAAGGAAATGGTCTCCTTTTTCTCTTCTTTGATGACATCTAATCCTAGCATTGACTTGACCCATTAGGCAGAGCTATTATATGTTATTCCTTCTTTGGTTACTAAAAAGAAAAATGGAATGCTATGCTCTATCCTTAAGGAAGAGGAAATTTATAAGGCTATTTTTTCTTTAGGTGGGGATAAATCTCTAGGGCTAGATGGTTTTCAAAAGGAATAGAAACTAGTTGGGAAAGATGTGTGTGATGTTGTTAAATTTTTTTTTGGGGCTAAAAGAATATTGAAGGAAATTAATTCTACTTTCATATGCCTTATTCCCAAAAAATTTGGGGTTGAATCTCTGGTTCAATTCAAGCCTATTAGTGCAACTCTTTTTATAAAATTATTTCAAAACTCCTTACTTTGAGGTTGTTACTCCGACTACCTTCACTTATTTTTGAGCAACAAAATGGGTTTGTTTCTGGTAGACAAATCCTTAATTCTATTGTTGTTGTGCATGAGAATATCTATTCTTTATCTCTTTCTAATAATTAGGGCTTTATTATGAAAGTTGATATTGCTAAAGCTTATGATAGAGTTGAATGGTCCTTTCTGTAGAAGATTTTATTGTCTTTTGGTTTTAGTATCAATGTGGTGAAGCTAATCTTGAAGATGATTTATACTAATTTGATTGTTGTTCTAGTTAATGGTTGTTCTTAAGAGGCCTTTAAACCTACTAGGGGGTTGAGATAGGGAAATCCTTTATCTCCTATCATTTTCACTAATATGGCTAATTGTTTGGATAGATATATTGGGAAGTTGGTTTCTCTAGGGGAAATCAAATGATCACAACCCTCTTCTCGTCCTCTTATTTTCTCCCATTAGAAATTTGTGGATGATACCATGTTTTTGGGTAAAGCTAAGGTTAGGGAAGCAAGGAATCTCAAAAAGGCCCTTAACCTCTATTCTTTTGATTCTGGTCAATTGATTAATTGGAATAAGAGTTCCTTGTATTTTATCAATACTCCAGTTTCTAGACTAAATAAAATTGCTAAAATTCTTGTGTGCTCTATAAGTTCTTTCCCTTGTATTTATCTAGGCCTCCCTCTAGGGCCTAATCCTTTGGATTCTTTTTGGGATGATCTTGTTAAAAAATTCAACAAGAAGCTGGCAAAATGGAAAGGTAATCTATTGAGTCAAGCTAGAAAATTTCTCTCCTCAAGGCTAGTCTTCAAAGTATCCCTACTTATGCTTTGAGTTTCTTTAGGATTCCAACTAAATATGCTGATTCTATTGACAAAATCCAAAGGAAATTCCTCTGGTTTGGTACTAAGGTTAAACATAGAATGGCTTTAATTGCTTGCAACCAAATTTGTAAACCCAAAGTGGATGGTAGTCTAAGAATCAAGTCTATGAGAAGTATGAATAAAGCTCTTCTTGCAAAGTAGGGTTGGAGAGTTTATCATGATGATAAGGAATGGGTTACTATTTTGAATCATAAATATCCCTTTAATCTTCCTTTTTAATCTAATTTTTGTTCTTATCCTAATGTTTTATCTCCTTCTACTATATGAGGAGCTATGTAGGGAGCTAAAAAAATTTAATTAAAGGTTGCTCTTGGAAAGTGGGTAACAGGAAAAAGATCAGGTTCTAGGATGATGTTTGGATTCTAGATCATCCTCTAATTGAGGACTTTAAGGATAGAACTCTTATTGACAAATATAAACAAATTTTTGGTATTCTTGTGGATAATTACTAGGTTAATAATAAATGGGTTAACCTTGTTGAAAGTAAAACACTTTTATAATACTGAGTTAATCTTGAATGCCTTTAGCCTTTATCCTCATATCAAAGATCAAATGATTTGGGGTGTTGATCCAAGTGGTTATTTTAAAGTCTCCTCTATTTTTATAATTGAGGAAAAATGTGTTAGACCTTTATGGATGAAAGCTTGGATAAAAGGTCTCATTTCTAAAATTGATATCTTTTTCTAGATCTTGCTTCAAAAAAAAAATTCTTACTTTGGAAAATTTGCAAAAAAGAGGTATCAATGTGGTTAATAGATGCAACCTATGTAAAGATGATTATGGAGATAGAAATCATCTTTTCTTAAATTTTAGTTATAGTCAAAAAGTGTGGAGCTACATCCTTAACTATTAGAATTTAGATTGGGTTCAACATAATAATATTGATCAATGCCTCCAGAGATGGACTTGTCCATCTAAGGAGATCAATATTAGTTTTTTGTGGAAAATGACTCTTCCCAATCTTTGGTGGGAAATTTGGAAAGAAAGAAATAATAGAATATTTAGAGACAAAGAAATGCCCGAGTGGGCTCTTGGTCATAACATCATCAAAGCTATCAAGGAAAACTTCAATTCTCATAGAAAATTTAGTGATGATTTCCAAATCAACGATCCTATACAAACTAAAGGCTACAAAATCAAAATAGATGATCAAAGACATAATGTTAAATGAAAACTTTAGTGGTGCTACTAAAGGAAATCTTGGCAAAGATGGTTTTGGAGGGGTGTGAAGGGACAATACTTGTAGAATAGTTGATGCTATTGCTATCCCTATTGATATTTCTACTAGCCATAAAGCTGAGGCAACAACAGTGCTATATACTATGATATTGGCTGTGGAAACTGGTTATTGGAATCTTTGGATGGAAGGATTCACTTAACATTATTAATATGCTCAATAATAAGATCTTGATCACTTGAAATATTGATGCCATTTTAATGGAAATCAAAAACCTTTCTAATAATTTTGATAATGTTATATTCTCCCATATTTTTTAAGAAGGCAATTTTGTTGCTAATTGGATTGCCAACCAACCTATCTATCAGGAAAGCAAGTTGAGGTGGCATGCTGACCTAAGTAAGAATGAGGAGCTGGCAGTGATAGTAAATAATGATAAGACATGTACTAGAGAAGGAAATATTTCCTAAGATTGGAAAATTTATGAAGAAGAGTGGTGGGCTTATGGAGGACACTTTGAGATTCCCTAAGAAGTACCTTTGTGCTATTATGATTTGCATTTGGCACATATGTATAGTTATTAGCTCCTTGATAATCTTCAACTCTTTATTATATTTTTTGGGTTGTGCTACTTTGGTGTTCTATAGAGATTTTTAGGTTTTTGTGATGGACAAGGAACCTAGAAAGTAGGAGTCGAGCAATTGCAGGGCTTGGAAGGCTAAGGCCTTTATGTGGAAAATTTTGTAAAAAGGTAATGTGATGAGCTATTTAGAGCATCTCCATTGGTATAAACCTCACATTATGGAAATGTTCTTCAAAAATTGGTTTGAAGATAGAGTAACTTTGCATGGGGTCACAGTGAATTCGATTGAGGATTTTATCATTGAAGTTATGAGACTTCCAAAAGAAGGGATACAATTTAGTAAGGAGACTAGCATCTCCAATGTGACCTTCAAGAAATTTCCAAAGACAAAAGATGAAGAGAAGAATCTAGAGGAAAATGGGGACATCTACAAATTGAATCAAATTAAAGTTGTTAAGGAGGAAACTAAGGAGGAAACTCCGTAGTTAAGCGCGCTCAGGCTGGAGTAGTACTGGGATGGGTGACCTCCCGGGAAGTCCCGGTGCTTCACCCCTGTGAGCATCACCTAGATCCAATGAGTGCTAAGTGTTCCATTTATTCTCATGAGAGATGGATTCATGTTGAATCACTACTCATGAAATATGGGTCATCGAGTTTGACTCAAAATCACACAGTTAAATCCTGATATTCATATCACAAATTAAAGTTATCTGGAGGGATTTTTTGTCTTATATTTGTGAGTATTTTATTCTTGATGGTAGGGTTAAAAGGGTCCATAAATTTCACTTTGTTTTCCTAAATCATTTTAGGCATAAAGATATGATTTTCTTCCCTTTTTTTCTAAATACTCCTTGCTTCTTAGCCTTTATGCATATAGAAAGAAAGAGTCCCACCTTGTGCTTCATGAAGGTTTAATTTTACTTATTGAAAAATATTATAAAAGTAAGGCTATAAAGCCCTCTCTGGTACATGTGAAAAGGAAAGGGACTGGAAGTGAGACCCAACCTAGAAAATTAGGGTGGAGCAAGGGGCTAGTGTTAACAAGAAGGTTTTAAAATAGGAAAGGACTAAGAAACATGTTGAGGAAATTAGAGAGTTTGAGAACTCAAACAATAATGAGAAGATGGAAATGAACAATGATGAGAAGATGGAAATGGACAATGATGAGAAAATAAAAATTGGAGATTTTAGTTCTAACCTAGATGGGTACTCTTGGAGTAAAGGGGTGTCGATTGGTAAAGATAATGTGGAGGGAAGTCAGGAAAGAAATATAGACATGAATGTGGGGTCATAAGCCCTCAGGGAGGAGGATGATAAACAGAGTGATCACTCTTCACATAATGCTAGTGAGGAGAAAATGGAGGAGGAAATGGGAAAGGAGAATGAAGACAAAGAACTTGTTGGTAAGGATAATAGCTAGAGTAAATATATGAATGAGGAAAGGATAGAGAATATGGACATTAATACTAATACCTAGACCAATACTATGACTTCCTTTGAGCTTAGGAATATGGTTGATAGGAGGGATGACTCCCATGATGATAAACTCTCCTTTCTCCACACTACTAAGCTTAAGGTAGATATTTCTCTTTAGGGTGATTCATGGCTATATAATGAATTAATGGGTCTTAAGAAGAAAATGGGGATAATGCAAAGAGATTTGGATGCTAAATGCACTAAGAGAACCTAGTTGGAAGTGCAAATTGGTAACATCCATGATAAGCTTGATGAGTACGAACATGAGCTTTATCACCTTATAAAGGAAAGTGGCCTAAAAATGGAATAGGTCACTTCCATCCTTTGTGTAGTGGCGATCAGTCTGGTAAAGAAAGGTAATGAAGAGATTATATCCCTTAGTAATGCTAGAGTGGGGAGTCCTAGTGGGCCTAGCAAGAAAACTAGGCAAAACACAAGTAAAAAGGTTGCTGAGGCTCTTGAGGCTCCTATTCCTTCGCTAGCTAATATCATCAGAATTACTACAGAAGTGGGTAAAGAGGTGGCAAGAATTATTAAGGATTTGTTGTAGGTGCTAGCTATGGATTAGGTGTGTTGGTTTTTGGTTTGGGTAGTTTTTCTAGTTTTTCTTTTAATTGCTTTCCAGTTTGTTTAAAACTCTAGGTTCTAAGTCCTTGTAAAACCTAGTCATTTTTTATGGTTTAAAATTTTGATTTCAAGTCCCTACAAAACCTAATTTTGATGTTTTTTTAACTTTAAGTTTTAGGTCCTTATAAAACCTAGTAGTACTTTAATGTTTATCTTTAGTATTTTGTAAAGGGTTTCAAGTCCCTTCAAAAATTTCTTTTACCGTAACTGAGAGTAATATGCCACTTTGAGGGGGCAACCTCCAAATATCTCCAATGACAATACACTTCACAATATGATCTTGAAATAAGACTCACAACCTCCTATATATACCTAATTATTCTTAGGTTGAATATACACAACCCTACATAACACCTAGGCTGACCTATCTACCTAAATAATAATATAATAAAGATAACATGACTTAATTAAGGATTAAGATAGCTACAAGTTGACTATTCATAACCCTATATACATCAATATTAAGGGCATAGCATGCCCCCTCTCTTGAAAGAATAATTATCTTCAATTCTAACCAAGTGTGGATTCTTTTGTATGAACTCCTCATCCTCCCATGTGGCCTCTTCAACTAGTAAGTTCTTCTATTGGATAAGATACTAAGTGAGGATTTTATTCCTCAGATTCTTTGTGTGTTTGAAGAATGTACTTTGGTTCCAAAGTTATTCTTCCTTCTTCATCAAGCTCTGTTAGTACTATTTGAGTAGGAATATATAGTCCAATTACCTTCTTCAAACAAGAAACATGAAAAACTGGATGCATCTTTGTTGTTGGTGTTAACTCAAGCTTGTAGGAAACACTACCAATCTTTTGCATAATTTGTTATGGTCCATAATATCTTGTAGACAATTTTTTATTCTTTTTTTGTTGCTTTGTTGAGATTTGTTTATAAGGCTGCAATCTCAAGAAGACCTAGTCTGCAAATTCAAAATTTCTTTCACTACAATGTTGGTCTGCTTGTTGTTTCATTCAATTTTGTACCATAGATAAATTCTCTTTGAGTCTTGAAAGTACCTATTGTTGATGAAGCAAGTGGTCATTTACTACCTGAACTCTTGGTGACACCTTTAATGATGATGTGATGGAAGGAGGATGATATCCATAAAGTGCCAAAAATAAAGACATTTTTTATGAGCTATGAAAAGAAGTATTGTACCACCATTCAACAAGAGGTAGCTAATCTACCCATTGAGATTATATTTTTGAAGTCAAACAACATAGACATCCTTCCAAACATTTATTAACAACCTTAGTTTTCCCATCTAATTGAGGATGATATGAAGAACTATGAGCCAATTGAGTACCCAAACATAAGAATAAATATTTTCAAAAGTGACTAGTAAAGATAGGATCATGATCACTAACAATAACCTTAGGTGTACCATGAAGCTTTTGGATATTCTCCAAGAAAATTTTTGCCACTATATTTGCTGTAAAAGGATGTGATAATGCAATTAAATGTGCATATTTAGTGAGGTAATCAACTACTACCATGATGAAATTATGACCTTTAGATTTGGAAAGCCCTATAATGAAGTCCATGGATAACTCTTCCCAATGTTGGCTAGGAATAGATAAATGCTACAAGAGACCTAGTGTCCTAATTGTTTCCCCCTTTTTTCTTTGACAAACCAAAGATTCAGCCAAAAAAATTTGAACATCACCTTTTAGCCCTTCCCAAAAAAAATCTTTCTTGACCCGATGATATGTCTTCAAAAATCTTGAATGACCACTAATTGGTTACTATGTAGTTCTTTGAGAATCTTGTGTTTAAGAGTGGAATTCTTTCATACCAAAGAATAGCACCCTTTAAACAAAACTTATATAAACTACTAAGGTCACCTTTTATTTTCTAGATGAGATTACTTGTTGCAATATCATTTTTTCATTGTTCTTTGACTTCTACCACCCAATTTTCTATTAATATTGAAAGGGCACAAAATAAGTTTTCATCTTTTTCATCCTTCCTGGAAAGTGCATTGGCCACAATATTTTCCTTCCCTTTCTTGTATACAATTTCAAAGTCATATCCCAACATCTTAGTGATCCATTTTTTTTACTCTTTTGAAGATAGTTTTTGTTCCAAAAAATATTTTAGGCTATCATAATCTGTCTTAACCTTGAAGTGTCAACCCATTAAATAAGACCTCTATTTTTTTTAACTGCATGAATGATTGCTAGCATTTCCTTCTCATAAATAGGTTTGAGTTAATTTTCACCTTTTAATTGATGACTCTCAAAAGAAATTGGTCAACCTTCTTGCATGAGAATTACTCCTAACTCATTTCCAAAAGCATCGCATTCCATAATGAATTCCTTGGTGAAGTTTGGAGTGTCAAGCACTAGAGTTGTACACATAGCCTTCTTTAATTGCTCAGGTGCTACATTAGCAAATTCATTCCTATGAAAAGAATACCTCTTCAACAGAGTGGTAAGGGGTGCTACTATATGACCATAATTCTTCACAAATCTTCTATAGTACCCTATCAATCCCAAGAAACCCCTTAGCTTCTTAATGGTTTTTGGAGTAGGTCATTCCATGATAACCTTAATTTTGTTAGGGTCCACCTTTACTCCTTCATGTGAAACTATGTATCCCAAATATTCCACCTCCTTAAGACAAAAAGCACACTTGGATGGCTTAGCATAGAGTTGATGATCTTTGAGTAATTGTAATGCTTGATCTACATGCTGCAAACATTCTTCCCAAGTCTTACTATAAATTAATATATCATCAAAAAATATGAACACAAAATTTCTCAAGAACTTCTTAAAAATGGAATTCATCAAGCTTTGGAATGTAGATGGTGCATTGGTAAGACTAAATGACATCACAAAAAATTTATAATGACCCTCACTAGTTCAAAATGCTATCTTGCAAATATCTTCCTCCTTAATCCAAATTTGGTGATAACCCAATCTAAGATCTAACTTGGTAAAATACAAAGCTCCATTTAATTCATCTAGAAGATCATCCATGACTAGAATAGGAAACTTATCTTTAATGGTGTACTTGTTGAGCACTCTATAATCTAGACACATGCACCAAGTTTCATCCTTCCTATGCAACATAACAATAGGTGAGGAGTAAGCACTTTGGCTATGCCTAATAATTCTTGCCTCTAACATTTCCTCAACAATTTTTTCTATCTCACTTTTTTGTATGTGTGGATACCTATAAGGCCTGATGTTTGGTGGTTGGCTCCCTAGAACTAGTTGTATGGCATGGTCATGATCCCTCTTAGGAGGAAGTCTTTTAGAGATACCTCCAAGAATCATTGAGTGACGATCAATTATTTTTGGTAAATTTGGATGAGTAAGAGCATTAGATTGAGAGACTTCTAATAAACACAACTAGGCCACAAATCCATCTGCTTCTTTCTTAAGAAAATTTTACATTTGATGAGTGCTTACCATGTGTGGAGGTTTTTCCTTCAATCCTCTTATCTCCAGTACCTTTCCTTTTGATTGAAATCACATGAATAGTTCTTGGAAGTTCATCTCAATTGTTCCCAATGTAGTAAGCCATTGTACTCCCAAAATAATATCTGCTGCACCCATGGATATCACATACATTGGGGTATCAAGTTGATAATCTCCCATGGATAATTTGATGCTATGACACTTCCCTGAACAACTAACTATGCCCCCATCTGCAATCAAAACCTGAAACTTTGGGGCTAGATATATAAAAAATTTTAGAATAGTTGCTAACTTTTTGTTGATGAAATTATGAGTACTACTTGAGTTGATCAATACTGCTACTTTTTGCTTCTTTAAGAAAACCACTACCTTGAGAGTTTGTGGTGTAGTAAAACATAAAAGTGCATGGAAAAATGATTGGCCAAGAATCATGTGATTCCTCACCTAACTCCCTTTCCTCCTCTGATATGGGCTCATCCTTTTCTTCCTCACTTGGAACTTCAATATAGAATAATTTATTTTCAGTACATTTATGTCCTTGACTATATGTACTATCACAATTGAAACACAATCCTTTTTCTCTTTTCTCCTCAATTTCTTATGGAGTCAACCTAGTAGGTTGAGGAAGATAAGGTTTTGAATAACCTTTTTCTCTTGTCACATTAGCCCCTTGCTTTTGAGGAAGCAAGAACTTCTCCTCTACCCTGCATGCCAATATAAAAGGCTCATTTACTGAGCTAGGACTAAAAATATGTATCTCATGTTGAATGTGATCCTTGAGACCACCCAAGAATAAATCATTCAAGTTCTCCTCTATAATTGTATCCACTCTTAAGGATAGATTTTGGAATTTTTGAATATAATCCATAACTGATCCTGTTTGTTGAAGCTTAGCAAATTGGCTAAAGAAGTTTTTTGTCAAACTATTGCTATATTGTGCTTGGAGTTAGTCTGTTAAAAATGGCCATGATAAGGTGAGACCCTTTTTCCTCCTATGAGTATAAAGCCAATGATACTGAATGAATTGATTTCGTTCTAGATATAAGGAAGCCATCATGACCTTTTGTCCATGTGGGGTTTGATGTACCTCAAAAAAATTATCCATTTGATTTATCCATGTTAGAGGTTCTTTTCCATCAAATTTGCATATATACACCTTTGGAAAAGAATTCCTAGATTCCATAGGAGTATTAAAATTTATGTCATTATTAGTCAATTTGAAGATTTTACCTTGATTGCTTGACAAATCCTTGTTTCATTCATATAGGACCTTAACATGCTTCGTATATCTGATATATCTCCTCATAGGTCACAAATATCCCTCTTAACCTCTTCCTTGAACTTACTTATTTTCTCATTGGGATTACTATCCTCTATTGTTTCCCAATCTTGATCATAAGATTTTCCTGGTGTGGTAGCATTCTTTTTGCCTCTTGTTGGAGGCCTTGTCATGATGGAAACCAATATTTTTGAATAAATCACACAAATGAAATATAATTTCTTTGATTTTTATTTATTTATTTATTTTCATAACTTCCTAGGGCCAAGATACCTAGACTTAGGAAAAATCCAAATTTTTTTTGGCAAATTTGCTGCCTTGAAAGTGAATTTTCCTAATTTTGTAATAACTCACTTGTTTTTGCTTCAATTTCTCCAAGCTTTGAAATGTAGGCTTCTATACTATGCATTCAAAAAATCAATACAAGTTATACTCCAATTCAACAAGATGTGAGAGATATGTAGATCTCAATAAATTATGTAGAAATAGTAATTCAACAATAATTTTCTCAAATTTGCATCAATTCCTTTGAATTTTGGACTATAGCTTCTTTAATATAGTCTTCAAAAACCCTTTAAAAATCTTCAATTTTTTTTTTCTAAAATTTGAATTTTATGCTCTTCCCAAAATCACCCCAATGTTGCAAAAAAATCTTGCCTCTATGGTGCCAAGATCATGCTCTCATATCAGTTGTAATAAAATAACTTGCACAATAGAAGAAATAATATGAAATATTATATAAATAGTCGATAATAATTGAGAGTAATATGCCACTTTGATAGGAAAACCTCCAAATATCTCCAATGAGAACACACTTCACAATATGATCTTGAAATAAGACTCAAAACTTCCTATATATACCTAATTATGCTTAGGTTGAATAGACACAACCCTACAATAAAATGAAAGCTAGTTATGGTATAAGAGAATGAAACATATGTAAGTAATGATAATTTAGAAACTAAAAAAATATTAGATTCAAGATCAAGTAGTACTCTTCTACAAGACCTTTGGATTTCATTAACATTGAATGAAAAACTACTAGAGAAAGGAGTCCTTGAAGTGATATGCATTTGATTTTTCTAAGAGATGATTTTGTTAAGATGATATGGATTACATTTTTAAAGGATAATTTGCATGAATTTGATACATCTAAGGCATTTGACGAAAAAATTGAGAATCCATGAATTTAGGAATCAAGTGCTTAAGGTATGATAGAGGAGAAACATTAAATTCAATTGAATTTAATATATTTTATACCAAACATGGAGTTAAAAGGTATATGCTCCTAGAAATCCTTAGCAAAATGGAGTTGTATAAAGATAGAATATGTTGCATCTAAGATATCAAAATAACTATTTTGGGGGAATCTAATTTATCCAAATGCATTGAAGAAAGGTATATTGCAGTCTACATTCCAAAAAATTGTCAATTAAGAGTAAACAATACTAGGACCACTTATGGGATATAGAGTGGAAGACCAACTATGGAGTATAGAGTCCAAATTCTATAAAATTCAACAAGAAACCAAAAATCCCTAAAATATATGAAAAATCAAGATTACATGATGGAAAAAAAGAAAGAGGAGTGCACTATTGAAACAATATCAAAAGTATAAACATAACATAATCAGCATGAAGAAAAAAAATTAAAAAATCCCCTAAGATTCTCAATATATCTTGTATCTTCTTCAAAATGTGTTGAAGTGTGTTGTTTCCTCATCAATTTACTAGAAAAAATGTGCTAAAGAAGATCTAAAGTGCATGGTTTAAAAAATATGTTCTGAGAGGTTCAAATTTATAGGATTTGGACGGAGAAAGATGGATGATGGAGTTTGAATTTAATTCACTAGTGACAAATGATTAGGATCATGTAAGCAAAATTGGTCAAGGATAATATGATTATGGGAAAGTGGAATTTAGGAATCTAATGATAGTGTCTAAACTTGTAATAGAGTGGGAATGTGAGTGACAAAGGAGAATAAATAATAAAGACTTTATATTTTGGAGAAAGCAACAAGGAAATAAATATTTACTAAATGTTTTGAATAAGAGATGAATGTTTGCTATTTATTTTATCTTGCAAGGTGTGAATAAATGAAAATTCATTCATATCATGTCAATAGGAGAATAAGTCTAAATTTCATATTCAATTATAGTAGAAAGGAGATAAGTACATAAAATTTAATAACATACAAACATGTTAAGTAATTTATTAAGATTGATAAATTCGCAAAAATGATCAATTACTGGATTAATAAAATTATTTAATTAATATTATAAAAGGGTAAAAAATTGAGTAGGCTCGATTATGGTCTATTAGCAAGGAATTAGAATTAATTAGGGAGTGGTTAGGTAAGATTAGGAAATATTAGGGATGATTATAAAATAATAAGGGAAGATGAGAACTTAATTAGGAGAGATTAGAATTTTGTCTAAAATAATTAAAAATATTAATTAGTTAATAAAGATTATGAAAAAAGAAAGCTCAAATTTTAAGCATATGACTATATTATTATTTTCCATCTTGATCATATCTTCATGATGATGATATCTTGATATAACATGATACTTTATCATGAGATTAGGTCAATTTTGCATTTTGAAAATAATCAATTATTATTATCATCATGATTATATCATATTTCTTGTTATATTATGAAATTAGATATTTTATTGGGATTTTTGTTGATATATGCTCTTATGGGTGTAAATTACTATCAATACTTAAATATTAATTTAAATAATTAAGTATATTGAGGATTACAATATGGGAACAACTAGTGTTGTGATATTCTAGTATGTACAACTGATTACATCACTAGCACATTAGTGATCCATTAGGTGTAATTTTTTATTCATGTATATGTTTCAACTATTTGTAATGTACAATGAGATGTTTATTCCTAATTTTTAGAACTAGGGAACATTGAGGGTGGGGGGCCAGGGTGGTGATTCAATATTCCATAAACAATTTCTGCCCAACTATGGATATCCTTTACAACCTTCAAACTTGTTTATATTACTAAAATGAAAAGTAATATCAAGCATAACAAAATAAGACTCATAATACCATTATTTTTTAACTAGGGAAAACCTAGCAAAATGAAAACCCTAGTGGGGATGATACCCACAAATGATCCATTAATCAAAATTATCTTGTGAAAGATATTGGACTTGTTAGGAGTCTATTACATTCATATAGTGTATTTGTCCTTGTTAGAGGACTAGGAATTGTTAGAATCCTTAATCATATTAGGAGTTATGATTAAAATACAAAACAAGAGATTTTGGCTCATAGAAAGCATATACAACTTTACAAGTTATATGGAGAAATACCAAATATTTGACTGCTATTGATATCTCATATATCAAATTAGTCCTTGTATTTCTTGTCACAAAATCTAACATACAACTTCATTTCTCTACTCTTATAAATAAATTTGCATCTATATAGTACATAAAAAGTGTACATATAGAAAACATATCATTACACCATGAATAACAACTTTGCTAAACAAAAGGATTAGCCTTTATACCCAAAATTCTAATCTGTCAAACTTGCTCTTCCTTTCCTATTACCAAGTCTTCATTTCACTTTTTTCATGTGAGAGTTAGTATCTACTATGTCAACCTAACCATTTCAAGTAATTATTTTGATAATTCAAAATAGTTCCCTAACTAAAATCTTAATATTTTGCAAGTTATCTTGTTCTGCGTTCACTGAAAAACTTCTAAAAATCATGCTAAACATATCCCAAAATTTAGTGACCTTGCACACATAATATATGATGTCCATAATACCTTCTAAAAACCTTGCACAATTTAATATGCCTTATGTGAAACTATACAACTATTTCCTATTTGCTAATATATTATACTTAAGACATTTTTCTATGTATTCTTCCTCCAAACTTATCTCTAACTTATGCTACCTAAAAAATTGAGTTATATTTCAATAAATAACAACCCTATCAATTATCCTTATCCAAATTTCCAATGATCTCCCCCTTTGTCATTGATGGCAATATAATGGAAAAATTGGCTACATATGAAATACAATTCTCAAAATTATTACGTCCAAAATGTTATGAAATTTGTGGCAATAATAGAATTTTCAAAGTTTGTGGATCATTCTTGAGTAATCATACTTATAATGGTAAGATCCTATTTTGATCTTTATGATTTTTTCTCCTCATTATATGCATAGTAAACTATAAATACCTTACAACTTTTTCTCCACTTCTTCCTAAAGTACATAATTTTTTATGTCTACTTCTCCCCCATTGACATTAATGACCATTGACTAGATTATTAAACCTTTACATTCTTTATTATTGAGATAATTAAATTTCTTTTACAGGTTTGTGTACAAAATTTTGGTATAGAAAGAGTAGAGTATGAGGTTTGTAAACACCCTTTCTTGTAAGTGCACATTGATAATAGTGCCTTTGTCAAGGTGACAACACATAAAGCTTAAATAAATTTATGACATGTTATGTTTTCTCCAGGTTATCTATGAAAATTATTTTTACCTTCATTATCATTATCTAATATCACATTTTTTATGTGTACATATGATAGGTTGTTTTCAACATTAAAAAGTCAAAGAAATTTGTTTCTTAAACATATTCTAAATTGAACCCATTCTTGGTCCTTCTTTATAAAATTAGTAAATATTTTCTGTTGAATTAATGTGTTAGAGATTGTGATACTTTCATCACAAAAATTTGAAGCTATAACATTACTATAAAAAATACCATTTCTCTATTTGTATATTGTTCCATGATTTGTAGGGAAAATGTTTTCATGTTTTTCAATAAAAAAAATGTTCAAAATTTGAAAAAATAGGAATGGCTTTTTGAAACTTTTATGAAGATTTTAATTTTAGAAATTATTATTAATAGTTAATTTTTTAAGAGGATTTTTAATCCTAAAATTTATTTAATTTTCAAATTATTGTTAACTTAATTTTTAAATTTGTTGAGCTCAATTTTTATTTATTTATCTCTAATTTGAGATGTAATATATTAAATAAAAAAATGTAATGAAGGTTCATCTAATTTTGCTTTTGAAGTAAATGTTTACAAAACTGATTTTGATCTAGTCCAATTATTTTGTGATGTGATGTGAGGTTTTCACACCATCACCCCATTGCAAATGAGGACCCCTCTCTTTTTCTAAGTTTGGGTGGTAGAGCAATTTTGGCAATGATTGAAATGTTTGTAAGCCCTCCAAGAGTCAAATTGAACAAGAAAAAATTAACAAATTCTGGTTGACTTTCAAAAATAGGAAAAGATGGGCAAAATCTAGCCATGTGTACAAAACTTGAAATTAGGTAAAATTCAACTTTTAAAAAAATGGCAAAGTGTAAAAAGATGAGAGCTTAAAATTAAAATTGAACAAAAAAAAATTACATGTATTTGTCCAAGTGCATGGTGACTTTCACACAATACATGTACTTGTCAAAGCACATGGTGGTGTGTACTTCACTTTACATGTACTTTCCTAAGTGAATGGTGATCTTCACTGTACATGTACTTGCCCAAGTCCATGGTGACTACCACATGCTACATGCACTTTCCTAGGTCCCTAGTGGTTTTCGCTTTGTTTTTGATGGTTTTTCCTAAGTGTGTAGTGGTTTCCATGTATTAATTAATGGTTTTTTCCTTATAGTGTAGTGATTTCCACTTATTGATTAATGATTTTGCCTAAGTGTGTAGTGGCTTCAACTTGATGTTTGATGGTTTTCCTAACTAGCTAGTGGTTTCCACTCTAAGATTAATAAGAGATCTTAATTGCAAAACCACCTTATCTCTCCTTGAGTTTAATGAAACACTTTGAAACTTTAAAATTTATTGGGAGATTTTAAAACATGATCAAATTTCAAAGATGTAAATAAAAAAGCTAAAAAAAAAGGAGAGAGAAAGTGACAAAAAGTAAAGGAAATAATAAATTAAAAATGGTTTTAAATTGAGATGAGATCAAAATTTTCCTTTACTTTGCAAATTGGGTTTTAAATTGGGTGGCAATTAAATTTACCTTGAGTTTATAAAATATGGATTGATTTTAAAAATAATGTGTTATGTGTTTATGAGTTCACATTTATGTAGTTAGAAGATAGACCTGATATTATATTGATGTGAATGGTTACATTGATATGAGATGAATGTTTAAATGAGGGTTTTATGTGGTGATATGAAATATGTTTCATGTTGAAGAAATTTTTTTTTTATAGATCTTGATTTACCCCCTTCCCTCTTAGTATCACACTTTCCCTTTTAGATTTTCAATAATTGGTATTAGAGTAGTGTACTCTTGGTAGAATTCTACCTACTTGGGAGTTAAAAATATTGAAGATGGAAGCCTACAAACTACAAAAGATCATTGAAATCCAGGAGATTGATGTTCAACTTCCATATGAACAAGTAAAGGTTGCAAAGGAAACATTAAGGTGATCCTCAAAGAGAAGGAAATAGATAGAAATTCAACAAAATGACACCCTATACAAAGAAGAGACTATTGAAGAACTATTCAATGATGGGAGGTCCAATGAATCTAATGCAAAAATAGCAGATCTATTAGAGAGGAATAATACCCTAAATGAGTAGGAATGGTGAAATTCAAATTTCAAATAGGACTGGTGTAGGGCCATTAGGGGAGGGAGGTCAACATGAGGTGACTGTAGAGGTAGGTTAGCATGGGAAGGAACCTGATGGAGGTGGGGTACCTAGGTACCTAGGGGGACCTAGGTTTGTTTTTTCTATCTATATTCCTACCAAAAAATGGTGAAGTGTGTTTGGCATCAAGCCAACTGGTAAGTCTTCATTTTCTCCAATTAAGAATGTCTCTATTTCTGAGAAAGGATCATTTATTTTTGAAATCCTAGATCAAATCATAGATATGAACATATCTAGAATGGATCATACCCTTGTGGGGTGATTCTTGGGAGCTAGACCAAATATTGAGATAGTTAGAGCCTTTGTTAAAAGGAAATGGGTTTTGAAGGAATAAGTTGATATTGCTACTATGTCAAAAGGTTGCCTCTCCTTATGATTCTCTTACAATGAAGATCCTAGAAATATCATGTGTAGTGGACTGTGGGTAGTGGGAAAGCATACCATGATATTAAAAAAGTGGTGCCCTAACCTGAGTTCTCATAATGAATTACTGTGCAAGCCCTAGTTGGGGTTAAACTACCAAGAATGCCACTTGAGTTTTGGCTAGAAGACATTTTCCAAGGGATAGCTAATTCCTTTGTAGAGCTCTTATTAATGGATCTAGTGATAGTGTTAAGAAGGAGATTGAATTATGCCATAATTTGTGTGGGATTCATTGAAGGGGTTAATATGCTAGACTCCATCACTTTTCAATCTAAATTGGGAGCCTAGCACTAGAGGATTGAATGTGAATTTGTCCCATTTTCCTATTTCCATTGTAAAAAGTTGGGACATTGGAAGAAGAAATGCCCTAATAAAGCTAGTATTCTAGATAAATATAAAAAATAATAGGCTCAAAAAGGTATTAAGGTAACTAAGTTTTTAAAGAAAACTCAAATAGAGAAGGGGAAAAAAGAGGATAATAAGTGCACTCAAGCTGAGCCTATTGAGCTGATTAGTAATGAGACTCAAAATGGGAATTTAATGAATCAGAGTAGAAGGATGGAAACAAAAGAGGAAAAGGAGATTAATGATGTGATATGGTTGAAAGAGAAATGTCATAAGTTAGTAGCAAGAGTGCTAGTAAAACAAAGGAATTAGATTTTCAAGATGCACAAGATTGTATTATTCTAGGATTGGATTTATCTAAATGCTCTTAGATGGAAGTCAAGGATAATAGAACTCACCTCTTAGGACTGGAATCCTAAAAATAATAGAAGATAGAACACCCAATTAAGGGGATGCAACATATATTGTTAGAGCTTTGTAGGGTGGGGAAGAAAGAAATGGAGAAGATTGAATAGATGTGGAGAATAAGAAAAAAGTGAGGATTAAGAAACAAGAGAATAAACTCACAAATAATAGATAAAATCAAATGCTTATTAGAAGAAAAAGGAGTAGAAAAACATGGTATATTGGTTATACTCATACACTAATAGGGTGGCCTTCAAACAAAAAATAAATAAATCTAGAGGCCAAAAAAAGTATAGTAGATGGTAGTCAAAGGACTATCTTAGAATCAAAAGCATTCCATAAGAAATGAAGATCATCTCATGGAATTTCAAAGAATTAAATAACCCCCATGAGCAAGACACCATGATGAATATTATTAGAGATAATAAACTAAATATTTTGTTTTTTCAAGAAACTAAGATGCCAAGGGATAAAGTTGAAAGTCTATTTTACTTTAGTGCTAGTAAGATCCTAGGTGGTGATGTAGATGGGAACTCTGGTGGCATGACAATTATATGGAATGAGAAAAATATTCATGGGTAACTTGTATCTTAGAATAGGAATATGATCAATGTTAGATTTTTGAATACTAAGGACAAAACCTCATGGGTTCAAACTAATGTCTATGAGCCTAATACCAAATGGGGAAGGAAAGCTTGTTCGATAGAAATTTCTAACCATAGGAGAGACTTTATGGATGAACACTAGGTAATTATGGGAGATTTAAACACTCCTTTGAAAGAAAATGAGAAGATGAGGGGAAGTCAAACTAATTTGGATAGTAGAATAGATTTGATGGAGTTCATCGACAATCATATGCTGCATGATATGGACCTACAAGGTATAGACTATATACTTGGACAAAAAAAAGAATGGGTAAGGATCTTATACAAGTTAGAGTTGATAGAGCTCTTATTAGTAATTAATGATTTCAAAGTTATAAATTTTCCTTAACAACTTATGTCAGAGTAGGATCTGATCATAATCCCATCATTCTCTTGGCTAAAAAACCCTAGCTCCATCAAAAAGAACTTTCCTTTCTAATTTGATAAAATGTGGATTTTACATCTTGGGCTAAAAAACCTTATAAAATATTGGTGGAGAGTTAAAGTTGAGGAAAATTCTATGTTCAAAGTTGCTAAAAATATAAGAAATATAAAGGATAACATTAAAAGATGGAAGAGAGAAACTTCTGGGAATATCATTGAAAGAAAAAGTAAGATTCTTGAGGAATTGAAAGAGAAATAGGAAAATATTCAAAGTGAGGGTTATGAGAAGGTTACTAGAGAGGAGGAGGACTCAAAAGGTGTTTGAGTTACATGAAATTATCACCAAGGAGGAGATTTACTAGAAGAAATGATATAGGGAAGACTTTATTAAAGAAGGGGACAACAACACAAATTGATTAACAAAATTTCTATATTAAAAGTGAATGATGCTATCACTAAGGATGATGAGTCTATTAAAAGAGAAGCTATGAGATTTTTTAGTGGTATTTTGGGGATATAACCTCATCTTGATAAGGAAAAATAGAAGTTCTTGAATTATATTCCCAAGAGCACAATTAGAGATCAGAACAAAGACCTCACTGCAATTCCTTCTAAAGAAGAAATAACAAAGGCTATTTTTCTTTTGATGGAGACAAGGAACTTGGTCTGGATGGCTTCCTCTTTCTATTTTTCCATACTTATTAGCATATCATACAAGATGATGTTATCAAAGGGGTTAATGAGTTCTTTGGATCTAGAAAACTTCTTGAAGAGCTAAATGGTACTTTTCTTTCCCTGATACCAAAAAAGTTGGGGGTGGATAGTATGGATCAATTTAGACCTATTAGTTTATATAATTCTTTTTATAAGACCATTTACAAGTCCTCAATCTAAAGATTTTGACTTTATTACCTTCTCTAATTTGGAGGTAGCAGAATGGGTTCATTTTAGGAAGGCAAAATCTAGACTCTATTATCGCAGTTCATGAAAATATTCACTCCCTTACCAAACAAAACAAAGAAGGATTTTTATTGAAGTTGGATTTTTCTAAGGCTTATGATAGGGTGGACATGGATTTTTTGAGATGTGGATTGGAAGCCTTTGGTTTCAATAATAGATTCTTAGATATGGTTCATATGCTGGTCTCCTCTGCTACTTTTAATATAATTGTGAAAGGGTCTTTGACTCCTTTTTTCCATGCATCATGGCCGATCAGCTAAATACCTTAGTAACAAAGGATCGAACATCCTTCTACATTGACTTAATGATTAGACAAAATCATGTATTTTCCTAAGAATAAAATACTAACTTCATTTTATTTTGTCAACCCAAGAGCATAAGCTTAAGAGGGTGACTACAAAGTATATACTCTGATTCCTCTTTAAGTCATTGCAACTAAAATAGGAAAGAAATGCTGAAGAAAACTAGGTTAGGAACTGAAATGATTTTTTTCTTAAAACTTAAAGTAATGCTGCAAACAATAACTCTACTTATGCACCTATGTTACACGAACAATTTAATGATTTTGTTATCAATGGTTGCAAAAATAGTAGAAGTCTACTTTGCAAAGAAATAGACAAAGAAATAAAATCTATTCTAACAAAATAGTTCACTCACCAAGTGGGCCTCCTTTGATGAATGAATAGAAAAACAATCAAGTGTGAAGGTGGAAACTTGAACTTTGTATTCAATTCATTCATAGTAAGAGATAACATCTGAAAACAAAATTACACACTACTAAATAGAACAATCTATTCTATCTTCCTTTTGATCAAAACTAGGAAAAAATATATCTCAAAGCTATGACAAGAATTATTAAAAGGAAAGCTACAAAAACTTCCTACTTCTACGATCACTCCATCAATGAGGATCAATTACATATTGTAAAGTTCATAATAGACATATCATTAATTGTGTTTTAACTCCTCCAAGAATATAGCATGTTAACGACCTATATTCATGCACTGCCATAATAGAAATCACACCATATTGTTCTTGTTGGGGTGATTCATCAATCTAGTCAGCTTTAACTTAGCATTGAAATGTTGACTTGAATGTGTGAAAAAAAAAACCTAGAAAACATTAAATGCAACAACTTCTACATACATACGTGTGTGTGTGTGTGTGTGTGTGTGTGTGTGTGTGTGTGTGTGTGTGTGTGTGTGTGTGTGTGTATATATATTCATTTCATCATCAATGTTAGAAAAGGTATAGTGTTAAAATTGTCTCTCTTTGCAAATCCTATGGCTATAGGAAGGAACCTACCCAACATAACATATATGAAGAAATATTTATCAGAATGTAATATTCCTTGATTAAACCATAAAGGTCCATATATTCAAGAAAGCACAACATATTTGAACAATCTATACTTCAATCTTCATGTCTTAGCATATAGATAATATATTCATAAAAGCACAAGTTCTTTTGCTTAAACCATAGAGACCCAAAATTGTTTCTTGCAAGATAATTTTCTAAAAAAAAGATAAAAGGTCCTCAAAATAATTTCCTTTTAGAGGCTCATCATTCCCCTTAACTAATCTATTTCTGGTCTCTAACAATCATGAAGTCACTAGGTGTTCTTTCACCTGGCTCACTCTTCATATAATCAAAGTAACTATAATTTATTTTGAGCTTCTTCTAGTGCCTAACTTTAGTAGTCATGTCATGATCTTTTGCATTGTCATTCGCTACAAGTAGTGGCTATAGGAGAACTAAGGGCTGACATCTTAATGGTAACCAATGTTTACGCTGATTTCTCCCCAAAACAATATATACCAAGGAATCCTAATTGTACAAAGAGTCAAGTTTGGTGGAGAGTAGGGTTCTCTTATTTTTAGATCATGTGGCATTCTAATCCATCACTACCTTGAGGTAATGATTTCTGTTTCAACATTCTAAGAAGTGTTGTTCCTAGTCTGTAAAGACTCATTCTTTGACTGCACTCACCTTACCAAGTCCTACAAGATTGCCCAAAATAGAGATCCAATCTAGATATTTTCATCTATAATGTTAAACTTCTGGTCTCATGAACAAGGGTGCTATCATCTCATTCTCCCTGTAGGGTGTAGCTTGATGTTCTCTACTTATTTCATTCTATATCCATGACATTGCTACCTTAACTTCACATCCCCTACATACAAGACTGGGTTTCATTCAATGTCATTAGGTACTTCCAAATTGTGAAGATACAATTCACATAGTAAATTTTTTAAAGCCATAGGAATAGATCAAAATACATCATAAAACTCATGTGGGGTAGAGATAGAGGGGTTAAGACTTTTCACAATTCTAGTCAATTTATAATTTGCAAATTATTCTTTAAGAAACAAAGTATATATGGGCGATGGTGACCTACATTTCAATAACTTAGGAATCAATCCTGTAATCTGCTCAATTCTTCTCTTTAGAACTTCATTCTAACTTGAACTTTGTTTCAACTAGAAATTTTGCTTATCAATAACATGCTTTAATTTTTCTTTCTCCAATTTTCATTGAGCTCTCTCCCACAATAGCTGTTGAAACAAATTAATTCCTGTAGACAAGGGTGTAGATAGGTTTGTTGGTGGCAATGGCTCATGATTAAAGAGGTCTATCCATTTAGGTGCCAAATGGTGAGTCTTGTTGACACTTTGCAGTGTGGAGTACCCTCTTTTTCTTATGACAATAATTGTTTCCTCCTTTTCTTCCCTACTAGATTTTGTAGCTATTGTAGCTAATGTATCTAACCCTTCTTGATCCAATTTTTCTAGTACTTCTTTAACAATTTCAAGTCTAAATTCTAGATACTCCTCTAAAGGGAGTTCTAGAAAATTTTCACCAAAATCTTTCATAACAGGGTTTTGTTCAAATTCCTCAAACATTTCAAGCTCACTAGATTCCTTATCACTGTCGGTAAACACATAATCAACACTACACTCAACTTTCGTTATAGATTTTGGGTTTTTCTCCAAGTTTCATTGGCTTCAGTTTGCTATGATTTTTCCTCTAGAGAGGACTCCTTTTCACTTTCAAACACTTTAGGCATAACTATGGGAACAAAGGCTTCTAGAACCCTACTCTCAAAGAGTCTCACACTTCACCTCATGGGTAGTGTTGATAAGCATGGAGGATTCTTTTGTTTCCTCCTACTTACAAGTGTTTCCACTACAGGAACTTTAGGAGGATTTTCTGGATCTTGCTCCTCTTGAGAGTGAAGGGTTCATTAATGTTACTCTCCTCATCCAATTGTTCTAGCCTTTCTAATTTAGGTTCCAAAATTTTACCTTTTTCTTTCTCAGTGGAAGCCCTCTTCTTAAAAGATGATGAGGCCTTAGGAGTACTAGAAACTTCTACATTTTGTAAGGAAAATCAGGTGTGGAAACAGCTTCCTACACTAATCTCATAAGGAAAGTATGATGCAAATCCTACTAAAATCTTCTACACTTACAGATTCAATATCATGTAAGCAACAATATTGCAGCCAACCATGCATACAAAAAATAGATAGAGAAAGAAACACATAACACAAAGATTTTTTGGTGGGGAAAAACCTTTTAGTAAAACAAACCCACCCCTCCAGAACTTGCACAATGTATTATCTTCAACAAAAGGTTACAATACACTTGTAGTGCAAGCTCAAGAGCGACAACAGAAGACTCCAATAGCAACTCACAGTACCAACAGTACACTCTCACGCATCACTACTCTTCGTAACCCTAAAAATTCTTATAACATGTGCTTCACTTTAGGGCTACTCCCAAAGATAAACCATATTAGGGTTTTACCATTCTCTGAGAAAATAAGAACCCTAAATTTTTTTTTGGGGCGATGCCCCGAACCCCACTATTGGTGTAGAGTGTATAGTACTCAAATATCTTAGTTGCCACATGTCTTCACCTATCATTGAATCTTCCTAACATAGCTCTTATGTGTCATAGGAATCCGTCATAACCATTTTAGTCATGATTTCCTTACACACAATTCAAGATGTTGAAACATCAACATTATTTGCAAGAAATACATTTTACAAAACAAATAATAAGAATAGGAAATTATCCAAGGTTGAGACACCTTATTCCTAACAGATTTTTTCTTTTATTTTTGTTAAGAATGGAGGGTTTAGCCTTGTAAATCCTCTTCTTAGTTGGTCTAAGACTAGAGGGAGAGGCTTTAGGAGCATTTTTAGTTTTGGAGACAATTTTACAAAAAGCTATGGATGTTCTTTCCCTTTTTCCTACACCCTAGCCTTTAGGGCTGACCATCCTAGGCTCTACATCTTTTAACTGCAAGAACTCCTCCCATGACCCAATTGATTTCTTATTTAATTCTCTTTCTACAATTAATTTTATTAAACCATGGTGAGAGATAGATTGATCCCTTCTTTACTACACTAGAGAAGCTTGCTTATTAATAATTTTAAACAAGAAATTTGGAAGGTTTAATAGTCTGTAATCATGTCATAGGTGAGCCAACATTTTGAAATGTAGGGCATGCAGGTACTTGTAAAATCCCTCACATGTGAAGTACCAAATGATAAACACAAAAAATCCATTGGTAAGGATAGCCTAGAAGTACCTTGTTTCTTATCAGTGTCTAATCATGGGTCTTGGTGTATACTGAATTGTACCCTAGCTATCATCAAGTCAAACTTTTTCTCCTAGTTTTTGCCTTCCTGGGGCAACCCAGTGACCTAAGCTATTACCTCCTTTGAGAACTCAATTCTCAAACCTTTAACCAATACAATGCCATTCCTTAAGATGGCCATGAATTGAAGAGCTACCTCTTCATCAAATCCATTCAAACTAAGACAATAATCCAACCATCCTCTTCTTCTAAACATTTCATAGCTAACTGCATCTCCCAAAAGAAATCAATGACCAATAGGCTCATTTCTCTGTATACCTCCACCCATGGTTAATTCTAGCTGAATTATTGAAAAAACCTAATGTTTCAAAGCTTAGTAGATCAAGGTTTACAACACTAGCCCTATTTTTACAAAAATAATAGCTTGTACTTGGAGAGTTTAATGCACCATATCTCATGATATCCTTCTTGCATCAAATTTCATAATTTTTGCTCATATATAGATTTGTCACTCGAACATGTTGCAAACCATCATTAAAAGTTAAGTAACTACTTTTAATGTCCTTAATTTCATAATGATGTAGTTGTAGAAGGACATGTCACCATCATGTGATATTAAATATACACTTATTTCTAGTCATCTCAATTTAGTTTGAAGGTACATGCAATTTGAAATTTTAAAAAGAAAACACTTAAATGTTTCCCTCCCCCCAACTAAAGAAAGGCATGGATCCCACTAGGCTAGGATAGGCAAGAGTGAACAATTATAAACAATACCAAATCACAACAGAGCATGAATAAAATAGAATAAAATACATGCAAAGTTATGTGGGAGGTACTTGGTAACTCGTGTAGGAAAGATGTTTTGGAAAGATCACCAAATTGATAGAGTGATGGGATGGAATGGTAAGATGGAAGAGAGAGAAGATGAAGTGGAATAGATGTGTCGAAAGTACTTCCAAAAGGAAAGTATTTATTATGAATTCCTTGATCAGAGTCAAGAAGTATTAGGAGTCAGAGTAGGAGATCCAAACTCTATGGCTATAGGAATGACAATGTCCTCATTGTGCTAGAATTTTTATAGGAACTTTTCACAACTAATTGGTTTATGGTAAAGCTTGAGATGATTCCCATTGACAATTATTTTGAAGCAAACAAGATCAATGATAGATAACTAAACTGCACCATTTGGAAATATGACAGCAATCTTGTAGGATCCTAACTAGCGTGTTTGGAACTTCCCTGGATTATATTGGTACTTTGAGTCATAGAGGAGTGCCCAATCTCCTACAACAAATATTTTTTGTTTAATAAACCTATGATGCCACTATTTTCTTTGATATTGAATGAGCTCAATATTATTCAATGCAGATTTCCTCCATTCATCAAGACCATTTAAACTCAGGATTTTGTCTTGTTGGGCAATATTGAGTTCTATCCTGAGCTCCAATGCAATATTCAAGGTTTTATATTTGAATTAATAGGCATTACTATTGGATTACCATAAATAAGTTCAAAGGGAGTAAAACTAGTTGTGGACTTCTGGGTGGTTTTATAATCCCATAGAGCTTCAGGAAGGCATGTGGCCCAATCCTTCCTATTTAGTGCTATAGTCTTGGTGAGAATAGATTCTAGCTCCCTATTAGTAACTTCTACTTGACTATTAGCCTGAGGATGATTTACCATGTCTGATAGTATACTCCTTCATAAGAGTAGTTATCAAATTTGATGTAAACTAAGTCCCTTGATCATATATCAATTTCCTAGGAATGCAAAACCATGTAAAGGTGGATTCATATAAAAAATTTGCCACATTGACAACCCTTGGGTGTTTCATGGGTTTAGCCTCTACCCATTTGGTTACATAGTCAGTGAACACTATAATATAGTCTTTGCCTTGGGAAGTAGGTTCAATGGGTCCTACAAAGTCAATCCCCCATTTTTCGAAGGGTGTGACAACTAGTTGAGGTTGTAGGGGTATTTCATCTAATTTAGTGGGTCTTCCTATTCATTGACACTTGTCACATTTCTTTGTATATCTAGTTGCATCCTTGTGCAAGCTTGGCTAATAATACCCATTTCTCAAGATTTTGAAGGTTGTTCTTTTGGCTACAAAATGACCTCCATAGGGCTCATCATGACATGCCTTCAATATATCATATATTTCATATTCTCTTAGACATCTATGCATGACTTGATTAGGTCCAGTATAGATCATGAATCCAACAATCCATGAATAATTAAAGCTTTTATCTAATAGTAACTTTCTTACTTGGGTAGAGAATTATATTGGCATTTTTCCTATGGTGAGGTAATCAGCAATATTTGCATACCATGGGTTTTGTGTGGCCAATAGAAAAAGGTGCTCATCTGAAAAACTATCATCAATGGCTGTAGAATCATTAGAGACATGCAACCGAGAAAGAAAGTCGACTACCACATTGGCCTTACCAGGTTTATTAACTATGGTGATGTCAAATTCTTGCATGACCAATAACCATCGAGCCAATCTTCCTAAAATTGCAGGTTTGCTTACCAAATACTTTATAGAAGAATGGTTAGTGTGAACAAATATCTCATATCTAGCAATGTAATGCCTGAACTTATTGAAGGCATAAATGACTGCAAGTAATTCGTTTTCAGTGACTGTGTAATTAAATTTTGCACCTTGCAAATTCTTACTGATGAAACAAATGGCATGTTCAACAGAGTCTACCTTCTAGCCCAACACAACACCAATATCATAGTCTAAGGCATCTGTATGAATGTGAAAAGGTAGGCACCAATTAGTTCCTCTCAAATATGTGTTGTGGTAAGAACTTCCTTAAACTATAGGAAGGATGCTGCATAATCAGAGTCCCAAACAAATTTAGGATCCCTTTTGAGCAGGTTGTAGAGAGGTTCTGCAAGTTGACTGAAGTTTTTAATAATTTTTTTGTAATAGCTAGCATGTCCCAAAAAATTGTGTATGTCCTTCTGCTTCTCCAACATAAGCAAGGTACTAATAACTTTAATATTTTTTGAATCTACTTGGATGCCCTTAGATGAAATGAAATTTCCTAGGACTACCCCTTCCTCCATTATCATAAAACATTTCTCACTATTTAAGGAAACATTATAGTCCTGACATCTTTTAAGTACCATTTCTAAATTTTCTTTTTCTTCTTCAAAAGTAGCACCATAAATAGTAAAATCATCCATATAGATCTTCATGCAACTAGTAGAAATATCTAAAAAGATATTGATAAAAACTCGTTGAAATGTGGCTAGGGCATTAGACAAGCCAAAAGGCAAGACTTGTTAGAGTAAAAAATTATTATTTATCCTTTTACTTAAGTTTACTTAATTAAATGCATTTATTTATTAGTTGTAGTCTAGGAGTTGTTGACAACATGGGAGGTTGTTCCTATCTAAGTCATACTTATCTTCTCACTTTGATTGAGGATATCTCACCTTTTGTGGATGTATGCTTAGTTGTCATTCTTATCTCCTAGCACTTTTTAGCTTGTTCTACAAGCTTCCTAGAGGCCTTTATAAATAGGCTCTCCCTTTTCATTTTTGTGCAACAATTTCATTTTCATATTATTGCAATATAATTTCTCTTTATTGCTTCAAGCTCGTGTTCCTTCCTTCTTCGATTTCTCTTTAGTAGGTTATTTGCATGCAAGTGATCCTGGCACACTATGAAGTTGACTTTCATCAATTTTTACATGGTATCAGAGCCTCCTTGCTACTTCCTAGTTTGAAGGATTTTTTAATTCGTGATTCAGAGACACAAACCCTAGTTTGTTTGTGATTTTTTTTCAATCAGGAGGAAGAGCAATTTTTTGGGGAACTTTGGGCCTACACAGATGCTGTCATTTAGTTCATAAGGCCTATTATAGTTAGGATCCATATAAAATTTGTCTATTATGGAGAAAGTTTCTCTGGGAGGAAAATCTTTTTGTTTAGGAGGTCGTACAAACTTGTACGGATGATTCTCATTAAAAAAAATGCCCAGAGTTGTGCTACCATGGCATTGCTGCTACGCTGCCTATGCTTAGCTTGAGCTCTATCACAGTCAACCACACCACCATTGTGCCGCTAACTCTCAATCGTCATTAGCGCATCACTCCATATCCACCATAGCCTGATTGAACCTTCGTCCTCCACCACGATGCCACCATTTTCTATAGCTCTACTAGTGGTGCCCTCTCTATAGCCGTTGACCAGTGGCCAACCACACCAATGTCCACATGCAGTTTTTTTCTACTAACACATGTCCTTGCCACCTGTACCTAGTGTTGATAGTTGGTAGCTCATGCAAGTACCAGGTGGCATAGGTTCCATGTTGGCACCTACTACATGGCTCATGCCACATCATGTCATAGTTAGCAGGTTGTACTACCACATGGCTACCACGTGGTAGTCCATTTTTGCCACGATAACTGTCAAGATGTTAAATTTGATGGCATAAACTACTAAGATTAGCATGACATCAACACTACATCAGCACACCTTGCATCCTCTTTAGGTTCTTTTTTGACCTACTCATAATTTTTTGGCCATAACTTGAGCATACAGAGGTATTTTTCCAATTCAAAAGAAGTACCAAAAAGCTGGTTCCAAGAAAGAGACATTTTTGTAGGTATTTTGTGGTTTTGATGTCATTTTATTACCAATTTTTGTAGTCAAATTTAGATGTTCTATTTTTTACTTTGGTAAACATATCTTGTGCATTCCATCTCCCTTTCTTAAAAATGTTATATATTTTGAAAGTTGGTTCTGTCATCTTTTTAGAAATGTTGTAATTTCATTTATATTCTATCCCATGCTCTTTCTATCATATTTTTTTCTTTTCTACAATATGGTGGATATTTTGGGTGTTTCAGGTCCAAGGATCATTTTCATGGCAAGGGATCTTTTCTTTTGAGTTATACTATCTGTTGTATCAACTTTTTTCTTGTTTTGATCATTGTTGATATTATTTGTAAGCATCTTTATACAAACACTCTAAGATAAAGTGCCACTCTTGCATTTCAGGTTCATGAATGTTGTTTTGAGATAGTTGTAATCACACTATTTTATAAAGTGCCATGGGGGGGATAGTTGTTTTCTACTTTTGTGCCCTCTTCCTTTTTTCCCCATGATGTATTGGTGACACTTACCTTTATAGGTGTTTGTAACTCTTCCTCTCTCTCTCTCTCTCACTATTCTTGATTATTCTGTTGTTCTAATGCTTCATTGGTTTGATGGTTCGATAATGTGAGCTATGTATTCAGTATTTGATCCTATATACTAGGTGATTGCAGTGGCTAGCTACCTATGCATTTCGGTGAGATGGATCATCTACCATATAGACACTCTCGATTCATGGCTTCAATTTTCATGGAGGATCTTCAAATCAGCAATTTCTTTCTAACAGAGTTTGTGGCTTCTTCATGCTTTAGTGATGCTCTTCATGATCTTCTCTTTGTTCCTATTTTCTAGGACATTCCTCTAGTTGGAGGCTTCTTCAATCCTTCACTAGATTTTCTCTTACCTCTTTTTGGGGGAGGGTTTTTTCCATGAAGTTTTCCCTCTTTCCCCATTTTTAGAGGTTGCATTTATTGCATTTGTTCATAGGTACCTAACATGGCCTAGTTCATGGGACCTATTTTGCATTTCATCTTAGCTTTTATAAGCTTAAGTGCATTCCCCTAAGTTGCACTTGTTGGGGGGTGTAAGAGTAAATAATTACTATTTACCCTTTTACTTAAGTTTACTTAGTTAAATACATTTATTTATTAGTTGTAGTCTAAAATTTGTTGACAACACAAGAGTTTATTCCTATCTAAGTCATACTTATCTTCTCATCTTGATCGAGGATATTCCACCTTTTGTAGATGTATGCTTAGTTGTCATTCTTATCTCCTAGCACTTTCTAGCTTGTTCTACAAGCTTCCTAGAGGCCTTTATAAATAGGCTCTCCCTTTGCATTTTTGTATGGCAATTTTATTTTCACATTGTTGCAATATTATTTCTCTTTGTTGCTTCAAGCTCTTGTTCCTTCCTTCTTCAGTTTCTCTTCAACAGGTTATTTGCATGTAGGTGATCTTGGCACATTGTGAAGATGGATTTCATCAAACTTCTACAAGATTGAGTAGGAAAACGTTCCCCATTGGCAGGTAAAAGTTGTTTTTTCTTGATCAACTGGGGCTATTTAAATCTAATTGTAACCATTGAAACCATCCAAAAAAGAAAAATACTTTTTACCAGCTAGGTTGTCAAGGACTTGGTCTATAAATGGTAATAGAAAATGGTCCTTCTTAGTGGCTGAATTGAGCTCCCTATAATCTACAAAAACTTGTCATTTTCCTCCCTTCTTGGGTACTATGACCAAGGGTGAGACCCATTGGCTATTAGAGATGGGGTATATAAAACCAACATTTAATAGTTTTTGCAATTCATTCTTAACAATATCTTTTAAGACAGGGTTAACTCTCCTCTAAGGTTGTCAAACAGGTTTGAAGTCAAGGATGATATAAATGTTGTGACTACAAAGAATAGGATTTAATCCTTTCATGTCCATGTAGTCCCAAGAAAATGTGCTTTGCTTCTCCTACAATAACTACAACATAGCTTCTTGTTGGTTGGGTGATAAGACATTGTTTAGATTCAACTCCTTGCCTAGACTAGTTTCCATCTTAATAACCTTATCATCCATGAATAATTGGGAAATAGGAGAAGAATCCATCTCATTCAATAATAATGAATGGTGAAACTATGAAGCTGCTAAATGATGTAGTGAATTCAAAGATGGTAACAATGGTTTCTAAGATACATTCAGCTTGAGGAAACATTGGAGATTCTATTCCATATTCATTTAGAATAATAGATGAAATTATTTCATCATCTTCTCAAGCATCTATAAATGATTCTCTTCCTATCATCATCAATTGATGGATGGAATTGGCTTCTAGATCATCATCACCCAAGTCTAGCTAGATTTCTTGGTCATCTAGTAACAATGGTTGAGCAGGGGAGTATAAAGTCAAGTTCTTGGTATGAACACCATTGGATATTGTCATCTTACCATATTGACAAGCTATATAAGCATCTACAATGGATGGTCTCCCTAAGATTAAACAATTTTTTCCCATAGTATAATTTGGGGAGAGAACAAAAAAATCAACTGGATATTCCCAAGAATTTAGGGTGACTATAACATCTTCTATCATCCAATTTGGTTTAATGGTAGAGCTATCAATAAGTTGAAGGATGGTGGGGGTCTCTCCAAGGCCAATAATATGAAACTGTGACAATACCTCCTTTTTCATGACATTAATAGATGATCCTAGGTTAACCAAAGCATTTTGAACTTGGATCCCATGAATAGTGACTATAACTACATGACTCCTAGGGTCAAAGTATTTGGGTTCAGTTAATTTCTCCAACATTATATCAGACAACTATCCTAGGACATGAATAGTTTTTGGATCTTTCTTCTTCATTCCTAGTTTCTTAAGGCTTGCTTCCTTAATAGCTTTAGTATAGGCAAGGACTTACTTAATAGCATCCAACAATGGTATTTTTACTATCATATTTTTTAGCTAATTAAAAAAATCAATGACTGCATGGTTCTCCATGGGCTGGCCTTGTTCTATCAACCTATGGGGAAATGGAGGTTCTTTGGATACAATAGAGGTATTTTGATTTGAATAATCTATATGCTCAATTGGAGGATCCTCAACTTTAGTATTATAGGTTTTTTGGGTGTAGGAAGAGTGGTGCCTAACCTTAAGTGAATATCATTCAATGAGATGTCATAGCTTTACTATTGAGCCTAATGTTTAGTATTGTTTGGATTAGGGTTAGGTTGAACTAGTAGTTGTGTCTACTTAGAAGGACTATTAGTGGCTATAGAATGAGGCATTAGAGCTTGCTACTTAGTTGGTGGTAATAGGGTTGGTTGACTAGATTATGTACTCCAATGCTAAGGTTGCTACCAACTCTATTAAGGTTGTTGCCAACCCTGCTAGGGTTGTTGCCAACTATGATTTCCACTAAAACTAGTATTTTGAAAATTTTGCCATTGATTGCTATTATTATAACTTTGAAGAGGATCTTGTGGCAAACCTTGTCTTTGACCCATGGCCTTATTTGAGCGATATAAAGTACCTCTCCATTTTTATCAATGACTTTGAACTTGGTTGGCATTGGTTGTGTCTGTACACTTGCAACAGACTTACATCTACACTACTTTTTCTTTTCTCTATAATGTGGACAATATTAATTCAACATGAAATCTACTTCATCTTTCTTTCTTCAAGCTTGCATGGTATAAGTGGATACATCATTAATGATGTCTTTCTTGAAGTCTAATAGTAAATTAGATAACTCCATCTTGGATACTCCTGAACTACCATTGGAAATATGTGGTAGATCTCTAAGTTTCCTACCTTTCTTCACAATAGCTCTAGAATAATTGAGGCTAGGCATATACTCTGTATATCAGTATAAGTCTTTTGAGTGATATCCCCTCCTGCCATAAGGTCTAGAGCTTCAATGCTTCCTTCATTTACACCTCTCAAAAAAAAGATGTTTCTTTGGCTCCTCATTTAATTGATGTTGTGTGTTATGCTATGGGTTGAACATGAATCAAAAAATATAATCTTCTAAGGATTCATCATCCTTTTGGGATATTTTGAAAATTTCTTACCCTTTTAAATCTTGACCCTATAGTATTTCTTATACTTTGTGAGAAATTTTTTTCTCATTATAGGCCAATTTGCTACAACATTGGCACCCAAACCCATGAACTATCTCAAAGCAGCTTCTTTGAGGGTAGAAGGAAACAACTTCAATTTATGAACATCAATTGTATAGTCATAACTTCTACATAGTATTTCAAACTCAAAGAGAAAGGTTTCAGGGTCTTTAGTGATCAAGCCATAAGACTTGGGGAGTGCAGTAGCAGGCATGTTTTTCAAATTTTGGTTACCTCATTGAGGAGGGATAGGAAAAGGAAATATTGGTTGAGGCTAACCCATTCCTGGAGGGGGTACTATTAGTGGTGCTTGATAGATGATAGGAGTAATTGGATTATATTGGTATTTAGGTTTAGAAAAGAGATCAATCAGATACAAGGATTCATTAGAGGATGAGGGTATTCTTTCTTGAGCAACAGTGAATGGATTTTCAAAAGGTTCTTCTTCATTCTCACTATGAGGTTCTTCAAGTTTAGGATTAAAAAATGTCTTCTTGAATATTACAAGGAAGAAATCACCCAAAGGAGTCTCTTCTTCTATGCATGCAAAATAATGCAAAGTCTAATCTAACATAACACATAATGACTTCAAGGTTGAATTAGATTGATAGCTACCCCAAAAATGGAGCCAAAAATGGCCAGTTAGCTAAATACCTTAATAACAAAGGATTGGACATCCTTCTACATTGACTATGATTACAAAAAATCATGTATTTTCCTAAGAATAACATACTAAATTCATTTTATTTTGTTAACTTGAGAGTGTAATATTGAGAGGGTGACTGCAAAGTATATGCTCTCATTCCTCTTCAAGTCATTACAACTAAAATAGGAATGAAATACTAAAGGAAGCTAGGCTAGGAACTGTGACATTTTATCTTAAAGCTTAGAGTAATGTTGCAAACAATAACTCTACTTATGCACCTATGCTATAGGAAAAATTCAATGATTCTATTATCAATGGCTGTAGGAATAGAATAAGTCTACTTTGTAAAGAAACAAACAAATAAATAAAATATATTCTAACAAAGCAGTTCACTCACCAAGTGGGCCCCCTTAGATGAGTGAACAGAAAAATGATCAAGTATAAAGGTGGAAACTTGAACGTTGTATTCTATTCATTCATAGTAAGAGATTACATCTAAAAACAAGATTACACACTGTTGAATAAAACAATCTATTCTATCTTCCTTCTGGTCAAAACTAGGAAAAAATCACTTTTCAAAGCTACAATGGGAATTATTTAAAGGAAAGCTATAACAACTTCCCACTTCTATGATTAGTCCATTAATGAGGATCAATTACAGATCACAGAGTTCATAATAGAAATATCATTAACTACATTTTAACTTCTCCAAGAATATAGCAGGTTGAGGAGCTATATTCATGTGCTGCCATAACATAAATCATACCATATTTTTCTTGTTGCGATGATTCATCAATCTGGTTGGCTTTGACTTAGCATTGAAATACTAACTTGAATGTGCATGGAAAACACCTACAAAACATTAAACACAAAAAATTCTATATACATATATATTCATTTCATCATCAATGTTAGAAAATGTATAATGTTCAAATTGTCACTCTTTGCAAATCCTATGGCTACAGCAAGGAACCTACCCAACATAGTATAGATGAGGAAATATTTATCAGCATGTAATATTCCTTCATTAAACCATAGAAGTCCATAGATTCAAGCAAATATAGCATACTCGAACAATCTGTACTTTAATCTTCATGTCTTAACACATAGATAATATATTCATAAAAACATAAGTTCTTTTGCTTAAACCATAGAGTCATAAAATGTTTCTTGTAAGATAATTATCTAAAAACAAGATAAAAGGTCCTCAAAATAATGGCCTTTTAGAGGCTCATCACATCACAAGATTTAAGACAAGGGGACCCCTTATCCCCTATCTTATTTGATAAGTAGGAGATAATTTCCATAGCAAGTCAAATTGTGATATTGCTATCAAGATTTAACTGTGTGATTTTTGAGTCAAACTCATTGATCCATGTTTCATGAGTAGTGATTCAACATGAATCAATATCTTATGAGAATAAATGGAAAACTCAACACTCATTGGATCTAGGTGATGCTCACAAGGGTAAAGCACCAGGACTTCTTGGGAGGTCACCCATCCCAGTACTACTCTAACTTGAGTGTGCTTAACTACAAAGTTTCCTCCATGGTTAAACCCAAAGCTTTCAACCCCATTTTCAAAACCTTCACCAAGTGTTGTGCTTTATGAAAAATTCATTAGAAAGCCCCTTAAGCTCATCAATTGATAAGTAGGAGATAATTTCCACAACAAGTCAAATTGTGATATTGCTATCAGAATTTAACTGTGTGATTTTTGAGTCAAACTTATTGACCCATGTTTTATGAGTAGTGATTCAACATGAATCCATATCTCATGAGAATAAATGAAACACTTAGCACTCATTGGATCTAGGTGATGCTCACAAGGGTGAAGCACTAGGACTTCCTGTGAGGTCACCCATCCCAGTACTACTCCAGCCTGAGTGCACTTAACTACGAAGTTTCCTCCATGGTTAAACCAAAAGCTTGTAACCACATTTGAAAAACCTTCACCAAGTGTTGTTCCTTATGAACCATTCATTAGAAATCCCCTTAAGCTCATCAATTAATAAGTAGGAGATAATTTCCACAGTAAGTCAAATTGTGATATTGCTATCAGGATTTAACTGTGTGATTTTTGAGTCAAACTCATTGACCCATGTTTCATGAGTAGTGATTCAACATGAATCAATTTCTCATGAGAATAAATGGAAAAATCAGCACTCATTAGATCTAGGTGATGCTCACAAGGGTAAAGCATCAGGACTTCCTAGGAGGTCACCCATCCTAGTACTACTCCAACTTGAGTGCACTTAACTAAGGAGTTTCCTCCATGGTTAAACCCAAAAATCTCAACCCCATTTGCAAAACCTTCACCAAGTGTTGTGCTTTATGAGAAATTCATTAGAAAGCCCCTTAAGCTCATCAATTTATAAGTAGGAGATAATTTCCATAGCAATTCAAATTGTGATATTGCTATTAGGATTTAATTGTGTGATTTTTGAGTCAAACTCATTGACCCATGTTTCACGAGTAGTGATTCAACATGAATCCACCTCTCATAAGAATAAATGGAGCACTTACCACTCATTTGATCTAGGTGATTTTTTTTAATGGCAAAATGTTTGGGAAGGTTTGTGGAGAAAATGGTCCAAAAGGGGGATTTTGTGGGGTTATGGCCTTCATCAAAGGAACAAATGTGTTCACACCAAGAATTTGTGGATGACTCTTTTTTATGGGAGAAGCTTTAGTAAAAAATGCTAGGAATACCAAAAATGGTCTTGATGATTATGGGAAAGCCATGAGACATATTATAAATTTGAATAAAAACTCTATTTATTTCATAAATGTTAATGTGAAGAGACAAGCTAAAATTCAAAGAATTATGGAATGTGAGGTGAGCATCCTTTTGGGGTCGTAGCTTGGCTTACCTCTCTACCTTGACCCTCCTGAGTCTTTTTGGAGCTCTCTAATTGATATAATCTATACAAAGCTAGTTGGATGGAAAGGATCCCTCCTTAGCTAGGCACTAATTTTTTGGGACAAGGTTTGTAAGCCCATTAAAAAAGGAGGACCAAGGTTAAGGAAGATAAGAAATATGAATGATTTCTTACTTGCTAAGCTCATTTGGAGACTCTATAATAATGTTGAAGGGTGGAAAGACATAGGGTATAATAAATATAATATGGAGAATAAAAGCTTCATTTTTTCCCTTAGTAGTGATGATATTAAAGGGGGCTCAGTTATTTGGAAGCAAGGTCAAAAAAATAAGTAGATTATTAATAAAGGGGTGAGATGGAAGGTTGGTAATGGTAGGACTATTTAATTCTAGGATGATATGTGGATTCTTGATCATGCCCTAAGTTATAATTAACGGTGGAATGGTTATATTATGCAATGCAAGACTACTTTTGGGACTTCTTTTGCTAACTAATAGGAAGGAGACAAATGGGTGGATCTTGCTAGAGTGGATGACTCTCTGAATGAACTTAATAAAATTTTGAATGTTGTTCTTTCAGTTAATGAGGAGGACATTCTAATTTGGAAGTTTAATCTTAATGGGCTATTTTCTGTCTCTTCTCTATATGGTAATACCTTTGATGATTGTCATGAACCTTGCTAGGCTAAAGCCTAGTTCAAAGGCCCAACACATAAAGTTTACATCTTTTTTAGGATCTTATTATAGGATGAAATCCTCACTACTAACAATTTAAAGAAAAAAGGGCTTTGTCTTGTTAGCAAATTTTATCTTTTTAACGAAGAGGAAGAGTTAGTTAATCACTATTCATTGCTCGTACACTAGAATCTTATGGGAAAGCATTTTTAGACTTTTGGATATGAAGAAAGTTCTCCCTTATAGTATCCAATATTTTTTCTTAGCTTGGAATTTTACCTCCCTTAATTCCTTGATCAATAACTTATGGAATTATATTCTACTTTATTTATGCTAGGGTGTTTGAAAGGAAAGGAATGATAGAATATTTAGAGTTAAGGAGTCAAATGCTAATTAGATCTTTCATAACATCAAGAGTATGGCGATGGAGAATGTTAGGTTAAATGGAAAATTCCAAGAGCCTCATGATCAGTGGGAAGCCAAATTCATTAAGAATTGGAAAGTGGAAGGGGCTAGTTACCCTCATAGTGAGAGAAGCATTAGAAGTTTGATTGGATAGGATTACCCACACAAGGGCTAGTAAAAGGTTAATTTTGATTGGACCTCAAAGGGAAACCAAGGATTGCAGGGTGTGGTATTATTATAAGAAATGAAAATGGATATAGTGTTGGAGCAATGGTAGTCCCTATTGGAAAGAAGACCAATCATATAGCAGAAGCTAGTGCGGTTCTTTATGGACTATTATATGCTATGAGTTTGAATATGGAAAAAATTTGGCTAGAAGGGGATTCCATAAATATCATTAATTTTCCTAAAAAGGTTATTACTCCCAAATGGAATAATCATAACATTATATAAAAAGCCATAAATTTAATCAATTCCTTTGCATAATGTGTTGTTACTCATAATTACATAAAAACTAACAAAGTTGCTGACTAGGCAACAAACACGGCTTGTAAAAGTCACATGAAGATGACTTGGAATAATGACAATGACATCCCAATTGATGGGCTATCTATGATAGAGTACAACAGAATTGGAAGAAAAAAAAGTTTTAATAATGATGGTGATGGCAATTAGGAGTAATTATAAGATGTGTTTGAGAGGGAGTATGCAGATTATGATTGTGTATGATGCGACTACCCATTTATTACCACACAAATTGTAGGTATTTTTGCAAAAGAGAAAATCCAACTGTGACTTCGACATAGAATTAATTTCCTCTAGCTTAGTGGTAAGAATAGAAATTTCTATAGAACTAGCAACATGGGAGGTAGCAAAAAGAGGTGTGAGCCAGGAAATTGCAAGGAATGGAAGCAAAAAGTAGAGCTATGGGACATATTGGAGTAGGAAAAGTTTATAGGATTTATGTAGAAACTAAATGGAAGTAACTTGTCTATTACCAAGTAGTTTATCAAAACTTGGAAGAATGACAATGTTCTAATTAAAAATTAGAGAATGCAATTCATAGAGGATATTATTGCTGAAGCCACTGGCCAAAAAATGGAAGGGGTTAAATTCTATAGAGATAGGAAGATGTCTGACAGAGTTGTTGACAAGTTTGCAGAGTCAACCAAGGAGAGAAATAGGTTGGTCAAAGTTGGCAATTCTTACTTTAGCCCTCATTCTATTTCTAGACTTTGGATGTTCATTATTATTTTTTTGATTGAGTATATTACCCTAGATGGTTGTTTTACTAAGATTTATGGCTGCCACTTCATGCTAGCTAATCACTTTAGACATAGGGTTAGGATCAATTTCCCCTTCTACCTTTGTCAGTCTCTGGATAATACAATATTAACCCTTCAAAATGACTCAGATGGGGGTCATGCTTTTCATGAGGGTTTGATTGACTTGATTATGAATTTTCTTAAGTTAAAAAAAGTGGCTAGACCTCATATAAGAAAAAAGACAATGGAATGTGATACTGAGGCAAGTGATTCAGATGAGGTCTATGAAGAGGAAACATAGGAGGATGAAGTTGAGCTAGTGGAAAAAAAATCTTATCCTGGGAACTCATCATCTAAGAAAAGGAAAATAAATGAAGTGGATTACGAGATGGAGATTGAGATAGATGAGGATATTGAAGAGGAAAAAGGGAAGACAAGTAAGGGTAAAACTGGTAGTAGAATTAAAACTAGAAAAAAAAGAAGAAGAAAAATGAGAGATGCATGAACATCCCATTGGATGATGATCCCCTGATCCAAAAAAATGAGAAGGATCTAAAAGGTAAGAAGATTATGTTTCAAGGGAAGGCTGAGGATAAAGATATTAAGGATGCTGGTGTAGGGAAAGATAATCTGAAACTGGATGAGGATAATCTTAATCAGAGCAATGCCTAGGATGATCAAGGATATATGAAGGGTGTCTTGGGAAACCCTGGCATGATGAGGAGGGACATTAACACTATGAAGGAGCAAATGTAGGATATAAGAAGGGAGTTTGAGCATCTCAACAAAACTAATAGAGGTGAGAAGACTTTAGGCCTGCATCTGGATAGGCTCTTAGATGTGATTGGAAATGTTGAAGAAGTTAAGAATTTGATGAAGAGAGTCCCACCTCTTGAAGCTAAAAATAGAGATATTGATCAAGTGGTGAAGGACATGCAGAAGAAGATGGACATTTTGGAGAATAGATCTGAGGACACTGAGAATGCTTTGAAAAAAATTTCTGATTAGAGCTATTCCATATCAAAAGCTATGCAAAGAATATCAAGAATTTGCTAGATAAGCTGAAGTAGGGGAGAATTTAGGGTACAATGGAGATGAAGGATGATCAAGGTCCTAGCAAACACACAAGGGAAAACTCAAAAAAGAGAGAGGTTATGGAGGATAAAGAGATCGAGGAACTGAGGGCCTTTGTTGTGAACATGAATCTTTTAGCTAATCAGGCAACTGACCTACTAAAGACTTTATAGTTGTCTTGTTGTTGTCTCTTTGCTATCTTTTTGCTATCTTTTTGTTTTTCTTGATGTTTTAGGCCTTCTATTATAGCTTTTTTAGTTTTTTGGTGCTGATGCATATTTTCTCCTAGGCTTTTATTGCTTCTCTACATGGTTCTTTGTAAAAGGTTTTGTGTCCTTTCAAAACCTATTTTTACTTAATAAAAAAATACCATAAATGAAGAAGTTAGATAATTGAAAAGAGAACATGAAATCCAAGCAATAAGGCTATGTGAAGTAACTGAGAAAAATAAAAATGTTGAGGAAGAAAAAGAAAAAAGATGACGATGACAAGGAAATGGATGATGAAGACAAGCGATAGTTGGTTACAAGACTTGATGAAAGGATCAATAAAGTGTAGAAGCTAAGCCATAATTAGTTTGACATGATCAATCATTTAATTAGTATGAATCATGAGATTGCAAGAAAAGAGTTGGAGATTGCAAACCTAAAATTTGAGAATGACAGATTAAGAAATGAATTGAAAGTTGAAAAGGAATTTGTTGAGAGGTTGAAAAAACCTAAAGAGGCCATTATATTTCTAAATGAACAAATGAATGCACCTAGGAGACCTCATGAAACCGATGGACTAGGCTATACCAAGTTCCTATCAGGTACTGAGAAAGGTGAGACATTAAAGTAAGGAGAACAAAGGAATGTGAAGATAAAGCCAAAGAACAAGAAGCCTACATTCTATCACTATTAAAAACCATGCCATATAGGTAATATTTGTAGGAGCAAGGTTGGTATGTCAAACCCTAAACCCAAATACAATGGTATTTCTTCGCTTGCAACAAATAAGGTCATCAAGAACATGAGTGTAGATCAAAAGTAAATAAAGTACCAAATACTTCTATATTTGAAGGTCACTATTATACATGTTAGAAGTATGATCATCAGTCACATGATTGCAAGGAAAAGAAAAATTGGACACTTAAGGTCAAGGAAAAGCACGTAAGAAAGATAATACCATAAACTAGGATTGTAATACTTGGGTAAATTGTCAATATTGTGGAAAGTATTAACACATTAGAAAAAATTGTTATAGGAAACATCTTGGAGGAAGATTTCGTAACTAGAGAAATTTTGGATCTGTATGTTTCAATTAGCAGAAGGTCAGTCATCTAAGCAAGTAATATATGAACCGAGCATCAGTACCAAGTTTTGAGGTAAACAATGGAAAGGCAAAGGTCAATATTGAAGAAGTAAGGAATGAAATGAATCAAACATGGAGAAAGAAGTTAGATGAAGGAAATAATGAAAATGGAGGAGTTGTTATCACTAAATTTGATGGATTAGGTGATTCCCCCCCCTCAAACTAAATAATGAGGTATGTATGGAACTATGTTTCAAATTTCTATATCATACATTAGTTCCTAACACTAAATGCAAAAAAGTACAAGCCAACATGATTAAAGATGCATAAGGATAGATGTTAATGCTTGAGGTGAAGATGAAGCAAGATATTGAGTTGAAAATTTGGTAGATACTGAGTGCCAATTTTGAATGTCATTATGAACCAAGTCTTAATACTAACTGAGGAAAGTTGAAGGATGTCTGTGCATCAAGTTTCATTGAGTAAGTCAATAAAACTATTATGCACCCAGAATATATTGAATAATCATATAGAGCATTTAATGGAAAACTCAATTTGACTGTCTAAAGCTATATAGTTGATTTTGAAGTTCATTTTGACTAAACATATTTTTGAGTTTACAAAGTGAAGAATTCAGACAATTTGTAGAGAGAATTGTGCAAATTTGCAAAGAAATTCAAGTGTGTGTCATAAAATTAGCAAGTCATGTAAAATTATTTGAGCCAAGTTGTGAATTTGTATGATTTTGAAATACTAGATTGCAAAAATGGCATCTTCTGCATCTTCTAGTGAGAAGGAGGCATTGAGGGATAACAATGCACAAATTTTTTGAAATGATGTTGGCCCTCCACTAAAATTCAAGGCATATCTCGATATCACATTGAAAGGATATTCTTTAATGGAATTATCTATGATTCCACCTAGAGTGATTATGGTATATGATGTTAGATTGTGTTATACATGCAAGATTGGAGAGATAGGTGACTTTGAGCTAAGGAATTCTTATGATAAGTTGTGTGACAATGGGAGATTGAAGGATGAGAATAAGGTTGTGACTAAGAAAGGGTTAACTCTTTCCCTAGCATTCCCAAAATTATTCAAATTTGAATGGATAAAGATCATGTTGAGATGAATACATGACATGAAAGTATGGTTGGAGGATGTACCAGTCAGAATCATAACGTCCATCATTCATCACATGACTGGTTAACCTATTTTGGACCAAGTGAAGATCATTCAATGTCAAGAAAGGGATATGCCTCACAAAGGAACAATGGAATGGTCGAGGGATGTCAATAAATACTATTGAGGACCCTATGATCAAGTTTGTAGTATAGGTTATTGCTCATAAGTTTTATTAGTCAAGCCAACTGAATACTATACCATGTGTAGCTATTAACATGGGCTAAAAATTGGTTAAGGAGGAATACAACTATGATTTAGGTGAGTTTCAACTAATACAACTAGTAGAGAACCTTAGAACTATAAGGAAAGTAAAGAATGTATTAGTTTGGTTCTCTCATTATATGCATATTTGTCTATGTACAAAATTTATTTCCCAATATTGGAGATGTTGTTTGGGATTAGAAGAGAGCAGTGACCAAGAAAAAAAATGAGTTCATTAATTGGATAGGCGAGAATTTTGAAACCATAATGGATAGTTATTTTGAGGATTGAAAGAAGAAGATGAAGAATAGATTTAGAATACCTAAGTTGGTCATGGAAAAGTAGTATGATGACATATATTTTCTTATTGATATGAGTTATAGATATGTTTATGATGGTATACCTAGAGTGGTATGGCTAGAGACCTTTGCATTATGAGGTAAATGTTAATGAAGTGTCAGCTACCATTGCAACTTTTTTAGCTAAAAAAATTTGATAAGAATGTTGAACCTTTCAACACATATGAAACTACTGAATTCAAAATGATGATACAAACCAAGGTCCCCAAGATGGACAGGAAAAGAAAGAAGATGATCCAAGATTTGGAAGGTAAACTTGGAGAGCACCACTATAGATTACTGATGGAAAAGGTGAAGATATCAGCAATGATGATGATGATGAAGGACATGAAGGCAAAGGAAATGAACTAGTTTTTGATGATCCTAAGGACACCAAAGGAAAATAAATTGTTGTAGTTGATCCTAAAGTAAAGAAAAGATTGAAGAAAGTAGCATCCTAGCTGACTACCACACCATAGAGGATCATCAGGTAGAGATCGAAGGCAGCAAATCCTACAATTTCTAGGCCACCAAAGATAGGAATTGTTAAGATCACAAGGCCAATTAAGGGAAAAAGTCTTAGAAGGAGGACATTAAAGGAAAAATGGGCCAAGAAAGGCCAACATAAGAAGAAGCCATGGAGAAAGTTGGTTGTTAAACCTAATGATGATGAAGAAGATAAGGTTGAATAGACCGAGTCAATTTTAGACTACACCAAGGAAAGAGCCTCAAAATGTTGATAAGGTATGTGAGAACTTAAGAAGTTTAACAATATTAGCTAGATTTAAATATATTAAATATGCAACCTTAGAAAAGGTAGATAAATAAAAAGTTGAACAAGTTGTTATTGACTTGATGGTGAACTATACATATATACACCAATTGAGTTAGGTCTAGAATTACCAATAGAGTAGTATAATAAGAGAGATGCAAAATGGAAATGAGATTTGACCACTAAAAAATAAATGAGAGATGGTACACTAGCCCAAGTTATGCCTAATTTAAGCAAGCATCATATGTCAATAGCCATGAATGACTATGTAAAGAAGTTTGTGCCAAAGAGAAAGGCACACACAATTTTGAAGAATAAAATTGAAGAGGTTGTAAAGGAAAGAAAAATAGTATGGAATAGCCTTCCAATGAATAGACAAAAGATAAGGAAGAAAATTATATAGGAGTAGTGGAGTTAATAATAAAGAAGACATATATAACAAGGTCAAGCTATTAAATGGGAGTATTCATAAGATGGGATAGGAGGGTGAGAAGTAGAATGAGGTAGTCACCATATAAGATGAGACACCAAATAATACATTGTCAAATGTGACTACTTCTGATCAAGAGCCAAAGAAGATCATGTTTGCCAAGCTAGAAAAGAAGGAACGAGTTCATAAATCTATTAGAGATGCATTGATGGAAACCAATCCTATACAAGTTAAGGAATATCTAAGGATTGGTGAGAAACAACAATATCAATAGGTAATAGTGAATAAAATTGATACATCTATACTTATTGATGATACTAATGTGCAAGTGCCAAAAGAGGCCAATGATGCTATTATTGTCGAGCAATAGAGTGGACATGAAAATAAGGAGAAAGATTAGGTAGAGGAGAGAAAGGAATAAGAAAATAAAAAAAATCAAGTAGAGAAATCTACTACTAGAAGTGAAAGGCCAAATGTCTCAGGACCTCTAATATAGGGTAAAAAGGAGACACTACAACCGAGTTCAACTAGTGAACTCACAATGACCAAGAAACATAAACAAGGTGTTGAGGGCACACATGCAATAGCTAAGAAATCAAGTCTAGAGCTCAAAACACAAATCATGCAAGTATCTATGTTGAGATCTAGTACTCCAAGCAAATGGACTAAGATGAAGAAAGTCAATTCCCCTAGATCATTTCAAGCTAAGACTATTATTCTTGAAGAAGATATTATTATATCAGATTGGGACAAGTCAACATTGATTGAAGAAAAAATTTCAAAAATTAGTGAGCTATTTGCATAGAAGGAAAACCAAGCTAAGTTTAGGAGAGAGCATCAATCAAAATAAGCACAAAAAATAGGTGCTATATGACATAAAATATATATTTGTTCATTCTTTTGTTATTGATAATTTGGATGGGAATGCTCCTATTGTTGAGAAGTTGATTAAAATTGTAGATAAAATAACTGAACCTAATGTTGATGCCAATGAAAAATTGATGCAATGGTAAGAGAAAAAGTTTGAAAAGAAGGTAATGGAAAAGGTGCTATAAGATAGGTTGAACTATCTAAACTTGTGACCAATTTGGAACAAGTTTCAAATAATATAAATATAATGTTTAGAAAATTGTGTGATAGCTACACCTATACGAAAAATATTAGAGAGAGGATGGATCAACCAAAATTTGAATTATAGTAGAGTGCTAATTCACTGAACACATATGCAAGTTCAAGTGATGCATATTTATCTAAGATCAACTTTCAACAAGTAAGACTTACAAAACTGACTGTTGAATATAGAAGAATGAGAGAAAATTCAATCTCTATGCAAGTCATGATGATACCTCATCTGGACGTTTTGGAGTTGTATTTGAAGAATGCAAAGGAATTAGTCCACATTGATCCAAATTAGTCATTTGTTGATAGTCTAGTGGATCTTGTAGTGAAATCGGAGCTGGAGATTGAAGCTATTGAGTCCATTTGGACTAATTGGGACAATACCTTGAGAAGTATTTTGTAGATTCACAAACCATTTTTGGATAAGTTTGGTTTGACATCCCCACCCTAGAAGACATAAGCAATAAACACAAGGGAGAATATTGAGAAACACAGGGGATATGAAGGTAATAAAGGAGGACATATTGCAAGTTTGTAAGTTTTTAAATCCTGAAATTTTGTAGTTTTGAACATGTATATACTGAGTGTAGAGTTAGAACATGTACAATGTATACTAAGCTAAGGTATTGATTATATTTTTAGGGGGAGTACTTGTATTTCATTTTTGCACTGAATAATTTTTAATCCTAATGAAGTGTTTTTCCCACTAATGTCAAAGAGGAATATTGTTGATCTCTAGGACATGTTGTCTATTAGTGTCAACCACTTACTCATTCACAAGGTATGATTATTTAGTCATCACTGCAATCGGGTCATTCTATATAGGCTGAGCTAAGGATGAAGAATTATAAATCTACCAAGTCATGTGCTGAGCAACAATTATTGTTGAGTGAGCTAATGGTCACCAAGTACTCTAGTAATTATCAAGTTTGTTAGAGATAATAGTGAAGACCAAGTGATAGAGAGACCAAGTTATCTAGTTCATGCTGATCATAGTTAAGGCTGAGGGACAACATGAGGAAATAGTTTATGTCAAGTATCAATATGATGTAAGTGCTGAGTAATATAGTTTCACATTTTTGTTTGGAATGACAATGAATTCTATGTTAACATTTTTTGTCGAGATGGAAGTGTGTTTTGAAGATTAAGGAGGTGATTAAATATTCAAAGGTAGATCATTAATCCCTAGAAAAATAAATCCACCAATCAAAATGATGCAAGGACTAAATGACAACAGGATTGATTCTAGATCATTGATTTGGATCTAGAAGGTTCACCCAAATATCTATTTAAGGAGGGTCTATGACATAATTTATAATGCATGAGTGTATGGGCATGTGTATGTGAAGTTATGATTACATGTAAAGTTTTAGAGGTGAATCAAAGTGTAGAGATCAAGTAGTGTAGTGAAGAGTTTTGAGCAGAGACAAAGAAGACCAATCACAATAATGTGATATTATATTGCATAGAGGAGATATGTTATCAAGCATTAAAGTACTAACCAAAGGATCAAGTACTAAATATTTAACAATTGTAGCAAAATTTAAATCTCTTAATATAGTAGCTTTAACATGCTCATGCAAATATCCTAACAAAGAACTCACTTAATTGTGATGTAAAATCATTTAACCAAGGTAAAACCTAGAAATTATTTTTAGCCTTTAATAGGGAAGAACCCTCACAGGGAAGATGATCAAAAGTGATCAAATCATTGTAGCCTTTGTTGGTTCATGATTTAACAATGTTTAAATAATCAAGAAGTGGAAACAAAATGCATCTAAGGGAAACTAACTTCTATGATGGATTCAATTTGAATATAACTTGGGCCAACTATAAGGCTATACACCTTTTACACTTCAGGCTTTGCAAAACCTAAGTAGGTGGATCGTAGATTCATCCATATAATATATATATATATATATGAATCTATAAAAAACATATTAAAACCCCAAATTCTTTTATACTTATCCAATGAGATAGGTATGTAGTAGCTAGTTAACTACATAATGTAGAGTTTCACAAACTAAGTGAGGATCTTCCTTTCAACTCTAAAAACTAGAAAGAGAAATGGATTTTAATATTTGATTATAAATCATTTCAGCAAGAACCCATATATGAAACAACAAAAATATGCAATCTCCCAGTTGAGATTAATGCCCTCTCCATTGGAGGCTACTCAAATCAATACATACACCACAATCCTTGTGTTCTATTCATTTACTTGGTAAATGAGACATTAAATTTTATTATGAATCTTCTACATATTAGAATCCTTCCATAATATCTATAATTCTATCAAAATATGCTAAGAATTTACTTCATTCTTTGGATCAACAACAAAAATTACTATGACATGCAAGTCAAAATAACTTGTAATTAAGATATGTGTTTTTTGCCCACATAATACTAAAAATTGCAAAACTCAAAGACGAGAGACAAGAATTAGGATGAAACTATTATAAGTGCTTCTTTTTATTCATTTCTTTAAAGTAAATACATCAAGATGCATATAAAAAATCAAGAGAAACTCAAAATAGACTAGAACTATGACTATGTTTTCATTATTTGTTGTTCATATAGAAAGAAAATGGTGAAGAATGGTGGAATCAAAACTTGAGACTTGCTCAATGTGCCTTGAACAATGAGGCTAGGTCAAATTTGATTTGATCACGTCACTTTTCATCTTCGTTCTTCATATTTTTGGAAGCCAAAACATCTCTCCTTTCAACAGAATAATCATATCTTATCATATTTACCAAAAACTTGCAAATATCTTCCCCCCAAATGATGAGAAAACCCTTTTGAAAGAATACCAGGTCTACTACCAAAATCTCTTCCAAAAGTCCCACCAAATGGATTAGAAAAAACATAATACTATTGGAATTGTCATCTCCAAGTTTAGAAACAACACATTTGACCATTTGTCACAAATTGAATTTGGACCACCCTAAGAAAAGCCAAAAGAAAACAAGTGATAAAAGGATCCTACTAGAAAAATTTGGGAATCACTTTCACCCACTGATATCTACATTTGATTGGATTGCAAAACTAAAAAGTTTGTTTCGAGATATTTTCAAAAGTATATGATAGTGCCATATTTGGATCAAAATGATGCCTCTAGCAGCTAGTTGAAGTTGTAGAAGAATAAGGAAGAGGGCATTCTAAATATTTAAAATATTTCAATTATAATAAAGTTCCAACTTTATGACATAAAACCTTTCCATTTAAGTATTCATGCCCTTTTTGAATTTTATATTCCTTTTGGAATCACTTTCACCCACTGATAGCTACATTTGATTGGATTGCAAAACTAAAAAGTTTGTTTCAAGAGATTTTCAAAAGTATATGATAGTGCCATATTTGGATCAAAATCATGCCTCTAGCAGCCAGTTGAAGTTGCAGAAGAATAAGGAAGAGGGCATTATAAATATTTAAAATATTTCATTTATAATAAAGTTCCAACTTTATGACATAAACCCTTTCCATTTAAGTATTCATGCCCTTTTTAAATTTTATATTCCTTTTAATCTAGTTGGTCTCTATTCATTGGTAGGCCCCACTTCATTATTTGTTTCAAATTTTCATTTATTCTCATTCACCTATGTAAACCTTTTGGGAATTATTTAATATCTTACCTTTCAAAAATTTTAATTTTAATTTTCCCTCTGCTTGCCATGCTTACTCAAACATGGGTAAACACTTGCAAGTGACACGTGTCATCCTATGATTCACTTGATTGTCCTTGTCAACATCTAGTCTACTTTATAGGTGCCACATGTCACAATCCAATTGATCCTTAGACTTTGTCACTTTCCATGTCACCACTTTTTCATCCATCACCTATGCAACCCTCCATGTTGGTGCTATGTGGTGCATCCTTGTTGGCTCCTAGATTGGCCACCTTGTCATTGCACCACAGGCACATCTTAGCCTATTGTTATGTCAAGAGTGACATGGAAATCTTCTACGTCAATCATGACAAAGAAACCTTCCACCATGTGTCATTTATGTTGCCTCATACTTGCTTAAAGTGCATGCTAGCTATCTATCTCCCATTCATTGCTTAGTCCAAATCATCATTCCACATGTCACTCTCTCGTATTATCACGAATGATGTGGTGATTTGCCACATCAACTATGAAAAAGAAACCTTCTATCACATGTATGTATTACCTTGTCATTGTAGTGGAATCTATGCCATATGCCAAATTATCATTCTCTATTGGTTGTCCACATCATCAACATTTCATTGGTATTGTACACTAAAAAAGTGCACCTCTGTAACCCTTCTATCCAAGGTATTCCATAGATTGGAATGCTTGAATTTTGGCTTAGAGTTCCCTACTCATGGAGTGCAAGGGCATGTGCATAAGAATAGAGAGGGCTCTTAGCTGAGCCTTAGAGATGCAACCCTTGCTAGTAAACCATGAAATGAGAGATTTCTTTAGACAACAAAAAGAGTGCTAGTGTCAAAGAAACTCTTGAGCATGCAATGCAAGGCTAAACTAGACTAGAATGGAATGGAAGAATTCAACTAATCTAAGCATATGAAAGTATTAAAAAACATGCTAATTAAGCTAAGTAATCTATTCTATTACAAAGGAAAATTAAGCTACTTGCAAATGAACTATGATAACATGAATATGTAAAGAATGAGACAAGAAGCAAGAAGTCCTCCATAAATTCTCCAAGAATCTATAAAAAAACTATAGTATAACATTAGCTCAAAAATGAGATCCTTAGAGAAGGAGAGACATCTCCCTTTTAAAGGTGTATAAACAATTGAGATCAAGATCAAGAAAAGAGGAATCAAGGGTGGAGGTTGATTTTTGGCATGATCCATGTGCAAGATCATTTCTACCAATGATGTCTACCAATGAGAGAGTTGACTTTTCATGTGAGACAAAGTCTTTTCTTTTACTTTGTAAATAGGAAAAAGACTTTCTATGTGCACATTGAGTGGGTTATAAGAATGGGGTCTTTTATTTAATTAAAAGGGGACATGTTCTTTTAATCAAATATGAACTTAGGATATTACAGTCAAACTATAGGTTAAAATCAAATAAATTTACTTTTAGCAATTTGGCCCAAGCAAATGATTAAATAATTTATCGAAATTGCTAAGAAGGGGGCTAATAGTCTAGATGACCATATTTAGGTGATTAAATTTTCCCTTCTTTTACTAATGTGTGATTGATTTGGGAACACATTGCATTAAATAATACAAAAGCCAAATAGGTAGCAGTAGATAGAGAGATTTGATTATGTACAATGAAATGCAGAGTGAGATAGAAAGTCCTAAATGTATAGCCTAGTAATGAAAGTAATGAACACTAGGAGAAAGAGACAACATAGAAACTTAGGAAGAGTACTAACATCAAGAAAAGAAGATAGATTGAGAAAAATGGAAATGTCAAGCAAATGCTCTTGAGAAATAGATAACTATAGCAAGCAAGAAATGATAGAACATTTTTCCTCCCTTGGGGTCAAAAATGAAATAAGGTAAAGGGGATGCAGAAATGAGAAATATGTGATTAGATCAAGATATAATAAGGTCCATGATGATATATAAGTGATTAAAGCAACAAGTGACCATAAGGAAATAATAGAATGCCCTAGTTGACTAAAGTTGACCAAGAAAAATATAGTATACAAATTAGGTCAAATTAGGTAGAAAGATGGTCTAGAAGTGAAATGAAGTGAGTTGAAGTGTATAAGAAGTATAGAGATAATGAAGATATGAAGAAATGAAGATGCCCCAATGAAGATTCAAATATTAGACCTCAAACAGTCAGCTAACTGCATAAAAGATTGCAAAATTTTAAAATCTGATTTTGACTAGCCAAATAAAATTGGATTTCAATTTTAATCCCAAAAATAGATCTAGGACATCAAAATTAGCCGGGCGTACAAATTTTGTAGAATTTAGAGGAGTTTGAAAAATGGGTCAAAATAAGGTCGAAGGACTATATAAGGGGTCCAAGGGATATTTTCTCTTTTGTACACTAAAAACATCTTTTACACTCATATGATGGATGTTTTAGTACTTCTGTTTTCATTCCATGTGATATTTTTCACATGCTCATGTTTATGTATTCTCATTTTTATGTTCATGTTTATGTGCTCATGGATGTCTCTCATAGATACTTTTAGCTCTCATATTTATGATGTAGAATCATATTTTAAAAATGTGATACTTGGATAGATTAGGTGTGATTATTAGATTAATCCCTTGTGATGATAGGTATAGAAGAAGCAAGAAAATGAACATGACTGGCAAGGAATGAAAGATGTGATTTGAGAAAAAGAGTGAGAAGATATGAACATAGTTAGTAGACATGTCTGTTAATGATGAAAAGAGAGATATTTCATATTCAAAATGTAAGACTAAGGTAAAACAATAATATAATGCAAACTAATATGCAAAATGGTTTACTTGCAAGGGCCACAAATCATTTAGACTCTAATTTCATCATTAAGCATTATTAGGGACATTAAAAGATCATACAATTCTCACTAGTATAACTATGATGATATACATATAACCTATGTTAGATAGGTATGTGAGAATTCAACCTAAGAATCAAAGACAAGTAATTCAAGATGACAGATGCAGTTAGACTCCCTAGTTTAGTATAGAAAGATTGCACCTATATCAAGGCATAAGTGCCTGGATAACCCTTGAGTACGGTCTTGCAAAAATAATCAAGGATGATACATTGTAGGCTCAAAGTTTCAAGTAGGAAAAGCATAAATGATCTCAACACCTTTAGACTAACAAAGTATACCCACAAGTAGAAAACAAGAAAAATATGCTCCATGCCCCCTGTCTTCTAGTCCATGACATCCTTGAAAGACAATTAGGGAGGAAACACTTAGACAATAAATTGTCATAAGAATCACACAAAGAAGATAAAGTTCATCATATCTTAGAAAGTTTAATGTTTTAAGTGCGTGTTTGTATGTCACATGGCCATTTCTTCAAGAACCCCCATCTAATAGTGAGAAATATCGTAGCATCCTAGACTGTAGGTAAGGTATCTGAGAAGTGTTGAGAAATACTCGATGTCAAGTGTGGAAGTATTGAGAAACACTTTTCTAAATGAGTTTCTAAAGAAAACCTAACACACAAGAAGACCTTGATAAGCCAAGTAGTCATGCCCCCTTGACAAGGATGAGATTCAATTCCAAGCTAGGAAATGTGTTGTGAAATGAATGCGTGTGTGATAGACATATGTGTGAGGGTCTCAAGTAGCCCCTATTTCTAGGTTTTCACTTGAAAGATTTTTTTCAAGATTTTTGCAATCTTTTGTATTTTTTTGTATTTTTTTGGTGATGCATCAAAGCACCTATTGCTAGGTTTTCACTAGGATGATCAGCTTTTCAGGACATTTTATATTTTTTAGGATTTTTTTTAGAACCATAAGATATATATATATAGCTCAACCACAAGATCCTTAAGCATATAATTTCTTCAGATGTAGAATATTGATAGGCTTTGCGAGTTGTTCCCTTTTAGGAGTAGAAAGTTGATAGGCTCCAAATCTAAACACTACTATGACGATGTAAGGACCCAACCAATTAGGCTCAAATTTTCCCTTCTATTCCCTATTCTACTGATTCTTAAGGTTTTCTAAAAGAATGAGGTCACCCATTTGGAACTCTCAAGGATTAACCTTTTTGTTGTATCTAGTAGACATCCTTTTTTGATAAGCCCTCATGTGATCAAAAGAGGCCTTGTAACACTCATTGAGGGTTTCTAGCTTGTGTATCCTCATATCTCTATGGTCTTCATCAATAATTAACCCATACAAGGAGACTCATAAGGAGGGAATCTTGACTTTTAAAGGTAGGACAACTTCATAGCCATAGACTAGTGCAAACGGTGTAGCCCCCATAGGAGTGTGTATAGTGGTCTTGTAAGCCCATAGTGCTAGATTGATTTGCAAATTCTAATCTCTACCTAATTTATGGACCATTCTATGTAGGATCTTTAGCAGTGCCTTGTTAGAGGCCTCAAATTGGTCATTCCCTTGAGGGTAGCACATAGAGGACCAATGTTTTTTTATTTTAAATTTCTTGCAAAGTTGCTTAAGGTACTTATTTTTGAGTTGTCCTCCATTATCAACAATAGTGGAGGAAGGGATACTATAGCAATAACTAATGTGGTTGATTATGAATAAGAAAACATGTTTTCCTATAGTAGTAGAGAAAGGCACAACCTCAACACATTTTGTGAAGTATTCAGTTGCTATAATAATGAATTTGTGTCCATTGGATAAGCTTGGATGAATTTTCCCCACTAAATCAAAGGCCCACAACTAAAAAGGCTAATGTATGATAGAAGGGATAAGCTCACACCTAGGAGCATGAATCAAGTTACAATGTAACTGACACTTCTTGTAAGATTTAGCATATTTGATAGCATCAACTTGCATAGTCGACCAAGAGTAACCTGCCCTAAGCAGGTTTTGAGCAAGTGCAAGGCCATTAGAGTGTGCCCAACAAATATTGTCATGGAGTTTAACCAATGCCTTTTCAGACTCTTCTATTTCTAGACACCTAAGAATTATTTAATCTAGACCCTTCCTATACAAACCACCAAAGACAAGGATATAGTGTGAGACATTGTGAAGAAGTTGGCATTTTTTATTATGTGTGATATTTTTAAGAATTATTTGATCATACAGGTAGGAGAAGATGCTAGAGTAGTAAGAGGAGTCATGACTAACAATAGTGCATATCACATGATTTTCAGGGGAGTCATATGCAAGATGACATAATTCTTCCACCAGGAACTCGAAGTATGATTCATGTTCTTCCAATTGTAGAATAGATGCTAAAGTGGCCATAGCAATCTGCAACCTTGTTTTATACTCTTGGAATCTATTAGAATTTTACAAATGTGAAATAGTTCCTCAAGGCATCAATCAATTTCTTGTAAGGTACGAGCTTGTCATCTTTATTTTGATAGTCATTATTTACTTGATTAATGACAAATTGAGAGTCCCCATAGATGTGCAATTCTGTAATCCTCCATTCTAAAGCCATTTTAATCTCGTTGGTCAAAGCCTCATACTCTACTATACTATTTTTGCATGGAAAGAAGAGTTTGTATGATTTTTTTATTGTATAACCATGGGGTGTGACAAACAAAATTGCTGCACCAGTTCTATTCTAGGTGTGAGAGCCATCAAAGAACATTTTCCATGTCCTTTTAGTGACATACATGATAGAGGCATTAAGAAAATCAATCTATATTGGAGCATTGTCTTATAATGGAAATTCAAAAAGTTGATCTACTATAGCTTGTCCCTTAATGTTTTTCATTCAACATACTGAATCTTAAATTTAGAAAGAATCATCATCCATTTAGCAAGTCATCTAGTGAGTGCAACTTTACTAAGTAGGCATTTATCTATTTTTGCAATAAGACACACCATGTGAGAAATCGTGTGTGGTGTAAGTTTATGGGACACAAATATCATTGCGAGACAAGATTTTTCAATGTTACTATAGTTTACTTCATAAGCCACCAAAGTGTCACTAATGTAGTATATAACACATTCCTTTTCATTCTCATCACTTTGTGATAGTAATGCTCATAATGAAGAATTTGTAGCTGATATGTATAAGATCAAATATTTCCCTAGTATAGGTGGCATTAATAATGGAGGTTTAGCCAAGTATTCTTTGATTTGATCAAAGCTCTTCTAACATTCTTCATCCCAAATGCATGTGGAGCCTTTGTGTAAGTTTTTATTGAATGATTGTTCTCTATAAGTTAATTGTGATATAAAAGTCCTAATAGATTAAAGATGTCCTTGAAGACTCCTTAGTTGACTGTTGTTCTTAGGAGGAGGCATTTCCATAATGGCTTGTACCTGTTCTAGATCAACTACTATGCCTTTTGCAGATATGATGTAGCCTAGAAAATTTCTTGATGTGAAACCAAAAGCACACTTTTTGGGATTTAACCTAAGTTGAAATTGTTCTATGTGGTCCAATATCAAACTCAAGTCATCAAGGTGTATATGCCTTTTCTTAGATTTAGCTAATGTGTCATCAACATAATCTTCCATATTCTTATTCATCATATCATGGAAGATAGTAGTCATGGCTCTTTTGTAAGAGGCTCCTACATTCTTTAACTCGAAGGGCATGGCATTTCAATAGAAAACATCCCATGCACATGAGAGAGTCATTTTCTCTTGATCCCTAGGGGCAATTTTGATTTGATTGTATCCAGAGAAGCCATCCATTAAGGAATACATTTCATACCCTACAATCATATCCACTATCTTGTCTATGTTAGGAAGTGGAAAATCATCCTTAGTGCATGCTTTGTTCAAGTCTCTGAAATATGTGCACACATGAATGGACTTATCATGTTTGGTGAAAGGTGCAATGTTAGAGATCCACTCTACATAATCAATAGCCTGGATGAAGTTTTCACTCAAGAGATTTTCTAGTTCTACTTTAACCAAGAGAGAAACATGTGGGTGCATCTTTCCTAAATTTTGTGAGATGGGTTTAACACCAATAGAAATAGATAGGTGATGCATGATAAGATATGTGTCAAGGAAAAACATATCTAAATAGGTCCATACAAATTTTATCTTCTCTTCTTGGAAGAACATAGTGAATCTCTCTTTTTCCTCAGCTAATAGTGATTGAGCAACATGAATGATCTTAGGAGGCTCTTCCATACGAAGATTGATAGGTTGTGTAGGTCCAATAAGAATCAAAGATCTATCTAAAAAATAGCTTGGAAGAGTACCAAGTACCTCATCCTTAGGCACCTCAGAGAGTTTGTCATGCTTGGATACATCTTTATTTTTACTTTTTAGAGGTTCAAACACTGCCACAAAGTGGTTTTAGCCATTTGAAAACTTATTTTTCATTTTTCATTTGATTTTTTGATTAAGGTACTTGATATCTATTTCTATCATGTTAATTTATTGTTCAAAGGTGAAATATTTCATGGGCTCAATGATATTTAGGTAGCAAGCGATATCATAATCATTTTGAAAAGATGGCAACTCTAGTCTTTGGTGATGAACATACTAGTCTATGAGATCAAGATGTATCAAGGAGTGGGAAGTGGAAGATTTGAAATTTTTAATGTGGAAGGAATTATCTTTGGTGACATGAGAATTCAAGCCTATAGGGAAAGTTCCAAGGGATCAAAATCAGGAGTAGACCTAGAGGGATCACCGTGATCCACTAAAGCAAATTGGGAGCCAAACTCATCAAACCCTAGACTAGATTCATTGACTATATTTAGTTGGGTGACATAGGTGTGTAATGAGATCCTCCCTTAAATCAAAAGAAGCATCTGAGAGATATTCACATTCATACTCACCAGAATCATTGCTTTAATTTTGGGCTAGCAGTTGAGCAATGTTTTCTCTTATCCTTCCTTTATTAGGATCTTAGTTATCAGATTCATTAGATTTGTGTTGTCTAGAGGTGGAAGCCTCAACATCATTATGGGTGACCATTGGATCTTCTCCCCAAAGTAGGGAGGTAGGAAGCATTAAATCCTCTTCTTATGTAACAAAAGTAGCAGTGGGTGGATCCTCATCCTCTGATTCACTAATCATGGGGGCTCTTCTATTGATCCTTGGTAATTTAGACTCTAAGGTCCAAATACTAGTCAAGTAGTATCTCATTTTTTGCATCCCTCAAGTATGACTTAAAGGTTCTACATGAGATTTCTTATCACCATTGAGGGACCCTTGGCCATGATAACCTATGTTTTTCAAGAATTTGTAGCCTTTTCCATAGCACTCTGGAGAAATGGAAGTAGTGATAGTAATCTCCTCAACATCTTCTTGTTCCCTATAAATCTAGTCTCTTATGGCTTGATCTTCCTTTTTTGCTTCTAGAGGAATGAAGGACTAAACAAAGGTTGCAAAGATGGTCATGGCCAAAGACAAGGGCTTCATTTTTTTGGAGGGTTTCCCGTAAGACTTTGGAGAGACTGGTAAAGTGGCAATAGAATTGAGAGTGTATTCTCCCATTACAAGGATCATCATTTTTAATTTTTGTTCACATGCCTTGAGCGAGGGGTTAAGCTCATAAGGAGAGCGATTATGAGGAATTGACATTTTGGCAATAGTGAGAGTATTGATAGATATTGAATTATCCCCTAGAATAATGATCTTGATACCATTGAATGCAAACTCTATACATTGATGGTACCTTGATGACACAACTTACATGTCATAGATCCATGGTCTCCCTAGCAACAGATTATATACAAGAAAAATGTCTAAGACTTGAAAGAACACATATTTTACCATAAGACCCACATAGAATATAGGCATCACAATTAGGCATTTATAAGGATGTTCAAACTCATCACATGTTTTGATGGTGATTTTTCATCTACGGTCAATAGCAAATTTAGACATGCGTAGCTGTTGGATGACATTGAAGGAGATAATAGTTAACCCATCACCATTCAACAGACGCATGTATGAAATATTTGAACTTTGATGTTGAGAGCTAGGTTGTGGGGATGACTAAGGGCCTTGTCATCTTCTTTAGAGAATTCAGGATAGTGAGGTAAGGAAATATGATTGACAATATCTTGGAATTGCTTGGGGTCAATATCCATCAGAACATTGGTTGTGCATAAAGATTTTTCAAGAATCTCCTTATGCAAAGGAGATAATTCTAGCAACTCAAAGATGGATATTTTCACAAGGGTTTGTTGCAACTAAATAATAAGATCATAACTAGATATAGCTAGAGTAGCTACTTGTTTATAAAATGAGGCATTTTTAGGGTCATTTGCTACTTTGAGGACAACCTTGGATTTCCTCTGTAGTGACAAAATTGAGTGTCTCACTATGCAAAGAGGAAGATTCTTCTACCCTAAGAGTTATTGTAGGTCTACTATTTCTAGAGTTTTGTTGAGAATTATGTGTTCTTAAAACTACCTTAGGCTTCTCATCATCTGTGTCATAGTTGGGCTTCTTGTCAAATTTAGGACCCATCATGTAGATATGTTCAACAACTTCCAACATGTTTAAGACATTGTTTGCATTAGTGTAAGTGTAATTGATCTTGGCATCATGGTTTTTCTTGTTAGTATGAGATGATTCCCCTTTTTCATATTTAGGTAACAATTTCTTGAAGGCTTTATGGTCAATTTTTTTAACTAAGCCATCCATTATGACTTTACCTCCATTATTGAGGTCTTGAATAACATCCTTGACTTTGAAATAATTTTTGGTGTCATTTCCCTTGATCCTATGATAGTTGCAAAAATGATCATCCCTCCACCAAGTAGGTTTGACAGATGGGTCATAGGGTTAGGAATTGTCTAGAAGAATGACAAGATCATTTGTGTGCAAGGTCTTTAGGACCACCACATAGGATTCTACCATTGGTGTGTTACAGACACTCTTTGGTTTATAAAACTTCTTGGTTTTGTCAAAGGTTTGATACTTTGAAGTCTCTTGTTGTTTGGCAACATAGATAGCATTAGAAAGGTTGAACATTTATTCCTTGGTCTTAGGAGAATCCACTACTCCATTAATGACATACTTGTTTTTGTTCCAAGGTTTTTTCTATCCTTCCCATTCCCATTGACATTTTTGTCTTTGTTTAACACAATGTCACCTCTCTTAACAACAACATCCTTAATGAGGTATGCACTTTTGATCATTTCATTGAAGGATATGAATAATTGTATTCTAAGGTCAAATTATAGTTTAGGTAAAAGTGTGTTGACAAAAATATCAATGTTCTTAGTCCCAAAAATCTGCTAGGGTACCTTGAGTTTAAAGATCTCCAACGTTGGAGGTATGTAGCAAAAGGATCACTTTGTTTTTGTTCAGTGTTGCACAATTCCAACATAGTGATCAAATGTTGAACATTATACAAATATTGCTGAATGAACTATTGTGCAAGTTCATCAAATGACTTGAGGTGAGGTGACAACTTTGTGAACCATTCCATAACTTGGCCCCTCAAGTTCCTAGGAAATAACCACATAAGATAAGTATCGTTGTGCATAAATTCCACGCTAAGAGCATAGAAGTGCCTTATATGATCATGAGGATCACCATTTCCATCATATTTGTCATACTTAGGAGCCTATATATCCCTAGGAAATGGGACCATGTAAAGACTTCTATCAAACTGAAGAGCACATATTGATTCCACAAAAGAAGTTTTAGTTTGTTCTTTGGAAACTTGTAATTGAGTGAGTTGATTTTTGAGTTCTCACATTTCTTCTCTCAAGATTTCAGCCTTAGTAGGTTCTTTTTTTTGGATGATTCTTTGCACATCAAAGTCACGGGGGAGTTTCCATTCTTTAACAGTCATATATTGAAAATATTGGTCAACATTTTGTTCTAAGGTTTTTAGCATTAGCCTTTGGGCAACCTCATCTTGTTGAAATCTCATAAGATCTTTGCTAGTGATTTCATCATTGACCTCACTTTCATGATGTGATTGTGAGTGTCTAGGTGGTGATGGACATGCTCCTACATTTATTTTAGGAGATCTAGGTGATGTTTTGTTTCCATTATTTCCACCAAGAGGAATGTTATCAAAAGGATTTCTTTAGTAACTATGTGCATGTCTATTTTCAGCATTACATGAACTCAACTTGATGATAATATCTTTCTCTATTAGCCATGTGTATAGCCTCTTGCCATCTTTCTGATGCAGGAGCATCCAGAGGTATAAGGGCAATCCTATGTCAACCAAAAAAATGTACTTAGACTTAGTTTTTGTTTCATGTGTTTTCATTTATAGATACCCATTTGGGTCAAATAAAGGTTCCAACTCTCATAGTTCCACTATCAGTGTTCTAGGATAGAGTATTTGAACACCTTGGGATACGTGTAAATGCTAGAAAAAATAGGAGTATGTAATTGAGCCATCATTTTGGTGAGATAGAAGGTGTAAATTGGTTATAATATTTTAATTGTAATTTAGAGCATTCTAGAAAAAGAATCAGGTCGAAAGGCCCCATGGTTTGAAAGTTATTGCAATTTTTCAATTTTTGGAGACCTCTTAAGAATTCTTCAAAGTCAGGTTAGGGGCATTAAATGACCTCAAATAGGGCCAAAAAATGGGGGATGAGTGAAGCTGGTCCATAGGGCTATAGAATGCTTTGAGAGCTTTTTGGAAATGTAAATGGTTCGTCAATCGGAGCTACGGTTCAAAAGTTATGCCTCCTGAAAGTTCGGTTACCATTTCTAGATTCTTCTAATTTTGTGCCAACTTCTAATGCGACTTCTAGAGCCTTCTATTTGGTCGGTGGATGCCAACTAGTACTTTCTAGAATGTATTCCTAATCCTTAACCCTCCGAGGTCTATTTAAGAACATTTATGGCATTGTAAAAGGCAGTTCGGAGTGGAGTTTGAGAGGAGGTACTGAAAGGAAAAATTATCTCTAGATTTATACTATTGTAAGCCCATAGGGCATGTTTTGAAGTCTATTTTCTTTGTACTGAATGTATTATCTTATTTACAAAGTTAATAAAATTTTCCCTTTCCTGTTGTATCCATTATGTGCTTAGGTGGTGTCCCCATCACTTTCATTCTCTAGGTGTGCTTGTTCTTATAGGTGATGTTTACTCTCTTCACGATGCATGGTGAGTGACATGTTGTCTTTAGCTCTAGGAGTATCAAAAGGCATATTGAAAGGGTTCTCAAATCTATAGAGCAGATTATGCCAAGTGTTAGCCTCTTATGGCTTATCAAAGATAGGTTCCTCTACACAAGGTTGTCCATGAGGATGCCTAGTTGGAGTTACAAATTGTTCAAAGGTGAAAGAAGGACAACTTCCCTGACTGACTTGGAGCCTAGTAACAACTAACATGTAAGGACATATCTTCATCTAATGGGATGAGGTAAAGATTTTTAGATTTGGAGCTTGTATGGTCAAGAAAGATCACTTGTCAAAGATAGAATAAGTGAGTGGCTTATCAAGAGTGCTCAAGAACTTACAACACAAATGACTTGAGCCAAGAGATTGAGAAAGAAGCTCGATAACAAGTAGCTATAATATCAAGGTAGCCAAATTTTGACAAGTGACCATTAGAAACATTTTTAGCTCATAGCTGACAAAATAGGCCCATGTTTTCAACTTAGAGCATGACCTAACATGAAGATTTTAGAGAAGACTTACGTAGGATGAAGTGACAACACTTGTAACTCAACTATGACATAATTTTGACTCAATCTTGGAAGAAACAAAGGTTGAGCAATATTTCTCAGAAGACCAGGTGATACAAGATCAAAAATAATAATTGTATGATAGAATTTTCTATAGTTGGGTGATACTTTTCGCTCATGCAATAGTTTTCTTTAAGTAGTATGATAGACTTCACAAGTAACATACGATAGAGTAAATATAGTGATGCAATACTTTGATAGGTACAAAATATCACATGATATTTCTCAGAAGGTTGTGTGATAAAGGGCCAATGAACTATGAAAAATGCAATTTAAGGCTTGAAAATCCTATGTTTCAGTTTGGTTTCTTAAACTTTTTAGACCAGAGTGCAGTATTGATGACTTCAGTCGTAGAAGAAAATATCATAGTTTAAAAATAGTAAGGGAAAAATCAAATGTCTCAAACATTTAGACAAGAAAAAAAGAAACCTTGCCAACACAAGAAATTGGGATATCCAAAAGAATAAGTCCTATGAATGTTAATGAGATGTTTGATGTTCAAGAACATTTACACAAGTTTGTTCACATTCGAAGACACATGCCAAGCAATACTACCTCATTACTCAGCACCTTTTCCCATGCTTGATGCCCCTTTGCCTCACACCAAGTGGTTGCCCATGAGATATTGTTTTTTCATCAAAGTACCATTGACACAACCAAGGGGACACACATGATGAATGTAAAATTACAGTGACCCAAGTAATCCACTAGGATCAGTCCTTGCACCAAGATGTTGAGCAACAAAATAAGGTAGCTTCTATAGAAAGGGCTTTTGTTCATAGCACTCCCCTTTCTCCCAATATGAGACAACTTATCTTGCAACAAGTAATGGACCTCACGGCCACAAGATTACCTTAAGCATTCTTGCCTAGCATTTTCCTCATGGTCCCAATCCCACAAGTACTCACACTAAGAAAAGACAAGCACTATGTATACCAAGATTTTGTGTCCTTGATAGCCTTGAGTTTATAGTGGTTAAGAATAGTTAGGTTCATTTATCCCCACTAGAGTCATTCCTCTTGATCACTTAAGAGAAGACCCTCTAAAGGATTCTAGACTACACAAAATGGATCCACTTTTGGAGGTCAAGATTTCTGATTCACCAGAAGGGTGAAGAGCATACTCTCCTATTCTAATCATTTTCCCCAAACACACAAGGAAGCTCAATTATGTCACTTAGTTTTGGAATCTAAGGGTGGGTCAAGATTTTTAATTCACTCCAAGGGTGAAGAGTATACTTTCCTAACACCAAAAGATGCTACTTGCAAGTTTTATGTGCCTGCAAAAATGAACAACTAGTATATTGTTGCACACAAAATGAAAGAAATCACAAGCACACTTGTTTGATTATTTTTATTCTTTTAGGCAGTCTTGCAAACAAGAATTAGTAGCCTCCTAGCATTCAATCTTTGACATGTGTTCTTTTATAGAAATTTTACAAGCATTTGTAGAACAACCCTACAAACAAAAATGTTAGTCCAAAATAACATAAAAACTTGTAATAGGCTTCTACTAAATAGTGAATAAACCTAAGAAACTTGAAAAAAAAAATGTCAAAGGCTCAAAATTGACCATATAACTCAAACAGAAACAAGTTCTAGGCAGAGTGATATTTTTTGCTAACAGAGTATCATACGATAATTTTTAGTATACAACAATGATACTTTTTCTCTGTGCAATATTTCTTAACATACCTGTGTGATAGAAGTTGCTATAATGGTATGAGAATTTTGAAGAGTTGTGTGATATTTTAATTGGTAAAGTATCACACTACGATACTAAGAAATATCATACAATACTAATAAAGTATTGTACAATAACTATGATTGCAGAGAAAAAAAAGTACAAAAAGAACAACTGAAAATGCAAGACAAAAATGCAAAAAGAGAGGTAAGACCAAGATGTCCTGCACCATGGTGGGTACCAAAAATGTACACTAAGAAAGTGCACCTCTCTGAAGCCTTTTATCCAAGGTATTCCATAAATTGGAATGCTTGAATTTTGGCTTAGAGTTCCCTAGTCATGGAGTGCAAGGGTGTGTGTATAAGTATAGAGAGAGCTCTCAGCTGAGCCTTAGAGATGCAACCCTTGCTAGTAAACCATGAAATGGGCGATTTATTTAGACAAGAGCAAGAGTGCTAGTGTTAAAGAAACTCTTGAGCATGAAATGAAAGTATGAACTAGACTAGAATAGAATGCAAGAATGAAACTAAGATAAGCATATGAAAGTATTACAAACCATGCTAATTAAGATAAGTAATCTATGCTATTGTAAAGGAAAACAAAGCTAGTTACAAATGAACTATGCTAACATGAATATGAAAATAATGAGATAAGAAGCAAGAAGTTCTCCAAAGATGCTCCAAGAATTTATAAGCAAACCTACAACATAACATTAGCTCAAAAATTAGATCGTTGGAGGAGAGAGCTCTCCCTTTTAAAAGTGTACACATAGTCAACTAACAACAACTAGAGGGATCAAGGGTGGAGGTTGATGTTTGGCATGATCCATGTGCAAGATCATGTCAACCAATGAGAGAGAGTTGACTTTTCATGTGAGACAAAGTCTTTTCTTTTAATTTGTAAATAGGAAAAAGACTTTATGTGTGTACATTGAGTAAGTTAGAAGAATGGGGTCTTTTATTTAATTAAAAGGGGACATGTTCTTTTAATCAAATATGAACTTAGGATATTATAGTAAAACTACAAGTTAATTTATCAAATAAGTTAATTTTTAACAATTTGGCCTAGGAAAATGATTAAATAATTTAGCTAAAATGCTAAAAAAGGGGTTAATAGTCTAGATGACCATTTTCAAGCAATTACAGGTATGACTAGTCAAAATATATCTAATGGTGCCACATCAGCCAAGTGGATCCATGTGTGGGTCATGTCTTAAAAGGTGTGATCTATTTAGACATTATTTTGTGACTTCCTATATAAAAGTAACCTTATAAATGAAAGCATGGTTGATGTAGGATAATAATCCAAAACTCATATCTCATAAAGCTTCCTGTGTGCTTCAATATGATTTTTCCTTCATAGATTTGGATTGCCCCCAAATTTTTGTCTCCACTTTTTGCACCCAGTGTAGTTCATCACGCCACTAATTATCACAACATCATATGTAGATTCAATACAATAATTCCAACAAACCGCAACACATAGGATATTGCAAAAATCTATGCGAGAACCTCCTGACTCACTTAGGCTATCGTGGCCATGTGGATGATAGAGAACTTTGAAACAAACCACTTGCATCTTGTTAGTATAGTGCAAAAATTGGGAATGACACAAAATAGTGGAAGCTCTTAAATCATGATTAAAATGGTGTGTCATGCTTCCTAGTTTCAAGTTTGAAACCACATCATTCTCACTCTAGAATTTTCCATATATCCACACAAGAAGTCAAGACAACATCTATCCCCAACCTTAGATGCAATCACATAACTAGCTTCTATGTGATTCACACATGGGATAAGGGTTGACATAATCCCTTTATGTCATCATAGGTGGGACTGGAGTAGCATTCCAATTTGATCTATGTTGATCCACACATGGCATTTGGAAGTCGACATGTCTCCTTGATCCACATATAATTTTTTGAAGGAATTAAGCTAAAATTTGGCACATTTCATAGGGACTAACCTATCCTATAAGTTGTGTATAGTTTCATATAATTTATTTGTTTTATTTTCTTGCATGTCTATGTAGACAAGGAAAAATCAAATGATGGGAGCTCTCAAACTTTATTACATTCATGATATGGGAGACACAATACTTCCCCAATCCACTTTGATTTCGGGTTCCATCTCGCTAGTAATGAGCTCAAATTGAAAGGTTAATTAAGAATGCAAATAAAAAGTACAGATCAACAAGACACATAAACACAAAGTTTACCATGGTTCACCACAAATCATGGCTATGTCCACACTAAGAGACGAGGAATATTATTGATTGAAAAGATTTAGTTTACAAATGAATGCAATCAACATTTATAGATCACAAGCGATCAATTGAAGAGACATAATACATTAAAGAGGAAAACTGAAGAGACTGTCAATCTTCACATAATCAACAATATCCCACCTTAAGACAACATATGCATCAACTGATCACCCATTCCCCTACTCTACATGCTAACCTACTTCTTTTTAACAAGGGAAAGAGAAGTCTTGGCACACTCAAACTTCTCCTTGGCAACAACCTTCATCAACATGTCTGTTGAATTGATCTTTGTGTCAATTTAAGAAACCTTTAATTTTCCTTCTTCTACCACATAGTGAACATAGTGAGAATTCTTATCAATATGTTTGGAGTGTCAATGAGAGGAATGATTGTGAGCCATAAAAATTGCACTCTAACTATCATAAAATAAAACATAATAATCTGATTTCCAATGTAGATCATTGAACAAGCATTGCAACTAAATAATCTCTCTAGCACCTTCGAAAAGAACCAAGTATTTGACTTTAGCAGAAGAAAGAGAAACACAATGTTGCAGCCTTGTGGCTCAACTAATGGTAGCCTTGAAAAATATGAAAGCATAACTAGTAGTAGACCTGCATTTTTCTCAATCTCTGGCAAGATCTAAATCATTGAATCCTTGTAGCTAAGCATGATTTCTACCAAAACATAATGCATAATCAGAAGTTCCCTTGAGATAATGCAATATCCACTTAACTGCTTCTCAATGAGGCTTTATGGGATTTCTCATGAATCTAGTAACTACTCCCATCACATGAGCAATGTTGGGACATATAGAAACCATAACATAAATTATGCTACCAATCATTGATTTATTAGGAATGTTATTCATAAATTCCTTCTCTTCTTGTGTTTTGGGACACAAATCAAAAGTTAGACAAAAGTGAGGGGCATGAGGAATAGAAAAATGTTTTGCTTCAGCTATACCAAACCACTCTACAACTTTGTCAATTTATGCTTTTTGTGACTATGGTAAGCACCTTCTTTTGTCTATCTCTAGTGATTGTCATCCAAGAATATTTTTGGCAGCCCCTAAATCTTTCATGGAAAAATGAGAGGCTAACCCTTTCTTTAATTTTCTAACTATCTGAGGAGAAGAACCAACAACTAACATGTCATCAACATAAAGTAGAAGAATAACAAACTCACCATTAGGAAGCTTTTTATAATAGACACATGGCTTTGATTCGCACCGAGTGAAGTTGTGTTCAACCCTGAACCAATAAAATTTAATGTACCACTACCTTGGAGCTTGCTTAAGCCTATACAAACTTTGCTTTAGTCAGTAATAGAGATTCTCTTTTCCTCTTTGAAGACAGCCTTCAGGTTGCTCCATGTACAATTCTTCATTAATGTCATCATGTAGAAAAGTTGTCTTGACATTAAGCTATTCTTGTTCAAGATCCCAAATGGCTTCCAATCCCAACACTATCTGAATTGTAGTCATCCACACAATTGGTGAGAAAATCTTTGCAAAGTCTAGCCTAGCCCCTTTTTCTAAGCTTACCCTTTAACAACCAACTGAGCACAATACCTCTTTCTTCCTCCATCTTCCTCTTTCACCTTATATACCCAGCAGTTTTAAAGAGCTTTATGGTTGGGTGGAAGTGGTACTAAATCCTAATTTTTATTGGCTTTAAGATAATTCATCTCTTCTTCCATTGCAATCATCCATTGATTTTTATCAGTACTTCTGTAAGCATCTTTCAAATTAGGTGGTCCACTCTGATCAGAGATTAAAATCTCAAGCTCTGCCTCCTTGGAGTAAAGTAATTCATAATTTGAATACTTTGTAGGAAGTCGTCTCTCTTTGGTAGACCTCCTTAATCCCTAAATATTAACCTCTTGCTCTTGATTTGATAGCATTAGTCCCCTTAGAATTTGCATCAGGTTGTATCTTATTAGATACATTCATGGACTTAGTCGCATCATACAATTCATGTGCACTTCCTTTGGAGAGAATGTATCGATTCTTCTGTGAATTGACTTTCTTCACATTCTAATTAGTTGGATTAACTACAAGCACATTTGTATTTGACCAAGCTAAATTATCTTTGTTTGTCACAAAATATTGATTCTAGAGTGTTCTTGTGGAATGGCTAGTTGTTGTAAATTCTTACATCCTGTGTGCTTGTTCAAGGTCATGGAGTCAAGAGTGAGGAAAGACAAGACCAGACATGTTGAGAGGCTCACACATCATGACCTATACAATCAACATCATGATTGGGAGACTAAAGACCTCCTCTTCCAAACATATTATCACCATTGTAACTATCATACTACTTAGTATAGTCTAAACCATGAGAGAGGCGTATATCCTTTTGCAAAACTGTTATGTTTGATAGTTTTGATATGCTCTGTTGGATGACATGGACTAGTTAGACCATGGGAGGAGATGTCTTGTCTCTCATGCTCTATTTTTGTTTGGTGAAGAGGACTTGGACATCACTCATCAGAGTCCATGTTGCATGTGTGTGACTATATATTGAGATTGTATAAGGTTGCAAAGATATGATGTGGCACTAATTTAGTAAGGATGGAGGTAATAAACTCACTTTGGGAATTATGAGTGTGAGCGACATGTGTGGAGTAGTCTATAGGAGCTTGGGTGGAATCTGTATTTTCAGAAACATCTCATCTACCATGTTGATGAAGAACTATAGCTGATTTGGATTCCCATGCACCCTGTGCATTGGAATCATAATTATGAACTTGAAATTGAAGTTGTTCCTCACTATCATGGAGTCCAGTAGGAGGATGATTAACATGCTCTGTCTATTGTGGTGATGGAAGAGTTTCTATATGAAATAGAGGAACTATGCTCTGATGCACTTCATCTCTAGTTTGTGAAGGAAGATGTGATGTATCTTCAAATGATTCTTCATCAGACTACTACCATTTATTACCATCCATGCTAGTAGAAATAGAGGATGAAGATAGAGCAGGATTTGTGACTAAAACAAAAGTAGGACTAGAAACCACAGTTTGAGGCTGAGAATTTATTGAAGAAGTGTTCTTATTAAACATACACATAGGAAAAAAGTCTTTAGTAACTCCTTCCCATGGTGTTGATTGAAGATCCAAAAACTTGGACTCATTAAAGACCACATCTCTACTCTATACAATCTTCTTTGTAATAGGATCCCATAGTTGAAATCCAAACTAATCTTCTCCATAGCCCATGAAGATACACTGCTATAATTTTGAATCCAAATTGCTCCTTTTTTCCTTGGGAACATGAACGAATGCTTGACACCCAAATACTTGAAGATGAGAGTAGGAAATCCTTCTACTCAATCATTCCTCTTCCAAAATTCCAAAGTCCAAATGAGATGGATTTCGATTAATCTAATAGACTATTGTATTGCAAGCCTCCACCCATAATTCTTTGCCTAAACTAACATTAGATAACATACATCAAATTTTCTCGTGTATGGTTTGATTAGTCTTTCCACCACCCCATTTTCTTAAGGGGTGAATAGCACAACTTTCACTTGTAAAATAACTTGATCTGCACAAAAGTTATCAAACTCCAACAAATAGAATTCACCTCCATTATCTAATTTTAGACATTTGATTTTGTGCCCACTCTAATTTTCAATAAGAGCTTTAAAAAATTTAAATTTTGAGAAAACTTTAGATTTTCCAGACATTATATAAACCCAAACCTTTCTAGTATAATCATCAAGAAAGGAAACAAAGGAATTTGCACCTCCATAATAGGTTACCTCTGTGGGACCAAAGACATTCGAGTGCACTAAATCCAATGGCGTTGCCTTCTTGTTATGGTCATTCTTCAAAAAGATGACACAATTTTGTTTCCCATGAAGAAAATGCTCACAAAATTCTAAATCTACCGATTGGAGACTTGAAAGTTGATCTCGATTAAGCATAACCTCTAGACCCTTTTTGCTCATGTGGCCTAATCTTTGATGCCAAAGTGTAGTATCACTATCCAAAATAGTCATTACAACTCCCACATCATCACTAGTTTCTACAACATATAGGCTACCAACTTTATCCCCTTTGGGGATAACCATGGAACCCTTGGTAATTTTTCATGTGTCTATGAGAAGTGTAAGAACCTGGAGCATATAACTGATTGACAAAAATCAAATTCCTTTTTAATTTGGGAACATGCCTAACATCCTTAAGTAATAATTGAGCACCTCCTATTGATAACAAAATATCACCCTTTCCCACAATTTCACAAGCTTTCTTATCACCCAAATAGATATTCCCAAATTTACCTTCCTTGTAGTTTGTGAAGACTTAATGACAAGAAGATGCATGATATGAAGCTTCAAAGTCAACTACCCATGGCTTTGAAGTTATGTCACTTGTCGCAAGAACCAAAATACCATCATCCTTATCATGAATGATGTTTTCTCTGTTGTCCAAAAAATTTTCTTGGCCCTTTTATATTTTTCGTAGTCCTTTTTAACATGACCATCCTTTCCACAAAACCAACAATCATTTTGTCTACCCAAGGACTACGATCTTCTAGTTGATTGTGACCTTCAACTGTTACTATTCCTATCTCTATATTGAGTTCTTCCTCTATTTTATGTGCTAACCATCGTCAGAGCATCACTAGATGAAGACTCTTTGTTGGTTCTCCTCATGTCTTCACTAAGCAAAGTAGAAACTACCTCATCATGGACCAACTTGTTTTTGTTAGTAATAGATGTGTTGATCAATGTTACCACACCATCCTAGTTGTCTGGTAAGGAACATAATAGATGACCACCTTATTTTCATTATCTTAAGGAATACCAATGGAGTGTGCTTGACATAAAAGAGTATTCAACTCATTTACCTGATTTGGCATCGATGTTTTGTCCTTCATCTTCAACTTGTAAAGCTTCTTCATGATAAAAAATTTGTTTGCAGTAGATGTCATTTCATACATACTTGGAAGCTTTTTCCATACCTCCTTTATTATCATTTCATTGTTCACATTGAACAAAACATTCTGTGATAGCAAGAGAAAAATCTCTACCATTGCCTTTTCATCAGCCTTATTTCAAGTATCATCTATCATGGAGGTTGGATTTTTTAATTTACCTCCAATTTCTATTGAAAGATCATACTTGACTAATAATGATCACATTTGTACCTTCCATAGGCTAAAATTCTTCCCTGAGAATTTCTACACTCTTGATTCCTTCATGACTCTGGAATCCTATCACTGAAATCGATCGCAGACTCTGATACCAATTTAAAGGTTAATTAAGAATGCAAATAAAAGGTGTAGATCAACAAGATACATAAACATATAGTTTATCATGGTTCACCACAAATCGTGGCTATGTCCCCACTAAGACCAGAGGAATATTATTGATTGAAAAGACTCAGTTTACAAATGGATGCAATCAACATTTATAGATCACAAGAGATTGCTAAAGAGACATAATACATTGGAAGGAAAACCCAAATGACTATTGGTCTTCACATACCTAACACAAATGTGCCCAAAACAAACTCAAACACTAGAATTATGTGCTCTCCATACAAAACATTTGCATCTATTCTTGGTTCTATGTTTCTATTCAAACATTAACAATAGAAAACATCATCTCCTCATAATCCATACATCTACATGCCTAATTTGATGGAGATTTGAATGGTGCTTGTTATGTCAAAAAGGAACAGTAGCAAAAATAAAAAGTCTTGCCTTCCCCTATTCAATGCCCATATAGGTGGTTATCTAGAGAAATCTCCTCTAATTTGAAATATCATTCCACTACATCCCATATCATCTAGAGGTGTCTCCTTGAAGATATGCATCTCTTTTCAATGATGGTTTGGAGATTTCAATTACCAATCCAAGTGCACATGGGTTGTTAACAAATTGATCACCAATATCTCACAAGATCTTGGTTGAAAAGATAACATTTGAAATTTGATTAAATCCTTCACCATATCAAGATCGAACACACAAATTCTCATATGCCACTGACTTTTATCACATCAAAGGAAAAAAATATCATGGGACACTAATCATTTTAATTCTTCCAATTGAATTTTGGCATAATCAAGAAAATCACCAATTCATCTGTGCTTTCACTCACAACTTCTCGGTTCTTCAAGTTATTCCTTTGTTGCATAGGATGATGTATGTCTACAAGATCAAGACCCTTGTCAACTCCTTCTATAGAAATAATTTTTTTTTATTATTAAAAAGAATAAGAATTCTTTTGAGTAATTTTGCTAAGGGTGAATAGCCTTTGATTGCATTTACTTATTATTGACATCCATGCTTGTATTCTCCTATAGTCTTACATAAGTTCCCAGCCCCAAGGTTTCATCTAATACTATTTTACAAAGTGCAATGTTCTTTTGATTGAATTACCATTTTGATTTGATCTTTATGTCTTATAATACTTTATCAAGTTGATGAAGTATGTTGAGCTCCAAAGTGGGCCCAAATAAATTTTTTTTCCGAACTTAAACACAACCTCTTAGTAACACCTAAATAATCTCCCTAAATTGACTTAAAATAATTTGGATCATTATCCAAAAACTTAATACTCACTTTTCATCTTTTCTGCAAAGTGCAAATTTCGTGTTGGGAGCATCTAAGATAGTCTTTAAAAACTAACCAGAACACCTCACCATGAACTAACACTTGGCATATTTTTTCTCTATTCCACATATAAAATCTTGCCTCATGATGACATCCAGGTCAAAAGATATTAACCACCAAATTTTTCCTTTTAAAATTGATCCTACAAACAACATGTCAAAAATAGAAAGTTGCATTCAGTTTCAACTTCAAAAATAAGTCAAATGATCACTTGGGAATCCATAACTTGGGACATAGAGATACTGTCATATGGAGAGTATGAATAGTCAATGTGGGATGATAAAAGTAATCTAGGCATAATTGAAAAGCTTGCAAAGTTGGCTTCCAGGAATTACAGAACTAGGTACCTTGACAAACCAAATATTTTTGCATGTGGAATGGACCTGGGAAAGTGCTCAAATGGATTGGTGAAAACTTGAAAATTGGCATACATGAAGTATTTTTAGTTTCAAATATAGTAGTGAAATTATTTTAGGCTCATCTATCATGAATTCAAAATTATAACACCTCCACTACAACATTTGGGGTCAAATTGGGATGATACTTTGCGGCGATAGTGTAATTTGTGGTGATTTTCTTATTTTTTTTGCAATTGTCCATGACACAATACCAACGTTGGCGTCATAGTTGTGACACCTATTTGAGTATAAAAAAAAAGAAAAAAAGAAAAAAAAATAGGACATAAATCATTCCCCATTTGTTTTGATTGTGGAGAGCTTCACGCGAAAGAGGGTGGAGAGCTCTGAACGAGGGTGGAGAGCTATGAAAATTGTCATACCCTTGTGATCTCTCCATTTCATTGTCATGTGCTTGCTCTACAATTTCATTTTCATACCCTTGTGATCTTTGAATTTCCTTGTCATATCCTTGCTCTACGATTTTATTGTCGTGCCCTTTCTTTGTGATTGCGTTGTCATGTCGTGCCCTTGCTTTGCAATTTTGTTGTTGTGTTGTGTCCTTTCTCTATGATTTCGTTGTTGTGTTGTTGCTCTATGATTTTCCTCAAAGGATATGTATATGTTCTTTTCTTTTCCTTCTGAAAGGGTACCTCTTTATATTTCCTTCTAAACATGTATATCTTAGCAATTTTTTTTAAGGCACTTATTACATCTTAGCAAAATAGAAAAATTGATTTAGCTCATATATATTCCAAAATCCAAATAACAAAATAATAAAACTCACTCAACCCGACTTACCTCAAGATCTTGCACAAAAATAGTGCAGACTAGGAAAAATGGGTAGAGTTCACAATAAATTTTACAAAAACATATCATAGAAGATATTTTAAGAAAGAAACTAGCCATAACCCAGTTAAATGGGTCTAGTTGTTGATTAACTGGGTTGATTAAAAATTCCTAGAGAGCTGTCATCAAATTAAGTACAATAAAATGAACAATTAGTTGTTCCTAGCTAGTAGGATCAAATAGAGCATATGCAGATGCATAGCTTGCATGCCAGACATGAAGCACATTCCCCAATTTATAATGAATGGTTGTATATAAAGGCTCCATACATTGGCCCAAAAATGGAAGCCAAGGATGTAACCATGCATGTATTGGCACACTCTCCCTGTGAGGATCCCAAGTATCTATTGTTGCTATTAATTTGGGCATCATTATATGATCACAATGTTATGAAGTATTGAAGCCAGTAGTAAGTTATCCCATGTCTCTAAAAAACATAGTATAGGTTCAGGGTCCCTTGGCTCCCAGGAATTTGTAGCAGCTAATCTCACTATTGGAAGAATAACTTCAATGAAGAGTTGAGCATAAGGAGTTGAAGAAGCAAGTTCTGCTTGTGTGTAAATGCCATAATCACAAGGCTCATTCCCTTGTAGAAGCCTCTACCACAATGACATTACCTCTAAACCATGCAAAGGATGTTGAAGTGGCTCCCAACCTTGAAACACTCTTTATAAGAAATTGATACTTGGGATCATCGAGGGGAAACTGTGCCAATACTTGAAACACTCTCATAAGCAAATGCAGATGTAATATTCCTCCTCATATTTGGACTATAAATTCTCAAAGAAACTTGCAAGTGATTCCAATGTCATAGTCCCTACCGTAACCCTTTCTTGGATTCTATCTAGTGGCTCCCATAATATCCTCTATGTTGTCTAGCTATTGTAATTTTTTTCCATGTAGTCTCTTTCTAAATTCGGTTCCTTCTCCTTCTCTTTCTAAAGTCACTCATTTTCTCTCGTGCCTTAAATTTTGACAATCAAATTTTTGAATATCCACCTCTACCATATCTAAAATCAACTTCACATTGTGTTGTAACTCTGGCATAGGTGTTTGATCATCGATAGCTTTCATTTCAGCATTCAAGTTTTCAAGATTTGGTCAACACCCTCACTTGTGAACCTCTCATGTCAAGCTCTTTCTGTACTGTTTCAACACCATGTTCTTGCTTTTGAGCTAACAATTCTTTAGGTGCATTTTCTTATAAAAAATTAATTTTGTTGAACAATTGTAAACTCTTAGAAAGTTAATAACTGTTAATAATTGTTAGAAAGTGCATTTTCTTGTAAACTAATAAGTATAAGGTTAATAACTGTTTATATCAACAATCATGTCATGAGTGGTGGTCACTATTGAGGATTTTGGTTTAATGTTTTGGTTTCTCACCTAATCAGGCTAGGATAAATAAGTCTTGGATGAAAAATCCATGGTTGTAATGAAAAAACACCTTCATGTTTGCCTAGGTCACTTTGGGCAAGTTATAAGCCAAAGTTGCTAGTTAGGTAAAATTCGGTCTTTTTGAGTTTTTTGTTAAGATAGATTAGGATTAGGTGGTTTTAGTTATCTTTGAATAAGTTGGAACCTTTTCCAAATCTTAGAATTGAAAATTTGTGAAAATTGCAAAAGTTGCACTTTTTGTGCAAAATTGCTAATTTGCAAAATTGTAAAAGTTGCTAAAAAATGCAACTTAGTTGAAAAGGAGTTGTAACTATTCAAACAATAGTTATAACCACTAGGCTGGATGTAGGAAGGATATATACCTCATTTGTGAGGTCACAAAGGGCAGATTGTATGGATTGGGAGAAGTCGCAATAAGATATTTTTCATTTTTGAAGCAATTTTACTAGTTTCTTGTACTTTGTCCATACTGTATGGATTGGAAGACATAATTAGATGACTTTTTGAAGAAGAATTTTTTCTTACCTTTCCATTTCTTTTGGTTTCATCATTTTTTGTGTAGTTTTGTTCAAGTTATTCCATTTTTTGTACAAGAGGGTCTGTAGGACATCAATTTTATGCAAGCTTCAAAGATGGGCCCATAGTTGTGATTCCCACTGTTGGTTTTTCATGGCCCCTTGGAGAATGAAAGTTAGATGAGTCCTCTTAGTGATTCTAGGGTTTCAAGACTGGGCAATGTGTTTCACTATTTTTCCTAACCATCCCTAGGTCAAGTGCCTATTAGGATTTGACCTTATGAGTGTGTTGTGTGGAGTATAAAAATAACAGGATAACTGTTGGAGGGCTGAGTGTTTGGAATGAAGTTGGAGGAAGGTGAATAGACATTCCTAAGTATTGGGTGTGTTTCCATGACCCCACTTTCACATAGTTTCTTTGTAAACCAATTCTAATTAGGCCAATTAGGATTGCATTGCTTAGTGAAGGAAAGGGAGTGTTGGAGTGGAAGTGACAGTCCAGGGTATATTTTAAGGAACCCCCCTTTGGGAAAAGTGTAAAAAATTGGCGAAAGGTGTAAAACACCTAACAAAAAAAATATATTTTTTGGCTAAAAATATCAATTTACAAAGAAAAATAAATAATCTACATTGGCGAATCATTCAGTCTCTCAAACAATGTGTAAAATCTGGACGAATTGTGTTATTTTAAAAACTACAAAAATATATGCATTGGCGAATAAAAATTATTTTCTAGTAAAATATTAATTTTGTGGACAAATTATTTCATTGTACTAGACATCAAATATGTACATTGACGAATAATAGTTTTTTCAAAGTTAAACATTATTTTGTGGGCAAATTGATTCATTATGCTAAACAAAAAATATATACATTACAATTATATGGTTACATTTTATAATAATATTACAATAAGTAAAATAAATTCTTACAAAATAAGTAAATTAAAAAAAATTAAATCATTCCTATCTATTTACTTATCTAGATATGGTCTTGAAACATGAACATTGATTTATTTTTTATAAGAGGCCAAAGTCAAGATTAATTATTATCATGTTTCGTGATTATGGAAGTTTATATCAAGATACCAACCACTAATTAGGGATAGAAAAAAAATGAGGTGAACTGGAATTTATATCAGTTGATTTTGATTTTTGAATTGCAGGAGGCGAAATGTACCAACGACTCCAATGCAAAATGGAAAATTATTAGCAAAATGGGCCAACTAAAGGGAATTAAAATTAAAAACATTGGGCAAACTACCCATAAACATGCAAAGCTAATGGATTGAGGGATGGCAAACATGGAATCAATTAGAATAACCAAGTCAATTGCATGAAAGGAGAATAATTTTACCAAAGAAGTCAAATGTGACTCCATGCTTGGAAATTGAAACAAATAATGATTTGCTAACCCTAATAATGTTAGGCAATTGGGCCACCATGTAATGGCTTGAAAATCACCAAAATCAACACTGAGAAATCCCAATATTCGCTAAATAATGAATATTCACCACTAAAAAACACCCTAAGTGGAACTAAGTCCTAGTGCTTTGGGATTGGGAATTTGTTAGACACCAAAAATAATGAATATTCACCACTAAAAAACACTCTGAAAAGGGTATATGGAACCCTAATTTGTTTTAAATATTGTTTGGGAATTTTGGAAGTTAGACACCAAAAACATCTTAAGGGGGCCTAATAGGGCTACTAGGTGAATTCAGGTTTGATACATTGGGGAAGTGTGGGGATCAAACCAATGATGTATTTTCTGTTATCTGGATGTCCTAAGTCCATTTCATGCAAACTATTTTTGTATTTTCCTCATGTTGGCCTAGTTGTGGGGATTAGATCCCGAAGCCATAATTTGGATGAATTTGATTCTTAGACCATGGGTGCTTGAAGAAGTTGATAGTCTTGTTTTCTTCAGCATTTGGAAGATTTGAATTGGTTATGACCTTGTGAGAAGGTTGAGGATTTGGTAACTTGGTGATTTGGTGTTAGAGTGGGAAAGCCCATTTACACTTTCCTAGTTGTGCACTTTGCATCAAGTGGACATGAGACATGTCCTCTTGTGACATGCTTTTTGGCTTTGTGTCTTTTGAAACAATACCTATACCCAGTTGAACAACCAAAAGAGGTATCAAAATCAATAAATGTCTTACCCTTTGGTGTTCAGTAACTTCAAAAATAAAGAGTAGAGATTACTAATAATTATGTTTTGAAAATAGAAAAGACATTCATAGTCAAATCCGTAAGAAATTTAATCACCTTTGACATCTCTTTACATTACCCTTTACATGTATCTAATTATGTATGTATATATAGAGAAGTTTATGTTTATGTTTATGTATGCGTATGTGTGTGTGTGTGTGTGTGTGTGTGTGTGTGTGTGTGTGTGTGTGTGTGTGTGTGTGTGTGTGTGTGTAGGCACACACATGCCTATGTATGTACGTATGTATGTATAGATACAAAGAGATCTTTTTAAAGCTGCTTATTACATCTTAACACAACAAAAAAATTGATCCAGCTACATACATCTTCCAAAATCCAACTAAGAAAACAATAAAACTCACTCAACCCGTGCTAAGCGACTTACCTCAAAATCCTACACAAAAATAATGCAGACCAGGAAAAATGGGCAAAGTTCGCAAAATTTGTTACAAAAACATGTCATATTAGATATTTTTAGAAAGAAACAAGCCATAATCTAGTTAATTTGGTCTATATGTTGATTAGTTGGGTTGATTTCAAATTCCTGTAGAACTGTCATTAGATTAGGTACAATAAAATGAACAATTAGTTGTTCCTAGTTAGCAAGATCAAATACAATTTTCCAAGGTGCTAAAATTGCATATGCAGATGCATCACTTGCATACTAGTCATTAAGTGCATTCCCCAATTTATAACGAATGGTTGCATATAAAGGCTCCATATGCTGGCCCAACATTGGAAGCCATGGATGTAACCCTATGAGGATCCCAAGTATCTACTATTGATGTTAATTTGGGCACCACTGTATGATCTAGAATGTTATGAAGCACTAAAGCTGGTAGTAACTTCTCCCATGTCTCCAGAAAACATAGCATAGGTTAAAGGTCCTTTTGCTCCCAGGAATTTGTAGTATCTATTCTCACTACTAAAAGAATAACTTCAGTAAAGAATTGAGTGTGAGGAGTTGAAGAAGCAAGTTCTACTTCTATGTAAATTCCATAATCATGAGGCTCGTTTCCTTGTAGAAGCCTCTACCACAATGAAAATACCTCTAAACCATGCAAAGGATGTTGAAGTGGTTCCCATACTTGAAACACTTCTATATACATACACACACATATGTGTGCCTATGTATGTATATATATAGAGAGATCTTGGCACAACAGAAAAATAGATCCAACTACTTGCAGATTCCAAAATCTAAATAATAAAATAATAAAACTCACTCAATCCGTGCTAAGTGACTTACCTCAAGATCCTATACAAAAATAATGCAGACCAGGAAAATGGGCAGAGTTCACAAGAAATTTTACAAAAAACATATCATAGTAAAAACAATCAATTGTTCCCAGCTAGTAGGATTAACTACAATTTTCCAAGGTGATAAAATTGCATATGCAGATGTATGTATGTATGTATGTGTATATGTATGTATGTGTGTATATATGTATGTATGTATATATATATAGAGAGAGAGACCTTATGGATTGTGGAGACCAATGGAGATCTACAATTTTTCTTGTGTGCCCATGTGATTGCTACATTTTTTTGTCATGCCCTTGTGATATCTATTTATGTATGTATGTATATACATATGTATATATGTGTATATATGTGTATATATTCATACACACATGTGTGTGTGCCTATGCATGTATGTATGCATATAAACAAAGAGATCTTGGCACAACAGAAAAAAAATAAAACTCACTCAATAGGTAGCATAGCCATAGATGTTGTGGCAACACCTTTTGGTAAGTAGATTCCTCTTTTTCTCTCTCATTTTTCATGTGTTTATTTCCCTTGAACTATTATTTTTTTTAGGTGACATTTTGTAATATTAGATACATTTTATGCAGGGTGAGACAATGGCATTCCTGGATGTACCCTTGTTAGATGTACGAGAATCACTAAAGAATTGTGATGAATTGCTCATGAGCAATGAAGATGGACTTCCCTTGAGAGTAACCAGAGGTGATGAGGATATTTCAGGTACTTTAAAGATTGATAATTGCTTAAAGATTTTAGATGTTAAAGGGGAATTTAGATGTTAGGTAGGATGGGGCCAAACGAGCTTCCACCTTCATGTGGTTAGCCTTGATTAGTAAAGAATATTAAACTATTCTCAAAACCAAGTGAAGCTCAACATTAACCTATGATTGCATGACAACTAGATGTGTGAATCTCTTGGTTTCATGCAATGCAGAACAACACCATAGTTCAATATGCAATCTCAATTCATATGCATATGACATCAAGTGGAGCTGAAAAAACCTAACAAGCTTGCATTTTTGCTAGAGGTTTGCATAGACCTATTAAATAAATGTAAACATGGTGGGTTTTTTCAGCACCGCCTGTTGTCCATGCATACATAATGCAACTACATGTGTGTTCTTGATTTAGAGTGGCATTCACAAGTTTATCAAATCAATGGTATGATGTTAATGATGAATGTAGATGTTTGGGGCAGGAGGGGGGTGGTGGGGCCAAATGAGCTTCCTCCTTCATGTGGTTGGCCCTGATTAGTAGATAATATTAAACTGTTCTCAAAACCAAGTGAAGCTCAACATTAACCTATGATTGCATGACAACTAACTATGTGAATCTCTTGGTTTCAAGCAATGTAGAAGGATGCCATAGTTCAATATGCAATCTCAATTCATATGCATACTATATCAAGTGGAGCTGAAAAATTCCAACAGGTTTACATTTTCGTTAGAGGTTTGCATAGACCTATTAAATAAATGTAAATGTGGTGGGTTTTTTCAGCTCCGCCTATTGTCCATGCATACAAAACACAACTACACGTGCATTCTCGATTTAGAGTGGCATTCACAAGTTTATCGAATCAATGGTATGATGTTAACGAGGAATTTATTAATGGAATGGATGAATTTTAGATGTTAACGAGAAATTTAGATGTTGGGGGGAGGGGGGGGATGGAGCCAAATGAGCTTCCACCTTCATGTGGTTGGCCCTTATTAGTAGAGAATATTGAACTATTCTCGAAATCAAGAGAAGCCCAACATTAACACATCTTCACTGTTGCAAAAAAGAACTACTAATCCTCATTGGACAAGTAGAATTTTTTTTTCAAAATATTTTGGCTACTTGTCACAATTGTGATGACTTGTTTTGATGGATATCTCTCCTAGAGCACAACTATTGCATACACATCGCACTTGCGATGACCATTTTTGATGGATAGCCATCACTTCCACAAGATGACTATCGCAAATGATCGAAATCTTACGCCTTTGTAATTGCGACGGTGTACTATCCCAATTGGGATGGTGTGAAGATGAACTCTTTCCCTTGCCCTCCTCCAAGTTACGACAATTTAATTTGTTACACGTGCAATGGACGTCCATGCTGTTACAATTTACGACAACGAAAGTCTAACGTTTGTCCAAGGGGAGCCAATTCGTGGTACCATCGCTTGGGCGACGACCTACCATCAAAATTCAAGCTCAAATGTAGTAGTGCTCAAACAAGCCTCTTAATCAATTTGCAAATTTGAATAATAGTGAAACTTTAGAAATTGCATTTGGAATCACATATGAAGATTAGACAAATAGATTCATCATAAGATGAAATTCAGGACACAAGAAGTATTTAACCTTTAGAATGCAATGGTGAAGGAATTTTCACATTTTGGTCAAATGGGTCAAAGTTAGAATCAATCAAACAAAGATATTGATAAACTGTAATAAAAGACAACTAGGTAGTTTTGAGTTTTTTCAAATGGAATTGACTTGAAAAACTTATCAAATGGATTCATAAGGACTTAAAATTGCAAACATAAGATGTCATTTATGACTACAATGTAGTGATATGTTTGTTTCTTCAACACACTCAACATGTCACAAAATATTCACTATCAAACATGACTTCCTAGATTAATGCGCAAAGTGCAAAATCATGACAAAGATGAACTGTCGATTTTGGGGAACTCAAAACCTTATCAAAACTTATCATAATGACTTAAAATATGAGACATACTAATGTAGGTGCATCCTGGGTGTAAGAGCAATCTTGAATCACCCAAAAATTATTTTCATTTCAATCTTTTTCTATTTTAATAAGGACTAGTAGATAGGGTGGTTACTAGTTATGGAAACTTGCTATTTTTAGTAAGTTTGTCATACGAGCTCAGAATGCTCTCATTTTTTACATGAAGGTTCATTTTAGAGTTATGAGCCTACCATAAAAATCTCATTGCTCCAGCTTAAGTATCAAAGAAGTTATTATAGATTTTTTGTGGAAAAATTTGTAGAAAAATTTTTAAGCTCACCATTAGAGGCCCTAGAGTGCCTAGATGAGGTCCAAAAACTCAATGGAAGGGCACTTGCGCAGTTCTGAGCCTGTAGATCAAAAGTTGGCATTTCAAAAAAGTGGTTATAATAGCCAATCAGAGCAACAATTCATGAGTTATGGTCTTTCAATGTTGGGCGACCCGAAATATCTAAAATAATTGTCAAAGATGTATTTGGCTGACTCTATATGAATTGTTAGGGCCTGTCAGCCCTAGGTATTAAGTTTCAATGTCAAGAACCTTTTTGGGCAACATAAAATTGTCTATTTAAGAAAGGCTCGAACATTGTCTAGGACAACTTTGGGTGATAGTTCACAACTTGTCTTGCAAATTACTATAATGAAGGTCCATATGGGTTAACATATTGTACTTGTGAATTTTGTAATTTTGCATTTGCAACGCAAATAAGAAGTCCATATTTTATTCTCGCATTTTTTGTTGTTTCTTTGTGCAGTGCCTACCCTCGTTCACATCTTTTCTAGACTCATTGTTGCTATTATTATCAGACTTTGATGGACTAGTATTATGTTGATGGATTAGTGGTATTGTTTTGAGACTATCAGACATTATGTTATGGATTCAGTAGTTATATGATGTGATCATTTAGACTTTACATTTCATGCATACATGATGATCATTATATTGTTTTCAGTTATTAATGATGATTAGTTAGATGGTTTATTATCTCATGTGTTTTATTATGGATACTTACCCAATACTTACATGTGTATGGTGTGCGTGTTTTCTTATTGTATGGCATTTTTTATATGGTTAAGGAAGGGAGTCGTAGTCACCTGCTTAGTCGGGATCTACACAATGCACCACTTCCTACCATTGCCTGTTTAACTTAGCATTATATATATATTGGATGTACATGCATGGTTTTTCTGCAGGTTGTAGGTACCGGGTATCGACTTCCCTGAATTGCTAGGATGAGCGTACCCTATTATACTATCTCAATGATAAGAGAAGGGAGATAAATTCTCAAGTCCAAATCTCAAACCCTAAAACCATTTGTCCTAGTGAGTTAGGACAAGTATCAGAGTTGAGTACCCACCGAATGTGTCGGATGACATAATTCGTGATTTTTAACCCTTTAGACTGATTTTGTATGATTTGTTCTATGATGGATTTTCATATTTTATCTTGGAGGTCTATGGTGAATTTTCTATTAATTAAGTCTTAATAAATAGATTTAATTAATTAATTAATTATTTAAGAAAATTAATAAAATATCATAATTTTTTATATTGTGATTATAATTAATTAAATGAGAATTAATTGAGGAAAAAGAATTAAATAAAATAAAATTAGTAAATTAAAATTAATAATAATTATAAAATAATAATAAAGTAATAAATAAAATAATAATAATAAAAGTTATAAAAATTAACATGAAAGTTATAAAATTTAAATAGAAATTGTTTAAAAAGTAAATTGGAGTTATAAGCTTGCATGGGAATTAACACATTTTCTATTTCTCTTGTGTCAACAACACGGGGGTTAGTGCATCAATTAAGCACATGGTGTCTACAACCCTATGACTCATCAAAAAGGTTGAAAAAGACCCATGCTTAGTTGGTGACACCTTCTAGCTGTTTCTAGAAGCATTCTAGAGGTTTCCTGAGAGCTCTTTATATTCAGGCATCCCTAGAAGCTTAGATATAGCGTTTGGAGTGCAATTGGAGCATTGGAGGATTCGAGAGTTCTGAAGAAGGGAGCTTGCTTTGCGAGTTTTCTGAGGAAGAGCGATTTAGCATCAGAATCCGGGTAGATTCTTGTGATTTTACTTATGCTATTTTCGCATCTTGCTTTCCCTGTCTTCTTCGTGTCTTCCATATGTCTTCTGAGAAATTTCATATTTTTATTGTATGCATTCTCAATTTGGGCAATTAAATTTATTTGAGAATTTTATATGCATAGATCAAAATAGGAAAAACGGGGCTAGGGTTGAAATTCATAGTCAAACCCATTAGATTAATTATTGGAAATTTTGGAAATCAAAGTTTTATAAAGAAATTCTGAAAATTGAAGATTGTATTCATAAATTTGCTTATACATACTTATATATATATGCAATTATATATATATATATATATATATATATATATATATATATATATATATATATATATATATATATATATATATATATATATATATATATATATTATATGTATATGTATATGTTCATATATTGTGATGTTTGTGATGTTTTTAATTCTGTATATATGAAATATATATATATATATATATACCTTTACATATATATAAGAAATCGCATCGCGATTTATCTCTGCGAAAAGCATTTTAAAAACGCTATTTAAAAATAATAATAAATAAATATGTCTGGGCAGGTATGTACCCCCCCCCCCCCCACCTTTATCTGTCCACTGATATTTATATTGGCGGGTCGCAGGGTACTTGCAACGCAGTGTACCCGCGACAAAAGAACTGCCATACGGCAGTGGTCGCAGGGTACCTACGGATGCAGGGTACACGCGACGGGTATGATCGCACGTCATCGACGGCGATTCAAATATATCAATTGCCTTCGACTTTGGTTATAAATTGTGATCGATTTTTATATAATTTTTAAAAGTTATTATCAATTGATATTAATATATAAATATATATTTATGTATGTATATATATATGTATATAAGTATATGTATAATAGTTATAAATAATTATTTTATTTAAAATGATTTATATAGATGGATCATTTTGTAAAGATAAAAGATTAAAAGAATATGATTAATAATTATAATGAGGAGATAATAATAATTAACTTAATTTAGTTAATTAAGGTTAATTATTAGAACGTGATATAAGTTTTGATATATGCAAATTTTGTTCAATGGAAATGTCATTTTTCAAACAAAGTTTATATGAATAAAATATTATTAGATCAATTAGAAAATTGAGTCTAATGGAGAAACTTTTTATCTATCAAACAATTACATGGGTTAGGTAAAATGTGAAATTTCTCCACTTGATATAGTTTGGGAAACGTAAACCAAGACTTTTGCATTTGAATTCAAAATTGAAAACTTAGCAAAACCAAAACATGTGTTTACATTGTGTATTCTTTATGCTATTGTTTTGGGTTTTGGGTTGACTAGTGTTGACCAGTTCTAGGACGTCTACCAGAGGCTTGGGGGTTTTGTGATTGTGATGTCATGATGATGTTTTAATCTTGATCTTTATAAACCCAACCATGGTTATGTGATGGAATGCTCTATGTATTGGATGTGAATATTGATTGTTATAGTTGAGATTTTTTTTTTATGAGACTCTTGACCTAACCATTATTTTGGTCATCGATCAGTTATCCTTGGTTATTTTCTAGTCACCATGATGGGACTGAAATGTGGATTTATTCTTGATGATGTCATGTTGTGACATGTTTGACTCAACCATTTTTGGAGTCTTTGATCAGTATGATTGAGATATATTTTGGTTATCGAGAACCATTGGATACTTTTGATTATCAGTGATACTTCAGTTGCCAATAGAGAGCTATTGTGTTCATGATTTTCTATGGATGTTTGCTCATGGAGATTTGATGCTTTTATGCATATTTGATGATTTTATGGATTATCTTTTGTAATTTTGAGATTTATGAGTCCATGAGCATTAGGGTAGGATATCTGCATGTAGTGATGGGAAGTGGCTTGCAATGGGGGTCGGGGTCCTAAGAGGCTGCCAGAGTAACTCATTGTAAGTTGGATTAATAAGTGATAACATTCACACCTAATACTAACTGAATGAACCTAAAAAGATAAGTGTTTTGTTCTCGCCCATGCCTTGAGTGCTTGTATAGGCTAGGATGGGAGTAGTGAGAACGCATGGTTGTGACCTTGCATTCTATAGTATGCCTTGTCAGTGTGAGAGGATACTAGTGGCTGCATGAGATTAATATGGACCCGTGGAGTTTAGCTAACTGCCAGGGTAACTTGTATGTGATAAATGCGATGACACTTTCCCGCTTGCATAGTAGGTTCCTACATGTCATTGTGTGCCTCTGGGAAGTAGATGTCAAATTTTGTGTTTGAATCTTTTGAGTTAGTATACCTTTAAGATTCCTGGACTTATAGAGATATGTGCTATGTGTTATGGATAGCCTATTTGGGACTTGAGATTATCTCCTCAACACGGTGGAAGTGGACCACTTAGGTACCACGTGGTTGGGTGGTAGTGTATTTTCCACTCTTATCATTTGAGACTCATTGAGACATCATGGCTGATGCGTCCTTCGTGATGGTGGATATGTATCCTTTCATTGATGATTAGCATATGTTAGATGATGTTATCTTATTCTTATATTTGTATGTTAGAATACTTTCTACATATGATGTTATATATATTAGGAGTGACATTCCTACTATGTTAATATTGATGATCTCTTCGGTGATTTGGGATGTTACGCACAGAGGGATGGCTAGGGCCCACGATGGTCTAATGATGCTATTGACGGTTGGGAGGAACCGTGCACTTAATTTATTATGTTTGATCTTATGATGGATGTATATGTATTCTATGATGATGTATCATGTGTATCATGTGATTGACTTTGATGTATCATGGATTAGAATAGGATGATGTACCTTATTTCACATATGTATATTCTTTGAGCTTGTCATACCCTGTGACATGTATAGTGGATGATTGAGCATTTGGAAATGTAATGTTTAAACATTGGACTTATCATTATTATTTCATGTGGATGTTGTACTAGATGGATTCTTGTACGTAATTCAACGTTAAGGGATCTTTAATGAATGTAATCTGTTATGTATGTTATGTTTACTTTCAGATGGACATTGCTATTGCTTCCATTATTGTGAATAAGTTATGTATGGTATTTACTTTCATGTTAAAAAAAAATGTTACCAAACTTAGTGAAACTCTGGGTTAATTCTTTAGATCCCTTGGCGAGGCGTTACATTTGGTATCAGAGCCCGAGTTTCTACATTGGGAGCTCTGGGTATTTTGAAACAACTAGAACTTTGAACTATAAAGTGTATCTCTTCAACTTGAAACTAGGTGAACTGAAACAGAACCTGAACTTTTACTTGAATATTTTTCATACTTCAACACTTAGTTTTCAAAACTGGAAATTTTACTTAAACCTAAACATAGAATTGAACTTAGTCTATTACAAACATGCATCTTTTGATTTTAATAGTACTTTGTACTGTTGTAGGATGGTATCTGGGACTAGGTCTTCTATTAGAGGCCGTGGAAGAGGCCGTGGTCGTGGTAGAGCTGTTAGTGCCCATGAGTCTACCCATGAGGGATCGGCTCATGTAGAGAGCAGGGCGAGCACTCTAATAGGCATCAAGAAGAGAGTCGTAGAGAGGACCAAGCTGAGTCTGAAGAGGTTGGTTTAAGACAGATGATGCAGACTATTCTGGAACGTCTACCTCCTGTTCAAGAACAACCTAAAGTGCATCAAACAGAACAAGAGCATAGACCCAGATCTAGAATTCCTCGGAAGGATCATCAGAGGTCCATTGTGTCCACTTAGATGAAGGATCTTTCAAGATCCAAGGTCAAGCCTTTCAATGGGAAAGGTTCTAGTTATGTGGCCGAGCAGTGGCTTATTTCCCTTGACAGGATTTTTGCTATGCAGGATTTCGATAGCAATGTTAAGGCAAGATTTGCGATTACCAATTTGGAGAATTTTGGGGCCACTTGGTGGACGATTGAGGAGAAGAAGCTGGGAATCAATATGAGCAGTGTCACGTGGGAACTATTCTTAGAGAGTTTTCGTGAATGATTCCTACCAGAGGAATGGAAGCAGCAAAGGGCAAATGAGTTTCATAATCTCAAGCAGTACACTATGTCAATGATTGAGTATGAGCGTAAGTTTTATGAGCTCATGTCTTTTTCAGGGTTCAATGAAAATTCAGCTCAGTTGACACAACACTTTATTAGGGGTTTGAATAACCAAATAATTGGGGGTGTCAAGGTATTTGAGCCAAAAACTATCAAGGATGCGGTACATCAAGCAATCCTTGTTGAGAAAAGTGTCAACCTTGGTCAAGGTGGTTTTGTAGGAGCACCAGCAGCATCAGGATCTAAAGGCAACTTCAATTCAGGTGGTAACAAGAAGCCTTTCTTTTCTAAGGAAAAATAGTATCAGCATCAATCTCAGTAGACGCAGTAGCAGAAAGGATCGAATTCCCAGGCTCAAGGTGGTGGCAAAGGTTCTAACTTTAAGAACAACCGCAATGCTCAATGCGATAAACAGAATCAACCCAATCAACTAGCTCAGAGTAGCCAGTCTTTTGTTAGCAGGAACAGTCGCCAACAGTCTAATGTACCACCTATGTGTAGAGGATCTGGTAGGAATACAGAATGTTTTTCATGTGGACAGATTGGACATTATGCAGCTCAGTGTCCATAGTGAGCACCTCATTTTTCAGGACCTAGGCCTACAGCTTCAGAACCCACAGTTGGTGATGCAGGTAGAGCTCATAGAGTTTTTGCAGCAGTTGATCAGCGTCAGGAAAATCATCAGGGAACAGTGGTTGAGACCATAGGTGCTATTCGAGGTATATCTCTTTCAGTATTGTTTGATTCAGGAGCTACAGATTCATTTATTTCACCATCTATAGTTTCTAAGTGTAAGCTGGATGCGGTGAAGCAAGATCATGGTTGGCAAGTGGAACTAGCCTCAGGGATTAAGGTCTCCACGGATTTTGTAGTTCATAAGTGTGGGCTTAGATTAGGAAGCTTTGATACTGTAGTGGATCTTCAAGTCATACCCCTTGGTTCCTATGATGTGGTTTTAGGCATGGACTGGCTTGGATCTTATAGAGCCAGTATAGATTGCAGGAAGAAGATTATTTTGTGCCAAGATGACCAAGGGAATGATGCGAAGATAGTTGGGATACCAAGGCCTATATCTCTGCGGATGATTTCTGCTAATGCAAATGAAGCGGAGTTTCCGTAAGGGATGTCAGATATTTGCTGTTATGGTAAATGATCTTGATGAGGAAGATCCTGTGAGGAAGATTTTAGATCAACCGATTTTGCAGGAGTATGCAGATGTTTTTCCAAGTGAGATTCCAGGCATGCCTCCAAAGAGGGACATTGATTTTAGTATTGATCTGATTCCTGGAGCGGAGCCTATCTCTAAAGCTCCTTATCGTATGACTACTCAGGAATTGGGTGAACTACGTCTTCAGCTAGAGGAACTTCAGACCAAAGGGAGCATTCGACCTAGTGTATCACCATGGGGAGCTCCAGTGCTCTTTGTGAAGAAGAAAGACAGTTCTTTGTGCCTTTGTGTTGACTATAGACAGTTGAATAAGGTGACTATTAAGAATAGGTATCCTTTACCTAGGATTGATGACATGTGTCCTTTGATATGCATACTAGATCCCCAAAGTTGTCGATTATGAGACTTAACCAGGTGCAAGATATTTAATTGCAAAGTAGGCTTTTGAAATCTATTTTACATTTGACACAAAAATGCATATTTCTCAAATGCTCAAAACAACTCTCCAAATGATTCAAATCTTCAAACTAATGACTTGAGGTGGATGAATATACTAAATGAAAGGAAATGAGCACTCAAAATACATCATATTACTCAAAATGACTACTCGACATTTAGGCACAAAAATGATTTATAGGGAAACTCTAGCAAATCCTCTTGCAATTTTGAGTCCCCACAACCTTAGCATGCACAACTTTATTTCCGTAGTAGTGAAGATTTTGTGGGTGTCATCCCCACCACAATTTTACTTGCACCTTGGAGGGTTTATGTGTTACCAATTTTTTGTGTTCATGTGTTATGTTTTTTATGAGTTTACATTTATGCAGTTAGAAGGTAGATATGATATTATGTTAATGTGAATGGTAACATTGATATGAGATGAAATGTTTAAATGAGTGTTTTATGTGGTGATATCAAATATGTTTCATGTTGAAGTGAAACAAGTTTCATAGATCTTGATTCACCAACCCACCCCCCCCCCCCCACCCGCTCAGTATCACATTTCCGTATTAGACTTCAAATAAAAAATGCATTGAATCCATTACATGGTAGATGCTTGAGTTGCAAGCAGATTTGTGACTAAAATTGTAGAGAATTTTGCCTTGTTTTCTATTTCTATGTGCTCATTACATCAACCAATCCTCTCCAAAGGTTGGGAATAACATTATATCCCCTCATATGACATGCACCAACTACTAGATTCAATCCATAACTAATTCTTGGAGTTTTGCAATTTCTTGCTTAAATGTGGTCATGACAACATAGCAAAGTTACAATGTTGTCAATGACAATTTCACAACATTTTGCATAGTGACACTCCTCAATACTCTAACAACTCAAAATGTTGCATAATGGATATTTATTTATTTTTAGACTCATCTAACTTCATTCATACTCATTCCAAGCCATTTTGGGCCATTTGACATAACATGCCCAAAATTGTCAACTTGGCACTTTCTTGTCAACACTGACAACTTCTTGCCACCTCTGGGCAAATTTTTCCCAAACATTAAAAATATCACCTAATCAAAACTACCACACACAATAGACCCTGTTGGACTCCTTATGTATCTATGATCTGGATAGGATCATTTTCAAGCCAAAATGAGTTAGGGTTTTAGCCCAAACCCTAGGTGCTCCTATACCACTTGCTTACCATCTTAAGTCTTTTATTCAAATAAGTCAAATCACCTTTTATATTTACACATAATTAAATAATCTTGCATCATGCTCTATTTGGACATCTACTTGACAATCTTCTTAATAGTTGTGAAATGATCATCAAACTCTTCAATTATTTTCTCTTCCTTCTTTTCCTTATCTTGTTATGTGAACTAGATTTGGAATGGTAAGGTGCTCTATATTTTCTCTAATGCCAAATCTAACAGTTTCTAATTTATGCATATTTACTACCTTAAGAAGTGCAAAAGTAGATAGTTGTATGCATATTTGCAAGTCCATATCTTCCTTTATCAACATGGTGATATTACCTACCATATTGGCTAGCAATGCTTCAAATGGTGATGAAAGGGTGTTGGCACTATCTTTACCTTTATCCACTATCTTGTTAGGGGTTTGGATTAGCTCAATCCATGTTTCAACCCTTGTGTCCCCTTCTCTACAACTAGCCTTTACTATGTAGAATCCTTCTGCTCTTCTTCTATCCTATGTTCTATCTCTAGCCTCTATTTTGATAAATTCATCCATTCCTATTTTTCCTTTTTTCCTTTATTTGATTTGTAATTAAAAATGGTTGACTTAAAAGACATATGAAAGTAACCTCATTCAATAATAGGAAGGGTTATTTGATTAGTCTCAATTTGTGTGGTCGACATATTCAATTTAGTGATCCAATCATTGTAATCACCTAAAAATGGTCATCTAGACTATTAGCCCCCTTTTCAACATTTTGGCTAAATTAATTTAATCATTTACCTAGACCAAATTGCTAATAATAAATTTATTTGATTATAACATATAGTTTGACTATGCTATCCTAAGTTCATTATTTGATTAAAAGAACATGTTCCCTTTTAATTAAATAAAACACCCCATTCTTCTAACCCACTTAAAGTGCACACATAAAGTCCTTTTTCTATTTTACAATTAAAAGAAAAGGCTTGTGAAACTTTTTGTCTTATATGACAAGTCAACTTATATTCTATTGGTTGACTTGTGTGTGCACATGGATCACTCGTCTTTTCAAATTCCACCATTGATCATTCACCATCTTCATCTTGATCTCTACTGTCCGTACGACTTTAAAAGGGAGAGAGCTTTCCCCCTCAGTCCTCATTTTGAATATTGTTATGCTGCAGGTTTTCTAACAGGTTTCTTTGGAGCTTTGTGGAGAACTTCTATTTCTTGTCTACATTCTCTCATACCATAGCATTTTATCTTAGATTCATGTTGCATGTTAGTTTAGCTTCTATTTTGCAATAATCTATCTGACATAGCTTAATATTTGGATTGTAACACTCTCATCCATGCTTAGGATAGCTACACTTTTCATATTCATTATAGCTTAATCTTTATTTGCATTGCATCCTTGAGGAACTCTTTGAGACATTTGCATTCTTGCATCTTGTCTTTGGAACCTCCCATTGCATGGTTTACTAGCAAGAAGAGTATCTCTAAGGCTCATATGAGAGCTTTCTCATTCTTAAAATATACTCTCTTGCACTCCATGGATAGGGAGCTCTAAGTCGGCATCCAAGCATTCCAAACTCATGGAATCGTTTGGATAGAAGGGTTTAGAGTGTGACACAATTTGAGTGTACATTTTTGGCGTCCACCGTGGGGGCATGAATCAAGTTTCTAGCTCCATTTGCTTTCATTTCTTATCTTTGGTTTTTTACAGTAGCATATTGGATCTAATCAAGTGCTTTTGTAGAATTATCACTTTGGTTTTAAGGCCAACCCATAAGTAGATTGGTTTGAAGGTCAAAAACTTAGTTGGTTTAAAGATTTGATCATATCTTTTAAATCGCTTGGATTTTGGTTCTGAATTATTTTTTGCAGGTTGGGTATGTGTTCAAAATATCTCAGTCCGATTTTCAAAGCATTTTGACGTGATTTGCGAGAGTTATAATTTTTTTCTTTATTTTTCTTAAAAATCTGTTTCTAATCGCAAATCAGTGCATTTTTTGAAAAAACTTACATTTTCAGAAATTTTTTTGAATTCTAAGAGGGGTACTCTCTTTGTGTTTTGACTTTTGAGGTCATATTAGGGATCAAAAACCCAATTTTATAAATCTGGCCTGTTTTGACAAAATCAATCTCTAGGGCACAAATGTAGAGATTTTTTTGAATTTCTTGCATTTTTGGAAAGCTCTCTGATTTTTAGTAGGGGTCTCTTCTTTTCATTTCTATTTTTGGATTCGAAATAATAGCAAAAAATTCTAATCTTGTTGACTAGGTCAAAAGCAAAGAGTAAAAATGAGAGCATTTGTGATTAGTTTGCACTTTCTTTGCATGCACTTGATTGGAAGATAACTTGAATATTTGAGGCAACTAACCACTTTTTATTTTAGTTTTTTATGTTATTTCACACTAACTTGTGGTGCTAACAAGTTGTGATTGTAAGTTGCCATCCTTGTGAAAAAAATTGAAACATTGCATAAAAAGAATGCATGTCAAAGCTTCAAATGCACAAGGGCTACTAACGATTGTTTGCAGGGCTTACCAATGCATAAAAACCCAATTTTGCTTGTACTTTACTTTTACATGTGCAGCATTTACTAGTTTATTTTTAGGCACATTAAAACTTACAATTGGGATCTTTTGGTGATAGGAGAGTATGCTCTTCACCCTTGTGGTGAATCAGAAATCTTGACTTACCATTTGATTTCAAGAATAAGAGGCAACTAAATCTTTTTGGTGTGTTTGGGAGAAAATGATTGGAATAGGAGAGTATGCTCTTCACCCTTGCGGTGAATCAGAAATCTTGACTTCCGAAAGTTGATCCACTCTTTGTGTAGTTAGAATCTTTTAGAGGGCCTGCTCTTGGACAACCTGAGAGGAACGACCCAAGTGGGGACAAGCAGATTACCCAGCTCTTCCAACCCACTATAAACTCAAGGCTATCAAGAACACAAAACCTTGATAGACATAGTGTTTTTCTTTGCCTAGTGTGATCGTTTATGAGATCTTGACCATAGGGAGATCACTAGGCAAGAATGCTTAAGGTACTCTTGTGGTCGCGAGATCGGTTACTCATTGCAAGGTGAGGTGTCCCGTAATTGGGAGCAAGAGGAACACTATGAACGAAAGCCCTATCTAAACACCCTAAGTTAGTAACTACCCTTTTTAGCTGCTCAACTTCTTGGTGCAAGGATCGATCCTACTAGACTACCCAGATCACCCCAAGATTTACACTCACCATATGTGTTCCCTTGGTTGCGCTTATGGCACTTCTATGACAGCCAATATCTCTTGTGGGTAACCACTTGGTGTGAGGCAAAGGAGCATCAAGCGTGGGCCAAGTTGTTGAGTAATGAACCATGTCTTTTAGGTAGATATTGCTTGATGTGTTCTTGAATGTGATATACCTGTGAAAATATTTTGAACATACACATGACGATAATTCTAGGGATTTCTTTTGAGACCTCATATATGCTTGTATCATGCAATTTTAAGACTACTCCATGCGTTACTATCTTTCTTGGAAAGAAATTGCTTTTGAACAACAAACTTGCTATGCTATCAACTATTGCGAAACTTTGTCAACCAAGTCAAAATGTCAAGTGCAAACATTTTCTTGTGTTATTACTAAGGGAGGTTTCATCATTTGGCTATGATTTGTTATGTCTCTAGTGCTTAAACATGGTTAAAGTGGCTCTTTGGTCTTAGTGCTCTTGTTCTTTTTGTCTTCATGGTCTATGTTTGCTTGCTAGTTATCCTTTTGCTGAAATGCTTACCTTGATTTCTTGACTGCACTCTTGGGTTGGGAAGTTTGTTCACTTGTCACCCCTCTTGCTATATCTATTGACTTGAATCATTCATGTCATAAGTTTCTTAGACATGTTGTTTGACAACTCATTTTCTTATTGCTACCCTCTATTTGACAAGTGGACACTCTACCTACTATAGTTTGAACATCAAGTTATCTTTTAGGCTGTTTTATGCTTGGCTTTGCATCTAAAACTATGGGATCTAAATCTTGTGCTACTAAACTTCAACTGAATCTAGATGATCATGATATCCTCCATGTCACTGAAGAGTTTCAAGATCTATATGCACAATACAAAGAACTAGAAGAGACAAATGATCCTTCTTACCTTCATCTCTCTAAGCGCATGACAGAAATGAAGTCTAAACTTGAGAAAAGGTTAGAGGAGAAGATTGCATCATTACATGAATCTTCCTTAAGGTCTTTACATGCATGTGAGTCGCCTTCTTTGAGGTCATCCTCTTCTTCTAGGTCTACATGCTCTACTTCAAGACATCAAATGTCTTCATCTTCTAGATCTAAAGATCTCTTTAGAGAACAAGCAAGTGATACCTCCTTTGAGCCTATGCCAAAATTTCAAGATGGACCTATCTTTGACCAAGATAATAATGAAGACATGGATGCATTCTATTTACTTGAGAAACAACCAAAGGACTGTAGACATACTTTTGAGAGAAATTTTACTCCCTTGGGTAATTCTTATGATGACATTTTGAGAACACTTCTTGGCACCAACCTTATCATGTTGCCTAAGTCTAGCTCCTATGGAAATCCATTCTTGGATACCTATTGTGCCTATCATCAATCTAATGACCATGCTACTTCTAATTGTATAGAGCTGAAACATAAAATCCAAGATCTCATTGATGATGAGATTGTTGATCTTGGAACCTCTAGTGACTCATGTGCTGAGGATACTTCTCTTGAGCAAGATTACATTGATGAACCTATGTCTAGTAGTGGCTCCATTACATCCTCCACTTCTTCCAACACTCGTGCATCTCCCAACACTTCAAAGCTTTCCAACATTCCTCCATCAAATAAAGAACCTAATGCTTTCCACATTGACTACGTGTATCCTCAAGGGCTACCTCTAAAAGAAACTCAAGCTAACCTTCACTTGGTTGCAAACCTTTTCCATGCTACTAATTCTAAACATCCTCAACCTTCATGCACTACTATGCCTAATCCAAGCACTACTCCATTCACTCTTCATTCTCCCTTGTCCTTAGAAGTGGCTCCATGTCAAGAGGACTCTCAAAAAGAAAAAGCTATAAATGTCAAGAAAGATCAAGATCAAGCACCCTTTCATCTCTTTCAAGATTTTTCCCCTCCATATCCTATGTCTTTTCCATCCCCTAAGTATGATGAAGATACCACTTCCATTATCTCCCTTGAGCTTACTGAAAATTATGAGAAAAGTTCTCTTCATATGATATCCAAAGCTACTTGTCAAGATCAAAGTGTCCCCTCATGTTCTACTTCTCCACATCCACTTCAAAATTGTGCTCAAGCTTCAAGTGCTTCTATTAAAAATGTTTTTCCTATCAAAGGTACTCATGAGTCTATTGATGGTTTTGACCATGTTGCTCACTCTAAAGATGTTGATATCTCTTCCCACTATCCCCTTCTAAATCTATCCTTGGTCCTTATCCATCTAAGCTAAAGCATTCAAACCTTCCATCCATATTGGGGCCTTATGTTCCTCCATCTCCTCCATTCACTCCTAGCTCTCCTATAATACCTCAAGATCAACAAAGACACTCATCCTTGATGACTTTTCACCCATCTATACATCCAAACCAATCATATCATCCTTATTTATCCACAAATCCCAAGTCATTTGGAAGTGAGAATAAACATAAGAATCCATTGAAAAAGAAAGATCACTATGTCCCATCTAATCGACATGTGAATGCTAAGAAGGAGAATGCACAAAAGAGACCACAAAGGTACACTATTAAAAAAGCTAAATCAAAGAAAATATGGGTTCCTAAACCCATTATTGAATAAATGTGTTTTGAAGTATCCAAAGGAAAATCTAAAGCTATATGGATTCCCAAGTCTCTTTTAGAAGACTTGAATATTGAAAATACTTCAAAGTTGACATTCAAGCTTCCAAAGGCTTCCATTCCATCTTCTTCCAAAAATCTTCCTAAAAATATTCCAAAGCCTTTCACTCCACTTTTTTCCAAATCTCTTCTACCACCTCATACATCTAAATCTCAAGCTATTTCATCCATGATTCTTTCATTGTTCCAATACCCTTCAAGGTGTGTGTCAATGTTGATCTTGTCCAATATTTCAGCTACCCTCATGAAATCCTCTAAAGCTTACACTTACTTTCTATACATAAACTCTTATCCTCAATATATTCTTCCTACTACCGTTTCTCTTTCATCACCCTATCAACATCTTTGAGCATACCTTTCTATGGTCTTGGCTTATCATGACTTATCTTTCCTATAGGAGCACTATCTACATTCAAAAATCTTGAGCTCTTTCTAAAATTTTAAAATTCAAAAAAATTCAAAAAGAAAAATAATGAAAATGTGCCTTGGTGAAAACCACTTCTTGTGGCACCTTGGATAAGTACCATGATGAAAACCTAGTAAATAGGCATCATGTGTAATTCTTCCATCATCCATCTATCCCCTCTTCTCTCTTTGATCTTGACAATGTTGAGCTATCTTTACATATTGGCTATCTTATCCACGAGATTCTCTATTTGTGCTTTCTCATTCACTCATAGCCTCCATCTTGAGCTTTATTCTTATTGCTCTATCCCATTGCTATCCTATCTAGTTGACCCCTTGGTCTTGATCACGATAAATAAAAAATGGTTCTTAGGTCTCTTGACATGTCTACTCTTTTGGACTACATGCTTCATGCTATCATACTTGTTGGCTTCACCGCTTATCCTACATGCTATCTTTCTCATTACTTCCATTGCTTATCCAAAACATGCTTCATATGACTATTTCACCTCTTTCCCTAGCTTGGGTGCTCTTGAGGAGTCAATCCTTGAGGATCACTTTCACTTGCTTCATGCTCCTTTTTCATCCATCTTTTCTTATCCACCGACTTGTTCCTCCATCGTGTCCTATACCTTGCTAGACATTGAGAGAAAATGATGTGATCTTGCTTGAGAACTAGTGATCTCTAAATTATTGTAAAAAATCCAAAAAATCATATATGATGCTGAAAAAATCCTAAAAATCAGAAAATGTCGTAAAAAAATGATCATCTTAGTGAAAACCTAGCAATAGGTGCTTTGATGTATCACCCAAAAAATCAAAAATACAAAAAATACAAAAATAATTGAAAAAAAAAGTCTTGAAAAAAAATCTGTCAAGTGGTGAAAACTTGGAAACAGGCACTACTTGAAACCCTTGCACCTATGTCTGTCAGTCTCAATCATCTATTTCACTACACATTTCCTGGCTTGGAATTGTTTCTTGTCCTCATCTCGAGGGCATAGCTACTTCGCCTATTGAGGTATTCTTGTGCAGTAGGGTTTCTTTGACAACTCACAAAACAATGTTTTTCAACACTACCCCCACCCACTTTGACATCAAGTGTTTTTCTCCAATGTCGCGATATTTCTCACTATCAGAATCAAGTCTTGAAGAAATGGCCAAGTGACTTACACACACACACTTTAACACTTAAACGACTGAGCTATGTTGATCTTTATCTACTTTGTGTGCTATCTATGATAATTTCTTTACTATATGTTACATCTCTAATAGTCTTTCAAGGATGTCATTGACTAGAAGACTGGGGGCATGGGGCATGTTTTCTTGATTTCTGCTTGTGGGTATACTTTGTTTTTCTATAGTGTTGTAAGCATTCGTGCTTGTCCTATTCAACACTTTGACTTATAAATGTATCATCCTTGACTGTTTCGCAAGACCGCACTAAGGGGTTATCTTGTTGCTTATGCCTTGGTACAAGTATGATCTTGCTAAATTAAACTTAGGGAATCTAATTGCGTATTTATCTTGACTTACATGTCTATGATGCTTAGATTGGATTTCCACATACCTATCTGATATCGATCATATTCATATCCTCATAGTTATACTAGTGATGGTTGTATGATCTCATGATGTCCCTAATAAATGCTCAATGATGAAATTAAGAGTCTAAATGTTATGCACTTCTTGCTGGTAAACCACTTTGCATATTAACTTGCATTTTAGGTTCATTTTCTAGCTTAGTCTTGCATTCTTGCATATGGGGAGAGCTCTCTCTTCATCTTTTTGTGGACATATAAGCTAACTCCTTTCATATATTTCTTTACTTTCTTCTTGTTCATGTCTTTTCACCTTCTTAATCTTTCACTTCATCTCTTTTCTATCTTATCATCACATTATATAAAGTTTTGACCTCTTAAATAATTTCAATATCCTAGATTCATTTTTGGGATTGAAATCCAAATTCGAGTTCATCTTGATGGTCAAAATTGTCTTTTAAAATTCTACTTTCTTCTGAGCAGTTAGCTGACCTTTTGAGGTCTAATCTCTGAATCATCACTGGGGCATCTTCATTTCTTCATGTCTTCATCATTTCCATACTTCAATTCACTATTTCATGTCTAAAATCACTTTTCTACTCATTTTGACCTAATTTTTATGCTATATCCTTCAAGGTCAACTCTAGTCAAATTGGGGCATTTTATCAATTTCTTATAGAACTATCTATTTCTTAGGAGCATTTGTTTGATCTTCTCACTTGTTCTCGATCTATCTACTTTGCTAACTGTTAGCATTCTTCTTGAATTCTGATATCATCTTTTCCTAGTGTTGAGTACTACCACTATCAAGTTGTACATTTAGGACTTGCTATCTTTTTCTACATTTCGTTCTTCAAAATCAGATATCTATATCTATCACCACCTACTTGACTTTCTATTTTATTTGACATAATGTGTTCCCAGATCGATCACACATTAGTCAAAGAGGGGCAAATGTAATCACCTAAAAATGGTCATCGAGATTATTAGCCCCCTTTTTAACATTTTCGCTAAATTAATTTAATCATTTACCTAGACCAAATTGCTAATAATCAATTTATTTGATTATAACCTATAGTTTGACTATGCTATCCTAAGTTCATTGTTTGATTAAAAGAACATGTCCCCTTTTAATTAAATAAAACACCCCATTCTTCTAACCCACTTAAAGTGCACACATAAAGTCCTTTTTCTATTTTACAATTAAAAGAAAAGGCTTGTGAGACTTTTTGTCTTGACAAGTCAACTTATATTCTATTGGTTGACTTGTGTGTGCACATGGATCACTCCTCTTTTCAAATTCCACCGTTGATCATTCACCATCTTCATCTTGATCTCTACCATCCGTACGACTTTAAAAGGGAGAGAGCTTTCCCCCCTCAATCCTCATTTTGAATATTGTTATGCTGCAGGTTTTCTAACAGGTTTCTTTGGAGCTTTGTGGAGAATTTCTATTTCTTGTCTGCATTCTCTCATACCATAGCATTTTAGCTTAGATTCATGTTGCATGTTAGTTTAGCTTCTATTTTGCAATAATCTATCTCACATAGCTTAATATTTGGATTGTAACACTCTCATCCATGCTTAGGATAGTTGCACTTTTCATATTCATTCTAGCTTAATCTTTATTTGCATTGCATCCTTGAGGAACTCCTTAGGACATTTGCATTCTTGCATCTTGTCTTTGGAACCTCCCATTGCATGGTTTACTAGCAAGAAGAGTATCTCTAAGGCTCATATGAGAGCTTTCTCATTCTTGAAATATACTCTCTTGCACTTCGTGGATAGGGAGCTCTAAGCCGACATCCAAGCATTCCAAACTCATGGAATCCTTCTGCTCTTCTTCTATCCTATGTTCTATCTCTAGCCTCTATTTTGATAAATTCATCCATTCCTATTTTTCGTTTTGTCCTTTATTTGATTTGTAATTAAAAATGGTTGACTTAAAAGACATATGAAAGTAACCTCATTCAATGATAGGAAGGGTTATTTGATTAGTCTCAATTTGTGTGGTCAACATATTCAATTTAGTGATCCAATCATGAATTGAGCCTTACACTTGCTAACCACCATGGCACTAAAATGAAGTGACATGGTATTAGTTTGTAAGTCACATGCCATGCTAAAAAAGATAACCTAAATGAGTTTCTCAAGTGCCCCTTGCCATCAATAAGAGTTCAATAAACAAGATGGATCATAGAAAATGATGCTTCGAATCACTTGTGCAACCCTCACACCCCTAAGCAAGGTTTTTGAACCACATATTATTTGTGAAAAAAGTGAAACTTAGGGTGAGTTGCTCAAGGGAAATTTGGTGATAAAGTCATTGCATATATGGATTGTGGTTTAGAGAGATGCACTATCATATTATGCTAATACAAAAATATCCCCTCTAATTAATAAACCATAAAAACTTCAAAAATTAATTCCTTCCTAGGTGAAGTTGGCCAAGGCCAAGCAAACCACTATAAGTGGTGAGACTCATTTGACCCTTGTTTATCCCATATTATCCTACATATCTCTAATATCTAGTCCCCAATCCCATTACCAAAATAGAGAGTAACATCCAACCCTAATGGCATAGATTATCTATAGATACACAGTTAACCAAATTGTTCTTCTTATTATGCCCCCTCAAAATATTGTTCGACCCATAAAGCTTGATTGCTTAGATGATGCACCTTTTAGCCAAGGAATACATTGAACTCATTAGTTCCCGCTTTGAACTTTTGTAATCACTCGACTATGATGTATTTAATATTTCTTTAGTTGGTTCCCTCACAACTTTCAAAAAAGGAAATGAAATGTAATGGAGTGATTTACTTTGTTTTTTTTATGTCATTCACTTTTAAGTAGAATATTGAACTTAAAAGACAAATATTTCATTTTGCTATAGGGCTTGACCAAGCATCATAACATTACTCAAACATCAAAATGTAGTAGCATATAGTTTGTTTTGCATAAGGTGTGTGGTTCTAGAGCAACCTTCCAATTGGTCTTTCTTGTGAAGCTCCCTAAATCTATAATAGACAATATTAATAACCCTAGAAGCAAACAAATATGATATTTTGCAAAAGTTTATCTATCAATTCAAGTGCAAAATGTATTAGTATTTAGATACATGTAAGCATCTAGCCCACCACATTATATTCCCCCTCCACTAATAAAATGAGATAGATCAACCATGGACCTAATAGGCTTGTGAACAATGACACATTGGATAGAGGACATGTGAATGTTTCACAACCAATATATACAATCCCTCTCATTTCAATTAAGATCAAATTGATAAGAAATGAATGTTTACATGTGACTAATAGGTCAAGAACTGTATCAAACTACTTAATACTAGAAGGGCAAGGATTTCATCAAAATCATTAGCTTCTTGAGCTATTCTTTGGAAATTAAATATTTGAACTTCAACTACACTTCTTGTACTCGTACTCTGAAATAGGGTAAACTAAATAAATGAATCCATGAATAACTAATGCTCCCAATACATATCATAATTATTCCTCCTATATTGACTAGTTTCACTCTTTCTCATCAATGGAAAAAACCCACAAATGCATTACCACACACAAATACATAGAGAAAATCGTAGTTGAAGTATTTGATAAATCAATGGTTATTGTTTGATAGATCAATGCTTATTCCATTTTGTTTCTTTGTGCAACTCGCATAAAATCTCTTTCATGTTTTTTTCTTTTTTCTTTTTTTTCTTTTTTCTTTTGTATTTTTTTTGTATATGTCAAACAGAATGGAAAAATCCAAGAAACTAAATTTGCCTAATTGAATGAAATACAAGTCAACATGCAAATCAATGCAGTGTCATTTCAAAATTCAACACTTCACGTTTACTATTTATAAATTTAGTTTCTTTTAGTTAGTTTTAGTTTTATTTTCTTCTAAAGATATATAATTGTTTAATATATTCAAATTAAATTTTATAAATTATTTTGATAGTTGCCCCTAGTCATCCCCAAATCCAGACGATTCTTGAAATGCCTTGAATTAAGAGAAACACTAGATATGACATGCACAACTCAGCAAATGAAGTTGTGTGCATTTTTTCAATTGATTGTCTTGTACATCCAAATCTTTGAGTTAAATTATCTTTCATAGGAATCATGTTTGAAGGATCCACCTTTGGTATGCTTAGGATTGAATCTTCCATCAACATTCAACCCTCTATAATAAGGATCTCCCTACTTCAGTGATAATGATTTAGAGAATCCATGTTTTAAAAGTGAAACAATTTGATAACAAGAGCTCTATTTGAGCACAAACCCCTACCTATTGTGATATTAATGGGCAATATATAAGGGATTGTCTATATAGGTTGGGATGCATATTTGTTGTATTTATTAATTAATTGAATTTCAATCAATGAATACATGTGGTTGTGTCTAGATATTGGACTTAAAAATGGACAATATATTTGTCCAAAGTTACAATTAGAACGTCTTAATATTTAAATTATTATTTAGAAGTTGTTATATCAACTAGAACCAAATTTTCTACACAATACATAAGCATTTTTTATTTTAAATATTTATAACTGACTATTGTGGATTTTGATGATACTAGTGACATCTAAAATGAACTTTTTATGATAGTTATCCACTTGGACAATTATATAATTAAAAATAGTACAACAAAAAAATATTTTTATTATTCCATTCTCCCAATAGTGAAAGAAAAAATAATGCTCGTTTATATATTTTATAATAAATAAATTTGTTAAATTTATTTTATAATAAATAAATTTGTTAAATTTATTTTATAAGTATTATATTTATATCATTTAATAACATTTTTTTTAATAGGTAATCAGCCGAAGCCTAGAATTATTATTATTCATTTTATGATTAATGTTAGATTAATTATTATTATGTGTTAATCTTGAGTAGATTCAAACCCAAGACCACCTCGCTGGGAGGCTCGTAATTTATTTATGCATTGTAGGCTCTTGCCTTGTTTAATAAGAATTTTACACATCATACTTCTAAAATAATTATATAAAAGATTACCTTATTATTATGAATTATAATTTTTTTTTAAAATTGTAAGTAAGAAATAAAAGTTGTCAAATGTAGATATCTTATTTCAACTTATAAGATATTTGATTAAATAAATATTTTTTATTATCTTTGTTCTAATTTTTTATTATTATCCATTATTAGCGTGTTGTGTTTATATGCCTCATGTTCTAGTTTTATGCACCATAATTTTCACTATTGATAAATATATAAAATATCTTAATATACTGACTTAATGTTTTATATAAAATAAATATGTAAAACTATCATTTTTCCCATTTCTGTATCAAGTATAGATAAAATATTTATATAGTACTTCCATATTCTTATCTAGCAAACTTTTCCTATTCCAATCATTTCAATCAATGATAAAAATCATTTTAAAAAAACTTAGCTATAAGATTTAATTAATTAAATGTAAAAACATGGGATAAAATTTGGATAAATCGAGAACAATCACGCTACATTAATCTTGTTATAATTTTGGTTTCGTCCAATCATGCTTGGCCACATATTAGCAAAAGTTTCCAATCATTTTCCAAATGGATTGAAAATTTTTACTACATGGTGGTGATCAAATATTCCCAAATGAATGAATGCTTTTTTAATGTCGTCCACAAGACCAAAGCAATCTAAGGACCAAAGAACAACAACACTAGATAATTGTCGAATTCCTTTCCATTTCTAATCTTTTGGTATGTATCTTAACCAAAAAACCAACATTCTGCTTTATCTTATCCCCTTCAAATAAACTATGCATGTTGTTCGCCATCAAGATGACATCATAGAGAGATTGAATGTTGTTGTATGCTGCACATTTTGAGAGAGAATGTCATTCCATTTCAACCGTTCTAGCCCTGCAAAATGTGCAAATTATCTGCTCCCAAGCCTCTTTGAGCCTCTTCCATCTTCCCGTCTCGCACCCAAGGTGATGAGACCCCATCCTCAATTTTACCACTAATAACCTTACCTTTCCTTTAATAGCAGCCCCAAGGTACACTTTTTCGCCAAGTTACCTTTCTAACAAACTTTTGTATGTCCATATTTGTGTTTGGACAATCTTGTAACTTGATGTTCCATTTAGCCAACCATTTAATGTTCTGCTTTATCCATATTTTTTTTCCTTCGATTAAGAGCCTCTCCTTTCACTGTTTTCGGCCAACGATGATCTTGCATGTTTTCAATCTTTTTTAAACAACTAACTAGAGTTCCATTGAAGCATCTCATGGAAAAGCCTCGGCCTTAGCCATAATAATTTCATAAGGCACACAATTCTTGACTTTGAGAGTGCTTGTGATTAATTATTTCTGCTCCCCCCCCCCTCACAACCATAAAGAACTACCAGTGTGACCAACAAATCAAAGAGTCTTCTTGGTTTTCCAGTCTCAGTTCCATTGTCCTACATCTATTCTAGAGTTAAAATGAAGCTTTCCAACCCCCTTGATCCTTTTCTCTCTACAGGTCTCCTAGTTGAGTTTATAATGGAGTCAATCCCAAGATATTTGTATTCTTTCACAATTTCCAACAGTTTGCCTTCAAACAAGAATGTGATATGCTTTTCTTCTCTCCTTAAAGAAAAAAAATTACAACTATGGTTTTAGTAATATTCACCTGCATCCCAACTTCCTGATAGAATTGCTCTAAGTGATCTCTTAGCCCCTGCGTTGTTTTTTATATCAAAATAAGATCATCATCATACAGAAGAAGCTTCACCACATACCTTGCCAAGTGAACACCCTCCCTCAGTTTTATATAACCAAGCTTCTAGATTATTGATGTACAACCCAAACAAGGTAGGAGATAAAAAAACATCCTTTTTTAACGCCAATGTCGCTCCCAAAACACTCTGACATTTCGCCACTAGTTCTGATTTTGGCTCTAACTATGTTATATAATCTATGTACTGTTGCTCTATACTCATTCGAAATCCCCAAATCTTTCATTCTATTCCATAACATCTCTTTAGGCGCTGTGTCAAAAGCTTTCTTGAAGTCTACAAAACAACACTAGGTTTCTTCTCCCTGTTTGTCCCACACTTTCTCTATTATGTGCCGAAGAGTGATGCAATGATCAATTGTGGAGTGTCTGAATCTAAAATCGGCTTGCTGTCTTGCCTTCTTGTTCTCTTACCTTCTTTTTTTGCCCATTTGTTGATTCGATGTTCTACTATGCTCCCAAAAAGTTTGCCCAAAAGTGGGTTAACCATAATAGTGCAGTAATTTTATGGATTGTTGACATCTCCACTATTAAAGAGAGGGATAGCCACACTAGTTGTCCAATCTTATGGGAAACCCTCACAAGCAACACAATTGAAGATATCCTTTATGTGAGGTGCAAGGATTTCCACTCCCCATTTTAAATATTTAGCTTGCAACCCATCAATGTCCCTAGCTTTACCATCTGCTAGAGTCTTTATCCCTATTTTGATATCCTCAACCATCAAATTTCCTTCATTGTATTCACAAACGAAGGGGTGTTCTCCTCTTTTGGGTGCTCATAAAGTTGCTTAGCATACTCAAGCCATTGAGCATCTATAATATTGTTATTTTTTTATTTTTTTTGCCTTTTGTAGCTCTCTCCAAAACTTCTTTGGGTCATGTTTTCTGAGGGATATTAACTTTTGCCTTCTAGCCGTGACATACTCTTCTTTCTTTGTGTGAATCGTTTTTTTATACCATTTCTTGAATCTTTGTTTGTTTCATTGCCTTTTATTAATCTCTTTGCTGCTTGACATTCTTCATTGTACCATGAGTTAGCCAAAAAAGTATTAGTAGCCCTATTTTTGTTTTCTAATCTTTTACACATCTAGAGCCTTATGTATACAAGAGGTCAACATGCTGCTATGAATCGGTTCACCTTTCTCATGGAAATTGCCATCCACCAAAAGATTATTACTTTCATAGAGTTGCTACTCCAACACCACCTTGAAAACAACTTTGTTCTCTTGATTTAAAATGATATTGCCTTTGCCTTTGCTAATTGTTGTCTTTTTGTGCATGAGAGTCATGTTTATATTTTGGGTTGTTTGAGGCAAACTCCATCTTAACAAAAAGAGGCATGTGATCGAAATTCAACTCTAAAGGGAAAACACCAATTTTAAAATCAAGCACTTTAGCTATAAGATTTTGCGAACAAATTACATAGTCAACTACACTTTGGCCACTATACGGTTTACACGTGATACATCCTGATTTTGGCCAACTCTTCAACCCATTGCAAATCGTCATATCAAACACACTACACAACCCCAGTAATTTAGCTCCAAAGTGTGAGACACCTCCCTCGCCATCCTCGAGGCTCTCTTCCAAAGTTGATCATTGTCTTCTTCTAGCCATATTGGATTGTTTCCCTCTTTGCCATTGTCAGTCAATTGCAAGGATTGATTATTAGTTGTCCTAGCATCAAAGTCACCTACTAACATTATGTCTACGGTGTTGCTGAACTTTAAAATGTATTTTTTTAGTGATGCATAAGGATCTTCGTTGTCTAGTTCTCTCTTCTTGTAAAACGTTTTTGTGGAGCAAAGTAACATGCAGCTAGCCTGTAATTTATTATGTTCCCTAATATTTGCAACCAAATATATTGTTTATTTGGGTCCTTCTTTTCCAATTTCTCAATGTTACACCACTCCACTCGAATCAGCACCGTAATCCCCCCATATCCTTTACCTATCTCATTCCCTTTATTCTAAACTGATTTTTTTTGTATCCTTTAAAATCTGTACTTTGCAACTATCATGCTCATGCCTTTCTACAAGGATGATAATATCCCTCTCTTCTACTATGGGCCTCACCCCCAATCCTCTTCTCCATGGATAACCTCTGAAGTTCCAACTTACAATACTTAGGTAGTCTTGTGGGGTCCCTAATCGCTATTTCTCCCTTGAGAAACGCTCACTGATTTGGGCTTTCCCATTCTTCAACGAGGCCCATTTCCCTTGACTTCTTGTTGTTTTCACCTTTTCCCACTCCCTTCTTTGATCTTCTTGTTGGAAAAAGGTAAGATCTTCATCCAAATAAAAATGTGTGCCTTAAAGCAGCCCTCTATTCCTAAGAATGTTGTTCTTATCTTCAATATTTTTCAAGGTAATCTGTATATGCCTATCCCTCCATTTGTCCACCAATTTATCAATTATGTTTGCTTGTTGAATGCTACCTATCCACTTCAACTGATTTCTAAGAAAATCTCTCATCAATTTATTCATTTTCTCATTTACTCCAAAACCTTTCACTACTTTGACTATGATATTAGCCACTTTGCCCTGTCTGTTTTGATCTTCTTCCATTTGTATTTTGACTTCGTTCAATAATCTCCTTTCGTTTGTCCACTGTTTTGCTAGCTACTTGAGACCAAGATCTTGCTTCTTCTATTTGTGCTTTTAATTGAGACCCTTTGACTTCCATATCCATCATGGCTGTTTGAATTTCCTTTATTTGTGTTATGTCAGCTCCATTTGTTAGACATGTCCCTTTGTTTCCAATTGATCTCCATTGCTCCAATTCTTGCTTTATGGTTTCTAGCTCTTGCTGTCCTGTCTCTGTTTTCTCCTACATGCCTAGATCTACTCCTTTAAAGCTTTGTTTTTCCACCCTATCTTGTGTACTCTAATTGCCTCATACACTTTGTTCTCTTCTTCCCAATTCCTTGTTTTCACAGCCTCATGCCTCTTTTTTAAGTCCATGAGCTCTTGTACGTATACTTCTAGGCACCATGTTAATGATGTTCTAGTTGGGCTGTAATATCTTTGATCTCCTTGTGCATCTGAAAAGCTGACTGATTTAGCTCCTATGCCTACCTCTCCTTGGTATGTAAATGATTCAAATTCCTCACTTGCTACTACCTGCCTTTGATTCCTCGTCCTCTTTCTCTTCTAACCCTGTTTGTTCCACATTGATTTGTCCAATATTGTTTTAGACGCCATTCACACGTGGCAAAACCATTACAAGACATCTCTTGTGGCTTCTTGAACTTTGGGATTTGCTTGCGTCTTAAAATCCTTTTGTATTGTTTTGCATTTACTAGTATCAACCCTTTGTTCGCATTACTTATCTTTTTTTGCAGAAAGTCCAGCATGACAACCTCCCACACCCTCGTTAAATTATTTGTGTTAACCATAGATAGTGGTTTTGTGTGACTGGTTGTTTACTCTCTCAGAAATTGATTACAACCCTCCTGTTATAGGGCATTGAGCATTGGACCCAGCAGTTGAAAATTGTTGTTGAAACTGGTGCCATCCATTAGGTTTGGTTGGATAAACAATTTATTCCCTATTGCCCTTTGAGATGCCTGTGTTTGACCCATGACAGACCACTGCTAACTTTCCCTTTGACTCCATTTGACTGATCCCTGCGTGAAAATAATGCCAGGTGCCCTTCCAGCTTGGAAAGATTTAGGATATTGAATCAGCACAGTTTGTGTCAACCAGTCTTCATTTAATATTGCTTCTTCAATACCGATACATAAAATATATTAAGTGAAAGGAGACAAGTAAATAAAGCAAACACACCCAATGAAGTTTGCCTTCTAATGCTAGGTCTTGTATTTTATTTTATTTTTGTATTCCTCTGTTGACTGTTGCCTGTGGGCCCGACCTTCCTTCAGTAGTGCTCAGTCACTATGTGGAGCCAATTTCCTGTTGCCTCGATGCCTGCTTCCTCCCACTGCCTCATAGGTGGAGGAATAATGATTTGCAAAAGCCTTAAAAAATCATCTCTTGTAGGTGGACTCCTTTTTCCGTTATTTTGGAGGCTCAATTCTATCTATGTGAGCAATATTTGTGCTGCCCCCAAAGATACAGAGCTTTTTTCTTTTAAAAATATTTCTCTTACTTTGAAAACGAACATTTTCTCCTCATATTTTCTGTCGCTATTTTTTCCAGGATGATGTGCAGTCTGGTTAAATTAATTCTGATTAATTAATCTGTTACGATTAATGAATCTACATCACTACTTTGAAAATCCAAACATTTTCTCCTCAAATTTCTTGCCGCTATGTTTTCAAGGATGATGTGTAGCCCGGTTAGGGTTCCGCATAGGGCCACTCCGTTTACTACGGCTGAGACATTTGGTGGGGAAGATCTGGGTTTTGTGTTGTTTGTATCACAGTAATAGATCCTTCCCATGTGTTTTGGCAACATCGGATGCATCCAGCACTTGCAGATTGTGCCACACGACTTCTGCCATGCTGTGAACCTCTTCCATGGACAGCGATACATCCAGAAATTGAATATTTTTTGAATTAAAAACAAAATAACACCCGTAGGGAAATTAACACAAGCCAATCAAAAAAGGGTAATTAAGGACTAAATATTAATTTAAAAATAAAACTGTTCCTTAACTTTATTCATTGAGTAATTTTGGTTATAAAAATTAATTATAAAAGACAAGTGAAAACATTAGCAGGGACTAATAAGGACAATGCATGTACAATCAACTAGAATGCATGTAGTTACTCCATCCAGTACATTATGGGATTTAATGTAACCATGCACCCAAAAACATTCACAAAAAGAAGAAAAAACACAGCTTTTGTATTTATGACAAACCATGATTCTGAACCCTTGTATGTATATAAGAAAAAAGACAATCCCTGCATTTAAAAAATATGTTGGAGCAATACATTCATCAATGATATTCAGTAGCTAAGTACATACAACTACTTTCCCTAATTTATAAAGGTGGGCTCAATTGCAAATTCTAGTTGCTGGTGAAGCCTGTGAACTGTCAAGTCAATAAATGGACATAATAAATCCACATTCAAGCTCAAGTACATGTTTTCTTTTCCTTAAATAGCTAACCAATTGCTGGAATGCTATTTATTACCATGATATTTTGGTATGATTGTTGGCTGTCTCAAGTTAGATATATACTATCCAGAACAGCAAAGCCCGCAGCAACGCCACCCTCATCCGAAGAGGAAACTTTTGTTCTCATAAGATAACCACTTTGGTCATTTATTAGCACATTTTCTTTGTTCCTGCAAATATTTGTGTGAGGCAAATAGTTTTCAGGTTGCATAAATAATACTAAGTTTTTGCATCTCCAAAGTGTTCTTAATACAAGAGACTATATTTTCAATTGGACTTTCATACCTTATATCATAAAACTATGTTATTAGCTTTCTGCGACCACACCAGTAACATTAAAAAATAAAAACAGAAAAAAGAATTGATTACCTTAAGTAAGCACCAAATATGCCAAGTTCAGACACAGTTTGGTTTAGCTGACAATTACCATCCCGCACAAGATATGAAGTGCGAATTGGAGGAAAAATTCTTTGCATTAGTATGTAAGCAGCAAGTCCGTCACCACCACTTTTCTCCAACTCTAATAATTTTTCTTTTACATCTTTACCATATATATTGTTTCCTGGAGAAGAGATTCCAAATTTTCAATCCTAAAACACTGCGAAAAGTATCATAGCATCATTAACCTAGCTTCCACACAAAAGATCATCAGGTGAAATCAAATCACAAGTAACTTACCTCCTCCTTCACGCTGTGGCTTAAGAACAAATGCTTCTGGCCTTTTAATTGCATCTTGTATAATTTTTGCATTGTAATGCAAGCTCCATAATCCAGCAAAGCATTTACGAAGTTTGAGAGCATCATCTTTATTATTGATAAATCTGTTAAAACATGTCAATAGCATTAACATGTTTTATTTCCTAAGAGATGAATTCTGAATACCCATGACACATGACTGGGGCCAGAGGATCTTGGAAGTCAAATTACATTGTTGACCATGTACTCAAAATTAAAGATAATATAATCATTGCATTGGAAACGACAAATAACCAGATGATTTTACTGAAGAATTAATAGTAACCAACAAAGCAATTCATAAAATTCATCCATATTTGATAAACCAAAACTAATATACTGAGGAAGGTGATGCAAAAGCATCCTACAGGTCAAGCGATTTTAGATCACTCAAGAGAGTTTACTTTCATTGTGTTGTGGTTTGGTGCAAGTCTGTGGTTTTGTGTGGTTTTAGTTTTGTAGATTTGGGATTCCATATAATCTGCTCATAAAATATAATGGGAAAGGTGATGCAAGAGCATCCTACAGGTCCAGTGATTTTAGATCACTCAAAATAGTTTATTTTCATTGCGTTGTGGTTTGGTGCAAGTTTGTGTGGTTTTGTGTTTGGTTTTGGCTTTGTAGATTTGGGATCCCAAATAATCTACTAATAAAATTCATCTATATTTGATAAACCAAAAAACTAATGTAATGGGAAAGGTGATACAAGAGTAGGTCAAGAGATTTTAGATCAGTCAAAAAGAGTTTATTTTCATTGTGCTGTGGTGTGGTACAAGTTTGCAGGGTTTTAGTTTTGTAGGTTTGGATTCCCAAATAATCTACTCATACAATTCATTCATATTTGATAAACCAAAAACCTAATATAATGGGAAAGGTGATGCAAGAGCATCCTACAGGTCAAGGGAATGTAGATCATTCAGAAAGAGTTTCTTTACATTGTGTTATGGTTTGCTGCAAGTTTGTGTGGTTTAGTTTTGTAGGTTTGGGATCTCAAAAAATATACTTTAGTGGAAGTCCTTTGATTGAAATATTGATGCCACGTGAGGTCCACAACCTGAAACAGACTCTTGCAAAACAGCACCAAGCAGTGTGTCACCAAAGTGCTATCTTTCAAAGTAGATGAAAAGATCAACATGGTATTAGAGCCAGGCTGGTATTAGAGCCAGGCTAGGCTAGGAGACCCAAGCATTCTATAGGTAGCTTAACAGAGGCCACTGGAAATAAGCACATCCAAAGCAAAGTTGGGCTGGGGCTATAGGGCCAGAAACTCAGTGGTAAAGCACAACAACAGTGATTGGAAGGTTATAGGTTAAAGTCCTAGGATCTAATAATCCCTTGTCTGTTATAATAATGTTTTATGCCCTGCACCTGCAGTGGCATTGATTTTATGCAATGGGTAAATTATTGTACAGCTTTTCCTATTAACTTCAATGTAGACTTTGTACCACATCAAAGATGTTAAAGGGGATCTGTATTTCAAGGTGCTTACTGGTGAAAAATACAACCATTAAAAATTTGCATGCATCCACGCTTAAGTAATGGAGAAAAACAACCATACCCAGATGCCATCTATCATATAGACATGTAAGGAAAATAAGTCCTCCTTCAAGCTCTCGGTAAAAGTTACTATTTGTATATTTCTTCTGTCTAATATTAGCAATAGAGATTCTTTGCCACATTAATCTTACAGTCAGATGAACTAAACTATGTCAGTTGACTCGTGATGTCATATTTCAGATCCTTTACTGTTATTAACAGCACAAAATATTATTATCACTAATGTTGAATATTAAATCAGACAAACATTGAGAAAAATCAATGTAAGCCATAACTGCCATGTATTGCTAGGTAGACTGTGACAGTTTGATTGAAAGGCCATTCATGATGACAAGGCATTTAATAGCTTAACCCACTGAAAGCCAAAGAGGAAATGAAAAGGTCTTAGATGCTAATTATTTCAAGAAAACAGTTTTGTAAGTAGTCTAGAAAGAGAAATCATGCTTTATTTCATTACTAAACTACGCCAGTTGTGACGATAAACAAGGCAAGCCAAATGCCAGGTCAAATGAAGGATTTGGTGAATGAGTATGTAGAAAGCATTTCCAGAATCTTCCAGGAGGGACCACAAATGGGGAGCATCAGTCATCACGTGGATTTGGTTTCAGAGACTAATCTACCAGATAAGATGAACCCACATTAAAAAATTGTTGAAGAAATCGCTGGTAAGAGAATGTAGTTAGAAATATATTAGCAGCAAAAAAGGAAAGGAGAACAAGATTTGAGGTATTGTCAACTACTTGACAGGACTCTCCCAAATTGTGAGTTTTGAGATTGGTCAAGCCAAGTTCACTAGAGCAAGCACTAGATAGATAGACTAAATTTTAGTATCCATGAGGCTAAGCATAGCCTATGGGACAGTCTTCCCACTAGTAAACCAACTAAAGTAATTTGGTTCTCTTTTTGTGCAAGTTGATGATGAGCCCACCCAATTGTTCAACGTTCTCCTTGCTGAATAAGTTGTGCCAAGAGTTGTTAGATATAATATCCACAAATTTGATCCTGCTGTCCCTATATGCATCACATTCTAAAATAAAGTGTTGTTCGGTTTCCACCTTCCCAGAATTGCAAAATGTGCAAACTCTCTCGTCCCAAAGGCTCTTTTGGCCTCTTCCACCGCCTGGTCTCACATCGGAGCTGATGAGAGTTGGTTCTAAGCTGGGCAATAAGACTAGGACTAAGCCAAGTCCTAGGCTTCAAACTCTCAGGTCCATCAGTAGCTGCACCCAACACTCTTAGAACATAAAAACTGGCTATTTTTATCATTTTTACCTCAATCTCGTCCATTCACAGAGCTGAACAGCCACATAGCAAGGGAAGGAGACAAGCATTTGGGATTGATGTACTCACAGATAATTTTCTTTTTTTTTTTAAAAATCTTGATTTGAAAATTAAAAACTGGGGACGTCAAAAAAAATTTCATTTCCCTCCATTCCTTATTAACTAACATTTTAAGCTTATTTTAAGCTTACAATGGAGAAACCCTTAATATGTGAAAATTCCAACAAGAATGAACTGCTATTTTTTTCACTATAATTCATGTATAGAAATATCTCCAAGACAAGTAATGAGCTTGCAACAACCAAGTTTTATATCAATCCACTCCGCAAAAATCCTAATCTATATAGCTTGTTCCAAAAACATGAATAATACATGAAGAATGGTCCAAGTGCCAACCTTTGTGAGATGTCTCCAGCTTGTTTTTATATCCCTCGTCTCAAAAAGGAGTATTTCCCAATGAATAGCCATGGAGGGGAGAAAACAGTTTTCATTCATTTGCCAACCGTTAAGGACAAAATGAGTCACTAGTTCCAAGAATCAACTACCTACATAATCATCAAGGAAAATATAAAGCCATGTGGGAGGTTAAGCAATTGTAGGTGAGATTACACAATAGTCAAGGTAGTTTACCTCCTACATTAACAAAAGGTTATGCAATCCATAGTTAGGGGACTCTGCGAGTTTAAGCCAAAGTTCACATTTCCGATGCAAATGGCCTCTCGACTCGGACTTTGGTAGAGTTAGCATGGACTCGCCGAGTCCAAGGACTCTCCTGACTCGCAATGTCCTGAGCTCTGGACTCTCTCTGGCAGCATGACTCATAAAGTGCAAATAATAATGAATTAAAGGGTTAAATGAATTGTTTGTGCTTTGTATAACAACTATTTTACCTAAAAAGGTCATTCCTTCGTTTTCTAATGCTTGTGATAGAGAGAAAAGAGTTAGAGAAGAGTATTAGATTTTGAGAGAGAAATTAGCAAACTGGTTGGCTCTCTCATTTCAATTGTTGATTGTTTGTGCAACTTTGTAGCTTGCACTTAAGTATTGAGAGGAGCTAAAGGAAGCATTGGAGGAGGCTTCTACAAACTTACATGCATTTCCATTGTTTGTGCAAAAATTGAATGATCTTGTCTTTGTAGTTTGTTCACTACAACCTTCACTTTCTCCATAGACAGATCCAAGGCACTGATATATCATTGATTGTTGATCTACATGTAGAGTGGAAAACAAAGATTGTTGGTCCTGTCTTTAGTGATGAAGACGTGGAGTGGGTTGATTAGGTGGATTGGGAGACAAAGGCAGTAACGATGGCAGTTGAGGAGGCTACAGTGCAAGGAGACCGAGTGCAAGACCCTGAGGCTAGAAGTAATGGATTCGAGTTGGATGATGAAGATTATGTGGGTGTGGATGAGGATGAGGATGCCCCTGAGGTTCAACCTCGAACGCAAGGAGAGAGGGTGGCTCTAGAGTCTTCCATGACTTAGGCATATTCATAGGAGGGCATAGGCTACTATGAGCCTTAGTCTTCTGCACTCTAGCTGATGTTTTGATATATGTTTTGAACTTTTGATTCCATGGATTTCTTATATTGTAGACATTTGACAGTGACACTATGTTTAACTTTATATTATGTTATTCAGTTTTTTTCCTTCTAAAATTTGCTTTAATACTTATGTGATCTATGCAAAATTGTGTATGAGTGTTAAGTAGCTCCTACTTATCTCAAATATTGTGTATTTGATGCTAATTGACAAAATGAAGCATGCAAAAATCTTTATTAAATCCCTAAAAAACTTTTAATTTCATGGGTTTTTCGATTTTCCAAGTCCTGGCCGAGTCTGGTCATTGAGGCTGAGTTTGAGCCCAATTTTGACTTTCCAAGTCAGAGGCAAGTCCAAGTCCCATAACACTAATGCAATCACTGAGGTTGCAAATTCACCTCCTTCATTCTCATGTTCCCTTCTCTAGCATAAAATTATTGAAGAACTTTAGCCTATTTCCAAAAAAGAATCATAGGCTAATTAGGTGGTCAAAGGGAAATTATTTAATAATTAAATTTAAAGCAAAAAGTAGCTCTCGTCAGTGGAGTGTGATTTGCAAGAATTGAAAAGAGAACAATTTTCTTATTCAGTAGACTGTGCAATTACGACAAGCATAATCATTTCTCACTTATTTAATAGAGTAAATAGAAAACTTCTACTTTTTCAATACGGTGAGCAAATACACTACTTTCTACTGTTTAATGAGGTGAGAAAATACAACACTTCAAGTTATTTAGTGGGATGTGCATATACAATACTTTCTACTTATTCAATGGATTGTGCAAATACATCAAAATATTGATGGCAACCATCTAGTATTACAGAATATCAAATGTATTATAACTTAACATTTGCTATATTGTAAAGTTCTTGACTATTCTGAAGGTAAACCTTAGTAAAATATTGCAAATATCCCAAGTGCAATTGCAAATTTTGAACATTGATACTGCTCTTTGATTAATTTGTTTGGATTTCATTAATTAAACTGGAACAGTGTCCAAATCATATACAATATTTGAATTTTGTTTACAGCATCTGAATTTAAATCTTTTACATAATTGACTACCACAAAACTGGAATAATATTAAAATAGGCACCTCACAATTTTTGTCTGTGTCTTCAATTCTTCCAATTTGGTTGACATTCCAATTTGTACATGGACTTTTCCAAATTCGAAATGGTCTTCTCGTGCTCCAGTATTACATTTTCACTTGTAATAATGGATACTCTAATGTGATTAGGTTAGCCACCAAGTATGATAAAGACAAACTCCTTGTCTTATTCCGCACACAATAGTCGCTGACTGGGTTAGGCTGCTTCTTGTCTTCTTGCAGAACACATAGATCATCTACGCAACAATATCACTTCACCACAAAGGTAAATGTGTTTACCCTCATCATTAACAGAAGGCCACATACTTCTATTTTTGCATTTTTCTATGACTTCGGCTCTTGATTCTTCATTACCATAGAAAATATGCGAACAGGTAGATATGAACAAAGATATAGTCAAGAACACCAAATATTCTTGTACAAGGAAAGTAATCCTCCAAATTCAGTCTTCTATTCTCCACTAGGCCAGCCAATACATGATACTGATGCAAGGAGTGAATATAGTTCCCAGATCGAACTATGTTTCTAGTTCTGATAGATTTCATTCCATTTCCAATGCCTCTCTCCTCTCATTCTTGACAAGGCATTTAAACATTCATTCTTGTGCACAACTGAAAATGCTTCTTTCATTAACAATTGTCTAATAACCATTAATTAAATTATCAATATTTAGTTTTTAGTAATTATTTAATGAGCTCTAAATTATTTCGACAAAATATTAAATAATTACTTATTTATTATATATATACATATACATAATTTATAGTCTCTAAAAAAACAATCCTAGAAGAGGAACATTACAAATCTCCCCTCCCCAAGTTGCTTTCCCACAAGCAACTGTAAATTCGGATGTTGTAGCACTTGTTCGCCTTTCCATGTAGCATCATCCATTGGCAAATTCTTCCATTGTACTAGATATTCCTTGATGGACCGACTACGCAAATGCCTTTCTTGTATATCTAGAATTTTTTCAAGTATGATTTCCAATTTTCCCTCGAAATCCAAGGGTGTGGTAATTCTTCTGATACTGTCACCTGTTTGCCTAATGCCTTCTTGAGACAACATTATGTATACAACTACCTTCCGATAAATTCAGTTCATAAGTGATTGTACCGATTTTCCCTGACAACCTGATAAGGTCTATAGAAGCAAGGCTTCAATTTTTCAGCTCCACTGCATTTGAGCGAAGATTGTCAATATGGCTGCAACCTAAGATACACCAATTCTCCTTCAAAAACTGTGGCCAATACATTTCCTGTCGACATTAAGTTTTTGTTGATTATGTGCGGCTTGCAAGTTTTCCTAAAGTGCCTTTAAAATATCTCGACATTCCTGAAGCCAATCCTATGACTTGGGCACAATACTGTGAACAAAAGCAAGATCAACAAAAGATAAAGCATCATACCTATACAAAGTTTTAAATGTAGTCATTACCAATGGACATATGATAGGTTGTATTGTAACAATATTCTCCCAAATGTAACCATCAAACCCAAGTTTTTTGGTGTCCAACAACATAATTGTGGAGGTACCATCAATCGATTTGCTTAGAATTTAAGTCTAACCATTTGTTTGTGAGTGATAGCTAATGTTGTTATTCAACTCTGTACTTGTTAACCTAAACAATTCCTCCCAAAAGTTGCTTAGGAACCTACAGTCTCAATCACTGATTATATTCTTTGGTAAACCATGTAAGTGGGAAACTTCCTCCAAAAATAGTTCTACAGTCGTAAACTCTGTAGGGATATGTGTGTTCGGATTTATTCTACTGACAGGTAATGCATTCCTTGGCATATGGAAACACATCTCCCTTGAGCTCTTTCCATGTGAATTGTTCACAGATTTGCCTATAAGTTTTCAGATTTCCTGGATATTCTACCAAGGGTAAATCATGAACTGCCTGCATGCTTCTCAATTTTAATTTAGACCTTGGTGCCAAAAAATTTCTATATTTGTAGTAAATACTATCATTTACAAGAGTATCTATCATCTTGAACATTCCCATCCAGCAAACCACAAGCAAATGCATGCTTAGAATATTCCACTAATAATAGAGGTATCCAATCAGCTAGTACTCGTGACATGGCATTTATTTTGGGTTTCCTAGATAATGGATCAACAACCACATTGTTCTTTTCTTTAACATATTAAATTTTAAAATCATAAGATTGGACCTTATTGATCCATGTCTGTTGTCTGTCATTCAAATCTTTTTGTCCCAAGAAATATTTTAAACTATTATGATTAGTTCTAACTACAAATCTACCACCAACTAAATACTATCTAAATTTAGCCAGTGTATGCATTAGTGCCAACATTTCTTTATCATATATTGAATACAACTTTTCAGCACTATTGAGTTTCTTGCTCTCATAAGCTGTAGGATGCTTATTTTGCATTAACACTGCTCCTATTCCCTCGCCTGATGCATCGCATTCTAATACAAAAGGCTGATTCAAATCTGAAAGCAAGCATTGGGCAAGAACTCATCACCTCCTTAAGTTTATCAAATACTTGTTGTGCTTCCGCAATCCACTTGAATGCCCCCTTTTTTGTAAGATCTATCAATGGTGCTCCAAGCTGTGAAAATCCTCTTGTCGGTTCCCAAAACCACAGATTGAAATCCTATGAGCCTTGCCTGCTCGATGCTGGGATATCCAACTGGTTAAGGCCAACTTCATAGAACTGCACAATGTGGTTCGAGTTCCCTGCACTTCTGGCTCTGCAAAACCAAGGTGGGTATAACTGATCCTGGACAAAACACTCAAATCCAAGATGCTTATAGCAGATTGGTTAGAACAAGAATATAATGAAAGCTTTCAAAATGGCAAGAATTATAGAAAGCTTCAAACTTACAGATTGTGAAATGAGAATAATAAATGAATTTGATAATGTTTAAATAAAGAATGAATGCAACAAATGAATATATTAATTTCTCAATGGAAAGAAATGAAACAATTGCCAACATATGGATTATGAATCAAGAGTAAAAGACCAGTGCTTAATTAAATGGGCAATCAGAGTCAATATTATAAGTTGAAACGTACAGCTTTATAAAGTTCAATATATTTAAACTATAAATCATTTTAATAATTCCGAAGCGACAGATCAATTATATGAATGCAATTTTAAACTAGTCTAGGATGCACTTTACTCTTGCGGAGACAAACTAGACATAAATACGAAAATAATTAAATATTTCACAATATTTATTTTTATCAAATTTAAAATTCAATAATGACCCAATCCACTTATTCGAATATTAAAATATTTACAGAAATTAATAAAAAACATTTATAAAGGGCATAGTAATAATTTAAAACTCCAAAATTTAAAACAAATAACTATGCCGGAAATAAAATTGCAATAAAGACACTCTTACAAATGATCTATTTGCTACATTTCAATTCTGGAATTGCATATAAATTTGCTCCGTAATTCAATCCACGGGCTTTGTTCAAGACTTCATTTCCCCACCAATAAAAGAATATAATACGTCATAGCGCATAGAATAAAATAAAAATATGAATTGTTCTTTTGTGTCTTTTACATCTCATGTTTATAAACATGAAAGGGTGCTAATATGAACCGGCACATCTCTCCACACATGCTAATCACAACTACCTTCTAATAAGGTTGTGAGCTTAATTATTCTAATGAATCATAATATGACTCAACTATTGGAGATATATATTTGTTTTGTTAAATTTATTGGATAGGGCCGAACAACCGCTACTGAATTGAGTAAATCCTTGCACATCACCAAGGATGTAAATATTTGTTTTACTCTTGTATTTCTTCATGAACCATAGGATGCCTGAACACTTGTTTTTTTGCCGCACATGTTCTACTGGCATGCTTCGTCAATTTCATAGCCTTCGTATCCACCTGTCTAGTTGTGTGATGTGCGGTTTGTGTGACTTAAGCCTTTATCTCCACGGAGTCATGTGCAACCTTTTTAATTCTTGTGTGTATCTTCAAATTTGATGGCACCATAAAACAAGGTGGTCACCCAAAGATCGCAACTCATCATTCCTTCTCCTGTGCCTAGTTCGCAAGTAGTCTCCTTTGGTATGTTCAAGTTCTCCATCCTCTGCTCAGGTGCCTGGAGACAACAATCTGTCTGTACTTGCTCAAGTCACCTCTTCCTTATCTGCAATAAATACAAAGCAACGTCAGATATAAACTTATCATGTAGTCACAAGTATGTTCCTCTTTTTCATACGGCTCTAGACTAAAATCTCAATGCTCGTAGAATGAAGAGCATAGACGGAATCACACCAAAACACTTTAAAATCTCTTGGAAGACCATTCTTCAGCAACCGAGGCTCATGCTTACTTTCATATTCACATCCATGTTTACTTTGTACATAGATTGCTTTGGGTGATTTTTTTAATCCACGTGATAGAGATCCCATATTTGCTCCACAAATTCTAGTTACTCCATTTTGCACACAGTTACATACAGCAAATGCAAACAATGTATGGTTTGACACCACATGCCCAATCAATGCTATTAAAGACCAAGAAGTCTGATGATTTTCCCATAAATATACTAGAACATACTTTGATCACTTCTGAATTTCACATGCCTCACCAAAGTTTATTCCAGATACTTAAAACACAAAGTGCCTTGCCTTCAAGTCAGGCAGAGGGATGCAAATACTTTTGTTCAAACATCTCAGATTAATAATGTACAGGATGTTTATAACTGCCAGCACAAGCTTATAACAATTGTGACTCATACTCTGCCCTAAGTGTAGTATTTCCTGTAGCAAGAGGATCATATAAAAGAGTAGCTTTCCAGGGCTTCCATATTTTTCCTGTTAGGTGATTCACTTTAAGTTTTTAACAATTCATGCAATTTGTGCTTTTACATCCTTACACAAGGAGGATGCTGATAAAGGTTGCAGAAAATCTCTCTATGTTTGCTAAGTGTGTTTGTCTGAAAGCTTTTCATCATACCTATTTTATGTACTCAAAATAGACAACAAAAGCATTTCTCTTACATTTTGTTGCTTTCATCTAAACAGATTCAATAGAACTGCATTGTAATAGATACCACCTGCTAAACATTGACAAGAAAGGCACAGGCTAATACTGTAATCAAAGACTTTAGCTACTCTTGTAGGAAAATTCTTTAGTAGACATCATTATATAGAAACCAAACGACTCCCATCAATTGTTTTATTTTCAGCCTCAATCTCTAGGCTCTATTTATCTATTTGGCTGCCAAAGATACAATGATGAAATATAAGAGAAATAAGACTATTGCTGTAGAAATAAGCATCATCCAAAGGACGCAAATGGAGGCTAAAATTCTAAATTTTGGGCTCCATCACCTCTAATGAATCTCTTGTAATAACTGCATAAGCCAAAGAAACCTCTTGATCTGAAAGATTTTGTGGAGGTGACCAATCCAAAATGGCTCTAATCTTCTCCTAATGTACTTGCACACCTTTATCACTGATCATGTTGTTAGAGTAATTAGATATTTTCTAATTAACTCTAGTCTACTTAAGCTAAACTTTAGGCACGTGATAATTAATTCTTTTACTAATTATTATTATGCAAACTAGGTTAGACCTTTTTTGGGTTTCGATCTCCTTTATAAAGACGATCTCTCATTGTAAACATGATTTGGAGATTCATACTGTTTTGATAATAGCAATCTATCTTTTTGCTCATCAAGAATGTCTCGTCTATGGATTTGACAATTTCTGCCTCCATAGCTTTTTGCTTCTCTTCTGTAACAGGTGTTTGCATGCACGTGATTCTTGAGAGCTATGGGGTTGATCTTTCATCAACTTCAACATGATATCAGAACTCCAGATCTTCATGCCTCTGTTTTGTTCTTGAGAGATTTGGCATCAGTTTTTAGATCAGAGCTTTCAACACTTTTTTATTGCATCTGGGGGGTCATTGCTTTTCAAGGCACTTTGAGCAAAAATAGACATCATCATTGAACTCAAAGAGCTCGAAAACCCCTAATTCCATATAAAATACATCCATTTTGGACGCTATTAAAATCTTAGGCAAATTTTTTTTGTACCCAAGTCGTTTTGGGCATGCAAACCAAGGCGAGGTATATTTTTTTTTGGTGGTTAAAAATAGATTGCAAAATTTTTTTTTTTTTCAAACGTGCATGCAAAAGTGTATGATGAGCATGATCCTGTGGGTGTTGGCGGCTCTCTTTATTGAGCCCATGCTCATTGGTGAGGGTTTTTTGGTGAAACAGGAAAGTTTTTGGGTCTGCGTGTAAATTGAACCCATTGGCTATCTTGAAGGGCACTTTTTGAGTTTGTTTCAAAAAGTTTGGACCCCACTTGTTTTAAAAAACCCTACGCAACATCCAATGCACTCATCCAATTTTGGCAATTTCGGTTTTGTTTGGATTGCACGCATTCTTTTTATTCTACGAGCGGAATTTGAGTAGTTGAAATATGGTGCTAGTGTCCATGCTTGTACACGCAGCTACGCCAGTCAGTGGTCCCTGCATCAAGGCTCATGTGACTCAGCCTTTTTTGACGGGTTCCTCAGTTTTTAGAAGTAATGCATTTTTTTTTGTTTGGACTCTCTACACAGGAGACCATCATCCACTGTGCCCCACTCTGTTTTTTGCTCAGATCCCACCAAAGGCTTTGTGTACATCTCAGGCCGATATTGGGAGCTTCTTTGAAAAAGTCTCTCCACGCGGTTCACGTCAATGTCTTTAGAGCCTTATTTTTAGGCATGATCATCTCTAGTCCTATTCGAACAATGGTTATGTCTGAGTTTTAGGCATGATTGGCTATGTCCTTGTCCACACAGATTGGTGCCTCTTTTGAAAGCGAAAGCTTTTCTCACAGTGGACGTTAATGGTTTTTTATCCTCATAGCACATCGATTTTTCTGTGTCGTCTAATGGCACGATGTCCAGCTCATGCTACTTGGTTGCTTTCTCAACGGTTTACAAGTTTGAGGATCATTTGGTGAATACTTGTTTTTGGTATTTTTCAACTCCCTCCTTGATGTGCGGGCCCTATCAATTGGCTAAACTGCATCAAATGTCAACGTCCTCTAATGATTCCATGGTGTATGCATTATCTGTGGCTTCGCATTTTTTTTATCAGTGATTTACGAGGATGATTTGGTGACTGGTATTCTTTGCAAATACGAGGTGACCTTACGAACTCAAAGTGTGAGTTCTTTTTTGGATTTGCACCGTTGGGCCTATGTTAGAAACTGCGTGCTTTGTGGGTCTCCATGCAAATTGATCCACATCATTAATGGGCCCCAATTTTGGCCGAACAAAAAGGTGGAACCGCTGGTTAACTTATGCATTTCAGCACATGGATTTTTTGGAGGCTCATTCTTGGAATGGTGCCGCGTTTAATGGTGAAGGAACGGTGGCCCTCGCCATTTGTGTCGCTCATGACCGCCCCTTTTTTCAGGATTTTTTTCCTAACAGCAAAAGTACCTTTGGTTAAAGTGTGGTGGGCCCTTTTTTTAGTCAAACTTTTAACGTACCACGTCATCCACAAACTTCGCATGGTGGATTTTTTTATGTTTTTGGTGGTTTGATTTTTTATCATTAGCGGTATTCCATGAGCTCAAATGGTTTGCTGACACATTTTTTGTTTTACCTATGACAGTGGTTTCGGTTCCAAATGTCTTTTGCCATATGTTTTTAACACGTGTGAAGGTTTTTGGCCACCGGTTTTTAATCTAGCACCGACTCTTTTATCGGCAACACTAATTTCTAACATCTCTATCTTGTTTCCAACAGGTGGAATTTTTTTCCAGCAATGGTGATTTTTTTGGGATTTTTTTTGCCTCAATAGCCGTTTGACTGTCAAATTTGGGCTCGATCACTTGCTGATGTCAGCACCATGTCAACACTACATCAACGTTCCTGTCACCTCCTCAAGCTCTATTTAGACCTACCTTTGCGTTTTTGCTCATATCTCAGGCATACAGAATCCGTTTTTCGAAAACGAGATATCGTCGGAAAGCTAGTTCCGAGCCCGTCACAATAGTGTAGTTTGTTTTCAGTTTCGATGCTTTTTTGATGGCTTTTTCTACTGTCAAAGTCAGGGGTATAGTTTTGCACTCTAGGAGACATCTTGAGCATCCGGTTTCCGATTTGGAAATTCTTTATATCATAGGAAAGGTCTTTCTGACCTCTTTTCAGTAATGCTGGTTGTTTTTCCATATTTTGCTCTATACACATTCTATGTAGTCTTCTGCATTTTTCCATTCTAGTGGATAACTTGGTTGTTTTAGGTCCGAAAATCGATTTCGTTGCTTCAGATGATTCTTCATGACTTATACTATCTATTGTATTAATCTTATGTCTCTTTTGGTCTTATTTAGACATCATTTCTATGCATTCTTGCAAACACATTGAGATAAAGTGCCATATTGCATCTGTATTTCCGTTTTAGTTGTTTTGCCTTGTTTTGCCTTCTGATTTGAGCAGTGTCATCTAAGGAAACTCATGCAGATTATTGTATTCTTGGGATTCACCATGTCTTGTGCCTATTGTACATGCATGACTCATGATTAAAGTGCCATGTGTTGTTGACGTTTTTCCTTTGTTTACCATCTTCCTTTCTCTAGTGAGTGTCCCTTCCGTGACATTAGCCTCATGACATGTTTGAGATTAATCACCTCAGGACACACATATGTACTCTTTTGTGCATCTTGATCATGGTTCCTTGACATGCAGTTCTTTTAGACCACTTTTCCAGTTGCCTATCACCTCAACCTTAGCTGCCTTAGGGGGGTCTTTTGTTGTTTCTCATGCTTTCTTGGTTCGATTGATCAGCTCTTTAGACTTTGGTGTTTCATGCCATCTATATCTTCGAGTCCAGTTGTTTGCCTTCGTGTGCCTCTTGATTTGATGTAGATTACAGTCTTCTCTTCTTGGTTAGGTTCTATTTCAGTGGAGGTTCTTCAAATCAGCAGTTACTTTTGATAGAGCTTTGTCACTTCTAGATGCTTCAGTGGTGTTCTTCATGATCATCTTTTATTCCTATCTTTTGGGACATTCTCCAGTTTGGAGGCTTTTTCAGTCCTTCACTAGTCTTTTTAGCATGTTTTCCATCTCTTTTTTGAGTAAGGTTTTTCCCATGTGGTTTTCTCTATTTTCTCTCTTTTTAGAGATTTGGTTGTGCTTGGGTACCTCATTAGGCCTTGTTGTCGAGACCCAAATCTACTTTCAATAGTAGTTTCTAGGTTATTAGCTACTCCCTAAGTTTATCTTAAGGGCGGGTGTTAGAGCAATTAGATATTTTTTAATTAAATCTTGTCTCCTTAAGCTAAACTTTAAGCATATAATAATTAATTTTTTTATTAATTATTATTATCATGCAACCTAGGTTAGACCTTTTTAGGGTTTCGATCTCCTTTATAAAGACGATCACTCATTGTAAACATGATTTGGAGATTCATTCAGTTTTGATAATAGCAATCTATCTTTTTGCTCATCAAGAATGTTTCATCCATGGATCTGGCAATTTCTGCCTCCATAGCTTTTTGCTTCTCTCTTTTGTAATAGGTGTTTGCATGTAAGTGAGTCTTGGGAGCTGTGGGATTGATCCTTCATCAACTTCAATACATGTGACCCAAATATAAAAAATTTGTCATACCAAATTTACATTTAGAGGCTTTTGCATAGAGATGTTGTGATTGCATTATACCCAAAACCTCAGCAATATGTTTCAAGTGCTCCTCCCAAGTCTTGTTGTAAATCAGTATATCATTAAAAAAAACTAGCAAAAAAATTCCTCAGTTGTTTATTAAAAATATGATTCATACATGATTGAAATGTTGTTGAGGCATTTGTCAATCCAAAAGGTATGACTAAAAATTCATAATGAGCATGATGATAACAAAAAGCAGTTTTATGAATATCCTATTCCCTTAACTTAATCTAACGATACCCTGCCCTCAAATCAATTTTAGAAAAATACACAACACCATGTAATTCATCAATTTGAGGAATCAAATTCCTATTTTTATGGACTTTTTGTCGAGGGCACAATAATCTATATAAATGCATAGAGTGTCATCTTTCTTTTTAACCAACACTACAAATGAAGCAAATGTTTTGAAGTTGGACCTAATATGTCCCATATCTAACAAACTCCTTAATAGCCTTTTTCTATTTCATCTCTAAATGCCTAGGATGTTTGTATGGAGTAGTGATGACTAGTTTTGCCCTTTCTAGTTCAATAGTATGTTCAAAACCTCTATCCAGAAGTACTCTTGGGGAATATCACTGAAAACCAAACTGTGTGAATCTAAAATCTGCAACAAATCATCTTGATAATGTTTAGATTAAAACATGTTACCTTCGTAGAGATAAAACATTGTTGTGCTGACCAGGCAACATCACCATGATGGAAAATAGCCTCCATCCTATTAGCAGAAACAATCTTGGTCCACCATTTGAAATTCCCCTAAGAATTACCTTTTGCCCATCAATCTTGAAAGAAAACTCCATGTGTTTGAAACTCTGTAAATACTTATCCAAAGTCCCCATCCATTGAATTCCCAAAATAACATTAGTATTAGCCAAGCCAACCACATAAAAATCATTCGTTACTATATAATTACCAAGAGTAATACCGAGTTGTGGAACCTCGTGTGTGTTTACTAAATTAGTGTCACTTGCAGCCTGAACATCAAATCCTTCATGTTTCATTGTATGTAAACCACGTTTCTTAACTAGTGGAGCATCAATGAAATTATGTGTAGATCCACTATCCAACATAACAACTACCTGCTGACCCTATAATACTCCTCTTACTCTTAAAAATATTATAATGTGTAGTTCTTGTCATGGATGCTATTACAAATTTTCCTTGTTTGTTTTCCTGAGCCATTCTGTGGCAGCCTTCAGACTAGGTTCTGGGTTCGGATCTATATTTTCCTCTTCTTCATTGTCTGATACTACCTCAATATAATGTATGTTCCCTTCCCCAAACATCTATGACCTGAAACCCAGGCTTCTTTACAATTTAAGCATAACTTTTTTCTCCAAAGTTTATCTCGTTCCTCTTTATTCAACTTATTTTTGGGAGGTGTGTCATTCGTGAAAGGCTTTCTATCATTATCTGATTTTGGTGGCCCCTTGTTAAAAGTTTTAACCTTAGAAGAAGGCTCTAATTCTCTTGCCTTTTTAATGGCAATCTGCAAAGATGGAGGATTTGGAGATTTGACCCATCCTTTAAGTGCATCAGATAACCCATCAATGAATATAACATTTTTTTCGTCTTTCAATAATCTCAATTACTAGGACTGCTAACTTCTCAAATTTAGAAATGTATTGTTCCACTATCCCTGTTTGTTTGAGTTGGGGTAAAATCCTTAAGATGAAGTTCATGGTCCTTAGATTTAAACCTGTCTATGAGTCTCTCGGTGAAAGTAGCATATGTGCTAATCTGGTTATGACCCAAAGTTATTTTCCTATGGTGTCACCATTCGTGTGCCACCCCTTCTAAATGCAAAGTTGTATATTTGATTGCTTCATCTTCCATCATAGGATTTAATCGAAAATATGTATCGAGATTTTGCACCCAAGATCTAGACATTGTTTTCCCTGACCCATCAAAATAAGGAATGGACATCTTACCAATTTTTCTGCGTAATTCATTATTATAACCCAGTTGTTCTTTAGGCCTATGTTTCATCCTGAGATCCAAGTATCCTCTAAAAGTCATTGATGATCTAAATTCATCCCCTGACCGTAACCAATCCTGGTATATTTACTCTTGTAATTCTATAATAGAGGGCTCTCTTCCAGGTTGAGGATTCCGAGGGGTGAAAGTGGGCATGGAAGGCCTTGAGGTTGTAGAACCTCACGCAAGTTATTTACTAAATGATCCTCCCGACCACCATTTCTCCTTGCATTATTTTGATTTTGATTAAGATTGTGGGCCATAAACTGAGTCATCCAATTAGTCATATGATTAACATTGTTATGCATATCATGTTGGCTCCTAAGTAATGCTGCTATAAGATCCCTAGTATCTTTCGCTTCCCCCATATTATTTTGTTCAAAAATTATTTCTTTGTCTGCTTCTGTATGACTATCTTCAATAACAACCTGTATAGGTGAACTAGGTGACTCTGCTAGAGTGTTAGGATCCTTGTTTTGTCTGACTCGGGTATTACAGAAATTATAATGTCCTTTCTGCATATGTTTGACCTATGTAATTTACCCCACAAGCAAGTAGGCAAAAACGTTTTGATACCAATGAAAAGTTCTTGACTAATCTGAAAGTAAACCTTGGTAAAATATTGTAAATATTCTCAGTACAATTGTAAATTCTAAACATTGATACTGCTCTTTTATTAATTCATTTGGATTTAATAAATTAAACTAGAAAGTGTCCAAATGATAGAAAACATTTGAATTATGTTTAAAACATCTGCATTTAAATCCTTTACACAATTGATTACCACAGAATTGGAAAATAATACAATATTCAAATGGGGACCTGGCGGTTGCTGTTTGTGTCTTCAATTCTTCCATTTTGGCTAACATTCTAATTTGTACATGGACTTTTCCAGATTTGAAATGGTTTTGCTTTGCTCCAGTATTACATTTGTGCCTCGTAATAATAATTCTTTGCCTTTATGTATGATGCTGCACCCAAAGATACTCTAACATGATTAGGTTAGCCACCCAGTATGATAAAGACAAACTCCTTGTCTTATTCCGCACACAATAGCTGTTGACTGGGTTAGATTGCTTCTCGTCTTCTTGCGGAACACATAGATTGTCTACACAACCATATCACTTCACCGCTAAGGTAAATGTGTTTACCCTCACCATTAACGAAGGCCATGTACTTTTGTTCTCGCATTTTTCTACGACTTTGGTTGTTGATTCTTCTTTGCCATAGAAAATACGTAAACAGGTAGATATGAACAAAGATATAGTCAAGAACACCAAATATTCTCCTACAAGGAAAGTAATCCTCCAAATTCAGTCTTCTATTCTAGTCTCCCATTCCCTACTAGGCCAGCCAATACACAATATTGACGAAAGGACTGAATATAGTTCCCAGATCAAACTATGTTTCTAGTTCTAACTAAGCAAACTATATTAGATTTCAAGAGATTGGTAAATGTGAGTAAGCGATCAAAGGGATCATTGTGATGTGAGTTTGCAGATTTGTTACTGAGATCTGAGAAGTGTTCTGGTGTGGTAGTGGCACAATAAGAAGACAAAGCAAGAGTTTGAGTTGCTGAAATCAATTGTATTTCTATTATTCTTAATGGAAAAAAGCAGAGGCCAGTTGGATAGTGAGTTTGGTGGTCTTTCCCCTGAAGCTATTTCAATAGTGGGTCCATTTGCCTTCTACAACTCCTAACAGGGTTGGAATCTCCTAACACTGATTCAAAGTCTCCTAAATGGGACTGATATGTACTGAATGTATTTCACTGGCTCCTAACAAAGTCCATCCTCTTACAAAGAACTTATATATTAGTACATCATTTTGTGGATACCATCCCCACCAAGCTTTTCCCTCTAATCAAGGGTTTCCCTACTTAATATATCTAGTGTTATTGTGTATGTGTATCCTCTTATGGTTATTGTTGGTATTGATCACATGTTTAAGATTTAATAAGGTTGATAAAAGTTTTATTGATCCGATAACTGATTCGTTCCCCCCCCCCCTCTCAGTTATTTTGGTGGACTTTACTTTCTAACAATTGGTATCAAAGCCTCAGGTTCTTGAAGGAAAAGCTTAACCACTTAAGGAGATCAATGGCGGGTCATTTCAAAAAAGGAAGTCCTAAGTTTGATGGAGTTAACTATGACAACTGGAAAGAGAAAATGAAAACACATCTACTATGCATGGGTCCAGGATATTGGATAATTACGAAAAATGAGAAGACTATTGTGGAAGAAAACGAACTTGAAAAAGCAAACTTGAAGAATGTACTGAAGCTGAAAGAGATTTGCTCATGTGTAACATGCTTGCTAGAGAAGCACTTTTATCAGCTCTTTCTGAAAATGACTATAGTTGGGTAAAATCTTTGGTAACATCTCATGAAATTTGGAAAGCTTTGAAATCTACTTTTGAAGGTGATAAACATGCTAAGAGAATCAGATTGCAAAACAGGATATGTTTATTTCAAGAAGCTAAAATGATGACAGATGAATCTATAAGAAGTTATATTGATAGAATATCAAAAATTGTTGCAAGAATCAAGTCTTGTAATGGAACTTAAGAGGAGGATGAGATCATATGGAAGATCTTGAAGACTTCGACACCACCATTCAAGCAGATAGCATAGATTATTGAGCAAGTGATACCTTGTACTGAAAATATTTCCAGAGAGACTCTTCTTGGAAGATTGGAAGCAACAAAACAAAGTTTGAAAAAATCTGGAGATTTGCCTAGAGTGGAGAGTGCCTTTAGCGCACTAAGTATTTGCCCTTCCTTATCAAGAAGTGTAAGCACTGGTGGAGATTATGGTAGCAGTAGTAGATCAAGATCTGTAGAAGACAGAAAGATTGAAGAAGGAATTTCTTTGCTTATGAAGAGAGAACCAGATGGTAAGACAATCTTTAAATGTTGGACTTGTAATTAGTTTGATCATATGCTTCTAAATGTCCTGAAAGTATAAAGAAGTACAAAAAGAACTTCAAGTCTAGAAGGCCTAAAGAATGTGTGTATGCAAATGATCATGATGAATCTGAGGAAAAGAATTAAAGTGGTGATGAGTTAGAATTTGTTGCTATAAAAGATAAAAATCCTGATAAAGAAGTTAGAGAAGAGAAAGCTCTAGTATCACAGGTTGAGAAGAAAGTTGATTGGATTATAGATAGTGGTTGTTCACATCATATGACTGGTGATATGAATAAATTTGTTGAGTTCAACAGTTGTGATGGAGGAATTGTTAGAATTGGTAACAATGTGGCTTGTCACATTAAGGGGATATGATCTATTACACTTGATGGTAAAACTAAAACCGATGATGATTACTTTGTTGATGGATTGAAACATAACCTTTTGAGTGTTGGACAACTAGTTGATAAGGGATATCAGTTGTTGTTCACAAAGTGGACATGTATTATCAAGGATAAGAATGGTAAGATGATTGGTACTGGCACAAGACCTAGAGGTAATATTTTTTAGTTGAATCCTACAAAGATGACATGTTTGGTTGCAAAGGTCGACAACAATTGGTTGTGGCATAAAACGTTTTGTCATATAAACTTTGATAATGTTGTGAAAGCAAGTAGTACATTTGTTGTGAAAGATTTACCAAAAATTGTAAAGTCTACTAATATTGTGTGCAAGGAATGTGCTATGGCTAAAGTAGAAGATAGTTCTTTTCCTAGCACGAAGTTCACTACACCAGCAAAATTGGAGATTGTTCACATCGATTTGAGTGGTCCTACAAAGACAAGAGGATTCTATGGTGAAAGGAACTTTATGATTCTTGTTGATGACTTTACTCGGATTATGTGGGCTGTATTTCTTAGAGAAAAGTTTGAAGCATTTGAAAAGTTTAAAGTGTTTAAGCACTGAGTTTGAATTGAAGATTAAATGTTTAAGATCTGATAAAGGTGGAGAATTTACTTCAAATGAGTTTAACAACTATTATGCAGTGAATGGAATTAAAACACAGCTTTCAACCCTTAAAACACCTAAGTAGAATGGTATAGTTGAGAGAAGAAACAAGTTTGTAACAAAAGCAGCAAGAGCTATGATGTTTGAGAATGATGTACCAAAGACATTCTGGAGAGAAGCAGTTAATACAATAGTATATACAATGAGCAAAGTGCAGATAAGAAAAGGTATGAACACGACTCCTTATGAATTATGGTTTGGACATGCACCATCAGTGAAGTATTTAAGAATTTTTGGAAGTAAATGTTATATTAAGAGAGATGATAACATTGGTAAGTTTGATGCAAGAAGCGATAAAGGTATGTTCCTTGGTTATTCATTGAAAAACAAAGCTTATAGATGTTTCAAAGGACTAAGACTATTGTTGAGAATGTAAATGTAAAAGTGGATGAAAAATTTGGAATTCAAGAGAGAATACTTTATTATAATTCTGATGAAGTTAATCCTAAGACTAATCATGAGAATGTTGAGTTGTTTTATGAAACTAATAATGATTTGTAGAATGACATTCGAGTTGTGGAGCAGAGAGAGGAAACAAGATTTTAACCTAGACCAGAAGTAAGAGTTGAGATAGTGACACCAACATCAAACAAGAATTTGGCAAAGAATCACCCTGTTGATTAGATTATTGGAAGCAAAGACAAAAGAGTTTTGACAGGAAACAGAGTACATGAAAGGTTGTGTTTGGTTTCTCAAGTTGAACCAAAGAGTGCAAATGAAACATGTAAAGATGATCATTGGATTCAAGCAATGAAGGAAGAACTAGATCAGATTGTGAAGAATGATACATGGGAATTGGTCCCTAGATCTAAGGACAAGAATGTTATCGGAATTAAATTGGTTTTCAAAAATAAGATGAATGAACAAAGTGAGGTTGTGAGAAACAAAGCAAGACTGGTATGCAAAAAAATTCACAGCAAAAAGGTATCGACAATGAAGAGACAATTGCACTTGTTGCTAGAATTGAAGCAGTAAGAATGTTCTTGGCTTATGCAGCAAACAAAAATTTCAAAAAGTATATCAAATAGATGTGAAATTAGCATTAGTGAATGGAGAACTTGAAGAAGTCTACATTGAGCAACCTGAAGGATTTCCTCTGACAGAAGGAGACATGGTATGCAAGTTGAAGAAAAAACAATGTATGGACTAATGCAAGCACCTAGAAATTGGAATGTGAGGTTGGATACGTATTTGGCAAAATTGGGATTCGCTAAAGGTACTACAGATAGTAACTGATATTTGAAAGAATTCGAGAATGGTCTATTGATTATTGTGATATTTGTGGATGATATAATCTTTGGAGGTGATGATGAAGCAAGTGACAACTTTGCTGATGAAATGAAGAATGAATTTGAGATGAGCATGATTGGTGAGATGAAATATCTTTTGGGTTTACATATTGTGCAAAACAATGATGGTATTTTCCTATCATAGACTAAGTACTTGAAAGACTTGTTGAAGAGATTTGGCTTGGAAAGTTGTAAGCTTGTTGGTACACCTATGATAATTGGTCAAAAGTTATCTAACAAAGATGAAACACCTATAGTTGAGCACAAAAAGTATAGATCTATGATTGAAAGTTTGGGATATCTAACTCACACAATACCAGGTATAGCAAATCCAGTTGGTATAGTAGCAAGATTTCAAGCTGATCCTAAAGAATCACACTATGCAGCAGTAAAAATAATATTCAAATATTTAAAGGGTACACTTAATTTTGGGTTGTGGTATGATAGATCAAATGACTTTACTCTATGTGCATATATTGATGTGGACTAGGCAGATAGTATGGATAACAGAAAGAGTACAAGTGGAGGAGCATTTTTCCTTGGATGAAGATTGGTTTCTTGACTAAGCAAGAAACAAGATTGTATTTCACAGAGTACATTAGCAGAAGTTATCTAGCAAAGATGAGACACCTATAGTTGAGCAAAAAAAGTATAGATCCATGATTGAAGGTTTGGGATATCTAACTCACACAATACCAGATATAGCAAATCCAGTTGGTATAGTAGCAAGATTTCAAGTTGATCCTAAAGAATCACACTATGCAGTAGTAAAAATGATATTCAAATATTTAAAGGGTACACCTAATTTTGGGTTGTGATATGATAGATCAAATGACTTTACTCTATGTGCATATATTGATGTGGACTGGGTAGGCAGTATGGATAACAGAAAGAGTACAAGTGGAGGAGCATTTTTCCTTGGATGAAGATTGGTTTCTTGACTAAGCAAGAAACAAGATTGTATTTCATAGAATACATTAGAAGTAGAGCATGTAGCAGTAGAAAACAATTGCAATCGGATCATGTGGATGAAACAGATGTTGAAGGGTATTGGGATAGAGTTTTCGGAACCTAATACACTGTGATAACGCAAGTACAGTATGTCTAAGAATCTTGTATTACATTCTAAGACAAAGCACATATCAATTATGTTCTGAGAGGAAAATTTGCAGAGAAAAAGATCAGATTAGAGTATGTTAATACAAAGGAGCAGATTGTAGATATATTTACGAAGCCTTTGCCTAAGGATACATTTGAGTATTTGCGAGGTTTGCTTGGGGTCATGCCCCTACCTACTTCTGAGTAGATGCAGAGATTGCATCAATCCAGTGACACAGAGTACTGTTGATGTTTAGCGTCAGGAGAAGCAAAATCTGAATCTTCTATGATGGTATTATTTGCAAATACATTACAGAAATATAACTATGCCACCATTGTCTGATATGCATCACAGAGACATATGTATACATACATATATTCATACTGATTTATGCATACACATACGTATGCATACATCTCTGTTACGCATATGGAATATCGACAACAAATATGCATGATGATTGACCAATAAGTGGTCGAGCTTCATATTACTTGTGACAGATATTATTGCTTTGTCGGGTTTCATATTACCTGCGATAGATGTTATTGTCGGGTTTCATATTACCCATGACAGATGCTATTGTCGGGTTCCATATTACCCGCGTCAAGGTTCATTGCCTGTGTCGGGTTTCTAACCCGTGCCTTGACGTTATTATGAATATTGTTATTATGCCCTTGTGTTGTTATCGAGCAACATAGATAAAAAAATGTTGAATAGTTACATGTTAACTAAACATGCCTCCGAAGAGGCAATGTCCCTACGTGGCCTTTGGGCTACGTAGACATGACTCTTCAGAGTCATGTCTGCTTCCTTTTATATATATGTATAAACATTCGACTGCAGTGAAAGCATCAATATCCGACATTCGAGTACCTGCAGTATAAGATCAACATTATTGAAATATTATTGTTATTTACATAATTTGACATTCAATGATCCAGTACAGTGATCGTTGCTGAAGAAGGAAGACTATCAAAGACCTTGCTGCAATCACAGTGAAAGATAAGTACTTTCATTTTGCATATTTGATTCTGAATTTCTCTACAAACATTTTGTAATTGTTTGTCTATCAAAGATCCTTTATTTTCAACATGGTATCAGAGCTGCACTGATAAGAAAACCATTACAAAATATTAAATTTTGAATCTAAATTAAAAGGAAAGAAAAGTTTTTGTTAAACATTAAGATGGTGAACCACGTAAGAATTGAAGATAGACTAGATGGAGCATCTAACTTTTCATGTTGGAAAACCAAGCTATTAATAATTCTAAGAAAGATGGAATTAGAAAATCATATTGAAACAAATTTATTTGTGCCTGAAAATGAAACTAAGAAAGCATCATGGAAAAGGCATAATAATAAGGCAACAAAAATAATCATAGATTCAATAAAAGATCATATACTTCCTTCTATAGCCAATCTTAAAACTGCATTTGATATGTTCTCCACTATTCAAAATACATTTGAAATTAATAATACAAGTAGATTGCTAACTCTGAAACAAGATCTACTTTACATAAAAATGAAAAATGGAAAATCCATTACCTCTTACTTCCTTAGAATTACTGAATTAAAGGATCAACTTGCTACTATGCAAAGTCAAATGGATAATAGGGAATTAAGTATGATTGCCCTTAGAGGTCTTCCTTTATCATGGGAAACTTTCATAAGAGGTTTAAGCTCTCATCCTAAACTTTCAAAACTTGATCAACTAAAGAATGAATGCACTCAAGAGGAGTCTAGATTAGCCTCCAGAAGTTTAATTTCAAATCAAAATGGTGACATCCAAGCACTGTATTCCAAATCAAATAAGAAAAGAAAGTTCGAGCATAACAAGAAGAACAACAACAAAAATCACAAATCCCACAAACATCGTGACTAGTCCAAAGTAAGATGCTTTAAATGTGATAAGCTTGGTCATTCTTACTATGTGTACCCTGAAAAACAGAAAATTCAAGTAGCTTTAGCAGAAGTTAAAGAAGAAAATAATGAGAAAATAGATAAAGAAAATTATGCATTCATAGTAGCTCTCTCAAGTGAGTTAAGCACTAATCATGACACCTGGATCATAGATAGTGGAGCTTCTCATCATATCTCCGGATTTAAGGATAAGTTTGAAACCCTCTCAAATCATGATTCAGAAGAAGTAACTATTGGAGACAATTCCTCTCACCCAATTAAAGGAATTGGTACTTGTTCTATTGAACTGAATTCTGATATCACTCTTCAACTCAAGAATGTCCTACATGTGCCAGGGATTAAAAGAAATCTTGTCTCCATCTCCGAACTTGCTGATCAAGGGTACAGAATTGCATTTCAAAGAGATAGAGTTCTATCTTGGACTAAGAACTCATCTATTAAGAAAGCCATATCCATTGGGGTGGATGGAAGTCTTTATAAACGGCTTTGTAATTATCAAAATCCAAAGTTAAACTTAACTCTTAGTAATGATAAGACAAATTCCATTGAAATCTAGCATAGAAGACTAGGTCACCTTAACTTTCGAGCCTTATCATCTATAAGTAAAATTGTATAAAAGCTTCTAAATCTAAAATCAGATTATTCAAGTATCTGTAAAGGATGTGCCTTAGGTAAAAATACTAAACACTCATTTTCTAATAGTGTTCATAAATCTAAAACCATACTTGAATTGATTCATACAAATCTTTGTGGTCCTATGTCAGTTCCCTCCCTTAATGGATGTCAATTCTATGTAATTTTCATTGATGACTACTCTAGGAGAACATGGATTTATTTTCTAAAACAAAAGGAGTCATCTGAGGTCTTATCCAAGTTTAAAGAATTTAAAGCCCTACTTGAAAATCAATCAGGACAAAAGATCAAAACCCTTAGGTCTGACAATGAGGGAGAGTTCACATCTGATATTTTAAAAAACTTTTGTATTTCTGTTGGGATTAAGAGGGAGTGTTCTGTACCTTATAATCCTCAACAGAATGGAATAGCTAAAAAAAAATATATATCTATTGTTGAGTCAGCCAAGGCAATGTTACATGATCAAAATCTTTATTACTCCTTTTGGGCTGAAGCATCCAATACTGTTGCCTACATTCAAAATTGTTGCCCCCACTCTATATTGGAAAACACCACTCCAGAAGAAGCATTTACTAGTGTTAAACCAAATTTAAGTCACCTAAGACTATTTGGATGTCCGGTCTATATTCACATACCAGAAGAAAGGAGAACCATGTAATTAGAGCCTTCTGGGAAAAAGGGAATATTCATTGGTTATAGTGAAACTTCAAAAAGGTACAGGATCTACATTCCTGGACAAAGAACAATTAAGATTAGTAGAGATGTCATATTTGAAAAAGACACTCCCTTCAAAATTTCTAGTAATAGTGATGAATCCATTTCAGAAGAAAATCAAGCTACAAAAATTGAGAGGGAGGATAATTTTGACATCTCTTTCATGTCAAATTATACAGAATCAAAAAACGTCAACTATACCAATAAGAAGAGACCCCTTTGGGCAAGGAAAATGTTAGCTGAAAATCAAGTAGAACCACATGATGTAATTCAGGAAAGCAAAAAAACTAGGAATCAATCCTGTTATGTTGCTCTGCTATCTGAACTCATAAAATCTGAACCTACCAATGTTAAAGAAGCACTTTCACATCAATCTTGGAAGGAAGCTATGATTGGGGAATATAACTCTATATTGAAAAATACAAGGCAAGATTTGTAGCCCGAGGTTTCTCTCAAAAGGAAAGCATTGATTATGATGAAACTTTTGCCCCTATTGCCAGGTATATTTCAATCAGAACAATCCTAGCTATTGTTGCATCTAAAGGATGGAAAGTACATCAAATGGATGTCAAAACAACGTTTCTCAATGGAAAGATTGAAGAAGAAGTTTATGTTGAACAACTAGAAGGGGTTAGTATTTTTGATTGCAAAACTCATGTTTGTAAATTGAAGGAAGCTCTTTACGGTCTTAAACAGGCTCCCAGAGCCTGGTATGAAAGAATAGATAATCATCTACTGAAATTAGGCTATGCCAAAAATGAAGCTGATCCAAATCTATACTTCAAAACTGAAGGTGATGATATGGTTATCTTTGTATTATATGTTGATGATTTGCTAATTATAAGTGATGAACATCTTATAGAGAAATGTAAACAAGATCTCTCTGCTGAATTTGAAATGAAGGATCTAGGGTTACTTTACTATTTCTTAGGGTTAGAAATCTGGCAGTTGGACAACTGTATTATACTTAATCAGGGAAAATATACAATTGATATATTAACCAAGTTTGAAATGATGGAATGTAAACTGGCCGCTACACCTATGGAGATAAACCTACACAAACTAAAAGATGATATGAATGAATCTGAATATGTGGATCCTACATATTACAGACAAATTATTGGATCCCTGATGTATCTGGTTAATACCTGTCCTGACATGTGTTATGCAACTCATACCTTGAGTCAGTTTATGTGTGCACCTAAGAAGATACATTTGTAGGCAACTAAATACATAATGAGGTATCTAAAGGGTACTATTGGAATGGGAATCAAATATGACAAAGTCAAGCTTGAGCTAACTGGATACTCAGATTCTGATTGGGCTGGAAGTTCTATTGAGCGCAAGAGCACTTTAAGATACTGTTTCAGTCTTGGATCCGGTATGATTTCTTGGACTAGTCGAAAACAAACTTCTGTAGCTTTAAGTTCTACTGAAGCCAAGTACATTGCATCTTCCTTGGGTGCCAGAGAAGCAGTATGGCTCCAAAAGTTGCTCTCAAATCTCTTCAAAAGACCTTTGAATCCCACCGTGATTTATTGTGATAATCAAAGTTATATCAAGCTTTCCTCTAACCCTGTGTTTCACAATCACTCTAAACACATTGAAATTCCATTTCATTACATCAGAGATATGGTTAATCAAAGAGTCATTCAATTGGAATATATTTGTACAAATGATCAAACAACTAATATCCTTACCAAACCTCTTGCTAAAGTGAAACTGAAATACTTCAGGGAAAGACTTGGTATGATTATTTGTAATGAAAATTTTTGAAATAAAAGAGTTTTTCATTTGTTTCCACACGTTACTTAATATTATTTTATATGTAATAAAAGGTGACGATCTTTCATGGACATATTCAGTAATAGAAAATTATTTACAAGGTGACGATCTTGTAAATAGTTGATTATTTTTGGGCTTCTCTAGACATTGCTTAAGTGCAAGTAGAGATTATTCTTGGGCTTCTCTAGACATTGCTTAAGTGCAAGTAGAGATTATTCTTGGCCCTTCTCTAGACATTGCTTAAGTGCAAGTAGAGATTATTTGTGTTATCTCATGACATTGCTTAAGTGCAAGTAGAGATCATTTACTGTTCATGGAGTATTGCTTATTAGATGACTCAAACTAATGTTTTTTCTTCTCCCTAGCTAAAGAGGGAGTGTTGATGTTTAGCGTCAGAAGAAGCAAAATATGAATCTTCTATGATGTTATTATTTGCAAATACATTACAGAGATATAATTATGCCACCACTGTCTGATATGCATCACAGAGACATATGTACACGTACATGTATTCATACTAATTTATACATACATATACGTATGCATACATCTCTGTTATGCATATGGAATATCGACAGTAAATGTGCATGATGATTGACCAGGTTAAGTGGTCAAGTTTCATATTACTTGTGACAGATATTATTGCTTTGTCGGGTTTCATATTACCCGCAACAGATGTTATTGTCGAGTTTCATATTACCCACGACAAATGCTATTGTCGGGTTCCATATTACCCGCGTCAAGGTTCATTGCCTGAGTGGGGTTTCTAACCCGTGCCTTGACGTTATTATGAATATTGTTATTATGCCCTTGTGTTGTTATCGGGCAACATACATAAACAAACGTTGAACAATTACATGTTAACTAAACATGCCTCTAAAGAGGCATGTCCCTACGTGGCCTTTGGGCCACGTAGAGACATGACTCTTCGGAGTCATGTCTGCTTCCTTTTATATATATGTGTAAACATTCAACTACAATGAAAGCATCAATATCCGGCATTCGAGTACTTGCAGTATAAGATCAACATTATTGAAATATTATTGTTATTTACATAATTTGATATTCAGTGATCCAGTACAGTGATCGTTGCTGAAGAAGGAAGACTATCAAAGACCTTGCTACAATCACAGTAAAAGATAAGTACTTTCATTCTGCATATTTGAATCTAAATTTATCTACAAACATTTTATAATTGTTTGTCTATCAGAGATCCTTTATTTTCAACAAGTACCACTATTTATCTAGACTGAATGTTGGAGTATATCTGATTGAGAAGATGCTTAAAGGACTCTTGGTAGCTATTATTAAACATTGTCTTTGAACACTTGAGTTGGTTGAAGACATTTTGACATAATGATGTCTTTGTCATTGATGTCAATGGGAGAGAAGTAGTGCATGAAAAACATCTCCTGTGGATGTGGGAGAAGTAAGTGTATGAAAGAATCTCTTGAATATTGGGGAAAGAATGCATGGAAAGATAAGTAGACAGAATGGGGGGAGTTGTATATGAACAGAGTATTGATGTCAATGGGGGAGCAATAACACTAATGAAGAATTGTTGAGAGTTTCAAATTTGATTGATGAAGAGGATTTAAAAAGATGAGAGCAACAACAACAAAGTAGTATGTTTGGTATTCTTGGAATTTAGATGTTTTTCATCTATGTTGCCATCAATGCCAAAGGGGAAGATTGTTAGCATGAATGTTCATAATATTCTTATGGGGGGAGTATCCTAGCATTGTTGAAGCATTGAAGAGATTGACAACATGAATGTGTTGCATTCATGACCATGTTTGTCATAGATGTCAACATACTATAAAGATTGGCAGAGTAGCAGATAGAGTGATGTCGTACTAATCAAATATTGAAGATGAAGTCAAGCATAGTTGGGGATATGTTCTACAGTGTGCCCAGATTCAGTGGTCAAGTGCGCATGCAAAAAGTCAAAGACTGGTGAGAGTTATTTGTGATTTACTGATGGCAGTTTGCAGACAGAGTTCCTGAGAAGTGGTTTTTAGCAATTGGATTATATCTCCTCACAAGGATAGAATCTAGTTAAGCATAGTTAGACAAAGATAGAAGACAAACTGATGATGACTTCAATGAGTGCACGAGGTCCAAGGTCGCATGTGTGAAAAGTTGTGAAGATTGTGAGCCGACAATGTATTGTTATTATGAAAAGATGTAATGTATTATATTATCTTAATAAGGTCCTATTATAATTGTAATAAGGAAAGCCTCAAGGCCGACTTAATGAATTATTTTCAGGACATGGTATAAAGGAAAGTCATTTTCCTTGTGATGAATATATGGTTGATGCAAGTGATTGTAAATGGATGTAAGCGAATTGTATTAGGTTTGAGAAGATCGGTAAATGTGAGTAAGTGATCAAAGGGATCATTGTGATGTAAGTTTGCAGATTTGGTACTGAGATGTGAGAAGTGTTTTGGTGTGGTAGTGGCACGGTAAGAGAATAGAGCAAGAGTTTGAGTTGTTGATAAAGTTGCATTTCTATTATTCTGAAAGGAATAATATAGAGGTTAGTTGGACAGTGAATTTAGTGGTCTTGACCCTAAAGCTGTTTGGACAATGGGTCCATCTGCCTTCTACAACTCTTAACAGGGTTGGCACAACTCCTAACAATGTTGGAATCTCCTAATAGGGATTCAAAGTCTCCTAATAGGGACGGATATGTACTAAATGTTTTTCATTGGCTCCTAACAAAGTCCATCCTCTTACAAGTAACTTATATATTACTACATCATTTTGTGGGTACTATCCCCATCAAGGTTTTCCCTCTGATCAAGGGTTTCCCTAGTTAACATATCTAGTGTTATTGTCGATGCATATCTTCTTATGATTGCTATTGGTATTGATCACAATTTTAAGGTTTAATGAGGTTGATAAAAGTTGTATTGATCCGATAACTGATTCAACACCCCCCCCCCCCCCCCCCCCCCCCTTAGTTATCTTGGTGGACTTTCTAACATGTCCGTCCATCAAGATATGTGCAAACGCACCCTAAAGTAGCTAGAGACAATGCATGGAAATATGCTTTTGAAGGACTTGAGTTTATAGTGTAATATGCATAAAACACAAAAATGTTATTAGTGGAGATATTTCGTTTGAGGTACCACCTTGGATGGATCACAAAGCATGACACAAGGGTTTGTGACAACACCATGCTTAAATATAAAGAGAGATGAATTCCTTGCTATGTGCCTAAAAGGAGAAAAAGTTGCAAAGGGAAAGAACAAAATTAGCCATTTCTAAATCACAGGGTATCTTAAGACTCACAATATCTCATTTTTATGAATCATTTATTATTTAACATTCACCATCACTTGTTTAGAATCTAGATTTTGCTAAAACAATGATCATTGATTCATTCATAATGAAATAATGTGGGCTGTAAATAGGTATCCCAGTAAATCTTGAGGAAGAGGAAGACATAGTGGGCTCATAGTGTGGCCGACGGATCCGCAAATCTACCATTCCCATGGCTTCACTTCCGCTGGTTCTAATAGACCACTGCCACACACATCTTCTAAAGATGCCTACTTTGTGCACAAAAACACTAATAGAGCATAACCATCATTGAAGGGTTTCTATGTGTAACAACGATGTGCATCAACAAGTTGACATTCAATGTATCGTTTTTGGGTTTTCAACACCATTTGTAGCTAGTCAATATTGGCTGAATTTTGCGACAAGAGTTACTATGGTGGGAAAAGACTACAAGGTGCCTACTCCTAAACACTTGAGAGGGAGGTTGGTTCACTTTTTTAATTTTTTAAATGTTCTACAGTTTTACAATTTACTTATTTTTGTTCATGTTACCTAGTTTTCACCCTTCGGGCTCAATCAGGACGATATGTTGCAGAAGAAAATTAATGTTGCAATAGGCTGCATTCAATAAAAAATATAAGTATGCTGCTATAGGGAAGCAAGAAAAAATAGGAAATACATGATGCAGGAGGTAAAGTGTGTTAGCAAGAAGTATAGCTATAGGAAGTAACAATGGAGCAACAAGAAATACATGCTGCAAGAGCAAGCATAATGCAAGCTGCTGCAGGAAGTAAAGTGTGGTAACAAGAAGTAAAGTGTAGCTACAGGAAGTAATGATGGAGCAACAAGAAAAATACATGTTGCAGGGAATATGCAACTTTAAAGAGTGAAAAGATAAATAATGACCATTGTCATCAAAGTATGCAGCTACAAGAAATCCAAGGTTATCTATTGTTGTAGGCTGTAAATGGAAAAACTGAACTTTGATAATGTGCAATTTTACTAGTTTTCTAGTTTTTTACTGTTACAGCCACTTTTCGCACATGATACAAACCTGTGTGGACATGAGTGTGTAATATCATACTCAAAGGAAAGATATCTGAGTACACTTTCATTTAAATCAGGTTTGACTCATTTTCATGAGGAAATTGAAATGTTTTGTCCATTTTAGTGACAACATCTTCCTAAAGAAAAATTCAAAAAAAATTGTAGCAAAAAGAAAAATTTAGTACGGCCACATATGTGTTAATTTTAAGGATCACTGACAGAGTAAACTATTATATCAGAATGGAACAATTGTAATTATCCTTGATTTCTTTGTGCTATAGAAGGAATGATCCAAACCTATGTCTTTGTATTTCAGATAATGCAATCTTCAGATCCGACTACTGTCCAGTAATCTTCAGAATTATTCACCAAGGGAGTATCAACCATTTAATTGTTCTAATCTGCAGAGAGGAGAAGTAGATCGCTGGGACTTGTATGCCTTAGATTGATATAGTTCCCAACGATCTCTTGGCACACATATATAAACATGAGAAGTCACATCTCCGTAGAGACATGACTCTATGTGACCAAAGGTCACGTAGGGTCATGCCTCTATGCAGGCATGACTAGCTAAACATAAACATAACCAATCACTACCTAATATAATCCATGGCAGTTGGCGACAATTTAATTAGTAATCGATGGCAGATACAAAGCCCCGATAATCTCTAATGCATAAGCCTAATATGAATGAAGTCCATTTTGTGAGTATCTAAAAATATATGTATTTATATCTATATGTATATAAACATATATGTATATATAGGTATATATATGTATATATTTTTCACTGAAGAATGTACAAAATTCATTAAATCATAATTGCATGTATACAATATTACTTCAACTGATGCTATACATCAACAATATGGACTCATATGACCCTATAAATTGGTGGGTAAGATATTTGTAACATAAAATTTTATTTGGTTTGAACTAACAACTAGTCATATCAAAGAATACAATTAATACTTCATATTCATAGGAAGATAGTTATAACAGATATGTTCATGTGAATGAGATTAATAGTTACAAATAGTTAAGCATAAATTTTATAACTAACAATTGAAGACACCATCAATGAATTTAATATGGGATTTAAAATTTACATACCATAGAATTCAAAACCAAAATCCGTCTAGGGATGCCTCTGCAAAACCTAGGTTAGTCCATAAACATTGCTTAGGAACAAATAGCTATACCACTTTATCGAAATGACAAATATCATCAAATACCACTATATCAATTAGGGCATCAATTACCATTGTATCATTTAGGGGATCAAATACCATTGTATCATTTAGGGCATCAAATACCACTGTATCATCCCTTCTGCTTCTATTGCTAACTATGGCAATAACATACAGTTAGAAGATACACTCATATTCATTTTTCACATAAATGAAAGACTGAAATAACAATCCATTAGATAAACCTATGTCTTGCCTATAGATATATTCCATGTTCGGTTGGAAGATCAATTAATCTAACTGGTTACCAATTACATTGACAAGAAAAATTGCTTTCATTAAAGGAAATAATTGAATCTATGATATAAATCAATCCATCATATCTTTTACTTGTATAAACATCATAAAAGTAAAATACTTGTTACCAACAAATGTTCGAATGCATAACTTGTCTTTGTTTGATGCATGTCCTGACATCTTGTGGAGAGGGGAAACATTGTCAGGGGCTTAACCTCCCAACCACGGACCCTTAAAATATCCCCACATAATCTCATTCGACAAAGGCCCTCACTACCCGGAATAGACACGGAACACTATGTCCAGGCACTGAGCATAAATACCGGTTAGGAACAAATAACTTTACCACTTTATTGAAACAACAAATACCACCAAATACCACTATATCAATTAGGGCATCAAATAATATTGTATCATTTAGGGGATCAAATACCATTATATCATTTAGGGCATCAAATACCACTATATCATCCTTTCTCCTTCCATTGCTAACTAGGGCAATAACATACAGTTAGAAGATATGCTCATATTCATTTTTCACATAGATGAAAGACTGAAATAACAATCCATCAGATAAACCTATGTCTTACATATAGATATATTTCATGTTCGGTTGGAAGATCAACCAATCTAACTGGTTACCAATTACATTGACAAGAAAAGTTGCATTCATCAAACGAAATAACTGAATCAACGATATAAATCAATCCATCATATCTTTTACTTGTATAAACATCATAAAAGTAAAATACCTGTTACCAACAAATGTTTGAATGCATAACTTGTCTTTGTCTAGTGCATGTCCTGACATCTTGTGGAGTGGAAACATTGTCAAGGGCTTATCCTCCCAACCGCAGACCCTTAAAATATCCCCATATAATCTCATTTGACAAAGGCCCTCCCTACATGGAATAGAGATGGAACACCTTGTCTAATCATTGAGCATCCTGGTACTTGATTCAACCACTCGACTTGATAACAAGGTACATATTGGACAAACATGAGCTTACTAGGATGTCATATAAAACATATCTTAATTTCAAGTATTGATGTTCAGATTTTCTGTTTCTTTCCTTTGCAGGGATTTCTTCCTCTTCACCCCCTTCCATTGGCTATTCTAGCCAGGGTGAGTCCTTGGAGAAATTAACTCTCATTTGTATATAGATCATCTCAATTTCTATCCATGGGAGTACTATCTTGAGCAATGATAAGTTCAATTCTTACAATTTCAGAACTATAGAACAAATTTCACAACAAATGTAAGACGAAGAAGTACATAGATCACAAGCATTTACGCATCTAGCAACTCTGCCTTTATTTGAAGCAAGAGTCATTTGAGAGAACTTGAGAATAAGAAAAGTCAAGTGTATTAACTTAGACACAATGGTGTTTATATGTTATCATTAAACTCGATGCATTTTTACAGAGCATATCTTCAGGTGCATAGACATAATTCATAACATTGAAACAGATTGCCACAGAGTAGGGATATAGAACTATAACTGGTGCATAATACAAAATCATATATATATATATCAAATGCGTTGATAGAGAGTGCACTATCGAGTGCTAAGACACAGAATTCATAACCTGGTCAATGTTTCCTTGATAGCTCAGCAATGCTCCAACCTCACGTCTTGGAACGACTCTTGTTATGATATGGCAGAGTTTGGGGGGGGGATTAGTTTCCTCTCCATCAATCGTGCTATGATGTAAATATATAATATTCCTATGGCTCAATGAGTCGCAGCGTTTCCTTGCTCGCTCAAGGTAACAATTACAAGATCATCGGTTTCAAGCTACAGAGATTAAAAAGAAAGAAGAGAGAGGTAGTGCCAAGTGTACTTGGTCGTCTCACATATAAGTTGAATTTATTAAAGAGCTCTATTGAAAAACATATATATATAATAGCATGATGGAATCATTTAAAAATTATATATATATATTACTTTAATATCCTGGTGGTATCATATATATATATATATATATATATATATATATATATATATATCATAGTACGAAACTTTTTCAAATTAGTTTCGCATTACTCTAAGTTTAGTTCATTATCTAATTGGTTAGTATTGATCAACCAATTAGTACCAATTGATATAATAGACTCTTCTACTAAAGGCTTTCGTCAAGTCTTTTTTGTTTTTTGGTTTGTTGAGCCTATGCTTGATTTTTGAGGCCTTCATCGTCATTTTATTTGCTTTTGAGTGTGTTTCTTGGTTTTTAGTCCTTTGATTTTGCTCAAGACATTGCTTTTGGTTTTCCCTTCGATTTGATCTAATCTAGAGCTTAATCAGAGTTGTCAGTCAAAAGGTATGGCCATTTGAGTGCCCAAAAAGTGGACCTTTTTAAAATAACAACACAAATTTAAAATATCATGTTATATTTTTAATTTGACATTCACTTTTCGAAAAATATTACTCAAATTCACTTTATGTTATGTTTTTAATTTACTTTATCAATTAAATTTTCACTTAAAGTAACTATAGTGCACTATATGTTATATTTTTAAGTTGAGTTGTTTTTTTATTTTTCACTTAAGTGACTACATTAACTATATAGTTCAATTTAATTTTTGACATTTAAATCAAAAGCTCTAGTAAATATTACTTGTTAAATGATATTTACACATTATATTGTTAATATAATAATGTAAATATAATTTATGTTCCACTTAAGTAATATTTTATCAAAATTAAATTGACATATGCTTATTAAAATCACTTAAATGTGTCAAAATCATTTAAAAGTGGACCTGTCATTACATGTAAAATCCATTTAAAAGCCATTGCATGTAAAACTCAACTTAAAGTGTAAAATCATTTAGAAGTGGACCTTTGTGATGCCATTGCATATAAACTCACTTTAAATGTGCAATGACATCAAAAATATGAGCTACATGTATTATATGCATATGCACAAAAAATGTGACCTTTTGCCTTGAGTTGCATATGCATGTAACTTAAACACGTCTTTACACCAAAAATGTGAGTTTTTACACCGAAGACATGTATTTGCACTTCCCAAACCCGTTTTTGGACAAGAAACACATTTTTAAAACATGCATATGCGCCAAAAACGTTTGTTTTTTCCTTGGGAGAGTCCATTACATGTTTTTAAAACATGTAATGGCCTCTAAAAGGTACGTTTGGTTCTATTGTGCATATTTAAAACATGTAATCACACAAAAAAGGTTTGTTTTGCATTCAACTTCATGCATTTGCTCTTCCAAAACCCGTTTTTGAAGAATTTCATGACATTGGCCTCCAAGAACCCATTTTTTCTCCTAGATTTCTCCATGAAATGACTTGAAATCTTTCCCTCAAGAGGCGTTCTTGCATCCTCATGCATTCCCATGCATTTGGCAACCTCTTTCATGCTAAAACATTTTGTTTCAGCCTCATTTGGGGCCACGTTTTGGACAAAAACACCCAGAACTGGGCCTTTAAAAGTCACGTTATGGCTTAAATAAGAGTCGTTTTGGCATTTCAATTCATATATATACTATTGAAGAACACGTTTTTTCCATTAGATGTCAAAAAAGCTTCACTTCATGCCTTTTATGAATCACGTTTTTGCTAGAAACACCCAAATTTGCACCTTTAAAAGTCATGTTTTGGCTCAAATAAAAATTGTTTTGGCATTTCAATTCATATATATACTATTGAAGAACACGTTTTTGCCATTAGTTGTCAAAAAAGCTTCATTTCATGCCTTTTATGAATCACGTTTTTGCTAAAAGCGCTCAGAAAATTGGGGTTCTTATCCACTTTTATGGGTTTTAAAATCACTTTTTTGCATTTGGATCCATGTATTAGCATTTGGGGAAGTTGTTTTTTGCATTCACAAGTCAAAAATGACTCAAAAACATTCATTTTTGGGCTACATTTTTGCAAAAATGGCAGAGTTTGCCATAAAAATGTCACGTTTCTGTTGAAAAAGCTCTAAAAATGGCATTTCCAGCCCGTATTTTTGGATCAATAGGGGTTGTGTTTAAGTTTTAATGCATGCCATTGCCTTGGAGACCACATTTTTGGCATTCTCATGTCAAATTTGACTTTTCATTGCTTATTAATATTTGTTGAATGCAAGTATGGAAGAAGTCCAAAAGTTGTTTGAAAATCCAGATTTGAAGAAGAATTGGTCTTAAAAATCTAAAAATCTTGCAATTTTGGCTCATAACCTCCAAGTGGACATTTTCAAACTTGCTCATCAATTCATGCTTATCTTACTATTTCCATGCATATTATGGCTTGTTATTGCACATTTGTCTAGATATATGCCATGAATAGTACATTTTTCCTTTTAAAATGATGAAATGGTTCATTTTCATATTTTTGGTCTTTTGCCAAACTCCGAATTCGAATTTGCACGTTGAAATGGTTATCTTGTAACATGCTTGAGTCTTTTGCCAAAGGTACATTTCTCTTGTGTTTGTGTTTTTTTTGTTTGCTTTTCGGTTTTTTTTTCATTTTGGAGTTGCAAGTTCTTTCCCAAGAACTTGGTCATGTTTCACTTCACTCCACCTTCTATTTCACGCAAAAACATCATCACATTCCATTTCCATCTTTCTATGTCACAACACTTCGTATCTCATTCATCAAATGCGATTACATGTATTTCATCCCATCTATCATTCGCACGTACATGTAATCCCATTTTCCATTTCCATTTCCACTTATCTCACTTTCCACATCCAGTTACACAACACAATTACATGAAAAGTCTTACATGTAATTGCATCTCTAAAACCTGTTTTTGACTAAAAGTCACTTTTTAAAAGGTCAAAAATGTCATGTGTATGTTTTCTCATGTACTTTGACTTTACTTTTCTTCAAAGGCGTCTATAAAGTTCACTTTGCCTCAAGGCACATTGCATTCTTTCCTTCCATATGCACTTACACCTCCATGAGAAAATACATGTCATTTCACTTCCTTTGTCATTAAGCATTTCATCTCATTCTTTATACGCCCATTCGCATGTCATCTCACTTTTCGTTTCTCATTACATGTTGCATTTATATGTAATTCACTTTACATATAATGACATCCAGAGAACCCATTTTTGACTAAAGGTCACACTTTTAAAGTCAAAAGTTGTCATTTGCACGCATTCAAATGCGCCAAGCACTTTACTTCAAAAAAAAAAGAGTTAAAGGTGCTGATGAAAAGTTATTTCGAGTTTGCATCCAAACATCGTCAAGAAGGTTTTCAAAGTGTCAAAGAATCCAAAATGTGCCAATCTACGAAGGAGAATTCATGACAACATGAACGAGAAAAGCTTGATTACATCAATATTTTGAATGACAACAGACAATTCATCAAAGAGAATTAGAGGTTATCAAAAGACACAAGAACATGGTTATAAAGGTGAATGTAGTTACATAAAATACAAGAACTCACAATCTTGTGATCATCCGGGATAGCATCACCAAGTACAAGGCCTTTCAGGACAATCCCTAGGATTGTTTCAATTCTCTTTTTTCTTTCTTCTTCTTTCATGTTTGTAATTGAAGAGAATGTATTACATGAAAATGTGTAATTACATGTAATATGACTTACATGTGCAACTACATGTAATGCAAGTTGCATGTGCAGTTGCATGTAACCCAATAATTTCTCTCATTATTTAGACCAGGTCAAAGTTGAGTTGCTCTCAATTTTTCCTCCATCTTTTTCTCAACTCCTATGCCTATTTAAAGGAATGCCCCCTCATTGTAAAAATCATCTTTTGTAGTATGCAAGAAAGCTCTGCCACACTTGTGCAAGCATAACTTTGATTGTGTAGTACGAATTTGAGAGAAAAGCAAATAAAAGAAGCAATTGGATTCAAAGCTTTGGCTGTAATTTGTGCCTATTGTCTTTGATTCATATTATTATTGTGTGTTCAATAATAGAGCATAGTGATTTAAGAAGCAATTGGAGCCGAAGCTTTGACTGGGAGCGATTGTGGTAATACATAGACTAGATGCTTTGACTGTAGCTTGTGTTACTTTCTCAAATTCACAACAAATAGTTAAAATTTTCTTACTTCTAGAAGTATTTGTGCCCCAATGGTAGAGGTTTTTCTTATAAAATAGAGATCATCTACTTTTGAAAGTCTTTGCACCCCAATGGTAGTGAATTTTCTTATAAATTAGACAAGTAGGACTTATAGCCAAACCAGTACGCTTTCAATCAGTCTTTCAATTAGTGTGAGTTTATTGATATCACCATTTCCAGCTATTAGAAAAGTAGTTAGAGATTTAATCTTGCCCATTACTCGCTCCACGAGTGAGTGGATTCTTTTTTGAAAGCTAAGAGGAAAGAATATTGGTAACACCCCTTACAAAATCTCTCAACTTCTTGCTTACCTTGAGCTGATCCAAAGGAACGGTGAGAAGAGGGAGCCTTCCCTTTAATGTAGGAGAGACCTTGTCTCACACACTATGGTAGGTCATCCTATTTTGCAACTGGAGTTTACCCAAAAATTGTCGATTGCAAAATATCCACCCAACACTGCCTACAAGGAAATTCTCTTTATTTAAATCATACTACCATAACAAGTTATTAATCATAAACAATCACAATGGCTAGCCGCCTTTTCAATTCCCATGAATTCATGATAAATAACCAACTTTCCAAAATAGCATTATAATATCATCATAACGGTTAGTTATCATGCCAACCTCATATGAGATTACAACGATTAATCATCTTACCATTTCACATGATTGTAACTAATTTTACTTGTCAACAGACTTCAGATGATACCTCAATGGTTATATGACATTTCAAATGGAGACAAAATTAGGATGTAACAATATTGATGTTATGAACAAACTTTGTTCTTACCAGAAAATTTGTATTGACCTTTAAGGGGTCATATAATTCATTTTCAGAAAACTATCTAGTTGAAATGGGTGCTAAAGCATATATTTGAATAGCTGAATGGATGATTTGTAAACACCAGATTTGAAAAATGGAAGAACATGTCTATAATGGTGAGCAACAACCATAAGTAGGATATATGGAAGACTCATAAATGTAATATTTCTTCACAAGTTTTTATATCAAAACTTCAGAGTATAAGCAGAAAATGCCCAAAATTCAGTGTCTTCAAATGCCCATATTTTAAGAATTATCATGCAGCATTATTGTAATTTAATAATTATTAATTGGTTGATATTATAAATCAGTTAACATTATTTTTATTTTTTTTTAAAAGAAGAGCAAGTAATGACATTAATTAGAGTGGAAAAGATGTATTGATGAGCTCAAGGACTTCTTAGTTTGTAGACATGAGGAGAGTATATAGGGCATGAGGAAAGCATATAGGGGAGTTGAAGAAGACTCGGGCAAATTTGACTTTTCCTTAGAGTTTGGAAGGCATTTATGGTCAATTGGAACATTTTTAGGGGCAATTTTGCTACGTCATAAGAGAGACTTTTTCATGCACATGACTTCACTTTTAGGGAGTGGAGTGGCCTATTTTTGGGGCTATTTTCTTGCATTCGACCCTAGTTGGTTGAAAAGTTGTATTTACTGAGTTTTCACTCACTTTGTGGTCAGTTCATGCTTTTTGTAGAGAAGACAGTGATTTTTGTTTAATCCTAGTTCTGCACTATTTTTAGTATTGTATCTACATGTTCAATATATTTTGGTAGAGAAGACAGTGATTTTTGTTTAATCCTAGTTCTTCACTATTTTTAGTATTGTATCTCACATGTTGCATATCTATCTATATATATTGGGAGTCATTATTTTACATTTCAGACCTTCTAATGCATTATGGAATTAGTGTATTGAATACATCATTGACATAAATTGTTAGTAAAAGCTTATTTTCCTTTCATTTCTATCTTATACAAGTGCCTATTCTGTGGTTTTTAAGTGTCTTGTTGCATGTTACAAATTGTCAAAAGAGTTCATTTTAATGTGTTGTAGTGATGAGTTGATTTCTTCCTTTCTTTTTTTATGCATTCTCAAGCCTTTCTATGAAATATAAATGCATGGGCATGAAGGTGTGATTTGTGTCAATTCTAAATGCATGTAGGGGTTATCCAAGTAATTACTAATTTTTGCAACTTTAAGTTTTGGTGTATCATCTTCTGTAGCAATAGGTTGCAGTTCAAGTTTAACTCTTACCCTTTCCCTTCAGAAAAGCTTTAGCTTTAGGTGATACTCAAGGAATTCGGCTTCTCCAGAGGTTTAATTCGGCTAAAGGTCACCCACAACCTTGAAATAATTCTATATTATGTCTAGTTTTATAAAGATTAGCATTGGGTGTAAGTCTGAGAGATAACTATTTTTGGGCGCCTGGTGGAACAAAATATTGAGAGTTTTTCGGTCTTTTTCAAGCACTTCGGAGGCAAGAAAGGTACGCACTTGAAAGCTCTATAACAAAATTCACTGGTTTGAAGCAGATTGGGTTGCTGCTACAACAAAGTGAAGTCTTGTTTATTCTCATTTTCAATATTTTCATGACCCTATGGTTTATCTAAGCATTGCTTGTCTTTATTTTTATTCATGAGAACATGGCCTATCATTTCCCATTTCATGGAAATCATGTTTTTATACCTCCTCACCAACCCCATCAGCAAGTTTCATATGTTCACCAGCATGGTTATCAACAACCACACGAACATTCACATAATTCTTCCCAACATGTTTCAAACATTAGCTTGGATTAAATTTTGACAAATTTTAAAGAGTAGTTGAGAGTTGTAGAAAAGGAGCAAGAGTATAACATGTTGCAGGAGGAGCTTTCTTATCACACACTTGTTCATCAGTAAGATGTGGAAGCCCAAAGATGTACACGAGTTACTTGCCAAACAAGTCACAGTTAAGGAGGAGAAAATGAAAATGTTGATAGAATAAGTGCAAGAGATTGAGGCTCAATCAACTGCTTGTGTCCCAAATCAGTCTACAAATCAAGAGGTCTCCAAGCCCGAGATTCCAAGTTTTGGGAGTTATAAACCTCCAAAAGAGTTGGGACGACCTTTATTAAAGCTTAGGATTGAACATGAAATCAATTATTACAGTCAGTCTCAAAATGCAGTTGAACCAAGAGACAAGGGAGGGTATCAAGCTATCATTGCAGCCTACATGGACTATGTATCCTAGTTATGAGATGCCAAATCTTGTTAACATTACTCCATGTGAGCTAGTTCAAATCAATAAGGATGGAAGAGAGGTAGTTGTTGATTCTAAAGTGGTAGAGCAACAGAGGTCCAAGAGCAAATCCATCTAAGTCAAGAGGAATCAAGCATGTTTGCTAAACTGCCTACATATTTTCAGCATGATAATGAACATACCTCATTGGCTGCAGGAGAGGATAATAAACAGGAAGAAAGGGTCATGTTTTCTTTAAAGAATTACCTTATTTTTTGAGCAAGATAAAGATGATGTGATTCCAATCACATTATCACAGCAGCAAAATATTAATGAGACAAAAGTTAACCAAGTAGTAGAAGATTGGTTTGACAACAATATAACATTTTTTGTGAAAACCTTGCTTTTAAAAAGTTAGAACATACGCCTATTGAAGGAAGCCCTACTTTGGAAAACATTTTTTCTAATGATTCTAACCCTGAATGCAAGATGGAGCCATTTATCAAGACCATTCAGCAAGTTGATAGTGTGATAAGCTTCTAGTTGTCTTGATCATAGGTTAAAAACACTGTGGGTTTTTGAAAATATCATGATATATCGCACAACAATTTGAACCCCAGTTTTATAGCAGCAAATACTGGTGCCAAGATATCCCAAAAAAAGGCAATGTGATTCCCCAAAAATAATGTGAGTTCCGAAAAATTTTTGTGGCAAGAAAACGTGGACTAGTCAACGCAAAAAAAAGGTTTAAAAAGTCAATAAAGTTTAGGTATCGGTATCGCTTTCAAATTCATTCCCCAAAAATGCTAGGAGAATAGGCAACAACCGCTCATGGTATCATTTCTATTGCTTTTTGCACGTCATCACAAAGCCATCTATGGAAAGAGCAGATGTTTACAGTTTCTTTGCAATGACATAGTCTTCAGTTTGACAGACTTGTGAGCTTCAGCTTTCCTGAGGAACAATCAAGAAAAGGTATTTGTTGTCTCGGAAGCTAGGTTGAGGTATTTGTTGATTGACCAATGTCAAGGCATGTACTCAACCAACTGAGCTGAAGGAGCCAATCTATCAAGCTTGCACTGACCTATCTTGAGCAGATTTTATCTTGACTTTCCAAGATCCGCAAATACACTTTGCAACCGCAGGTGCTAGGTATTTTTGTATATTTTAATATGTATTTTTTAATTTTGTCAAATGTTGATAGTCATCTACAGTCTAAGCCTATATAGAAATAAGTTATAAATTTTCTTTTGCTAAAAATAATTATTATATTTTAATTATTTAAAAAATTTAGTACTAAATATTAAAAACTGTAAATTACTAAATTTTAAATAGATGCAACATGAAATATAAAATCTAAATTAGCGAAAAAACCAGTCAAATTATTAATACTGTTATTATTTAAAGTTTAATACTGATATAGAATTATTAAATTATTAATAATTTTATAATTTAATATTGTTATATATTATTATTGATTTTTAAGAACTATGAATATGAAATATAATATATAATATATATAATAGCATTTGCCATTTTATTGTGTTCTAATTTTTAAGTTTTTATAAGATTTATAAAATATTAAAATTAAATAGATTCACGATTACTTTATTTTAATAGGTTTATCAATTGTCACTATTAAATAGACATTCCAATCTTTATTTTGATTATAAATACATTCTAGTTTATTTTGTTTATAGACTCATTCCAATTTATTTTAAACCCGAACAATTGGATAGCAGTCCTCACCCTCCTTGTGATAAAAGTTGGATTACAAATCATTAAACTTTATATATTCATACTGTTTTAAAATTGCTGCAAATTATGTTTGTATCAAACTTATTTAATAATTCATTGTTCATTCTTATACTTGCAAACTTCAAGTGGCAGTGACATACCTATAGAACCAGGATGACTAGTGATGGTAGAGGTAAGGACCTTTTATGGAAACATGGGATCTCAGGGGTAATCAATGGACATGTTGAATGTACCCATTGCCATAAGCATATGACTTCAGGCATAAGCCGATTGAAATACCATCTTGCAAAGATTCTATGCAATGATATTACATCGTCTAAAGTGTGTTTGGAAGAGGTTACAAGAGAGGCTTTGAAAAGCCTTCAAAAATATGCACAAAGTAAGCCAGCAAAAAAGAAGATATTTGAGGCCATGTCAGCCCCAATGGGGACTTTTAGTTCTACAAGATCACAAACAGGTGGACAAAGTTCTTCTTCTATTGGGCCTTAGATAGGAGGATAGAGAAGTGTGAGTGGGTCTTTAGCAGAGTTTTGGGTTCCACGTAACACTCCTGCTGCTCAACCTGGCTTACTAGGTACTGCATGGAACAAAGAGATGCATGAGAAGACAAAGGTGGCAATTACGAGATTTTGGATCCGGAATGATCTTTCCTTCAATGCTTTATTTTTGTCTGGTTAGTGGTTCAAATCCCCAACTCCCTATGAGGTGAGTGGGCCATTGCTAGATGACAAGCTAAGAAACATTCATCAGCTTGTGGAAGAGCAAACAAAAAGTTGGGAACAGAAAGGTTGGACTATTATATCTGATGTAATGTACCCAAGTACAGAAGGGCTGGATGATTGACGAAGATGAGCTCAGAAACTTGTACGTTGTGGAAAGCACAATTGTGCAGTGCAGATGAAGGTATCCATACGGTGGAGAAAGGAGGGGAAAGTCAGTTTATAGCGTCCAAGATGTTCGTATGGTGCAAGGACAATGCCCAAAAAGGCTGTATGATGTCACCAAAGAGGGTTGTACAATGTCAAAAAGGTTGTATGGTGTCTTTCCTATGGTGGAAGGTGTAGGCCATATGACAAGATATATCTTCAGTCCATACAGGGGGAAGGTAGCAGGCCGTACAGCACAAGAAAGTGCAATATGGTGATGAATATATGATGGCCATACTTAATATTGGTCGTATGGCATCAAAGGGAGGCAATATGTGGAATGTAGACCAAGTACGAATGGAGGTGAAAGTCTCAAGATGCCACTATAAACTTAAAGATCACAATTTCTCAGATCGAACCAAACAAGAATGGAAATTAGAACACAAATAACCTTCAAATAGTATTTGCCAAAGGATGGTGCTCCGATTTTCCAGATCTGAGCAAAGTATTACATGGAACAATGGAATAGGGTGAGGGTTGAATCCCACTAAAACTGCACAAGCCAAATAGGGAAGATCTTTCACTTCCAAAATGGCGAACAACAGAGAATTCCAACAGGAATTCGCAATATAGAGAAATAATCCAAATTGCATACCTAAAGGCAACCTACATGTCATGCTTAAATACTCATCAAGGACAACCTTTCGGGGATGTACACAAATAGTCATCGGCGACACAAACTACGGAAACAAAATAAAAATGGGTCCAAGATATATTAAGTCAATCGGCCCATTAACAATAATTTGATCAATGATTTATTTTATAACGGGAATATTACAGTTCTCTCATCCCAAAATTTACTTGTCCTCAAGCAAATGCAATGTCAGGTGCTTAAGGATGTACTCGCCCTCCCAAGTCATGTCTTCCAATGGCAAGTGTTTCCAACGCACCAAAAATTCGTTTACCATGCAGTTTCGTAGTCTTCTTACATTCTTTGATGATCTCAGCTGGTTCCAAAATAAGTTTTCCTTCATTGAGCGGCAAAAGGTCTATGGCTACTGTGACGTTCTACCCTACGGCCTTCAAGCATGAAACATGAAAAACATTATGGATACGACTCCCCTCCAGAAGTTCCAGCTCATAGGTGACTTCACCAATGTGACGAACTATGCAATAGGCGCCATAAAATCATGGCTTCAATTTTTCTTTTCCCTTTTCCTTCAATGATGATTGTCAATATGGTTGGAGCCTGAGATAAACCAAGTCCCCTACTTTGAAAGTCCTCTCCATTCGATGTCTGTTAGCGTACATCTTTTGTTGACTTTGTGCCCGTTGTAAGCTTTTCTTCAAGTATCGTAGGATGTCCTGTCCCTCTTGAAGCCAATCCATCGCCCTTGGTGCGTGACTATCTCCTAGCACTGTGTCGATGAAGGAGAGGGGTTCATACTTGTACAGAGCTTTGAATGGTGCCATCCTAATGGACATATGATATGTGGTATTGTAACAATATTCTACTAGATGTATCCACTTGACCCACGCACGTTGTTGTGCCAAAACATAGTTTCGAAGGTATCCTTCGAGCCACTTGTTCACAATCTTCGTTTGTCCATCTGTCTGAGGATGGTAACTAGTATTTGGTGACAATTCAATCCCTACCAATCGAAACAGTTCTGTCCAAAAAATACTAATGAATTGCCCATCCCGATCACTGACAATGTTTTGGGGTAATCAGTGCAGACGAAGACTTCTCTAAAAAACAAATCGGCAACTTGTGCGGCCTAAAAATCTCAGGGGATGGTGAAGAAATGTGTGTACTTTGTCAATCTGTCCACCACCACGAAAATACAATCCTTTCCATTCACCTTGGGAAGCCCCGTTATGAAATTCATCGAGATACTTTCCCATTTATGTTCTAGAGTTGGCAGCGGTTGCAGTAACCCGATTGGTAGAGTATGTTCGGATTTGTTATGCTGGCAGACCACACATTCTCTTACATACTGCAACACGTCTCTTTTAAGTCCTTTCCATGAAAACCTCTCCCGGAGACTTCTGTAAGTTTGGAGGAAACCCAAGTGTCCTACCAAGGGTGAGTCGTGTACTTCAAAATTTTCTGCTTCAATTTGGATTTCGACACCAAAAATATCCAATTCTTATAGTAGATGATGTCATCCACCACTCTGTACCGATCATCTTGGGTGTTGCCATCCATTAGCTCACAGGCAAATGTGTTTTTGGAGTATTCTACCAACAAATGTGCGTTCTAGTTAGCTAAAATCTAGTTTAGTGAGCAAATGGCAGGTTTCCTGGACAAGGCATCTGCAACCACATTGTTCTTCCCTTTCATATATTCAATGTCAAAATCAAAAGCCTGAACCTTGTTTACCCATTTTTGTTGCCTCTTGTTCAAGTCTCATTGCTCCAAAAAATATCTCAAATTGTTGTGATCCGTATGGACAACAAATTTGGCACCAACCAGATACTATTGAAACTTGGTCAGTGCATGTACAATGGCTAACATTTCTTTGTCGTAGATGGAATATAAGCATTCTATTTGTGTAAGCTTCCTACTTTCATAAGATGTGGGGTCTCTATCCTACATCAATATCGCACCAATGGCTTCTCCAAATGTAATGCAAGTACGAGGCAAGTGCTCATTGCCTCTTTCAATTTATCAAAAGTGAGTTGTGCCCTTTCGTTCCACTAGAAAGACCCCTTGTAAAAGATCCATTAAGGGTGCGCCGAGCTGAGAGAATCATTTAACAAACCTCCGATAATAACTGCACAATCCGAAAAATCTTCGCAATTCCGAAAGTGATTTTGGGGGAGGCCAATCAAGGATAGCCTAAATTTTCTCCTGATGAGCTTGAACTCCATATTTATTGACAACATGCCCTAGGTACAATATTTTTGTCATACTGAATTCACACTTTGATTGCTTGGCGAACAGAGACTGTTCCTCCATGATACTTGGGACTCCCTCCAGGTGCTTCAAGTGCTCCTCCCATGTCCTGCTATAAATAAGATTATCGAAAAATACCAATAAGTACTTACATAATTGTTTGTTGAAGATGTGATTCATGCATGATTGAAATGTAGCAGGTGCATTTGTAAATCCAAACAGCATGACCAAGAACTCATAATGCCCGTAGTGACAAGGAAAGACCATCTTTTCTACGTCTTCCTCCCTCGTGCGGATCTGATGGTATCCGGAATGGAGATCTATTTTTGAAAAATAGACTACGCCATGTCATTCATCCAACAACTCATCTATCCTTGGAATGGGATATCTATTCTTTATTGTTTTCTTCCCAATGCACGGTAGTCCACACATATGCGCATCATCCCATCCTTCATTTTGACCAATAACACTGACGACGTGAAAGGGCTAGAACTGGGATGGATCCACCCTTTCTCTAGCAGCTCCTGAATCATCTTTTCAATCTCATCTTTGAACTTCTTGGGATGGCGATACGGTGCGGTTATGACCGGTTTGACTCCTGCTTCCAACTCGATTGTATGTTCAAACCCTCGATGTGGTGGGATGTGGTGGTATGCCGACAGGAATGTCTATAGAAACTTTATCGTGGTTGCTCAAAATATTTTGGAGATTGTCATCCTAGAGACGTGTACGTTGTCCTTTTATAGGCTCTATCGAAACAAAACAATATGCAGCCCAAGCAATGTCATCACACCGAAAAATTGTCTCCATCCGATACACAGAAACTTCCTTTGAACCCTCATTTGCCATTTCGCAGAGAACAACCTTCTTTCCATCGACAATGAAAGTGAAATCCATCTATTTGAAACTCTAAGTGTATTCATCAAGTGTCTTCATCCATTGTATGCCTAGAATAACCTCCATATCATCAAGGTCCACTATGAAAAAATCCTCGGTCACTATGTGATTCGCCATTGTGATACTTAGCTGAGGAACAAGGTGCGTGCATGGCAGAAGAGTCCCTCCAGCAACTATGACTTGAAATCTTGTGTGTGTCTCTGTAGGTAGACCTCTTCGCTTCACCAGAGATGAGTTTATGAAATTTAGAGTGGTTTCGCTATCTAGCATCACTGTTACCCTTTGTCCTTGAAGGTTACCCAATACACGAAAAACTGTGCACCTTGGGCTACCAGCTAGGTCAATAGTTCCTCCGCATCGTACCAAAGTTGCAATTCTTTCCGTATGGTTCAAACTAACCATGTTAATGTCGTGGTGATATTGGTTGCCTTTGGAGAGCGTTTCTTCCTGTTCATCCTCATCTTTGGACACAACCTCAATGTAGTATATTTTTCCTTTTCCAAGGCATCTGTTGCCAGGCTCCCATGGTCCCTTGCAGTTGAAACATAATTTCTTCCTTTGGATTATCTTTGTCCCTCGGCAACGTCAGCAGTTTGTGGTGTAACTTCGAGAGGATGACATCGATGATGATGCCATACTTTGTGCCTTCTTAATAGCCTCCGACAAGGTGGCAGGATTGAACCCTTTTACCCAACCTTTTAGTAGTTCTGTCAGTTCATCCATGAAGAGCACTATCTATCCTATTTCAAAAATGTTCGTGACCAACACAAAGAGTTTCTAAAATTCCGCAATGTACTGGTCGACCGATCCAGTTTGCCTCAATTGCACCAAATTTTTGGAATTGAGTTCTGGATCTTTACCATCAAATCGATCTATCAATCTCTTAGTGAATTCCGCATTAGTTATTTGATTGTGCCCCAATGTGATGGTGTCGTAATGCCACCATTCATGCACAACTCCCTCCAAGTGCAGTGCCACAAATTTCATTGCTTCTTTTGGCATAGGATTTGGCTGGAAGTAAGTATCGGCCTTCATTACCCACACTTGTGCAGATATGGATCTAGATCCATCAAATGGAGACAAATTTACTTTACTCAATTTTCTTCTGAGATCATCATTAAAATATCCTCGGTTTTTGCCTCCCGAATATCTCATTCTCAGATCCGCATAATCTTTGTAGGATATATCCTCCTCAAAATTTGCATTCTTCCAGTCTTCTCTCAGTTGTTCTTACATCTCTTCAAAGGTTGGTTGTTTCCCTATGAGTGGTGCCCTGTCAGTGGGGAAAAAGACAACATGGAAGGTTGAGAGTGTGTTGAAGGAGAGTTTCATTTACCCGACACCGAGTCTGCATTGCGACCATTTTGTTCTCCGGATATTTTATTGTCTACCAACTTCTTGAGAGTCTCTTCCATGAGTCGCTGAGTATCAATGCTCTGTGTTTGATTCTTGGCAAGTTCTCTCAGTAGTGCCACGAGTTCGACAGCTATTGGTTCCAGTTCGACAGCCATTCTATTAATAAAATGCGTCTTCTTTTGACTATAAACTCTCATTCACTATCCACAAGTTGGTAGGATTGAAGCTTTGATACCACTATAATGTTCCCAAGTATGAAAGGGCTGGATGATTGATGAAGATGAGCTCAGAAACTCGTACCGTGTGGAAAGGACAACTATGCAATGCAAATGAAGGTATCCGTACAGCGGAGAAAGGAGGGGAAAGTCGGTTTATAGCATCCAAGATGTCTGTACAGTGCCAGGACAATGCCCAGAAAGGTCGTACGATGTCATGAGGGTCGTACGGTGTTAGAAAGGTTGTACGGTGGGTGTGTATGTTGTCTTTTGTATGGTGGAAGGTGTAGGCTATACGGCAAGATATATCTTCAGTCCGTACGGGAGGAAGGTAGCAAGCCATACGACACAAGAAAGTGCAGTACGGTGATGACTATATGATGGTCATACTTAATACTGGCCATACTGCATCAGAGGGAGGCAATGTGTGGAATGTAGACCTAGTACGGATGGAAGGGAAAGTCTCGAGATGCCACTGTAAACTTAAAGATCACAATTTCTCAGATTGAACCAAACAAGAATGAAAATTAGAACACAAATAACCTTCAAATAGTATTTGCCAAAGGATGGTGCTTCAATTTGCTAGATCCAAGTGAAGTATTACATGCAACAATAGAATAGGGTGAGGTTGAATCCCACCAAAACTGCACAAGCCATATAGGGAAGATCTTTCACTTCCGAAATGGCGAACAACAAAGAATTCCAACAAGAATTCGCAGTACAGAGAAATAATCCAAATTGCATACCCAAAGACAACCTACAGGCCGTGCTCAAATACCCATCAGGGACAACTTTCCAAGGGTGTACAAAGATAGCTGATGGCAACACAAACTATGGAAACAAAATAAAAATGAGTTCGAGATATATTAAATCAATCGGCCCACTAACAATAATTTGATCAATGATTTATTTTATAACAAGAATATTACATCTCATGGGTGGACTGATGGCAAGAATAGGACGCTAATCAAATTCATAGTTGCTTCAAGGGGGCAGTTGGTATTTATAAAATCAGTTGATGCCTTTGATCAAGTAAAAAATGCAAAAAATTTGTGTAACATGTTGGATGAGGTGGTAATAGAAGTGGGAGTGGCTAATGTCATCCAGATTGTGATTGATAATGCAGCTGCGTATGTGGCAGCCGGTAGACTTCTGATGGAGAGACATCCTACATTGTTTTGGAGCCCTTGTGCTGCCCATTGTCTCGACTTGCTTCTTGCTTCTTGAGGATCTAGGGAAACTGAGCTGGGTGGAGAAGGTGGTTGAAGATGGAAGGACTATTAAGAAGTACATCTACAATCATACATGGTCTTGAGTCTTATGAGAGAGCACACTAGTGGTAAGGATTTTGTACAAGCAGGGGTCACACTTTGCTTCTAATTTTCTAAACTTGCAAAGCATATTAGAGACATTGTTAGACCTCAGGTGCATGTTTCTTGATACAAAATGGTTAGAGAGTCCTTACGCCAAGAAGCCTGAAGCAGAGAAGATTGTGAGGATTGTGTTTGATGGTAGCTTTGAAAAGCTAATGGAGGAGACCCTCAAAGTAAGTTTTCAAATCTTAATTGATGATTTAGTATTTAATTTTGAAATACTTTCATTGGCTGATTTTGTATGTTTTATTATGTCCAGGTGTCAAAACCGTTGGTGAAGGTTCTATGAATTGCGGATGGGGATAAAAACCCCATAGGGTTTCTATATGAGGCCATGGATAGTGCAAAAGAGGTCATTCAACACTTGTATAAGTCAAATGAGACCAAATATAGACCCATATGGAACATCATTGATCTTAGATGGAACTGACAACTCCACCAACACATTCATGCATCATTGATCATAGGTGGAACAGACAACTCCACCAACACATTCATGCAGCTGCCTACTTGTTGAACCCCGAGTACTATTTCTCCAACACTTTTAAAGCAGATGCAAAGGTTCAAATTGGCTTGGACACATGTATTCAAAGATTGATTGTTGATATGGACCTCTGAGACGTCATACTTGATGAGTTATAGAGCTACAAGAGGGAAGAGGCATCATTATTTTCTTCTTTTGATTGCAAGCGTAGGAGATACACCTTGCAGCCCGGTAAAACAGAACATGCGTATAGTTTTATCATACCATTTATTTTGCTCATGAAGTTTATTGGAAGTTTTACCACATCATAAATGATTTTTTTAAGCCTTGCAGATCTGTGGTGGGAAGATTATGGTGTCACAATGCCAAATCTTCAACAGCTTGCCATCCGAATTTTATCGTAGCCTTGTAGTGCTTCTGGCTGTGAGAGAAATTAGAGTACTTTTCAAAACATACACAAAAGAAACCTAATAGATTGACTCAAAAGCTCCTAAATAACTTGGTCTATGTGAAGAACAACCTTCTCTTGCACGAGAAGAAGATGAAAGGGAAAGCTTCATATGCAGCACTAGACGTGGATGACATTGATCCATATTCAGCAAATTGGGTTGCTCCTCCTGATGGTGAGGGTGCAAATGCGGATGTGGGCGAATCTTTATTGACAGATGAGCAGCTAGCTAAGTTTGAAATAGAGGCAGATGACTGGGATGTGGATGTGGCAGCATGTGAGGAGGAACCTGAGCTTGGTCATCCATCAAAGGCTTTTGTGGAGCGTGAGGCAACTACTAGGGCACCTATTGAGGATGTTGCTACAGCAACTACTTCAACACCACTCACCCAGCAGCAGTGATCTTTTTTGAGTTTTACTCGTAGACGTAATTTATGATTGCTACTTTTAGTTTTCATTGGTACTGAAACTTGAACTTAATATGTATTTAGAAGTTGTAGATTCAAACTTTCATGGAGTTTGATTGCTATATGTATTGAACTTATTTATATTTTGATGTTATACTTGTTTTTCAGTTTATGATTCTATTACTATTTTAATCTACTAAGCATTAGTTGCTATGAAACTTGGAATTATTGTTTAACTTAGAACTTTGCTTCATATATGGTAGATATCTCAAATCATTATATGTTCTACGAATATAGTGTGTATGTATGCATTTTTAAGAATATTTTAAGAAATTGTATATTTTCAAATGTTCGATAAAAGTGTCGATTTATTGCCGAATTCTTCACCGAGTTTTTGTCAATTCCAATATTTTCATAAATTTTGGGTCAGCTAAGATATTGCCAATACCAAATTTTTAAACTATGCTCTCCATGATGTAAATGGTAGTATTATTGTCAATCTTTGTCCAATCATCAGTGCATTCCAAAGGAAACTCCCTCCACTAGGATTGTTGAATCATTACGGTGACACTATATCGAATTTAAAAGGAATCTCTTCATTTTGGGAAACCAGACTAGAGCTTCCAACCATTTTGTTTGAACCTAAAATAAAAAGCATTACAAATTAATACTGAATTAAAAAAACATTCATTAAAAATCAGCATTATTACCCCTTATTACGCATAAACACTTCTAAAATTGCTCAAAAAGTTATTTTTTATTCTTTTTTTTTTTGAAAAATCTTGAATGGAAACTTGAAAAAAAAAAAATTTTAAATCTCAGCTTTGATGGGTAAATCTTCTTTGTAAAATGATTCCTAATCTTTTAGTGTGCATTTTACTCCTTTGTAGCCTTCACCTTCATAAAAGTAAATAAAGAAACCTTGAAGATCAAACATTTGGAAGAAAAAATGGTTTAATTGAGGGAAAAGTGCCCTCTCCATGATGTAAATAGTAGTATTACTGTCAATCTTTGTCCAATCATCAGTGCATTCCAAAGGATTTCTTTCAGTCGTCCTTAGACCGTCTTATGAAGTATGCTTGGCAGTGTCAACAAGAGAAACTCGTCCAAAAGAGGGGAACTATTGTCATTCTCAAAAACCAATGTATGATCAGATGAGAGTTTATTTACTTGCAGAACATTATTTGTTGGTACGCAAACATCTAGGCCCTCATTAGAGAAGGCAGTTTCCACCAAGTGCTAAAGGTAACGTTTTGGTAGGGCCTGGATCAATCATATAAAGATGGGACACTGCCTCTTGCCACCAAGTAGATTGCTTCTAATTGCTATTCTGGAAAAAAAATGAGCAATTTGAGACCAAGCCAAACCATTTTCTCTTAAAATGAGTGACGCCCTTGTATAGATCCATTTTGATGCAAGTTTCAGCAAAAGTGGTACAAAGTTGATCTTAGTATTATCAAAAGCATGCTAAAGTTTTGCAAGAGATTCCAATCGCCTGAAACCCCAAATATCCCCAAAACTACAATGAAAGGAGAACTGCACTCAATTTAAGATTGTGGCAAAAGAGTCAGAATAAAATTGGAGGGTTACCAGTGTTTTAAGCACAGGAATTGATTATCCCAAACCCTTGACCCAGATTCTAAATGGCAGTTCTATCTTCCTCAATCTCACAATAGATAATGAAGCCTTTAGCACGAGGAAAAAAATTACTTGAGCTTTTATCAATTGTTTCAGGTCATTTGTTGCTAGATTGTGCAGCCCTTTAAACAGAGGCTGTGCAAAATCCATGAAATTTACCAATGGCAGTCTAGCACATGAAGAGCTTTCTGAGGTTTCAATACTAAGATTTGTACCAAAACTGACTTTAGCACCAAAGTGTTTGCAAAATAGCTGATGAACAAACCATGATTCAAACCCCTATTCTGTGTTGTCTATTGTTTTGTGATGAACAAAAAAAGCCTCCTTGACAGAATTTGGCACAACGGGCATGGAAAATTGTGGGCTTTCCAAAGAAGAAAAAGTTCCATCTTCCACACCCATATCATAATTGCCATTAACATATTTTTCGGCTTGATGCCAACACTCATGTTATCCTCGAGAGCCTCTATTTTTCAATTTTCAGTCTACTGCTCATTAGATTCATAAGCCTGTGACAGACTTCTCATGATGCAGCTCTGGAAAATCCTCACCTGAAGAAACTTAAGGATAAAACGTACTCATCAATGCCCTAGTTGTAGAAGTATTTTTCCGGAGCACCATAAGCAATGAGAAAAAGCAAAAATGTAGAATAAAAAATTAGTATTCCATTTTGATTACAATTTTTTTTAGATCTTATTAGTTGAGTAACTTGTTCCACATTTTCTCCTTGCCAAACTCTAACATGATAAAAAACTGTAATATAATTGGAACCATAATGAATCTCATAACATATTTTGCATTCACTTGCTTCAAGTCAAGAAAAATATTCAATAACAAATAACTAATCTCTTCTTAGTATATGCTTAAATTGGCTTGAGGAAAATTCAAGGTCAAGGAAGAACTACATCATTAAATATGAAGATGAAATGATAATAAAATTTTACCCACTTTCTGATACTAATATTAATCCATTATAAAGATTGCCTCTGTGTTATTAATCCCATTCATTCACAACATATTAGTGACTCCATGCCCTTAGTTGGAGACCAGTTATGACAAACAGGAAATACAAAACAAAACAAGATAGACATGCACAGAAACACGTGTATTGCACCTTTCAAGAACATTGGGTTTAGCCAATTCTTGCTGAACCTTTTTCGAGCCAGCAAGCTGATATGAAATTGATGGGCATTTGATGGCAGAAGACATCTCCAACATCAGCCTGGCACTCCACTCCTGCACTAACGCATAAAATTTGTTGAAGCAATAATTATCATGATAGTGAAACCAGAGTACATATGTATGGGATATTCAGATTGGATGTACAATTAGAAACATTGCAAAATGTTGGCATGTTTTTTACATTTAGAAATTACTAAACTCAATACCCTAACAGTATCATGTATCAAGCAAAGGTAGTATACATACTGCTTCAGAAGGATAATCAGTGGGTGTATAACCAGCCCTGAAGTAAACAACAGAAACAACTCGCTGTCCTCTGCTAAGATAGAAGAAGAATTATCATCGCTGAAATAAATAATTCATATTAAGGTATTTGTGTATTACAAACTCAAAACTCTCTGCCATTAAATAAAAAGGACTGGCATTAAATAAAAAGAATAATTATATTTTGCTCTAATATATTATACCGTCTGTAAAAATGACAAAGGTTTGACATAAGTTCAACAAAGAATAATAAAAAATTGGAAAGCTTGAAGCTAAATTTTCATATTGTACTTTAAAGAATGCTTACATTTGTAGACTTCCATTTGATAAAAGTTCTCCCTCAGCATCAATTTCAGCTAAAGTCTTCCGAACTGTTGACACCCCATATGTGCTTTCTAGTTAAGGTATCAGCAAATTGTCCTAAAATAAAAACCCAAGAACAATACCAGGCACCAGATTCTGATATTTGCTTCTAAGCAGTGTAGATGAGGATATAATTCTTTTAGGAGCATACAAATCCAATGTTGATCATACATATTACGCTCTTCTGGCTGCACAACTACCAGGACGATAGAACTACCAAACTATTTTTTATTAGAAATAAGACCAGATCTGTATTTACTGCCAAATGATAAAAAGAAAACAAGAGCACAAAATGCACAAGAAAAAACAGATGATTGTTTAAGCTTTACCTAAAGTCATTAAACTCACTCCAGGCAAGCGCTAATGCCTCTGCATATCTCTTCATTGCAGTATTTTCAGGCACTCTTTTTGAATCCAAGCATTGGCGATCCCCAAAATGTTTGATCAAATATCTAAATAGCAGATCAGAGCAACATGTTATCTGTAATCACATATATAACCTTTTGTTTCTATTCTATCATTTCTATATATCAACCAAAAACCAAATAGTTGGGAAGATGAAAATATCATTACATTATGGGTAATTGTGTACCTTGTAAGCATACTCTTTGGCCATATATAACATGTTATTTTTCCAGAATGTAAGCAAATGAATGTTGAAATAGTGTTCCACAAGGATTTGTCCCTAGGGTCCAGATGACATCTTAGGGACTAACCAGCCTACTCTACACGGTACATAGAAGTGGAAAAGGTAAACTTTTAAAGGGAATAATGCTAAAAACCATTGTTACTATGATATAGGGGTACTTGGAGAAGTAGCAGTACTAGTACAGCTAATTTCCAAGGAGATGAGGATACATGGAGATGCAATTTTTTTAAATAATTTAATACTTACCAGAAAATATCATGAAATTCAACTTTGAAAACAAGAATATTAAATCAGTCTACAAGAATAGTAAATAGCAGAGCCAATTTTTCTTTAGACCATTGCAGTGACAGGAAATCAGTCATAAAATTGGTCATATCCCTCTCAAAAAGTCTACACTGTCAGTAGACACAATCACTATAACTTTTCATGCATATTTATGTCCTCCAAAATATCAGAATGAAACATTATGCAGCCTTATTTTATTATATGCCTTCCATTTTCTCCTTTTAACATATTTTTCCCTAAGGTTTTGGGCGGAGATGTCAAATTATGGTTGGAAGACTTTAGAGATGGCAAGAGACGATGGCGAAAAGAACCCTGTGCATTCGGATGTATCTGGGCAATTTATTTACTTTTTAGATTTTATGTTCCTTGTAGTTTGTTTAAGTTATTTTGATAATTAACCTATTGTCCCAAAAACTCTAAGTGGCATTGCTATTGAATAGCGAAACAAAGTTTTCAGCCAATTGGCCGTTGTCCCTAATAAGCCTCCCCTAACACTAAATCAAAATCAGAATTTATGTCACTGCCACTATGAGAAGTTCTCTCATCCAATGGTGTTGGGTCACTACCACAATGAGAGATTGTCTCATCTGAATTGGGCCACAAGCAAGACATTGTGTGCCTCCTATCAAATCTGTGTAGCATCTTCAAGACCAACATCACAATGTGCAACTAAAGTCTTGTGATACTCGATAGTCTACCAATATAAAGCAACAAGGCAATATGCACGACCACTAGCTTCTCTAATAGTCTATAGATAAGCCTATTCCTCTTGACTGAATGGATTGAGCTACATGTACACTAATTCCTTTCTACAATAAATGAAGTAGCAACATGTGAAAGGAGAGAAGTGGCAAGCATCCTTGACTCCAATACATCCTTGTCTTGCCATGTCTACTATCCAATAGGGTCCGACTAAGTCTAACTCTATCCATCCTCACCTCTCATCTATTGAAAGTTGGGCCACAAAGACTCATAAAGTCTAACGATTGTGCTCAAATCTTACTAGACTTCTTTGTATACTTTTTTGCAAGGGTCCTCATCAACCCTTCTTCAACCTCTTCATGATCTAATGGAAGCACTCTTTTTAAGTCTTGTTGCATGTCATTTGGAATTTAGAGAATAAGCAGTCATATTAAGTGGGGTGAGTTGACTTGGTGGTCAACACCTCCTTGGGGATTCATGACATTGCTTAATCATCTCCTGTAGGTCGGGTCTCATCTAGTATTTCTATCGAGCATTCAAATTTTGAGCTTTTGGTGCAACGATAAATGATTCTAACAAGGTGTTCATCCTATCCCACCTCCATGTCACAATGGGGCTAATGTGCTCATAAAATCCCAAATTGGGATCTCTATCCTTTTTGTGAATTATTTGCTTGATCTATACATGCATATTGTCCAGTGTTTCATAAATCTCTCCAAGGCTAGGAGAGCTTCTATTAGCATATGTTATGAATTGCACATCAAGTGATATAATTGTTGTTAATTAGGATTGCGACTATAGTAAGATACAGAATCTAGCCATCCTATTGAAACATGAAAACTCTCTCAGGTGGTGGGTTGTCCTAAAACGAGAGATGAATCTCCGAAAGTTAGGCCAGTTCCTAAATAGTGATCACCGAAAACCTAAATTATACACGAGATAAGGAATGAAAAGTGAATGACAAATAATAAACACTAACCTAAAGGAGGTGATACACCGATGGTTTTGAATGTAACTCTAATCAAATCAACACAAATTATGCAAGACACAATTGATTCACAATACTCAAACAAACACACAACTACAAAAGTGATTCTATGCAAGGATCGGTATCTTCTACTTCAAAAGGAAAACATAAGCTTTACCAATTTTCTACAAAAAGATCAATGGACACAAACAAAGACCTGTAATCACACATATCAAGATTCAAATCTGCAATAAGGAATACAACTTAAATGAAGACGAACACAACATGAAAGTAAAAAATTTAAAATATTGGATAAGAATCAATGAGAAGGAACCGCTGAATCTCTATAACCAATGCTGAAAAACCTTTGCTACAAATTGCTCTTACAATAACTCAAAATCTGCAATGCGCAAAAAATTGAATTTGAAAGAAGATCCCTCATAATGAGGTAAATGTACAATATATAGAACTTATAACCCTAATTCGGATTTCAAGATCACGCCATGAAAAAATAAGTCAGAAATGATACAAACTATGAGGAAGCCCTTGAAAATTGTTGTCAACCACCTGTCCAACTGATAAATAACTAGAAAACTGCCTCTAGCTCCTCAAAATCATGCATAAAACCCTAACTCGGATCCCTCAAGTAACCCAAAAATATAGCATGTAAAATTCAACATAAATATGCAAAGTATGCATAAAACAGACTCTCACCATGAACTACATGCAAAACTGGCCTTTACTGCTCCATAAATCACCAAAAATAGCACTAAAGTGCTCGATTACCACATGGGAAACTTAAACTGCCCTTAGCCTCCAAAAATAGCTCCATGTTTGACTCCACAATCTAAAGTTCGATTTGTGAGTTCAAAAATAGACACTTAACTTCTCCCCTTGCATTTAGGCATTAAAAATTGTTTAAATCACCTTAACTCCCATTATTTAATTAATAAAATCAAAGGCTTTATAATTATAGCCATTTAATATATTAATTTCACAATAATTTTCTTCTTTTTATTATATTTATTAATGATCCTAGGATTTTATATAAGGAACCTTCAATTCCTCATTACAGAGTTCGAATTGATTTTGCATCAAATTTATGCTATAATATTAATGTATTTAATGTTATATTTATTAATTTTAAACACATTAATATTAATGAATATGGGAGAAGGGAATATAAAATATTTTTTTATAAATTTTATATGTATTAAATGATTAAAATAAACATAATTCATTAAATATATATCAAACTTATATAAAAACATTTTTTAAAAGTTTCAAAAACAATAATCAAAGCCTCCAAAAACGGACCTGAAATCTTATTCAATGTAACAAAGGGTTTCCAAAAGACAAAAAGGCAAATGCAAGTTTATTCATTTCATTCTCCCATTCACGTGAATGAGGAGAAGAGGGCTTTGAAAACCCTAGCTGCTGCCATGAGAGCTGCCATTACGATTTTTTTGCTTGCTGGACGCCATGGTTTTGTTGGATATTTCTATTGCGGAATTCTGGCATCTTGCTGTGAACTATCTCCTGATTTTCATAAAGGTTTGAATTATATTTTACTCTTTTCATGGACAGAAGTCATGATTTCTTCTTCCTATCATGGCTTTTTGACATCATCCCTGTTGTACACGTGTTCCTCAGGAATGTTGTTGAATTCGTGAAAGTTTTCCTTGCATCTTGCTGTGACTTTATGTCTTCCATGGGTTTCTGCTATTTGACGGCTATGAGCTATGAATCTTGGATGCCATCATAGTGTTTTACATTGGGTGCTGTTTTTTTTTGAGCATGAGCTACTTCCGTTCGGTTTTGAGTGTTTTTCTTTCATGGCCAAGTCTGGACATGTTTCTCCTTGCGAAATTTATGAGTTTATCTAGCTGGATGACTTCTTCTTATGCTAGCCGTGAGTCTCTTTCTTCTCCTCATGAGTTATTTTGGTGACTTAAGGGTTTATAATTTGCTCTTTTTATGAGTTTATCCGCAGTTTATAAACACCATAAGGGTTTTATGGATATAGAGCTAGCTGTTTGTTTGAGACATGATGTCGTGAGTTCCTATTTGTTAGTTAGGGCATGAGCTATGGTGATTTTCTTTCATGGCCGGCTTTGTTGACATTTAGACTCCATTCTTGCTGTGAAATTCATTGGTATTTGCTTGTGAAATATGGCTTTTTGTTGGATGCCATATCAACTAAGTTTATCTTGTTGCTCCTTTGGAATCATCACGTTATGATTATTGCTGTTGGATGATATAAATTACTTGTATTTGCTGTTGATTTAGTAATTTCATGTAATACTGCTGGTGTATAATATATCTTTGCTGCTTTAAATTGACGGCTGCATATGATAGCATAAAATATTGTTATCTTGGATGCCTTGACTGAGATTTATTCAATAAAATTCAGTATATCTAACTCTGTCACTTCAACATCTCTTTGGCCAATGGTGTCCATTTTGATGTTATGAGCACAAACCATGTTACCAAGATCTAATGAGATAATTTTATTTGGATTTGTACCAACTTCAGCTTTCCCTAGAACAGCTTCTTTAATATCTTGTGTTCATCTGATATTATGTTTTATATAAGGTTCTTTTAATTTCATATCTTTGACACGAAATGGAGAAATCTTTTGAAACACAGCAATAGAAAGGCATCCTATATCTTGATCATAATGCAAAATCCTTATACACCATTCCACAAGAAAAATTAGTAATTTATGACTTTCCATCAGTGTTATCATCCTCTTTACTATTGACCTTAGAAGGTATTTCAGCCAGATCATCTTCTATTTCTATTTGATGCTCTTTACTTTCAAATTATTGCTATTGTATGATACCAGCATTTGCTGTTGAAATCATGAGAGTTTTGGTTATACTTTGACTATTTTTCTTCCGAATATTATGCTGAAAATGTTCTTGCTGCTCCCGTGAAATCTGCAACTCATTTCTCTGAAATTTGTCTTTTTCACATGTATGCTCATGCACTGCATTCATAATTCAGCTACAGCAGCACCCTTTGCTATTTCTAAATGTTAAATTCTCTGTTGTTCATGCTTGGAAACTTATCCCTGACTCCATACTTGTAAAGATCTAATTCCATCAGCTCGTAGACTAAGAATTCCATATGTTAGCCGACTGGATAGTTCTGGCAGTATTTCTAGTCTGTAGCCGACTTGTAAACATTTGGCTCCCGCTGATGAGGAGGAAAATAGTGATGCAGAATGGTCATTGGAGGCCTTCGCCAAGGAGGACTATGGGTCAGATGAAGACAGGTGCCAGGATTACCTCAGGGCTATGAAGTCTGCATTGAAGAAGGGCCACGATGTGGCAATTCAAGCCCTGACTCGGCGGCGGGAGTGGCACTTGATCAGAGCATATATCCGTGGGATTTGTCCTCGGCGATTTCAGACTTGCTTTATAGATAGGGGCTGGCCGGCAACGGAGACAGCTGAGATGTTGGCGGATTAGGCCACTGAGCCGGAGTTGGGACCCAGTGACACCCCTATGATGAAGCTGGCACATGAGATTGTGGGACTGTACAAAGATGTTTACTATGGTCGTCAGCAGGCGGAGGTTAACAGGGTTGCAGCAGAGAGATCATTGGCAGCAGAGACTGAGGCTAGACAGAAGCTAGCCGCCGACTTGGCCCACCAGCAGGCAGCTTGGGCCACAGAGCGGGCAGCACTACTGGCAGATTTGGCAGCAGCGGTGCAGGAGAAGGACGTGGCTAAGCAAGGTACGGAGGCAACGGTTCGAGATAAGGATGCAGTTGAGCACGAGATGCAGTTAGCCAGGACACAGGCCATGGACGCGGCACTTCTTCTAAAGGAGGCCGTCGAAGTTAATTCTCAGATTCAGACAAATCTCCGCATCAGGACAGAGCAAGTGTATGAGTTACCTCGCCAGCAGCACACTTCGGGGACGCCCCCTTCTCTCTAGTTTCTTCTGTGCTCTGTAAATTCTTTTAATTTTGTTGGTCGTCAGGAGACAACTGTTTTTTTTTTGGGGGGGGATGGTGTTAGCCAACTGGATAGTTCTGGCAGCATTTCTAGTCTGTAGCCGACGGTCCGACGGTGTTTTTGTATGCTGTAGCCGACGTCGTCGGTAAATAGTTTGTAGTGGATAGAATATTTGTGGCCGACGGACTCCTTCGGGAAGGTTCGGCGGTAGTATTTATACCCCGTTTGGGATCATTGTAAATCATGATTCATCTACTATTGCGAATAATAATATAAGTTCTGTTGTTCATGTTCTATTGTCTGTATGCGTTCATTTACTTTACCTGTACGGTAAACACCATATGCCCTCCATGATTTGACTAAAAGGTTTCATACCTGTAACACATGTACGTCCCTTTAACAATCTCCTTGTGTCTTCAACCTTGTGCTATGGTTCAACTAGAAGGTCCCATACTTGTAATTTACGTATGCCCCCTCAACAATCTCCCCATGTCTTTAGTCTTTGCCTCTACATTATTTGACCAGAAGATTTCACGCTTGTAATTTATGCATGTCCCTTTGATAGCCTCCTCAGTCCTTCAGTCTTGGCCTCTACATAATTCAGTCAAAAGTCTTCATGCATGTAATTTATGCAAGATCTTTCAACAACCTCAAACTTCATACCTGTATCTGCACATGAAACAAACTCATTAGCATAAACATGTTTTACTTTCAGATTTCTCTCTTACCTTCTTGTGTTTTAATATAGTTATCTGAATAACCATGTTGTAGGAACAGTAGTGTATAGATAATTGGAAAGATCTCCCTTGCTCAGTTCATATGAACTGACCCTCCTCTTCTTTCATTTTTGCAGGGCTATTCCCAGATGGAGATGCGGACTCACTCCTTCAACATTCAGAACAACGAATCTCCCATTCAGGCAATGGAGGCCTTTCCCTTTATCTTATCAGTACTTTTCTGTTTATACAGTGTGTTTATTCAGATATTATGTTAGGAGCTGAGAATGCTTGTGTGATATCGGGATGCATTGTATTAAGTACTGTCTAAAAGTTGAACACTTTGTACCTTATCAAAATAGTTCTTTTTTAATATTTCAATATATATGTACTGTCTTGGTACTTGTATTTTGAATAAAAAAATCATCAATTTTTTGTTTACTGATTTCTATACTTTACTTTCTGCATCCATTTCATTCTGTAATATGTATGCTCAGCAACTAAAAACACCTAGCTCAGTATAAAGGCAAGCATAATATAGCAATTTATGAGGTATGTTAAATTGATAACAATAATGAAGCAAATATATCTACAAAGAATGAAAATAATTTAGTAAATTTTCAAGTGAGACTTAAAAACCAAGTTAGAAATTTTAAACAAACATCAGCAATGTATTACTTTGTTAGCGTGAGATTAATTGGTCTTGTGATGAATTGTGAGGTGCAGTCAGAAGTAGTGGAGTATTTGGTTGTCATTTATGGCAACATAGTCAGTACACAAAGATGGATCAATTGATAAGACAAGGTAAAAATTGGTGAGCAAGAAACAACTAAGTGTGCTAACCACTATGTAGGAAAAGAAATTAAAAGTTGGGTATTTCGATGGAGATCACAATGTAGTGTAAACCAAGTGTAGTGGCCATCGGTGAAGCTTCTATGTGATGAATACAGCCAATGTGTGCAATCGCAACACACAATGATGACAAGTGAGCAAGGGTTTCATTGTTAGAAGGTGTTGCAAGATATTTAGCTTATGTTCTCTAGCTACCGATGACAAATTGTTGACTGACAATCAGTATAATAGATGTTATGAGAATAGGTGTGATGACATGTCTCAATCAGTTGAGGATGTGCTAAGGTGGCAGTTGTGTGATTCCAAAAGAAGTTGGAGAAGGTCAAACACGTTTTGACTATTCTTGGGAAAACCACGTGAAACCCCTAATAATGAATGCGGTGATTGAAAACAAGTTAGGTACATCGGGATATGTGAATTGCATATGGTATTTGTGTGGTAAGTTTAAAATTTGAATGGATGGTGAAGATTGAGCGGTGTGTATTTGTATGATGATGTTCTAAGAGAAAGAATGTTGAGTGTGGTGCTTGTGGAAAAAGAATTTGGTGATTACAGAGGTTGCCATCAAGGTGTGAAATAGGGATTGAGCAATGAAAAGTATCAAAAGTGGATGGAGAAAATTGGATCTTACAACCAAACACTGCTACTTACAGATCAATCAAGTTGTTACATAACAGTTGTAGCGAGGGAAATCCCTCAAATGGGTTTACTCTAACAGTTCTCTTTGTCTAAAACCTTTAAAGGGTAGATTCTCAGAAGGAGTTATAAATCCTCTAGTGAGGTAGAACCTAGCACATCTTTGTTATACTCCTACTAGGCTAAACCCTTGAAAAGGATATTTGGTGAAGGGCTTTTGGTTACCATCTCCATTGTGCTTTTCTCCCTCTAATTGAGGGTTTCCATGTACAAAGAACAATATGTTATTTGTGTTGCATATGTCGTTGCTTTAAGTTATTTATTTCTACTTCATTTTAGCGGTTATATGATATGTGTGTTGGAAGATTGTTTTAAAGTTAATCAAATCGGTGGTTGAATTAGTAGTCTACCTGTTTGCACTGATTCACCCCTACCCACCCAGTGCTTCCTTATACCAACATACTTGATAATAATCTCATAAATTCACTACCAAGAAAAAATCAAATGTTCATCAAAAAATAAAACATAACAATCTCTTACCTTATTGTGGACCGCCAACCATCATTGAGGATTTTTGGTTCAATACTTTCTCCTTCAGTTGTGTTTATCTCTACCCATCTACCCCAATCTGAATTAACCACCATTAGTTGTAGACACTTCTGCACCTCAATAATCATCTCAGCAATACAGAGTTACTACTATGTTTGGCACCCACATGCTTGAGGCATGCCTTCCTCGAAAAACTCCTAAATAAAGCAAGTGATGCATGATGATTGCAAATGAACATCTAAATGTCTCTAGCTTCTAATAGCACTTTAAGATATCCCTTACCAATTTCTCAAAAATTTGCGTTCAGAAATTTGAAACACATAATTTGCTTGTAGAGCTATTTATTAATGTTGTGACGTTCAATTCCATGTACAATTCAAAAATTCATACTAAGAAATGAATTTTGCCAAATCAAGAATTAACAAAATAGTAGACTCAAATTACAAACTCCAAAAAAAATTATTTTTATATATGTTCTACAGAGTTTTGGAGACGAGGATAGTAGGATATGTTTTCAATACAGGAGTAATTTTGGAACAATTTTAAGGTGATTGTTGTTAGAAAATAGATAATATTTCAAATTATTCATATAATAAATTAATAAGATAACTTTAGAAACGTCCACCAAAAGACCACAAAAGGTGTCAAAGGGACTACAGAGAACAACAAGAGGGACCAGCCCATTACATGCACACCAAATGGTACTCGAAGAAAGAAAACAACAACCAAAAGAAAGAAAAAAGAGCGGATCCAAAGGAAACCCTCTACAACACCGCTCAGGATTCTAAGCAATTGTGAAGAATCACAAAACGGTTCTAGGACTAGCCAGAACCTTGGCTTGCTTTAGAGTGATCCTAGAAGAACATCGCATCCAATAGGAACCTGCCCTAGACTTCACAAATTTGGAAAAAAGGGCAGGGCCAGGTAAAAAGGGCAAGGTCAAGCAAATGCTTGGTGCCTCATGTTGAGTTTAGCCCTCTGAAGAAGGAAGCAATGAGCTGATAGGATTAAGTTTTCACGGGCAATCAGTACTGAAGTGTGTGGTCCTAGAACCTGATGACTTCCTAAACATAGAGGGCAATGCACCTTTGGTTACTATGCCTGATGTCTAAAGCATTCATCGTAGACATTATAAAACCTTTTTAGGTATGGGTAATTGAATTTGAGTCATGGGTATTACTATTTTACTTTTTTTGCACGATGAAAATGTCATTTCTCGCTATTTGTGACTTAAATTATACTCTATAATATAACAAACATTGAACATAGGATGTCAACTTTGTATAATGCATCCCTTGTATACAAAACAAGCTGTCCACTATATCAAACAAGATAATCCTTAATTTTGTCTTTGACCGTGGAGATGTATAAATTTACAATTAGAGATATCTATTTTGTAGATTTTGTGATCATGATTCATGTTTGGTCTAGTTCTTAATTAGACATATAGTTTGATGGGATTTGGAAAAAATTCCTACAATAGGGCCAAGGGTCAATGCCCCTTGCAGGAGTTAAGGCTTAGTACCCCCAACAAGGTAGATGGGGGGGGGGGTCCATAGCCATCAAGCCCAAATAACCACCTTCAAAACCACACAGACCTTCATGGAGAGCACCATTACCAAATTCTTTTGTAAATTATAATGAAAATGTAAATAACCAACCATTGAAAGGTCATAAGTTGTTTTTTTCAACTTACATAAAATTTAACTTAGGTATTTTAGGAGATGACTAGCCATCCCTAAGACAAATGAGCAATGTTTGGATGTCTACTAGCCATCATGGGGATGGCTAGGTGTCCCCCAACACCCTCTGTCAAATTTTTCCAAGTATCGAGGACATCTCTGAGTTTTGAAGGCAAATGGGGATGGGAAGATACATTCCTTAGCCATCCCCACATCAATGAAACATTCCAAGTATAGGTATAGTAGTACCAATCAAGGGGACATGTCCTCATGAAGCATATGCTTTTATCATTGTCAAAAAATATACCAATATATATATTTGTTGGCTAAAATTTCTGTACGCCACTGTAACCATAGCTCACAAAATGGGAACTTTAGGTAACAGTGTAGTGAGATAAATCTCTCCTCTCAGCAATAGAGGAGGCTCCCTTCTTACCATAGGTGGCTACAACAAAGACCTGACTGGAATTAACAAAAGGGTACTTCATTGAATCAATTCCTCTTTCTTCATAAATGATAAATTCTATTACCAACTACAACTTGCAATTAAACAAAAGGAATTTATTGCTACGGTAATACCGGTGGCATAAGTATTGACGTAAGAACAACCTTAAGACAGCAGTTATATCTTGACTTGTGTGGTTGATAGTAAGAATCTAAAGTCTCCTACAAGCAACCCTCTTGAAACAAAAGGGTGAATAGCTAACATAGCTCAAAGTCTTTGTTCAACTATCCAAATATGAAATAATATACTAAGAGATTAAGCTCAAAGTCTTCAAATCTTAGTACTTGCTGCCACTAACAAACTAGATTAATCTCGTTCAAGAAAGCTCAAAGGCTCCCAAAAACAACATTAAACACTTAAATGCTTTTAAAGAAAAGTTACAAAAATGAATGAACCAATGTAACATAAGAAACAATAATCAATTCCAAGTATCACGACACAAAAATTGGGAAAAACGTGCTTCTTTATTCACTTCAGAAATACAAAGCCTTCTAGTCACAAGCCCAGCCTTCTCCAATAAAGCAAACGATGATTATGTACAATGAACTTGCCTTTACATAGGAAAAACAAAGAGAGAAAGGTGGAGGAAAAAGTGGAACAACCTCAACCTCCAATGCTTATCCTAACTAACTACTTTAACTTTATTCAAAGTTGCATGCCTTATGCAATTGCAACTTAACTAAATGAGTTGATTGTACAAGTACATGTTATCCTGTACTTACAACATAGATGCTCTTTACATGTACCTTTCCTATCACTAATCTACTTAAAGCATATAGAATATGATTTGGAGTTTTCACATGGTATCAACCAACTCTCCAAACTTTCGTAGGGACTCTTGTACAACCGCAACATCTGGTTCTCCAGTGCTTTGTAAAATCATGATAACTTTCCTGAGTGTGCTTGCTGCCCTACATGTTTCCTTGTTACAATCCTCCACTTGATTATGCAAATTCTTCAATGAAAACTTCCAATTTACAAATGTGTCAAGCACACTGATGTTGTTATCCAACTCTAGCTGTAGGCGAATAGCTTTTGCAAACTCTATGAGAATTTCTTCTTGACTTCTTACTCCATTGTTCTTACTCTGTTGTCCTCATTGTTGATCTCACATGACAACTATTTTAAAGCTTCTTTGATCTTATCTTCTTGAGTAGATACCATAAGTATTCTTACCTTTATCTCTTCTATGAGTTGTTGGAGAACTTGTTTCTTGTTTTCCATCACATGCACAGAATCATAGTACATTTCAACGGATGTAATGACATCATACTCACATAAACCTAAATCAATTTCCATCATGTTGTTCCAAGCATTAAGATCCCCGTCCAGCAACTCAAATTGATGGTTAAGTGATTTCAACATGTCATCTAATTTAGCAGAGATTTCTCTTCCTTCCCTCAAATCCCGATATACTTCTCGAATCACTTGGATTCCCTCTTTTTCAATATTGTTGCTCCATTCATCAACAATATGTGCCTTTTGCTTCTCCCTTTTTTGTGTATACAACTAAAATAGGTTCACTGCCTGTAGAAGACCTCTTCATCTCTTCAATGATTCCCACCAGACGAGCATTCTCCTCTTTGAATTTCACTTTCTTTTCCCATAATTCATTATTCTTTTGAGAAAGAAAGTTTACTGCCTCATCTGCATCCTGTTGATAACTCGGTCTTGTTTGCTTACTAAGTTCCAGTATTGTGATTTTGTAATCAGCAGGCTGCATGTCTTTAGTAGATTTCTCCACAATAGGTTCAGCCACTTCAACATACTTGATGTGATTATCATCAACTACCACTCGAGAAACTATTTTAACTTTCTTATTCTTTGAAACACTTGGTTTGCTTACTTGTCATCTTCTTCAAATGGAATTTCTTCTTTCTTTTTTTCCTGGGTAATAGCGCTCAACCATGGAGGAAGACTGAAAGAAGATGCATTAGCAAAAGCAGTAGTTACCATAGTTAACTCAGGATTACCTTGCACAATAGTAGCAACTATAGCAGGTATCTCAGTTTGAATGGCCACAGGAGTGTTATGTGTGACCTCAGTCATTAATTGTTCAAACTGAGTGAAAGTTACATCAAGCAATGTTGCGAACCAAACAATGGCAAAAGGAATCAAAAAGGAATATGCATCAAAACCATTCTCAAAATCATACTAATCTCCTTATACTTCTAATGCAGGTGCGGTTGAGGATACATGGAATGTTGGTGTAATAGTCACAAAATCTTCAAAAGACATATGCTTAATGGAGAACGCACCTATAGCAACACCTAAAGGTGAATCATGAGATTCATCTAATATTGGAGTTGAATCCGGAAGAGAGGTTGTAGCGAGCACTTCAAAGGGACATGAAGCAAGAGGTGATGACTCCTTTGATTTCCTTTCTTCATCATCACTTGAGTCAACATGAATTGATTGACATTCAATCTCTTTCACCTCAAGTACTCTTGAATCCTTTCCTCCTTTGATAGACGGCTTAGGCAAACTTTGAGTAGGAAGTTCAAATGTAGACGAGGACGTGCCATCTTTACCTTTACCCTTTATTTCTGATCTCAAACCAATCGGACCAGCAGGATCAACATCTTTGCCAGGCTTTATCTTTATGTATTTAAGACCCCTTCTCTTCATCCATGTGTTGGAATTAGCAAGGATAGATTGGAACCTATCCTAAATGGACATACTTTTTTTGCATGCCTATGTAAAAGGAAGAATAGATAACTTCTCCAGATCATGCTGAAAATATTCAAGATCTAACATTTGATCATCGCCTTCAAAACCAGTAGGAATTGATGCCAAATTGAAATTTACAATTTGTTTCGCAGTCAACCGAGTATAATCCATACGCCATATATCCACCTCGGTGCATACATCAATCCGAAGACCTGGATGATGTATGTGCAAGAACTACTTCCTCATCTTGTCATGCGATCCCCTCCAATCAAAACAACTCCTGGCTGCAAGCTTTTTTAGTGTGATCCTTTGGAGTTCAAACTCCATATTCTAAGTTCTTTGCCTTAGGCACAGTATCTATTGAGTATTCTCCAATCTTTAATGGATTTTGAGATGAGATTCCTACTCTAGGTCGATGCAAACTAGATTGATAAGCCTGGACTTCCATACGTTATCTTGCTAATTCCATCATATAATTCTATCAGTGGGATACCTTGGTAGTGTGTATGACTCTCCCTTGAACAACCCAACTCACAAATATGTAAAGTTGGGAATTGTAAAAACATGCAACCATACTCACTAACCTTGTTGCATGCCTCATGAGATGCTTATTAGGAAACTCTTTATCAAACAAGCACATAAAATGCCCAAAGAGGCATCCTGAACCCTTATGAAGAGTATTTGACTTTGCTTCAAAGGCAGTTGCTCATAGTATTCCCACACATGGACTATAGACTTGTCATGTCTTACTGATAGACCAGAAAAGGTGCCTAGAGAAGCAGCAATGTAGGAGTTCATTTTCAACACACCAGTAGATAGTACGTTCACCAATTGCTCACATATTGAGTCACTCATCAATTCAGCTCAAAACACATTCTTGTTTTACCATATTATGAGTGAGATATACTTATACATCCAAGGTTCGAAGGTGTTTCAATCCTTGAGCCCTGCCAAGCGACTAAGAAGTGTGATGAGGTCATTGATTTCTTCTTTAAAATCACACCTGCGTACTCCCTTATCTGACCATCTAACAAGATTGGGTCTCTTAGTAATCAGTCAGTTGTCATTTAAAAACTTGGTACAAGATGGAGTATCCTCATTCCACCACTCCATAGCCTTCTTCCTTGTGATATTTGTAACAACTAGAGTGTGAGGAACATGAAATATACAATCAATAGTCTCAAGATCAAGACTAATGATAGTATTGTCATCTTTATCTTTGATGGTTCGTGAAGCTGCATCAAAATGTCTTACACATTCAAGGATAAATTCTGGTTTATGAGTTGTCAAGGGGAAAGTGGACAGATGACGAATATGATTCTGCTTAATCCACACCATATCTTCAGTAGCTACAAACTCAACTCTTGCAAGAAAGTCTTCAATGTTCATATGAGAAATATCAATATCCCGTACTACATCACAGTATGAGGTTACTTGTGATGAAGGGATGAAGCTATGATACTGATCTTTTTGTCTTTGCCCTTTGCTGGAGTAGATTCTCTTGACATTGCAAAATGGTAAGCTTGCACAACCGTTACATGAAAATCCTATAAAATGAGAACATCTTCATGTGAAGGATCCATGGCAAGATTTGATGGATTTTGACCAAGGTATAGCTAGCAAAAATGGATGCAATAAATGAGGATATAGAACGAATAAATGGGTCATGCTCAGAATGGCTAATTGTGAGTAAAATAACCTAAAACGGATTTTTTAGGATGAATTACATATGTGACCAGCAAGCTTGGATCTAAGTGAGCAAGGAGAAAAAAAACACATTGAGCACCTCACATTTAAAAAAGTGCAAAATGTGAGATTCTATCCAGCAAGCATGTGGGAAAGACTTCAACCATACGGCAGCCATATGGAGGCACATGGAATGCGTAATGGTGGGGTTTTAACATGCATTCGCATGTAAGGGAAAAGCAAACTTGTCTTCCTTTTTAGAACAAGATTTTACACCCAACTGCATATGTAGATGAGACCTTGCATATGCAACTTGGACTTTTAACAAAATCACATATGCAATCATATTTAAAAAGCACACTTTTAATGATGCTGGGATTTGGAAATTATTGAAAGTGGATTTTCAAGGAGTATTTTGCATATGGATAAATGCAATATGAAATAAAAAACCCGCTTATGCACTTAAGTTATCTCATGTAATTATAGTTAATACTTAACAATAGTTTTGATAAAGTAAAATAAAAAATAGTCTTGCAAAAAGCTATTTTCATAAAACATAAAAAACTATCATCAAATCAACTCAGAATGAGCTTAAATTTTAAAATGGACCACGAAATCCACTTTAAACATCAAATATAACTTTATATCATGCAATTATCAATAAAAAACCCATTTTTATGAGGTTTTTAATAAAAATATACAGTTGTTCTGAAAACCCCACTTTTTCCTTAATAATTTGAGCTAGACAACTTCGACTTCGACCTAAGTTAGCTCAAATGGAGCGGAGTTCCAAGGGCTATTCATCTAAGGTAAAAGCAAAAGGAAAAACATTTTACAAAATAAAGAAAAGATGAGAAAGTCAACTAGAAATTGAGCGTTTGTAGTGCGAGAAAGAAAACTCTTACCTATAAACAATTGGGGATAATCTCAAGGGAAAACTTTCAAAAGAACACAAATAAGACTACACAAGGAAAAATACAGGGATAATGAATCATTTTCATTATGTCTCATTAATCCATTGAAACAAAGAGGATGCACCTATGAATCCATTAGAAAAACCCATAGCGTTGCCACAATTTTGTGATGTCAAAATTGAGGACAATAATAATAATATCTAGTGAAAGACTATTTGCACTTTATAAGCATTATAAATCAAGCAATGATGAAATTGACATAAGGGTAAATGTTTGCATTTGGAAAAGCTAGACATTGACACCAACAAGAACTTGATCCAAGAAATTTGAGGCAAATTGTGGTTACAATTAGACCCTTCAAAACCTTGACTAGGTATATTAATCTTGCAGGAAGATTACACCACTAGCTAACTTCAAGAATACTCGCTACGATTCTTGCAAATAAAGAAATGAATAAATACACTCCCTCTAACTATTTGTGTAAGTGTTGTAATTGATTTCAACTAAAAACTGACTTCAATATGAGCTCCTCAAATAACTTGTCTATGCTAATGTAAGGTCCCTTTTTTGAGACATTAGAAGTCAATCAAATAATTAAGTTTTAAAGTTGTCAAATCATATCAAATTAAATGACAACTTAATTAAGTGTTAAAATTACTTTGATGGAGCTTAGTGAAAATTAATTAAGTCATTTTAAATTTTAATTTAAGAGAGGAGAATAATACAAAGATATTGGAAACAAATTCCAAGAGACAAGGAGAAGGAAAAGAAAGAGATACAAGAAAGTGCAATTAAAGAATTTTGTGAGGCTCATTTCAGACATGTTTGGTTTATGTTTGGTATTTCTTTTAAAAAATTTGGAAGATTCAAGCTTTCATTTCAGAATTGGAGGGACAAAAATCCATGAATTTAGTCAATTGGATAGAAACTCAATTCAACTTTAGAGGTGGAATAGCAACAGAGTTCATAGTTGGGTGAAATTGTGAATACAGGTTTTTCGTGTCTATTTGGAAAATATGGTTGTAATGACCTATATATTGTGATGGTGATATCCATCTCTATTTCAAATATGTTTTTTTTTTTTCAAAATAAACTTTTGGATGAATGGAAATCAGTTGCATGCAAACTATTTGTTTAAATTTCTGTGTTGCATTTGGTAAACTCTAGAATAAATATCCCAAGACGATATTATAGCTAAGAAGCCATGAATTACGATAGAGGGAACTAAGCTAATATTCAAGGAAGATATTGGGCTTAGCATTAACCACAAACAATAAACCTTCTCAATATGACAGAGGAAACCCACGCTTGTGTTGCCTACAACTATGAAAAGAGTCCAACCAAGAAAGGATTTACTGCATTTGAAAATCTCACCCCAAAATTTATGCGTTCCACTCTATATTTGCCACGATGGAGAATGAATAGTCTCAATCATAGAAAGAATGTTTGCCCACTCCATAGTTATCCCTGACTGTGCACTTTTTCTCAAAACACTTAAATCAAACATTCATAATTTCATATTACTATCATATGTTCATCCAACAAGTATATAATAGTCTAAACAAGTCGATAAAGCTATCTTAATATTAAGACATTTACTTTATCAACAATGTTTGAAATAATCACCAAAATTTCAAAAAATGGCGCACAACATAACAGTTTATTTCAATCTAATTAAGGTGTCCAAATTAATACTACAATCCAAATAACCATTAAAAATATGAGTGACCTATAAACTCTGATGATATTCCTCAACTTTTTAGAAATTGATCTTCCTTGAAGCTACCAAGCATCACTCAGAATGAGAGTACATTTTGACTTTGGAATACTACCAAATGAATAAAATATTTTGACTTCACTAATTTCCATGAACTCCATTGTTACCCCAATTAAAGAATATGGTTGATTCTTCCAAGACCATCTATGGAAAATGGTTTCACTACTGAAAATTATTTTCCCAAGCACCTGTCGCAAAAACACAATTTTGAGATAACTCTCAAATCAATAGAGAAGGAACTATTAATCACATAACTTCATTAAATCTCAAAAAAAAAATTATAATATTTCTTTTTGATTTTTTCCTACTGATTGATTTAGATTACGGTAAAAGCAGGTTTTGAAGGGACCCCGAAACCCTTTAACAAAAAACAGAAAGATAAAGCAAGACAGCCCAACCAGGAAAAAACCTGCAACAAACTGAAGAACAGTATCAAAATCAAGTTTTACAGGGACCTGAAACCACTAGAAAAGTCCAAAAACAAACTAACCCAGGTTTTACAGGGACCTGGAACCACAAACAGTCTAAACCATAGTTGGAAAACTCGCCAAATGCAAAAACTCACCAAGCCCCCCAAAAGTTTAATCGGGAAAAACTCGACGATTTTTTAAAAAAAACTCGGGAAAAACTCGGGAACCTAAAAAACCGCTGAAATTTAATTAAAAATACATTTATTTTGCAAAATTTAATGAGAAGGTGCATCTAATAAGTTAATTAAAGACAATACAAAACAAAGAAACGAAGTTTAGATATATATAAATCTATAATGTGTACAAAATTGCATTCTCATGCAGAATGCTCATGGTAGGAAGCAAAATAGTAAATTACTAAATAGTTTCAATCTGTCAAACTAGAAGTAAATACTAAAAGTCTAAATACATCAATACAATTTGACAATGTCAATCACATCTTCCTCTTTCCACTTGCACTAGCAGGAAAGCGAGGGGATCTAGTCCTAGAAGAAGTGCCCCGCACTGGGATAGGGCATGAGCTGCGTGACTATGAACTCTGTGGCTGTGCCCCCTCGCTCGACGTCCCTACTGACTGGCTCGGCGTCTTAGAAGAGGATGCATCTCCTCCTAATGGTAATGCCTGATCCTCGCCTAAATCATCATCATCCTCGTCCTCATCCTCAATGTCATCCATAGTGAACTGAAAATCAGTGTCAGCCTCCCCCTCCATGGCCTGCCTCTCCAAATTAGCAATCTCATCTAGTGTAAACAATGGACTTAGCTCCTGTGCTGTCCAATCAGAATAAGGATCTATCTCATCTAGATCAAGCGGACCAGGTAGTTCTAAGAGCTGTGCCTTTTTTATGCGCAACTTAAGATTATAGTGCACATAAACAAGGTCATTAAGCCATTTTTGAGTCAATCTGTTTCTTTTCTTTGTATGGATGGACTCAAATAAGCTCCAATTGCGCTCACAATGGGATGAGCTACAAGGTTGGGATAGGACTCTAAGAGCAAATTTCCTTAAATTGGGGGTATTGCCACCCCAACTTGCCCACCAAGCATCTGCAAAACAAAATTTAAAAAGTTATAAAGCAATAAAAAAAAAATCAGAAGCACAACTTATCAGTTAGCAAAAATTTTTAAGTTTGACGCTTTACCTGGTGCTTGAGTAGATCTTGCTCTCTTTGCTAGCATAGAAGAGAACAAAGGACCCCTTGATTCCACATAGATTTGTTGTTCGGTCACAATAAAGTCTCTCTCCTCTTCACTTTATATCATTCTCTCAATGCATTTAGAGAGACCTTCCATGACCTCTCCATTAGGATCTGAGTAGGAATCATCAGCCCTAAAACAAATAGAAAATGATATCAAGTCTTACTACACAACCTTAAAAAGTAAAGTAAAATAAAGACTTTTTAAAATCCCAACTTCAAGGACAATCAATTATCATAGTACCTGAATTTGGGATTGAGGAAGTAGCCTGGTGCATGAATAGGTTGGTGGAGCATATTGTTCCACCTCCTATCAATTATTTTCCAAATGGGGTCAAATTTGAGACTATCCCCGTGATAGTAACTTCTAACAGCCTCTTTCGCCCTATCCATGGCCTCATAAAGACCTCCCATTGGGGATTGCTACCCATCACATGTGCGCAAGACTAGAACCAGGGGCAGAGACATCTACATTTGAAATTTGAAAAATACAAATTAGTTAATAACATAGTAAGTTATGAATTGATAATGAAACTTGAATACACTAAAAATATAATGAAGTTACCTCCACAATCTCCTTAGCCTTTGCAAAAAAGCTATCATCAAACACTATTCGTGCCACAGCCTCTCCTTCGGGCTTCTTTGCGTAAGGTGAAGCAACCCAATCAGCACACACAAACATTTGCTTCAAAGCCAATATGTGGTCAAGAATACTTTGCAACGTCACGAAGACCGTTGCAAACCTTGTCATAGTCTCATCAAATCTTTGCCTTTAGTGGCTTTTCTCATCAAACTGAGAACCCATGGGTGATTATAGATATATTTCATGACTCGCCTAGCATCTTCCACAATTGGACTCACCCAATCAAGTTTTCCTATGTCCTCCAAAAGAAGGTCAAGGACGTGTGCTGCACAAAGTGACCAAAAAAGTGTGGGATGCCTCTCTTGGAGGATTCTACCTAAAAGATTAGCAAAAAATCAATAATCAATAACAAACTTTCCATATTTAGTATTTACAAATTACATCAAATCTAAATTGAATAATACCATTATCTAGATTCCATAGCATTACATTCATGATTCATATTGATTCAAATATAAAAAATTAAATCTACCTGCTGCCACATATGCTACTGCATTATCTGTGATTATTTGCACCACATTCTCTATTCCCACCTCCATGACAACATTCTCCAACATTAAAGCCAATGTGGCTGCATTTTTCACTTTGTTGGAGGCACCGACAGATTTCCAAAACACCACATCATCTTTGCAAGCAATCAAGAAGTTAATAATGGTTCTACTTCTTCCATCTGTCCACCCATCAGATAAAATGGTGCAGCCATACTTCTTCCACTCTTTCTTTTGGTCTTCTATCAACAATGTTGCCCTACCAACCGCTTTGTCAAGCAACCTACAAAATTTAGGTGTAATATTAAATAAAGTGTAAGTGTTAGTAAAAAATTAGGAAATAAGTTATAACAATTAAGATTTAAAATATAACAATGAACTAAAGTGAATCACAATTATTTACAATTACTAAATAGTAAAATACTAACCTTCCACTCATATCCTTGCGATTAGGCGGCTTGTACCCTTTGCCTGATATTGTCATTGCATTCACCATATTGACCGGATAGGGACTATTAGCGGCATTCATTGAGATATTGTTGAAAAACCAAAAATCAGTTGCTACAATATCAGTTTGCTCATGCACCTCCTTAAACCATGCAGTGCCCTCTAATGATGGCTGTGCTCTAGGTGTGTTCCTGGGCACAAAATAACCACCTATCCCTGATGGGGATCCGGATGGTGATGATGAAGAAGTAGGAGACGTAGAAGAAGTGGAACCGGTAAATGAGAAATTTTGTTTGCGGATCCGTGGGCCACGAAGAGATCCTGGTATGTTCTCAAGTGCTTCTTCTTCCTCTTGCATATCAAAAGGAGCTCCTTCTGATTCAGCTATGGTTGCCCTCATAGCTAATTTTGCCCTCTCCCTATTCAATTTTTTCTCTTCAGCAGCTGCAAGTAGGGCATGGATGAATCTTTTTTCTTCATCAGTTACCTTGAGACAAGGATTTGAGTCATGTTTCTTTATGCCTGCAAGGTGGTATTTGAGGCGGTTTATGCCTCCAGAAATAATTCTCTCACAGGGAATGCATATCACCTTCCCAATATCATTTGGATTTGGAGCTTCATAGGCATACCGCCATGCCTTATCTCTTCCATTTTTAGGCCGAGTGCCTATATATCCAGATGGTCATGGTGTTTGTGGCCACTCTTCTTGCGGGTTTGTCATTTTTTTAATGGTTGACCGCTGCCCTACACATAAATATATAGAAAAATGAATAAACAAAGTTAGAACTTAGAAGCTAGGGTTTCAAATGATTCAAAGTTTCAAACTTCAAACTTCAACCATATCCTTAGCAAACAACAAACTTCAACCATATCCTTAGAAGCCAGGGTTTCAAATCAAAATAATTCAAAATGATTTTAAATGATTTGAAAACATTTACAAACAAGTTAACAACAACAAAAACAACAGAACATTTGTTATAAAACTATAAAAAGTTTTCAAACTATGATAAGATGAACATACCTGGAAAGAAATTTGTCTTCTAAAATCGGTTAGAATCCTTTACAATCCACTCAAATCCGCCTTGAATCACTTGCAATCAACCAAGAATGCCTCCAAACCTTCTTCTCTTCACTCCTCAAGGCTCTAAACAATCCAAATACAAGAAAAAATGAGAAAAAAACACATTCACTACTGCTTTAATCCGTCACAGGCCGCAGGTGAAAATCTCACCAAAAAATCGTGAGTTTTTTTTAAAAACTCGCCGAGTTTTTCGCGATTACTCACCGAGTATTCGGCGAGTTTTTACCAGTCCGCCGAGTTTTTGAATCGGCGAGTTAACTGGTGAAAAACTCGCCGAGCTAGGAAACTCGGCGAGTTTTCCAACTATGGTCTAAACTATAAAAAACCAGAAACCAAGACCAGAGTCCCCAACCAGCGACCAATACCAGACAGGCACCAAACCAGAGAACCCACCCCAGTGCCACTATTGCAGCTCTAGGATCAATTTAGCTGCTTCCTTACCAATTGCAGCAGTCTCTTGAGTGGAAACAGCATCCATAGTAGCAGCAACTTTCATAGCACTCTTCCTCGAGCTCTACCTTGTTCTTTTGCTCGAACCCTCAGCCGAAATGATATCTTCATTCGCCCTTTTGCCCAGGCTAGTAGCGGCTGCCCAAATACTCGAGGTGACCTGTTCCATCTTAGTGCTACTCTCCTTGATTAACATTGTGAGGTTCTGCTCATAGTTGTTAAGTTTGTTAGGGATGTCTCCCATCTGTCCTTCCATATGACTAAGTTTAGCATTGATAGTATCCAGGTTATGTTGCAGAATTTCCACCTTTTTCTTCAAACCCATTATTTCATTGTAGATCCAAGAATCAACCTTGAGACTGGTGTCGGCTTTCTCCTTAGCAGAATGCAAGAAGGTAAGTATGGTATCCCTCTACATAGCGTCACAATCATCTTCAGCAGTCTCGTGTGGGGGGGAGCAGACATTGTCATTGATATCCTCCATTTCCGTTTGATCCTCCTTTCGACCCTCGGCATAGTCCTCAAGATGAGCAGAGTCCTTCCTTTTTTCTTCCTCTATCCCCTTAACAGGAGAAGCAGTAATAGCCGTATGGTCCTTATTCTTCTCAACAGGATTCCCGACAGTGTTATCTTCCACTTTATTACCCCCACTAGAAATAACCTGGTTACCCTCATTATTAGATTTACTCTGTTCAAAATTACCTTCACTATTGTTTTCCTCTTTTCCTTTTTCATTATTATCTTCAGTCTCCGGATACCCGTCCGAATTAGAACTTAACTCTCCAGTTTCAGTATCATCCTCATCCTCAGGTTTCCAATTCTCACAGCTTTCCGAATTATCAGTCTCAGACTCCTCATCCTCAAGAACTTGAGAGGCAGAGGGTTTCAAATTCAGGGCATTTTCTTTACCTTTAACAGAGTCACCCTTCTTACTCTTAATGGGCTCTTTCTTCTTGTCCTTAGAGGGAGTAGAGGCAATGTGCTTATTTTTACAATATCCCTCAATAAGAAGGATCAGACCTTCATGAAGAATGGGTCTAGATTCCTTTTTCTTATGGGCTTCTAAACTATTAAGTAAAGAAAACCGCAAAAAGAAGGGGAAAGATATTCTATCTTTATATCTGAAATGATTTAAAAAAACAAAATGACATTTATGAACTCTTTTATTTCTTCCATCAAGTATGAAATAGTCACGGATGCAGCAGAGAACATCCCTCCAGATCTCCTTTATCTGGTTCGCATCAAAGAAATCACCATTCTTTTCCAGAAGCTTCTCCTCTTCTTCCGTTTTCGGAAACTTTTTGTAGGCTGCATTTGAAATACTAGTTTGCTTAGTGAATTTTATGCCCACCGTAGGAAGCCCCGTGATCTCAGCAATAAACTCCTCCGTAAGTTTCACAGTCACACCATGGAGAGTGACTTTGTCATTGGACCAGTTCTTAAAGAAAGCCGTAGTGATGTGTGGCTTAAAACCATTGAGTCGCTCCATGTAACGAGTCACTTTTCCTTTCTGCAGAATTTTCCAAACATCCTTGCGAGCCTTCCATGCCTCACAGTTTTTTGGTTCTTGTTTGCGCGGTTCGCCCCCCATCAGCAGAGAATAGTAAACACATTCAAACCAGAAAAACCAGACGCATAGAAAGAGAGGGTTAGAAAGAAATCTGTTTTTCTTCCCACCAAAAGAGACACCTTTGTTCGGAGAAACATGCGAACACCACGTCGCATTCATTTGAGTGTACTTCATAGGGGATGAAAATCTGGCAATAATTTGATCACTCCACGAAATCATTAACTTTCCAATCTTTTCAAATCTTACCCACCTGCGCATGAATAGCTTCATAATGAATAATTGCTTTGAGATCAACTTGATTAGTTAATTCATCGGTCCACCTCACCATTTGCCCCATTAGGACAGCATAGTTGGCAACCCAATCAGCAGCAACATTGGCCTCCCGAAAGGTAAGAGATATGACAACTTTTTCAAATTTTTGAATAAGGTATTTAATCTCCTTGATAGTGGCCTCTCTCGACCATGAGATAGCACTTTTATTATTAAGGATATTAATAATATTTAAAGAGTCACCTTCCAACCATAATTTTGGACATCCCAAATCCACTGCAATTTTCATAGTATAAAGGGCCATCGTAGCTTCAGCAATGTGACTATTAGTCTGACCTATAGGGATAGCTATAGCATCTTTAACTATTCCCATATGATCTCTCAACACACCTCCACAACCCGCACTCCCCGGATTTCCCTTAGCAGCACCATCAAAGTTTCCTTTTATCCAACCATTCGGAGGGGAACTCCAAGTGACATTCAATCTTGGGTTATCAGTTTGAGTCTTAGGGTTTTCAGGAAACATAGGATTATCAATAAGAAAGGTTTGATCAGATATTTTCAGAGATCTGAAATTCTCCTTACAAGCTCTAATAATATTCTGACCAAGCACCCACCCAGGAACCTCTCTGTTTCTAAAAATTCTATTATTACTTTCTTTCCAAATACCCCAGCAGAGATGAGGCAGAGTAATTTTCCATAGAAATTGAACATCAGAATTCTTAGACGGGCATTTCCAGCTTTTAAAAGAAGATTCCACATTGTTATGATGAACCCAAGTCAAGTTCCAATACATTAGGATCTCAGTCCAAACCATCTGGGAATAAGAGCAGTTCAGAAACAGGTGGTCTCTATCTTCAAGACCATTCTTACATAAAATACACCTATTCACCAAATTTATACCTCTTTTCTGCAAGTTATCAAGGGTCAGAATTTTATTTTGAAGCAGGACCCAAAAGAAGAAATTAATTTTAGGAATGAGACCCTTCATCCTAGCCTGAGACCACAAGGGATGATTTTCCTTCTCCTTAGAAGCAAAGAGAGAAGAAACCTTGTATTGCCCACTAGGATCAGCATACCAAATAATCTCATCCTCAAAAGAAGGGTGGAGAGAAACAGCATTGAGAGATAATTGGATGTGATAGAAACTTTGATCAATGTCCTTCAAGTTAACCCAGGAATCATTCTGCCAATAATGACTAACAAGAGTGCCATATCTCTGCTTGCATAAGTCAACTTGATTCAGATCTTGAACATCTTCAATCAGAGGGTGATCCTTAAGCCAGACATCTTCCCAAAAACTCACCCTAGACCCATTGCCAATTTTCCAAGAGCACCCTTCTCCAAGCATTTTCTTAGTACCTTGCACAGCTCCCCAAATTGAGGAGGGATGAATAACATCAGCAGAGGAGAAGAAATCAGGAAGAGAAACAGAATTAGGGAGGTACTTGTGTTTCCAAATGGTACTCCATTCTTTCTTCTCATGGAACACACGCCATCCTTGTTTAGCTAGAAGAGCTTGATTCATGCTTCTGATTTTCCGGATACCCAGACCACCTTCCCTGACCGGTTTACAAACATGATCCCAGGCAATTAAAGGTATTCTCTTTTTTTCCTCTGAACCAGTCCATAAAAAATCCCTTTGAATTTTATCAATAGCCTCAACAAATTTAGTGGGGATTTTGAAGAGACTTAAGGCAAAAGTTGGTATACTTTGGAGAGAAGCTCTAAGAAGAATTAATTTACCAGCCTGGCTTAAAAGGTTCCCTTTCCAACCTGCCAACTTCTTGCTGAATTTGCTAATGAGGTCTTCCCAGAAGGAATCCGGAGCCTTCAAGCCTAAAGGAAGACCCAGATAGGAAGAAGGGAGAGAACCAATAGAACATCCAAGGATTTTGGCAATTTTATGTTGTCTAAGAATGGGGGTATTGAGAAAAAAACACAGCATTTTATTCCAGTTAACCAGTTGACCAGAAGCTGAGGAAAAAAGATTTAAAGCTTGCTTCAAATTTCTGGCTTCTTTGACTTCGGATTTCCCCATAAAAATGGTATCATCAACAAATTGGCCATGAGAACAAATAAGAGGATGGGAAGAGGGTTGCAAACCCTTAATGACTCCTCTACACACTAGATCCCCAATGTACCTCCCCAAACAATCAGCCATAATAACAAATAGGATGGGGGAAAGCGGGTCCCCTTGTCTCAATCCGCGAGAGGGATTAAAAAAAAGAGAAGAGCTACCATTAACCAGGACAGCAATAGAAGAAGAAGAGATTAACTGATGAATCAGTCCAACAACCTTCTTATCAAAGCCAAAGGCAACCAAAATATTAGAGAGGAAAGACCAATCAACTCTATCATAAGCCTTAGCAATGTCCACTTTCATTACAAATCCTTGATTGTTAGAACAAGATAAGGAATGAATATTCTCATGAGCCGAAATAACAGAGTTGAGGATTTGTCTACCTGGAGTGAAGCCATTTTGTTGGTCAGCAATGAGCAAAGGGGTCACCAGAAGCAGTCTTGAAGTAAGAACTTTGGAGATAATTTTATATAGAGAATACAAAGACTGATTGGCCTAAACTGGTCAGGCGAGTCAGCTCCAATTTTCTTAGGGATCAGGCACAGGAAGGTGGAATTAACTTCCTTCAGCATTTGTTTTGCCCCAAAGAATTCCTTCACCGCATCACAAACATCTTTTCCTACAAGTTTCCAAACTTTCTGAAAGAAAAACATGGGAAAGCCATCAGGACCAAGAGCTTTATCTCCTCCTAGAGAACAAACAGCTTTGAAAATTTCATCATTCTTAGGAATTGAGCTTAACAATTTGTTCTGATCCTTAGAAACCAGAGTGGGGATCACTCTAAGAAACTCAGCCTGATGTTCCAAATTGATGAAGGGATCCACTGTCATTAGCCCTGAGAAAAAATTCACCATTTCGTCCATGATGTCCTTATCCTCCTTAATCTTCAAATCTCCCTTCATAAGATGTGAAATGTGAGATTTGGCTCTATGCTTTAGCGTGGATAGATGGAAAATTTTGGTATTTTTATCTCCTTCAGTCAGCCATATCAATCTAGATCTTTGCCTCCAGTAGATCTATTTTGTAATGATGTCATGGTATTGAGACAGCTTATCATTTTCTTCTAAAAGAAGGTCAGGGGTGTATCCCTCCTTCTGAATTTTATCCTGAATATTTTGGATCTCCTCTTTCAAAACAGATTTATTCTCAAAGATGTTCCCAAAGCAATTTTTGTTCCAAATTTTAACTTTCTTTTTGACATTTTTAATGTTTAGAAGTCACTCTGAAGAGAGCAATACCATCAATTTTGATATTCCACCATTCTTCCATTTTTCTTTCAAACTAAGAGTGCTTCATCCACATTTTTTCAAATCTAAAAGGAAAATTCCTCTTCGAACTAAACTTGATAGCAGAGAAGATAAGAGGGAAATGATCAGAACCAATTTTCTGGTGGGCTTCTAGTTTGCAGATGAAATCTTTAGACCAATCCGAAGAGATAAGAGCACGATCAAGCCTAGCCTGAATACAATCATTACCAACTCTCTTATTACTCCAAGTGAACTGAATGCCATGAAGATCCATATCCAATAGACCCTCTTTGTTAATAAACTCCCTTAGGTCCATTCTTCCTTCAAGCTAGGTAACATTATCTCCCATTTTTTCATGATCATAAAGAGGGACATTAAAGTCTCCCATGATTATCCATCGTCCAGAGTAATCTATACTTTTAAAGTTGGATATAGAATCCCAAACCTTCTTCCTTTGGCTTTTCATGTTGGGCGCATATATATTCACAATATACCAGTCCTCATTTTGATCAGCACTGGTAATTTTAGCAATCATAAAGTATTTATTGGCAATCAAAATTGTCCCAGCAAAGCAATTTTTTTTCCATAGCATCAGGGTTCCCCTTGAAGCACCTTCTGAACTACTAGCATTTAAAGAGTAATTTTTAAAAGCTTTTATTTGCTCTGCTTTCTCTTTATTCATCTTTGTTTCCTGTAGCAGAAGAAAATCAAGTTTTTGTTCTCTAACAAAATTCCTAACAACATCTAGTTTATGATAACTGTTCAACCCCCTAATATTCCAGGTAATAATTTTCATTTCCATTTTTTTGGGTTATAATCCAGAATAGTTGCTTGACAACCATCAGCAATATTCTGCAAGCTTTCTATCTCCCTGGTTTTCTTAGAAGATTTCCTTCCACATCCATTCGAGGACCCAACATCTGGTTTCAACTTGGACTGCTGATCTAATTTTTTACCAGATTTTACTGGAGTCAAGGCTTTGGGATTCACTTTAGTATGTGAATCAAGTTTACTGCTTCGAGTCTCGACCCCCTTTATATTATTCTTTTTTTCAGCCCTTTTCCTTGAGTTTAGTTTAAGCTGTGAGATACCTCCATCTTCTTTGACAGCTTCTAGGACAAGAAGGTCCTTTATAAAAGTATCCTGTGAAAAAACAGGGTCAAAAGCCTGCAACTCCCTGGACTGAGTTGGTTTTTCCTCACTATGGGCTCCTGATTCAGCCAAGAATTCTCCTTCCTCAAGCTCAAACTTCTCATCCTGATCACCCCATTTATCCTCCATCTTTCGATAGAGAACAATTTGCTTTGATAAGTCCAGCAGCTCATCTATTCCTTGTTCAGGTAAAATGGGATCAAGTTGTAAGCCAACCACTTCTTTTTCAGATTTCTTTTTCTCCGTATCAAACACGAGCCTAGCCCCATCATCAAGAAGAGGCTTAGAACCAATATCCACAATCGCTGGTGGAACTTTTGCATTCTCATACTCTTTCTTCTCTGTGGGCTGGACATGTTTAGGTTTCCAAACCTTCTTTTGCTGAACCTTAGTCTTATTCGCTACCTTCTCAGTACTGAAGAGATTTTTGCTCTTGGAAGGACAGTTTTTAACTAAATGACCCTGCTTCTTACAAGCATAACAAGCATTAGGAAGATCTTCAAAAAAGATTTCTTGGGTTTTCTTACCAAGCTTAGAAATTAATTCCACTTTGTCTAGGAGATGATTCAGATCCACCACCTTCACATACAGTCTAGCACTATGGAGTTTGGATCTGGTCGCAGTAGCATTATCCAGAGCCACCAGTTCACCAAAAGAGCTGGCAATACCCTTAAAAATGTCCTCATGCCAGAATTCAAGAGGAAGACCGGGAAGTCTGGCCCAAATAGGGGTAGTAAGGAAGGAGGAATCAGATAAAACCATATTAGGCTCCCACTTTTTGATAGTAAGAGAACTTTTTCCAAAAGGCTAAGGGCCTCCACAAAGAACCATTTCCATATCTTCCTTACAGTTAAAAATAAACAGAAAGAAACCATTCAGCATGGGAGCAATATCCACTTCCCCACGAATAGCCCATTTCCTCTTAATCATTATCCTTAGAGAATCAATATCTGGTCTTGCCTCCAGAAATTTGCCCACTAGCGTAAAATCCATGGAAGAAACAGAGAAATCCACTAAGGGATCAAGGATAAAAACCTGGAACTCACCTTTCTCCCAACTAGTTTTCGAAGTCACCGGCAGGAAAGAAGATTTTCCAATAGGTTTCCTGCCGAAAAGTGAAGACCAGCTCTTCTAATCTGAGGACCCTGTCTTCTCTCCAATAGAGGAATAAACTTTATTTGATTCCACATTATCTTTCTTTTCCTCTTTATCTTGACCCAACACACGAGATACGAAGGCGGAATCCAAGGGCAGATCACGGACCCCACAAAAAGTGTCTAAAACATGTCCAAACAAAACATCATTCTCAAAAGACACGGAACTCAACCCAGCAATCTTCCCAGGCTTCCCCACAGTTCCTCCAGGGTCTGTACCTCTGGCCAAGTTCTCCCCAACCAATTTCCCGCCTGAAAACGAGCCCACTAATTCAAAAACTGTAAGAGCGCCCATAGACCTGTTCCATATGCTTTGATGTTAATTTTCCTACTGATTGTTGATTAGTGACATTAATTGAAGTTAATGATTATTTATTATTATCTTATATACTTTGAGTCATAATATTAAATAACTTAATTTTCCTTACTTCTTTTGGTTAAAGGCACAAGGATTGAACTTGTATTAGTCATATGAAAATTGCATATAATTTTACACGGAGAGGGGAAAACCCACCTTCACAATTATTTTATATCTATGACAGAGCTTAGTAAGATACAAATATAAGCTCAATAGAATCATTACATCATTAGCTATTTCTTTCAACTTGAAGGTATAAAGCCAATTATGAAAGCCCTTTGGGAACCCACCCACAAGAGCAATTACCTTAAAGACGGACTATCATACCAAAACCTCAAGCTTTGCCCAATGGCCCTTCAAAGAAACTATAATTGTCAATTTGTAGAGAAAAAACCTCCCAAGAGCATAGAGAGGGAAGCACAAAAGTGCCCACAATAAGACTTGTGGCAGCACTGACCCATTTCAAGATCATGACTATTACAAGAAGATTCTTCGGATGTTAAGGCATTAGGGTGATTCAATAATCAATTTAAGCCGAGAGTTAAACAATTGCATCTTCCACTTGATGTAATACAGATATTGAAGGCTCTAGAAAGCTTAAAAGTCACATACTTCCTATTCTCTAAGACCTCCACAAACTTGCTCTTGAGATGGATCATATGCACCATCCCATGCGAGATACTTAGTAACACAAAGAGGCCAAAGATAAAACACCATGTAATGAACCCTTGCCGAACCCTGCAAGAATTACAGTGTTAAACTACCCTCAAACCCAATACTAATCCTTTGAAGAGACTCCTTTCGAATCACTCAACCCTTGCTAAGTAATTGTCATAAAGGAGCACCTAGCTTTAGGGATCTCTGATTAATCACTTGGTAATGATCCCTCCTTTACCAAGGACCTCTATCATATGCATATGCTGAACTTTACAATATATATATATATATATATATATAGTCTCCTGCAGTTTCTCTCTAAAGAAACTAAGCCCTGTCGAGAATTTAATTATCTAACTGCTTATTGCCTTCTGAGTTCCTTCTCCAAAGGACCCAAAGATAAGCTTGTTCAATTACTTCAATAGTTGTGGATTCATGGTCTCTCTCTAAAGAAACCACATTCCCATGCTGCCTCATTTAGGTAACTTAGCAGTCACATGCTTCTATGGTATAAGGGCCTCCTGGTGCAAATGCTTGATCACCTGTTTAGTATATGTTGTTGGAATGTATAGTGGCTTCCTGTGTTTACGCTTTCACCTCCTCTACTAATCTTCCTTATCTCTCCGCTAGTCGTGCTAGTCACAACTCAATTAAAATGTTCTGTTTTATATGGTATGATGGCCAAGTGAATACCGGTAGCGGTTTCCTTGCAGAGCTTGGTAAAATAGGACTCCCGCAATATCCACGCCCCGGAAAATGAAGTCGAGCTCTTGGTTTCCGGCTGTTTTGCTGCCTTATGTAAGGTGTAACCTACAATTACTTCTGTGGACGTCTCTCTTCTTCCACTGCATATGCTTCTTCCACCGGTGGTTACCTCTGTGAATGTCAAGTGCAATGACAAAGGAGATAATACTGCGCCAAACCCTCTCTCGATTTTTGTGCAATGGTAGAACGCTGCCTGCGAGTTGTATCTAATTTTTTCTTTGCGTTTTTTTTCCTTCCCCTCCCTATGTTCTTCTACACCATTAATATATGCTGTGTAAGGACCTTCTATCAAACGACGCGTTGTATCAAGGTATTCATTCGCTTGTAATATAGTCATGATGGTTTCATTGATTATTTTTTTATGATTCCTAATATTAAATTATAACTATAATGTTCAATCTTTTGTTATTTATTTAATTTATTATTTATAATGTTCACTTATTTATTATCTTAATTATTATTTAATTTATTATTATGATACTCATTCATTTATCATTATGTTAAGTATTTAATTTATTATTATAATAATCATTCATTTAGCATTATCTTAATTATAATGATCATTCATTTACCATTATTTTAATTATTCAATTTATTATCATATTTAACTTATAGGTCCAATGAGATTATTTTATTTCTCATTCATAATTACAAAAAAAATATGAATTTAAATAAGGAAATTTCACAGTTTATCACACAACATAACTGTAAATACCCAATTTAAGAGATTGGTAAATAAGAATGCCATCATAACCGCACGCAAGGGAGTCAAAAAACATGGATTTGTGTCAATTCTCACCTAGAAGAGAGGGGAGCAGACACTTTACGTAACTACCTCCTGTAATTGCACATAAACGAAATCAATTAGTATAAAAACATGTGCCAAAGGAAACTAAGAACATTTAATCTCCCAAGCATGTCAAAATTGGGACACTGCAGGTTCTCCCACCCTAAAATTTCTTGCCCTCAAGAAAACCGCACATGTAAACCAATCATCAGGATCCCACATCAACCCTGGAGGCTAGAACAAACTACAGCAAGGAATATTATGTCGCAAGTTGCATGTCATTTCTAGCCTTTTACTCTCCTCAAAATCGAGTGGATAATCATCTATATAAAACAACCAAATTCACCATCCAACATTTTGTCCTTCCCCAATGTTTGTTGTGCCAATCTAATTGCTACATTCTCCAACTTTCCACAACAATGAAGTAATGTAGAATAGTCTCTATTGTGAGATTTAATCGAGGCTGAACTGTATACGTCAATGTTGACCTTGCCAAACACAAGGAATGCCTCCACCCTCTTCTATATCACTACCCCCCTACAACTTATCTATATGGGGGGTAAGGGGGGAGGCAATTCAGTCAACAATCACGAAATTTGTAAAATAATGTCTCGCCAATCCCAATCACATAAAAGTCATGAGTGAGTGTGTGCTCATCCAATTGTATGTTCAACTATAGAATCCTACAAAGTTCTCAACTTGTATTTCTCGTTTTGCCACAGGACCCTCATTAATGACATTATGAGTTTATGACACCCTTTGTCTCATTAGTACTGCACTTACTTGGAAAGGATGACACTTAGAACCTCTTAATATTGATAGTAGGAGATATTTTATATAGCAAGTCAAATTGTGATATTGCTGTAAGGATTCAATTGTGTAACTTTTTTAGTCAACTCATTGATCCATATTTCATGAGTAGTTCACAAGTACCTCCTATATGCAATGAGTGCTATGTGTTCCATTCATTCTCATGAGAGATGGGTTCTTGTGGACCACTACTCATGAAACATGTGTTAATGAGTTTGACTTAAAAAACTATATAGCTAAAACCTGATAGCAATATCACAACCTCCTAATATGTTGTTGGTAAACAGATTTGTCTTCCCAAAAATAATCACACAAACTAACTCTTTATGCCCAGAATGAAAGACAAAATGCAACCAATAGTTGGATAGGTTGTCATGAGATTGGTAACCTTCGTCTAAAGTGAGAGGTACAACTCCCTCTTTGTTTGCAATGGATTTTATATCTTTGATATGCTTTTTACTAGAAAGCATCAAAGGTACCAACATCTATGTATAAAAATGACGTAGATGCGAAGAGAGTTAAATGCATAAACAAAATAAACATTAGAGATTAGTACAAAGCCTATTTCCACCACATCCACGGTCAATAGCTAAATAAATCAAGAAACGTACATTCTATTAAAAGACAATTAAACCTCAAAATAAAGTTCCAGAATTCAATACATGCATAGTTGGGTAAATAAATATGATGTTGAAAATAGTTCCTATGAGGCAAAGCTCAATGAAATCTGAAGAAAATGATGATGAACTCAAAGTCTCATAAACACTTCATTATTTCAACATCCAAAACAAATTATGTGTTAAAACTATTGGAAAGACAAATGTCCTCTTCTTTAGTTAAGAAATCAAAAGATTACTCTTCCTAAAGCAAAAAGACTATTGTGAAAGAAATAGCATCTCTTTTGACTACAATATTAAAATTTAAGAACTCCCCTATCCGCAACATAAAGACAATTGTGAAATAGAAGCCCCTTCAGTTCTCCACTTTAAAACTCTTAAACCCCTACCCCTGTCTATCTTTTCAAAATATAGTACCTCCCACTTACTTCCAAGGTGTAGTAACTGGTTCTTGAAAAGGGATTATTTTAATTATTTTCCTTTTGTCTTTATCTCCCGCTCATTTTCTTTTTTGATAGTTTCTTTTTATTATAATGTAGAATTAATGAGATTATTCCTCCTGTGTTTGTGTAAGACAGGGTGTTCTATCATAATTTTCTCTAGATCCCCTATGAATTTTCTTCAATATTTTCCATTACTTCCCTATGACAAATTTTGGGTGAATCGAATCCTTTATCAACATTGTATTTCTATATTGGCCTCTTCCTCCTTAGATCATTAAGTGTTTCTTGATCTAGAGATGCTACCATAGCTCTCTTAGAGAGGCTACAATAGCTCTCTTAGAATCAGAGTTATCAACCTTCTTAAGGGTTTCCTTCTTCATAGCCTCCTGGAAGGTAGGTGGATCTATGGATATAACCCATGCCTACCTCTAGTGTGTGTAATGTTCCCAATTTTCATTAATTTGGGGCTCAAGTTATTAATGTTTGTATTGGTGGGTTCCAATTGATTTACTATATCTCGGACCCATTTTTAATGAATTGTTCTGTAGGTGTTGACCGTCGGCTATCTTTGTACACCCTCGAGATGTTTATCCGAAGGGTATTTAAGCACGGCATGTAGATTGTAGTCAGTATGCTTTGGGATTATTTTCTATGTACTACAAATTCCTGTTGGAGTTCTCTGTTATTCGCCATTTCGGAAGTGAAAGACCTTGCCTATTTGGTTTGTCTCAGTTTCGGTGGGAATTAACCCTTGCCCTATTCCATCTGTGTATTTCTTGATTTGATTCTGGCAAATATTGAGATATATTTTTGTGGAGTGACTTTGTTGGTATCTCTTGTTTGCATATCTAGATTTCTTATCAAATATTGTTCATCTTCAGATCAACAGTAACTTCCCGACAAGCGGAAACTTGCCAACTGTATCTTATCACAAGGCTACAGTACGGACTAATACCGTACGGCCTCGACAAAAGCTGTTGTACGACCTTGGCTGAAGCTGTCGTACAGCCTTGACACTGTACGGCCTTCCTGGTTTTGTCTATCATACGGTCTCCCACTTTTCGTACGATCAAACCCTAACATACCATACGGCCAATAAGGTACCGTACGGCCTTTTCCATCCTACACATTGACATCGTACGACACACATCCTGAGGCACTGGAAAGACTACCCGAGGCATAGAGAACTATCGAGGCATGGAGGAGAACTACCCGAGGCACTGGAAAGACTACCCGAGGCACGGAGAACTACCTGAAGCAAAACTACTGGAGGCACTGGAAAGACTACCCAAGGTAGGGAGGAGAACTACCTGAGGCACAGAGGAGAACTACCAAAGGCACTGGAAAGACTACCTAAGGCACGGAGGAGAACTACCTGAGGCACGAAGGAGAACTATCGAAGGCATAGAGGAGAACTACCGGAGGCACTAGAAAGACTACCCGAGGCACGGAGGAGAACTACTTGAGGCACAGAGGAGAACTACAGGAGGCACTAGAAAGACTACCCAAGGCACAGAGAACTACCTAAGGCACGGAATTACTTAGGTAGCCTTGTCGTGTGCTCCTAGTAGCAAATGCTTCAAGTAGTCTTCCCAGTGCCTCCGATAGTTCTCCTCCGTGCCTCAGGTAGTTCTCCTCTGTCCCTTGAGTAGTCTTTCCAGTGCCTCCAGTAGTTCTCATCTGTGCCTTAGGTAGTTCTCCTCCATGCCTCGGGTAGTCTTTCCAGTGCCTCAGGTAGTTCTCCTCCGTGCCTTGGGAAGTCTTTCCAATGCCTCAGGTAGTTCTCCTCTATGCCTCGGGTAGTCTTTCCAGTGCCTCAGGTAATTCTCCTTCGTGCCTCAAGTAGTCTTTCCGATGCCTCAAGTAGTTCTCCCTTCGTGCTTCGGGTAGTCTTTCCAGTGCCTCAGGTACTTCTCCTCCGTGCCTCAAGTAGTCTTCCCAATGCCTTAGGTAGTTCTCCTCCGTGCCTCGGGTAGTCTTTCCAGTGCCTCAGGCAGTTCTCCTCCATGCCTTGGGTAGTTAGTGCATTAGGTACGGTGGAGTCAGGAGGCGAAAAGGGTGATCGTACGATCCAATAAGGATGTTCATACGGTGATGGGTGAAGTCGTATGGTAGGTGTATAGGAAGTTCGTACTAGAAGGGAGGGAATAATGGTTAAATGGTTGTTTGGAGGTCGTACGGGATGCTAAGGAGATGGTCGTACGGTTGTCTAAAGGCTGTACTGAATGTTATGGAGATGGTTGTATGATTGTTTGATGTCCATCTAGAGGGAGTCCAGTCGGTGGATGGTGCGGATGTGGTGCACGGTGATGTAGTATGGCTAGAGAAATGCAGAGCAATTCGACAACGCAATATGTAATGCAAATGCAATATATTTAACACAAATAACTTGCAGGAAACTAGATACCAAATAGATACAAACTTGTGCCAAACAATAATAATATTCCACATACAAAAGATGTTCTAATCTTTCAAATCTGAGCCAAGTACACAGACAGAATAGGGTGAGGATTGAATCCCACCGAAACCAAGCCAAATAGGGAAGGTCTTTCACTTCCGAAATGGCGAACGATCCAAAACTCCATCAGGAATTCACAGTACATAGAAAATAATCCAAAAGCATACTAACTACAATCTACATGCCATGCTTAAATACCCTTCGGATAAACATCCCTAGGGTGTACAAAGATAGCCGATAGTCAACACGTATGGAACAATTAATTAAAAATGGGTCCGAGATATACTAAATCAATTGGAACCCACCAATACAAACATTAATAACTTGAGCCCCAAATTAATTAAAACTGGGAAAATTAGAAATCCTTGCCGCCCAAAAATTGCTTGTCCTCAAGCAATTTGTAACTCCAAGATCCCAAACCATTCATGGAGGTCGATAGTTGTATCTTCTGAAGTCTTCATGTAGCATCATGATCACATACACACACTTAAGAAAGGAGAGTAAATATTCATCAAACTTTCGTTGCACCACTCTGATATAAACATTGTCGTGTCCTGAGTCACCGGGATCCCAAGGATGCTAATCATAACATACATCGATGTCATCATGTTCATCAATCTCTTCGAGTATGGTCATACACACAGACGTCGATGTTGGTTCAAGCCTAGCAATTCTAGCTATAGATAAAACCTTGGCAGCACACAAAACCCTGGTTGAAACCCTAACAATAGATAGAGCCTCAACAATGAGCAATGTCTCAACAGTTGTAGCTACACTGGAGGGCACAAAATAATGACTCGGATGACCACGACGACGACAGGCACAAGCTCGGCGTCAATAACGGACACGACGACGGTGACTGACACAACAATGGTGACAAATGCAACAATGACGATGAATACAACGGCATCAGTAATGGACACAACAACGGTGACTGACACAGCAATGGTGACAGACACAATGACGACGATGAATACTACGACAGTAATGATGGTGACGGATACGATGACGACGATGGATACAAACTCGACGATGGTGACGAACACAACGATAAAGATAGACACGAAAATGGCAAACATTATGGTGACTGACATAAACTCGATGACGATGATGGACACAACAATGGTGACAGACATGACGGTGACGGACCTGGCGAGGGACTTTGCAACAAACATGGTGACGACGATAAACACGACGATGGCCACAGCGACAATGATAAAAACAAACACAACTATCATGACGGATACAACCACAGTGATGGACATACAACTTTGGCGACGGACATAACCATCGATGACAGACACAGTCTCAGCAACAACCTTGGTGATAGGCATAACTTGATCTGCACATGTCTTCACAAGATCTATGCAAGCAACCTCTTCAATTTTTTGGTGTTCTCCCCAAGCTGGTGTACAAGAAAGATTTAGCAATTCCTCTTGGAGCAGCTTGTAATAATGCCTTCCTTCTGGTGTAATGCATCATCCTTATTACTGTCATCTATTTTCTCCCACTTGTGCAAATGAGATATTAGTTTTTCTTCATAATGCTTGAAAATATGACTGACCAATCTACATGCAACTATAGAGGGGACACGTTCAAGATTATGAATAGCCCATAACATAGATGTGATGGGTTGGGATATTTCATCCATCTCCTCAATGCACGAAATCATAAGGCTCTCCATAGCAACTGAAACCTTAGTATCATGATCTTCCTTGATGGTGGTCAAAAAGTGATGAAACATGTCATTGACTAGATTTTGCAATTTGAGATCTAAGAGGAGGTTACCCATTTTAACATTTACACAATTCTCCAAGATTGTAGATTTTTTGTAAAAGGGATCAGAACTAATGTCATCTAGACTCTGAAAGCTGTCAACAATCAAATGCAGGATCTCTATCATGGTGCTATCATCATATGGTGTTCTAGGAGTCTATATTCTCAAGATCTCATTGAGACATGCTACAACTGCCAACCTTTTCCCCTTGTCGTGGTGTCTTAAAAGCCTGGGTTGACTTAAGGCATCTCTAATCGGTGAGAGGATTCTCTGTATAAATCTTGAAGGTAACTGGTTAACCTTACACAAACATACTTCCAACAAATCTAATGGAAGATCAACACCTTCATTGAGCTCCTTTCCAATCCCATGTAGTGGCTTCAACCACCAGTCTCTGTAGCTGCTTGGCGCCATAACGTCATCCCAATCCCAAAATCTCTCAATCATGCCAACAGGCTAGCAAGATCACTAGATCTGGATCTGATTCCACTATAATGTTCCTAAGGGGAACTCAAACTGTAGGTGATCTCAATCCAAATGCAATATCGGCTAAAAAAGGGGATCTCGACCCATAAGCAATTACTTAGGTAGCCTTGTTGTGTGCTCCCAGTAGCAAATGCTTCAAGTAGTTCTCCCTTCGTGCTTCAAGTAGTCTTCCCAGTGCCTCAGGTAGTCTTCCCAATGCCTCCAGTAGTTCACCTCTGTGCCTTAGGTAGTTCTCCTCCGTGCCTCGGGTAGTCTTTCTAGTGCCTCCGATAGTTCTCCTCTGTGCCTTCGATAGTTCTTCTTCATGCCTCCAGTAGTTCTCCTCCGTGCCTCGGGTAGTCTTTCCAATGCCTCTGGTAGTTCTCCTCCGTGCCTCGGGTAGTCTTTCCAGTGCCTCCAGTAGTTCTCCTCTGTGCCTCAAGTAGTTCTCCTCCGTGCCTTGGGTAGTCTTTCCAGTGCCTCTGGTAGTTCTCCTCCGTGCCTCTGATAGTTCTCCTCCATGCCTCGGGTAGTCTTTCCAGTGCCTCAAGGTGTGTACTGTACGATGTCAATGTGCAGGATGGAAAAGGCCGTACGGTACCTTATTGGTTGTACAATATGTTGGGGTTTGACAGTACGGACAATGGGAGGCCGTATGATAGACAAGGCCAGGAAGGTCGTACAGTGTCAAGGCCATACAGCAGCTTCAGCCAAGGTCGTACAGTAGCTTCTGTCGAGGCCATACGGGATCAATCCGTACGGTAGCCTTGTGACGGGGTACAGTTTGCAAGTTGTGGCTTGTCGAGAAGTTACTGTTGATCCAAAGATGAATAATATTTGATAAGAAATCTAGATATGCAAACAAGAGATACCAACAAAGTCACTTCGTAAAAATATATATCGATATTTGCAAGAATTAAATCAAGAAATACACAGATGGAATAGGGTGAGGGTTAATTCCCACCAAAACCGAGACAAACCAAATAGGCAAGGTCTTTCACTTCTGAAATGGCGAATAACAAAGAACTCCAACAGGAATTTGCAGTACATAGAAAATAATCCAAAAGCATACTGACTACAATCTACATGCCGTGCTTAAATACCCTTCAGATAAACATCTCGAGGGTGTACAAAGATAGCTGACGGTCAACACCTATGGAACAATTAATTAAAAATGGATTTGAGATATACTACATCAATCGGAACCCACCAATACAAACATTAATAATTAATGGGCCCCAAATTAATTAAAATTGGGAACATTACAGTGTGCTCTCTCTTCTGTGCTAGAAATCTATCAAAGTTTAGGTTCTGCTTAATTACTTGTGGTAAACCATCCCACTCTATATAATGGGCCACCACATTGTCAACAAATGTTGTAGCCTCAGTCTCAGTACTCACCACATATGACTCAGGTCTCCAAAAAGTAGGTCGTTGTGGTCTATCATATGTACCTGTATGGTCCACCCTATCATCAACTCTCGACCTGTGAGAGATAACTAAAAAACTACTAGTACCTCAATCTTTGCTACGTCCTCTAGGAAGAGCGATGCACTGCAAAGTCTCAAATAACTACTGTAGAACACCATGTGCAAGGTCCCTGAGCAACTCCTTAGCCTCTCTATCAATGTGAGAACCTGTACTAGCATCCTTGTTATTACCAGAACCACTAGCATCTTTGTCATCTAGGATGCCAAACTAAGTCTCTTGTCCACCCTCACCTAGTGGTGAAGTCCTACCCCTGTGAGTGTAATGAACTATCGGCATAAGCCATTGTGCCATAATGAACCCAGTTCCCTATAAGATGGCAGGAAACAACTCTGATACCACTATAATGAGCCCTACTGGCTCATGTTGAAGCTATGCTGAAATATTGTCTTTTTTGTGTTTGACTTTTGATATTTTGCAACTTTTTTGTAATTTTGGACGTGCAAGATCCTTGAGCGTCTCCATAGCCTCTCCATCAATGTTTGAGCCTATACCAACATCCCTATTATTACCTGAACAACCAACATCTCTATTACCCATGATGCCGAACTAAGTCTCTTGTCCACCCTCACTTCATGGTGAAGTCCTACCCCTATGAGTGTAATGAACTCCCAGCATAAACTGTCGTGCCATAATAAACCCAATGCCCTCTAGACTGGTAGGAAACCACTATAATGAACCCTACTGGCTCACTCTGAAGCTATGAAATATTGTTTTTTTTGTGTTTGACTTGTGAAATTTTGCAATTTTTTGTTATTTTGGATATATATGTTAATTTGGCATTTTCTATATATAGAGATAAGACAAAATTGAATGCAAAGAATAACTAACTTTGAAAGCCAACCTAATTCAGATTGCAAAGTATGTACAATTTGCAAATACCATATGAAAAACTTATTTTAATTGAAGGTACCTGGTAATGTAGATAGACATTGGAATAATTGGGAATGGGAATCAACTTGCATCAGTATACAAAAACCCATGCCAATATTCTATAATTGTCCCTTGATGTAGAAACATTGCCAGCATGAAAACGCTGCTAGAATATCATAATCGTAGCCTCCAAGAAAAGCCACCCCACCATTTAATTCTGATTGCAAGTGTACAGATTGTAGTTTGGATCGCAGCACATCAAATACTCCAACAGCAGTAGTGTTGATGAAATCTTGCAGAGAATCTTGACACCAAAATGGCATTTCTTCCTCACTCCAATCACGAAAGTATAAATTGATTGATTCACAGCAAAAAAATCTTCATTCCTCAGAGCCAAATACAACACTATTCATTAGCAATGTGAGCCAACTCAAAGTGCAAATCAGATATGAGAAATCTTCAATTTCTCCAAACCCCATGCAAAAACCCTTCTGCTCTTCAATTTCATGAAAACAAAGCAAAATATGAGATGGTCTGATTTCCAAGAGGACTACATTTTACAAGAATAACAACCCCAAGATTTCACTTACACACCAACGCCATATAGCTTCAAAGAGACCATTCACTGAAAAGGCGTCTTAAACACACCATCAAATTAGATAATGAAGCTTATAAAGTTATTTATTAACTTAACAGATAACTTGCTATATGCATTAAATTGACAAAGTTCAGTAAAATACTGATGAAGTCTGGAGTCAAGGTGTCACCACTGCACTATCAAAAATGGAAACCTTACTCACCTAACTTACTATAAACAACAAGTCACACAACCTGAGACCCTCGAATCTAAGTGCCAACTCACGAGGGTCAAGATGACGAACTGACATTGCCAAGCTCCGAAGACCTGCTAAATCAGGGACATTAAATAATATGTGATCCTTCTTCCTCTACTACTGTTGTACTCACCAAGCAAAGTAGGCATTCTCTGGCAATTATTAAATCAAAAGTGGTCTTCTCAAGCATAATCTCATTATTGAAAGCTCATACATAAAAACCTTTAAATCCATATCAAAATAGTGTGATCTCTAATTGATGAATGTGTAGATTGACTAATGTGTTGATGGTAGATGCCATCACTCAATGCTCACCACCAATTATGAGCTACCAATTTGTGCTTCCCTTGAAACAATATTAAATCATCAAATAAACACAAGCTAACTTCCTACTCCCAAATGAATAGTTAAAAGATAATTTTAAATTTAAAGTACATTAAGGATCATTATTTCTAGGACTGGCACCTTTTATTGAATTACAAAGTTGCAATTTACCAAAAGAAAAAACACTAAGGGATAATAAAAGAGAAATGAAATCAATAATTCAAAATGCTTGATAATTCCTCTTCAAACTCAAAAAAACTATAAGCAATAAAGAAATGACCATTACAAATCCAATAAGTAAGAATGTGGTGAGAGAAAAGCTAAAGATAGAATGTTTAAAGACTTGTTAACTTAGGAGTTCCCTTGAAGATCTCCAAATGGCCAAGGAAACTTCCAATTACAAATATCTGCAGTACATTAAATACATCTTTGGGATTTGCAAAATGAGATGCTCAACAAGTTGTACTTGCAAGATCTAAAACCCTACAAGATGCTCAAAACTTGCAGTCACATCAACATCATAGTTACACTGCCCTGGGGGATGGGGGGACGGCGGAACGAGGGGACAAGTTTCTGGGACAGGGGGACAGAGGGGCCTTAATTTGGGGATGGCGTGGGGATGGTAGGGGGATGGCAGCGGGGGACAAGAGGGGTGAATATATCTATGCATATGGTACTTAAAAATGCTAGTTATGAAAATATGTATTGCAATATAGGATATAAAGATATAAAAGAGTGAATACTTGAACATTGCATTGAATTGGAACATCGAACATTAAACATAAATAGCCGAATCTGCAAATAGTGAAAATCAGAATGACCCCCATCCTCGGTGGAGGTGGTGGAATCTGGTGGTGCCGCTGGGGACGAGGAGACAGAGTCCCCAAGTCTCCGATGCATTGAAGTCTCCGAGATGTCGGGTAAAAAGGGGGGGGATGCGTCCCCATGTTACTATGATCAACATCAAAAAATGACTAACCATTTTTCTATAAAAATGAACTCATGTTTACAGCACTTGGTTTGGTTGTCAAATCCTTCAAACAATTTAACTAAGAACTCGACCTCATTAATGTGACATGTAATGCAAGTCTTAATCTCTTAACATCTGCTGGAATGACAACATAGAGCTGGTGTGGAAATCATCAACATCAAGAATTCAGCCACCAAATTGTTAATTCTAAAATAACTCTGATAACATAATGGTCTGGACTGCTGATCCTACAGATCTAGCAATGCATTAATATCCTTTGTATGGATTTAACCTATTTAAATAACTTATGATACTTACCTAATCGGTGTCCCTTTTAGAGCATTTGTTATTGTTCTAATTATCATATTTAGTGTTGGTAAATTTACTAACTAAATCTGTTTAAAGATGAGATGCCGATCTGGGCTTATTTATCATTTGGTTTATGGGGCCGACCTAGAAAGAGTTATGTCCTTTCTTAGGACATGACTTTTGGGTGCCCTATTTATATGACATTGGGATGTGGATAAAGGACACATAATAGAAAGAAGTCTGCTCCTTTAACATCCTCTGCCTCATTTGAATTAATAGCAGGATATATATATATATATATTATTGCAGAATTGGTATCTCAGTAAGAAGGACTTATATATCATCCTTAACTGATCAAGTTCAACTCCAGCACTAGAAAGGTTTTATATCAGTTTGTTTAAGAAGAATTTACAGTAACTTTACACAAATCAATGGTGAAATGTTATTCTCCATTGTCTGCCATCAATATTGAGCTTGGATCCACCCATTTGCGATAAACAAAGTTTTTTGAGTGGAAAAGATTAATTTGATGGTTGTAGCAGATGCATCAAGCACTTATGCCATTTCTAGGAAGTTCAAGTGAGTAGTTGGGAAGATCATGAAGAGGGGATGGTAGGCAAAACAAAAGGCAAAAACATGACATGTAGGGTTTTAAATCAGCAGTAGTGGTTGAAACTAGTAAAGAGAACGGAAGTCCTAAAATTAAACAAAACTCCACAAAAGGAATGAAACAAGTGCAAGAGGCAATACAAAGAAATGCGGAAATTACATGCAATACATCTATCAAGATAGATCTCCAAGTGGAAATTATATGTCCAGAAGTCAACAAGAACTCCATACAAGAAGAAATGAAAAATAAAAGCAGTGGAAGCCTTTGTCAGATTTTGATGCAAATGCGAGCATAGGAACTAGACAATGAAATGTAGTCCATAAGTCCAATTAAAGTCAGCATGAAAAAAAGTGCTAGAAAACATGTGAAACTGGATAGAGGATGTCAATGAAGGACAACAGGAAGTTCAAAGGACTGGAGTTGGAAGGGAAAATGAAGGCGATGCGGGAAAAAGGAATCCTACAAGCGATTGGGATAAGAGCAAAATGTTTAGATACCTACCAAATTGTATCTTAATAGTATGTATTTTTTGTATTTATGAGCATGTAATGCTTCACATTTTTCTTTGCATTTAAATGTTTAGGAAAGAGCACTTTAAAATGTTCCTAGGTTAAAATATTCATTTGTAAATGCATTCTTACGATTTATCTGACTATTCATTATAATGTTTTACGTATTTATCCTCTCTGGATGCAACCTAGCATGTTGGGTCTCTACAGATGGTAATGGATCATGGACATGCATTGCATTTGAAAGACTAAAGAATATTTAAACATATCAGACAAGGAATGTATCAATGTGTCAAATAATGATGAAATTCTATTATGTTAGTAACGTGAGTTTTCTCCCAAACTTTTGGTACAGATCTCCATTGAGAGAATAAAATACAAAGACATTGAAGGTAAAAAAATATACATATACATTCAATTGTCAAAAAAGACATCATGCACATAATGTTAAGAGTGTTTTCTACCAATTTAGTCCATCAAAGGTTATGGAGATCACTATCTGAAAGGTCTCAAAAGAGCTCTGTCAATATCAATAGCCATACTAGGCCTTTGCAGTTCGTCAAGATAGTTGTCTCAAGAAAATAGACACAGGAGTGATAGTAACCATGAAAAAAGGCCAGCAATAAAAGATTTGGGATGGAAATATCATTTTTAGTGTGGTTGAAATTTGACATAAAGTGATGATACTAATTGCACAAAACCATACTGATACATTAATGCTAATAACTTGATGTACTTACTCTTAGTAATATCTATGTGATGGAGCCTGATATTTAAATTTAGCATACAAAGATCTATTTGTTTATATCACAGAAAATGACTGACCTGTGAAGCTGACTAACAAGGCATCCAAGTCCTGCAAAAGATGATGAAATTGTATTTAGCTCTATCTGTAGTAATGATCCCGTTTCAGTATCTAGCATATAATCTGAACGATGTAGACCAAGGCGTATTTCCTGTGACATCAAATTAGAAAATACTTCAGTTAAAATCTATTTAAATAAAATACATATATATACTTCACCTTCAAAACCACAAAGAATATTGAGTCACTTGTAGTGGTGAGTCCAGCAGATGTTGAACAAAACTGTACCATGCCATATAATCTTTACAGTAAAACTCAGAAATGGGTATTTATAATGTTAAATTCACATACAAGCCTACCTGTCTTATGTTATCTTGCAATGTTTTAGAATGAATATCTAAGAGTCGAGCTGTGAAGTCATCAACCTTCCGTGTCCTACAGCAATAAATTCTTGGTTTTATGCTTGAATCAATCTATCTGTGTAATCAAAATAAAACAATGAAACTAAAAGATAATATTTTTAGCAATGAATCAATGTGAAATAAGATCTACAAAGTACACAAAAATTACAGCTATGTAATGTCCCTTGTTATTAAACTAAGGTTTTGTAATAAATTCTTAGAGTTTCCACTGCAAAAAGCCTCTTTATATTTTTCACTTGTGCCCAACTGTTTATTTTATCACAATGAATGTATGGAATTTAATTTGCGAATTGTTTATATCATCATTAACGTTGTATGATCTTTTGTCAATCCTCACATATGCACACCTAGAGACTAAAGATATGCACACCTAGGGATATACCACTAGATCCTTTAGAGATTCAAATATTTGTAATTCTGATTTTTTTATTCACAGATATACATTATCCTCTAATCATTAATAAAGTTTATCTCATGAATTTCAGAATCTTAATGGTTGAACTCTATCGATTGTAAATAGATTCCTATCTGAATGCTATGAGATAATCTTGTATGTAGTATGTATGACTGACTATAGGAAGTTGTTCTAAATAGAGGGACTCCATATATGATAGAAGAAATCTGTGATTATATCGGTGGATTCAATGGTTTTTTATCCTAATTTAGATATGTCTTTAGGTTGTGAATATAATGAATTGTAGTTGCCCATTCCTCTTTAGTCACGTTAAAGCTATAAATGTGATTCCTTTGTGTAAGCACTGCTGTAGATTTCTTTCGGTATACATAATTTGACTGTTATAAATTGATTGAATTGAATTGTTTGATTTCTGCTGCCTTTACTCACTGGTTAATATGTATGTACGATTATTTGTTTTCTCATGTCATCCCAACTATACTTTTATACTTCTGCTATAGCTTATGATCAAAGATTTATGACTGCTCTTATGTAAGTCCAATGTTCGAGGATGGTATATGCTGATGTGTATTGTGGGATTCAGAATCCAGTATTCCTCCTTCTCGTGATGATAATTGTATTTGATTTTCTAATTAATTAAATCTTTCTTTTATTTGTGATCAACGTTGCTCCTTATGCCGAATGATGTCCTTGCATCAATGTCTATTTACCAAACTGTAGCCTTCCTGAAACAACATATACTGACTCTCCTTATAGAAGAGGTTAGAGCTTGAATTTTTTGTGACTGTATTCCTCTTGTTATTGCTTCATTGAGCAGATCAAGGAGAGCATGAAAAATTGTTCAATCATAATTCGTAATCATCTCTGATTAAATTCAGTGGATAAGATATTCTGCTATATTCGCTGACTGTCCATCACGTGAATGTCGGGTATGATTCCTTTTGCGTAGACATAACTGTTTCTCAGCCTTGGCTCTGATCACGTTTGGATGCACTGGCTTATTACACACGCTCCTTCTCCCAACGATGGTAGTAAGTCCTCGTTTGATGAGTGACTGCTCTCAGATTTCACTTGGTCTGAGTTTTATGCAATATGTGTTTGACGGCTTGCACACGATGTCTGGTGTCAAAGTTGATGTGGAAGACCATGGCAGATGAGATGCTTGCCTTTTCTAATATATGTAATACTCCTTTGATGACGTGGTAATCAGTAGACAGAATGCTTCTTTGACTTGGTATCTACAATCCTTCTTTGATTTAGATCTGAGATTTCAATCTCCAATCCTTCCATATTATCTCTGTCTGAACCCGTAACTGGAGTACGCTCAATCTACTGTCCCGGTGATCTCTCAGATGCTTGTTTATTCCCATCGTTGTTCTCCAATTTGGATGCCGGAACTTCTAAGTCTCGTTCCTCTTCTCAATGCCTGAGACTATTCCTCGCATTATATGCATTTCCCGTGGATAGGGTATGTTCTGCTATAAGAATCAATGTCTGACACTTCTAAACGTTTCTTCCTACTTCGGCATCCACATCCTCTTTTTCCCTATTCCCCTTGTTCTCCAATCCTCCTCCATATATATGATGTTGGTGTGGTTTCTTTAAAGACGCATCTATTCACTTAAGTTTAGTGAATGATAATTGATGTCTATCACTAATTATAAGATCAGTATACCATCAATAGATAAAAGATTAACAATTCGTATTAAGTCTAGTCATCTTTAATATATATACCAATCTTAGATATCATTATATATTTCTACCATCTTGTTTATATTATTAATACTAAATTGTATTATCATTATATATCAAATGGTATGATAATAAAAATAGATTATGTCTTAATTTATTTATTAATATTGTTATTCATTAAATAGTATTTTACTATTTAATCATTATTATAATCACTTTAATTATACTATATATTATTATTTTAATTATTTTATATCATGATTATTTTTGTAAAAAACATATTTATTGTTATTATTATTATATTATATTATAATATAATAATATATTATAATATTTAATTTCTCAAAGTAAAGTATTCTGTATCCATTTTATTATTATTTTATTACATTTATTATTAAATTCTATTAGAGGAAAATAGGGGACATGACAAACTAAATGGCTTCGGTGTGATGGAGCCTTGATTTTCACAAATTAAGGCATAAAATCAAGCATTCTTCCTAATCTTCTTTTTAGTGTTATGTCAAAAATGCAACTTCTTATTATTTTCCATCATTTTCACATTGAATAATTGTTAGAATGCATACATGCCACTATGTTTCACAAGATGATTCTGAAGGATATTTTTATTCAATGTTTATCGCATTTTAACTTGTCACATTTTTTCTGCCTGTAGATAGTGGTGCCCAGAATTCTTTCTTCTTTTTCCATTATGATCATTATGTGGAAAAATAACATGAAGGTTGATGCAGCTGCCAGAGTTGGGTATAATCTAGGCACACTGAATCAGGAGAATCAAATATTATTTGGTGTATTCAGTTATGACATAGAATGAAGGTTGCATCTGCCTGAGTTGGGTATAATCTACGCACGCTGAATCAGGAGAATCAAATATTATTTGGCATATTCTGTTATGACATAGCATGAGTGATCTAAGCATTTCTTGATACTCTTCCGCCTTACTCTCTGGCTGGTGCCAGTAAGGTGATCACGTCTGAAAATGTACTGTGTATGAGTCAAATCTTAGTTATAATTAGTCGCTATGTCGTCTATTGCTTTGGAGCATACAGAGGAATACGAATTGGTATCTTATCTATTAGCATCAAAGGGCCACGATTGGTGTTTACAAAAAATAATGGCACCAAATAAGATTAATTGTGTAATGTTCAAATGTCCTCTAACCCCCTAGTAACAGGAGCGTATGGCTGGAGAATGTTTGAATCCAATTTACACATACCACAGGGAAGGCCTGGCTGGTCGTACAATGAGGAGGAAGGGGTGTACAGTGGCAGTGTATGTATCTCAGGTAGATGGCCATACGGTTGGTAGATGGAGGACCATACGGCGAATATAATAGCCATACGGTGGGACAAAGGCAGTGATGTACGGAAAACTATATGGCAGATGATGTACGTTGTGCGGGGTGGCCATACGGCTGGACTAGGAGGTCGTACAGTGTGTATACAAGTCGTACAGCTGAATTGGAAGGCTGTACGGTAAGTAGAAACTCAAGCCGTACAATGAAGTGTTGAATAACACGGTTGCGTAGATGAGGGTCGTACGGGTGAGGAATGAGCAGTACGGGAAAATGACAGTAGGCTACACGGTTAGGGGTTGAGCCACAACGAGGAATGCAAATTCATTCACACAACACAAGTGGATTAGACACAATATCAAAAACTTGAATACGAATAATATATGCCAAAAGATGGTGCTCCAATTTGCCAGATCCGAGCAAAGTAATACATGCAACAACGAAATAGGGTGAGGGTTGAATCTCACCGAAACCAAAAGAGTCAAATTGGGAAGATCTTTCACTTCGAAAATGGCGAATTACAGAGAAATCCAATAGGAATTCACAGTACAGAGAAATATAATCCAAAGCATACCTACAGACTTCCTACAAGTTGTGCTTAAATACTTGTCGGGAAACCTTTCTAAGGGTGTACAAAGATAGCCAACGGCGACACAAACTACGGAAACAAAAATAAAAATAGGTCTGAGATACATTAAATCAATTGGCCAGTTACAAAAGTTTAATTTATTATTTATTTTATAACAGAAACATTACAGTCCTCCCATCCCAAAGTTTGCTTGTCCTCAAGCAAATGCAATGCCGGGTGCTGGAAAATGTGCTCGCCTTCCCACGTCGCATCGTCCAATGGTAGGTGTCACCAACGTACCAAGTATTCCTTCACAGTGTGGATCCGTAGAGTCTTTTCACATACTTCGAGGATCTCGACTAGTTCCAAAATGAGCTTTCCTTCTTCATTGAGTACCAGAAGGTTGGTAGCAACTGTGACGTTTTTCCCTATGGCTTTCTTCAGACAAGGAACATGGAAGACATTCTGAATAAGGCTTCCCTCTGAAAGTTCTAGTTTGTACGCTACTTCACCAATGCGACGAACCACACAATAGGGGACATAAAATCGTGGCTTCAATTTTTCCTTTCCTGCTCCCTTTAATGAGGATTGTTGGTATGGTTGGAGCCAAAGATAGACCAAACCCCCCACTTCGAAACTCCTCTCTATTCTGTGTCTGTCGGCATACATCTTCTATTGATTTTGTGCCCGTGGTAGATTTTCTTTCAAGCACCTCAATATGTCTTGTCCCTCCTAAAGCTAGTGCCTCGCCCTTGGTGCGCGACTATCACCCAGAACTATGTCAATGAAGGAGAGGGGTTCGTACCTGTACAGAGCTTTCAATGGTGCCATTCTGATGGACATGTGGTATGTGGTATTGTAGCAATATTCCCCTAGATGGATCCATTTTACCCACATTCGCTGTTGTGCCGAAACATAGTTCCGAAAGTAGCCTTCGAGCCATTTGTTCACAATCTCTATTTGTCTGTCTGAGGGTGGTAACTTGTGCTTGGTGATAATTCTATCCCTGCCATCCGAAACAGTTCTGTCCAGAAGATACTAATGAATCGTCCATCCCGATTACTGACGATGTTTCGGGGTAACCCATGCAAGCGAAAGACTTCTCTAAAGAATAGTCGGCAACTTGTGTGGCCTGAAGGTCGAAGGGGATGGCGAAGAAATGTGCATACTTTGTCAATCTGTCAACCACCACGAAAATACAATCCTTTCCGTTCACCTTGGGAAACCCTGTTATGAAATCCATCGATATACTTTCTTACTTATGTTCGGGAATCGGCAAAGGTTGTAGCAACCCGACAGGTAGAGTATGTTCGCACTTGTTCTGCTGGCAGACCGTACACTCTCTTACATATTGCAACACGTCCCCTTCAAATCCTTTCCATAAAAACCTCTCCCAAAGACTCCTATAAGTTTTGAGGAAACCCGAGTGTCCAGCTAGGGTTAAGTTGTATACTTCCTTCAAGATTTTCTGCTCTAATTTGGATTCTGGCACCAAATATATCCAGTTTTTATAGAAGATGATGTCATCCGCCACTCTGTACCGATCATCGTAAATGTGGTCATCCATTATTTCACAGGCAAATGCATTTTTGGAATATTCCACTAACAGATGTGCCCTCCAGTTAGCTGAAATCTGGTATAGTGAGCAGATGGTGGGTTTCCAAGACATAAGCATCTACAACCACATTGTTCTTCCCTTTCACATATTCAATGTCAAAATCAAAAGCTTGAACTTTTCTTACCCATTTTTGTTGTCGTTCGTTCAAGTCCCATTGCCCCAAAAAATATCTCAAATTGTTGTGATCTGTACGGACGACAAACTTGGCACCTACCGGATATTGCCAGAACTGGGTTAGTGCATGTACGATGGCCAACATTTCTTTGTCGTAGATGGAATATAGGCATTCTGCTGGTGTAAGCTTCCTGCTCTCATAAGCGATGGGATGTCTATCTTGCATCAATATCGCTCCAATGCCTTCCCCGGACGCGTCGTACTCCAAAATGAACAGTCGAGTGAAATCAGGTAGGGCAAGTACAGGACAAGTGCTCATGGCCTCTTTCAGCTTATCAAAGGTAAGTTGTGCCTTTTCATTCCACTGGAAAGACCCCTTCTTTGTCAGATCTTTTAAGGGTGCGCTGAGCTGAGAGAATCCTTTAACGAACCTCTAGTAGTAACTACACAGTCCGAAAAATTCTCGCAAATCTATGAGCGATTTTGAGGGAGGCCAGTCGAGGATAGCCTGAATCTTCTCTTGATGCACTTGAACTCCGTATTTACTGACAACATGCCCCAAGTACAATATTTTTGTCATACCAAATTCACATTTGGACTGCTTGGCGAACAAGGATTGTTCCTCCATGACACTTAGAACTTCATTCAAATGCTTCAGGTGCTCCTCCCATGTCTTGCTATAAATAAGGAGATCATCAAAGAATACCAATAAATACTTACGCAATTGTTTGTTGAAGATGCGGTTCATGCATGATTGAAATGTAGCAGGTGCATTGGTCAATCCGAATGGCATGACCAGAAACTCATAATGTCCATAGTGACAATGAAAAGCCGTCTTCTCCACATCTTCCCTCATGCGGATCTGATGGTATCCGGAACATAGATCTATTTTTGAAAAATAGACCGCGGCTTGCAATTCATCCAGCAACTCATCTATCCATGGAATGGGGTATCTATTCTTTATTGTTTTTTTGTTCAACACGCAATGGTCCACACACGCACATCATCCCGTCCTTTTTGACCAATACCACAGATGATGCGAATGGGCTAGAACTGGGATGGATCCATCCTTTCTCTAGCAATTCCTGAATCATCCTTTCAATCTCATCTTTGAATTTCTTGAGGTGGCGGTACGATGTGGTTATGACTGGCTTTGCTCTCAATTCCAACTCAATAGTGTGTTCAAAACCTCAATGAGGTGGTATGCTAGGAGGAATATCCATAAAAACTTTATCATGTCTACTTAAAATATCCTAAAGTTCATCATCCTATGGAGGTGTTCGACGCCCCTTTATAGGTTCCGCCGAGATAAAACAATGCGCAGCCCATGCAACGTCATCGTGCTGAAAAATTGCCTCCATCCGATGCACAAAAACTTCCTTCAGACCTTCATTTGCCATTCCTCGGAAGACAACCTTCTTTCCGTCAATAACAAAAGTCAAGTGCATCCATTTGAAACTTTGAGTGTATTCATCAAGGGTCTCCATCCACTGTATGCCAAGAATAACTTCCATGTCAACCAGCTCCACTATGAAGAAATCCTTAGTCACTGTGTGATTCAACATTGTGATACTCTACTGAGGAACAAGGTGCGTGCAGGGTAGGAAAGTCCCTCTAGTGACCTTGACCTGAAAGCCTACGTGCGCCTCTGTAGGCAGACTTCTTCATTTTACTAAGGATGAGTTTATGAAATTTAGAGTAGCTCCACTATCCAACATCATTGTAACCCTTTGTCCTTGAAGGCTACCTCATACAGGAAAAATTGTGCACCTCAGGCTGTCGACCAAGGCAATCGTTCCTCTACGTTGTACAAAAGCAACAATTCTCTCTGTACAGTTTAAACTGATGTTGGTGTCATTGTGGGGTTGGTTATCTTCGGCCAGCATTTCTTCCAGTTCGTCCTCATCATCGAACACGATCTCAATGTAATGGATCTTCCCCTTTTCGAGGCATTGGTGGCCAGGCTCCCAAGCTCCCTTGCAATTGAAACACAATTTCTTCCTTCGGAGTTCCTATCTAGTAGCTTCATCCAACATCAGCTTCTTGGGCAGAGGTTTGACCCTCGAAAACATCGACGATTTAGAGTGTGAGTAACTTTGAGAGGATGATGTCGATGACGATGCCATACTCTGTGCTTTATTGATTGCTTCCAACAGGGTGGTATAATTGAACCCCTTTACCCAACCTTTCAGAGGTTCTGCCAATCCGTCCATGAAGAGCACTACCCGTCTTCTTTCGGAAATGTCCACGACCAAAAAACAAAGAGCTTCTGAAATTCTACAATGAACAAATCGACCGATCTAGTGTGTCTCACTTGTGTCAAATCTTTGAAATTGAGCTCTGGATCTTTACCATCAAATTGTTCTATCAATCTCTCCGTCAATTCCGCATAAGTATTTATTGGATCATGCCCTGATGTGATGGTGCCGTGGTGCCACCATTCATGCGCAACTCCCTCCAAGTGCAGTGCGGAAAATTTGATTGTTTCTTCTTTTGGCATAGGATTCAGCTAGAAGTAGGTATCGGCTTTCATTACCAACATTTGTGTGGATATGGAACTTGATCCGTCAAATGGAGACAGTTTTACCTAACTCAACTTTCTTCTAAGATCATCATTAAAGTATCCTCTGTTTTTGCCTCCTGAATATCTCATTCTCAAATCCGCATAATCTTTGTAGGATATATCTTCTTCAAGGTTTGCATTCTTCCAATCTTTTCTCAGTTATTCTTGCATCTCTTCGAAGGTTGGTTGTCTATCTCCATGTTGTGCCTCTGTCCGTGGTGGAAAAGTCGGCATGGAAAGTCAAGAGCATGCAGGCTGAGGGTTTGATTTACCCGACACCAAGTCTACGCTGTGACCATTTTGTTCTCTGAATATTTTGTTGTCTACCAACTTCTTCAGAGTTTCTTCCATGAGTCGTTGCGTATCAGTGATCTGTGCTTGATTCCTGACAAGTTCCCTCAGTAGTGCCACAAGTTCAGCAGCTATCGGTTCCTGTTCGGCAGCCATTTGATCAACGGAATGTGTCCTCCTCTTCCGGCTATAAACTCTCATTCACTGTCCACAGGCTAGTAAGATTGAAGTGCTCTGATACCACTGTAATGTTCCAATGTCCTCTGACCCCCTAGTAACAGGAGCATATGGTTGGAGAATGTTTGAATCCAATTTACATGTGCCATAGGGAAGGCCTGGCTGGCCGTACGATAAGTAGGAAGGGGTATACAGCGGCAGTGTATGTATCTCAGGTACATGGCCATACGGTGAATATGATAGCTGTACGGTGGGACAAAGGCAGTGATGTATCGCAAACAATATGGCAGATGATGCACCATATGCAGGGTGGTCGTACGGCTGGACTAGGAGGCCGTATGGTGTGTATGCAGGCCGTACAGCTGAACTGGAAGGTCATACAATAAGCAAAAACTCAAGCCGTACAATGCAGTGTTGAATAACACGGATGGGTGGATGAGGGTCATACGGGTGAGGAATGAGCAGTATGGGAAAATGACAGGAGGCTACACAGTTAGGGGTTGAGCCACAACGATGAATGCAAATTCGTTCACACAAGTGGATTAGACACAATATCAGAAACTTGAATACGAATAATATATGCCGAAAGATGGTGCTCCGATTTGCCAGATCCGAACGAAGTAATAAATGCAACAACGGAATAGGGTACGGGTTGAATCCCACCGAAACCGAAAGAGCCAAATATCTTTCACTTCCGAAATGGCGAATTACAGAGAACTCCAACAGGAATTCGTAGTACAAAGAAATATATTCCAAAGCATACCTACAGACTTCCTACCAGCTGTGCTTAAATACCCATTGGGAAACCTTTTCGAGGGTGTACAAAGATAGCCGATGACGACACAAACTATGGAAACAAAATTAAAAATGGGTTCGAGATACATTAAATCAATCGGCCTGTTACAAAAGTTTAATTTATTATTTATTTTATAATGGGAACATTACAAATTGATAAGCAAGTCAACGTAGGAAAGATGATAGTATAAGCAAATCAAATAAGTATATGATGGATATTACATTAAGAAGTACCTGCACCGAAGGTCTTATCTACCACAATTATTCGAAAATTTGATGCCAAGCATTTGGAAGAAGCCACTCAGGGTCGTTCTTAATCTGGGAAAAGTGGCAGAGGATTTGTGTTACCTCTTGCCAACCACTAAAAGTAATGAGATTCTTATCTATTGATGCTTTATATTTGTGCAGGTCTGAAGAAGTATGTGGGTGGGTGTTGATGCAGAAAAGTTACCACGAGTGTCCCTATTTAGAATGTGAGGATGATTCATTAGCATCTGCCAGTAATCTCTGCACCTTCTGGCTATTCAACGTTAAAGAATGTGGCAAAAAAATCTTCAGGATGAGACCCAACTAATAGATATCATCATCATATGTTCTGCCCAGAAGGATCGATTCAGTGTTGATATGAAAATCGGGAGCTGGCAATAGCACATAGATTCTTATCGTGCAAGGACTTGTACATAAAGCTGGAGCGTGGTTTTCTATCTGCCACGTCGTGAATACAAATCTATCGGGTTTTCTGCATTTGCTTATGGTTGTATGTCTTCGGCCATGGTGTCATAGATGACACAAAAGCACACCTATTCAAGATTGCCGAGCCCAAGACACATCTGGCCAGACTGTTTCCTTAGATGCATATCACGATTTCAAATGGTGATCAGAGGCAAGTCGATGTGTACAAATTCAGATGTAATCTTGATATTGTAATTGACTCGAGAAATTTACTATGGACGGGGAATGGAAAAAGTTTGGCAGATACTCTAGATGGACGGCAATGAATATTCTGCATCGCAGGATAATTGTGGTGCTCTTTATTGTTGCCTATTTGCAATTTTATATTGTTATGAGACAAATGACATGGCTTGTTTTAAAACGCTGATTAGGTTTAGTCAAATTTGCATTACGATACTATATTGAGTAGCAATTTGTTAAGAAGAGGTGCGTAGAAAAGGATGTATTCTTCCATCCTCTATAAATATATGAACCATAACTGGCAATGACATTCAACATACAGCAATCAAAGAGCTTTTAAAATTTCTGAGTAGTAGCAATTCTGGAGATGATATCCGCTTGATATATATACATTATTTGAAAAGAAGACTGGAACAAACTGTCGTAATAATCTGGCATGTAAATAGATGAAACAGCTTCAGCATATTTGTAAGAACTCATTATTCTTATTTACAAAGCATAGAAATCAAAGATATCTGTAAGTTTTCATCCTTTATGATTGTTTAAAATCTTGTGAGTAATTCAAATTCTTGACCTGCATCAAAGGTTGATTGTAGCATTCTAAATTTGATTACCAGGGATATTGATAAATATTAAATTGATTTCATATCTTTGTCCAAATTGTCTCCTTGCCATTGGAGTTAAAATTCAATCTGGAGTGATTTAGGACTGCATATTCAGTTAATCTTCACATTTCAATAATAGAATTGCTAAACATAGTTTTATAAAGTTGTGCATAAAGAAACTCATATTTGACTTTATTGCCCTCCTGAAATAAGCATTGATCTTTATATTTCATGCTGTGATCATTTAATTTATAGTCTGAGATTTAGAAGTTGTTCCTTATCTTTTTCCATTCACAGAGTTGTTCTCTTCATTTACTATAATAAACATTCTTATTTCAAGTATTTTACTTTCCATTAACTATATATTTGTTACTATCCCTGAATATTGAAGAATTCTAAGTGTATATAATTTGAAGTTATTGATGAAATTTTGAAGTTAATATAATCCTGGCATCTCTCATGTTTTAAATCTTCCTAATCTCTTGCCTCCTGGAAGACTTTTTGTTGCATTTGTGGTTGATCATCTGCTATACGATCTTCAGAACCTAAGAGATTGGTTCCAGTAGGTATATCCACCTTGGCTTTACAAGGCCAGAAGTGCAGAGGACTCGAATCGAATCGATTAGTCCTATCAACTTGGCCTTCAACCATTGGAATCCCAGCAGCATTGAGTTGGCAAGGCTCATAGGATTCTAATCTATGGTTTTGGGAACCAACAGATTGGCGACTCCACAGGGGAAGAGTTGCAAGTAAGCTATGCAAGTTTTCGTTTTCAGACCAGCATAGAGGTGAGTTTTCAGCACTCAGTCTTTTCCTGTTTATCAAAACATTTGAATAAATTTCAGATTTTGGAAAAGTTTTGAATATCCTTGATGTTTCAAAACTTTTTGAATAATTAGTGTTGTCCAGATTTTTAGAGTTCTGGTTTCCTTTTCAGCATATAAGATTGAACACATAAATATCAGAACTTAAATCTGATTTCTAATTTTATTTAAATTCTCAATTTTCTTTTTGGCACATGTAATTGAGCATATAAACCTTAAGGTTCTTTTAATTTGAATTTATCAAGATTCTAATTCCATAGTGCTGATTTTCAGAATTATATTTCAAAAATATTTATATTAAAATTCAAGTATCTGTGGCTCGTACTCTGCTGAGGAAGTAACTAGACTTTCATTTCATTTCCTTTCAGGGGTGGCGACTCTATTGTACATTGTTCAGTCTATTTTTATATGAAAGGAATTAGACAGTGGTCTTAAAGGTTTATGTGGGGAAGGAGGTCGGTTAATCAAGGACCTAAAAGATTCACACAATTAACCTTTGAAAGAAAACCAAGAAAGAAGAAAAATAAGAGTCAAAAATAAAAAATGATCTATTCAGGACACAGGGATTTCCATGAGAAAACTAATAAGAAAACTGAAAAAAAAAAAATTCAAATCACAATAGTCCTGAAAAGGAAGATGAGACTTTTACCCATTTTTTTGAATCCCTAGAGTTAATGAAGAACCACAATGTGAAGTAACTCAAATTGATGATGAAGAAGATGAGGAAGAGTTACAACCGTGGGATGCAATTGTTAAAAAAATGGCTGAAGCATCTAGAGGTAACAATGCAATATTATCGAGAATACTTAAGATACAGCCTGATGATATCCTAGAGAAAATAGGAATATCAAGAACGGATATATCTCTCCACGAAGTAAGGTAAACAATGAAGAAAAACAAAGAGAGGAAAGGTGGAGAGATGAAAGAGAAAATATTCAAGAGGAGTCAAATAAAACATCTAAATACAACACTCTTCACAGGAAGAACTTGGATCTGCATTATGCTACTAGCCATGTTAATCATTTGTATGATCATGGGCAGAATAAAAATCAGAATCAGGGTTTTGGAGGACGTTATAGCAACAACCAACATGCTGAAAATTCAGGGCAAAATGCCAGAAGCATTCTGCAAAATAACACAAACTCAAGGCACCCTTACGGTGGTAATCAGAACAATAAAGGTATAAATCAAAACAACCAAGGTTATGGAATGCAACATCACGGAATAAGAAATCACATTATGAGACAGCCTATGGTGATTGAAAGGTATAGACAGCTTCATTTTGATGGGATAAGAAGATACTCCAATCTGATTTCTAATGACTTAAGACCATCCATTCCTAAATTTTCCTGTAATGGAGTTGAATCTGTTGAGCAACATCATGTTAATCTGAAAAATACAATTGAGGAATTAAAAGATCATAAGGATGTTTTCATGAAACTTTTTGTCCAATCCTTAATAGAAGACGCAGCAGAATGGTATAGGAGCCTTCTTGACAGATCCATAACAGGATGGTGTGATTTTCTTGACCAATTCATAGATAAGATAAAGATAAAAGTATTAATGTCCAACAAAAGACCACAAAAAGGTCTATGGGACTAAGAGTTTACAACAAGACAACAGCCAACAGTGGGAGCACCAAAATGGTATCCAAGAAAAACAAACAACTACAAGAAGAGAAAAAGAAAAGAGAAGTGCATAGAAATGTCAAGGAAAAGACTACGGGAGGACATGAGCTCTGATCTATCTCTGTAAGCTCCTGGAGGAGTGTCACTGACGAAAGAAACTGCTGTGGGGTTTGACAGACCTGGAATGATCGGTAGAACTGGTAAAACTAGACGGCCTTTTCACACCCCGTAACGAAGATAAGGGTGAGAAAAAGGCAGTAATAAGCTGATCAAAGGAATGTCAAGAAGGAAGAAGTGACTACAAAGTACTATCACAAAGTAGGGTGGCCTCCTGAAGATAAGTGTGAGACACCACTGGTCAATGTAACTTAAGAACACTGAAAGAGAAAAACAGTCCCAGAACAGACAATGAAATCTACCTCTGATCTCATAATAGATAGGGGGACGAAATATAAAGTCTCTGTCTCGACCTCCACTAAAGTACACAGCTGACAGATCTGTGTGCTGATGTTAATATGATGGTCGATCTAAGCCCCAAGGCGGTGAGAACCAACTCTGAAGGATTCCAGAGAGATATGCAGAGCATGACACCAACGTCGAGATAGGTAGCTAGGACGAACAATAACCCCATCACAGATCTCCAGAAAGTGCTAAGCATAGAAGGCCATCCTCAGAGGTAGTCCATCAGGATGGTTAGTCCATGTGGTGATAATATACTATCTGTAAATATCCAATCTGACATGTTCATTTAACTCCTGACAAGAAGAGAGGAGATGAGTGGGGGCATCCAACGACAACTAGTACGGAGGGAGGCAATCGATATCAATCCCAATCAATTTTAGCAGAGAGGATGCCTGTGCATACCAGTAACAAGCACGAGAGCTAGTATCAAACCTCGCAATCATAGTAGAGGAACAGTATGCCAAGTATGAGTAATCTATCTTGATCTCTAGTCAAATCCGCAAAACTGTGAAGGCAATGAAGGAACCAAATCAACTCGAATATGGTCGCACGTCTAAAAGGATGAGCTCCGAATTCAGCAAGAATGATACTATGAGGAGTGAACTTGTGACATCTAATGATACACCATAAAAGCAAGGCCTGCAGCTGTTTGATTGAGGCCCAGTCAAAGACATGGAGAAAGGGCTCCCAAACCACAGAGCCAAAAAGAACAGTCAGTCGAATAAGAGAGTCCAAGAGGGATAACTTGGACGATGTATCCTGGAAATGGTGCTTAAAGCATTGTTTGTCAAGCATAGCAAGAGATCCCATACCCTTACTAACACTGGACTAAATCGTCGATCTCATACTGAAGCGAGGTCTAGAAAACTTCACTCCCAAATACATATAAGAAGTAATCTCAATCTCCTGCCCCTGAAATAAGAAATGAAGATGAGAGGTCTTTAAGCAATTAAAGACCATAACCCGAGTCTTACCTAGGTTAACCACAAGCTATTGCTGGTCACAAAAAGGAAGCCAAACCATCAAGAAGCCTTTGTAAACTCTCAAGGGAAGAAAAACAAAGAACCACATCATCCATAAAAAGAAGAATGGAGATCAAGACCTAGTGTAAGTAGCATCCATCACCTGGGAGTGAGGACTTCAAAAGGAAGTCTTGAAGCTCGTCAATATAGAAACCGAACAAAGTGGGGGAGAGAGGGCAGCCTTTTTAACCCCAATGGTGCTATGGATCAGAATCAAGAAACCCTCAGTAATCTTGAATCAACCCACCACAGTTTCATATAATCTCATGATCACAGTAACATCTTTGAAATTCCAATCGTACAAAGCCTCTAAAATAGAGCCATCCGAGGAATAGAATCAAAAGCCTTGCGAAAATCAACAAAGCAACAGTATACTTTCGCCGATCTGTGTCTGGCCTCCTCAATAATAGCCTGTAAAGTAAAAATGTGATCCATAGTCTGGTAGTTAGCCCAGAAACCAGCCTGTCCTCTAGCTCTACAACCTCTCCTGTCAAGCTCTCTGGATAACATAGCATTTAGGGTAGTGGCATAAAGTTTGGCAAACGTGTGTTTGATCATAATGGTCTTATAGCTACCAAGGTCAGAAATAGGTCATGTCTTGTGAATAGGAAAAATCAAATGTCTAAACCAAGAGACAAGAAAACTAGTGCAAAGCACCCTATTAAAGATAATAGAAAAATAGGAACCAAGAACTAGAGCACCAAACTTGAAAAGTTCAGCCTGGAACCCCTCCTCATCTACCACTCTGCTACATCTGATGGATCTGATGGCCTCGTAAATGTTAGAAGGGGTGAACAAGTGACAGTAAGGAGGCAAAATGGGGTGAATAGGAATTTGTCCTGAAATTTCATAAAGAGTTGTGGTGTGAGAGGTTAGGGAATGAAAGTAAAGGATGGAGGGTGGCCGTGAGCAACAAGGGAACAAGGTGTGCCAAAAAAGCTGGGGGTTGCGTATAAGTGTGGAGTATAGGGATTTATACTGAGCTGCGATAAAGGATTGTTTCTTACAACGAAAAAAATGGAGATAAAAAGACCAAAGGTGAGCAAAAGCGGGGGAATGAGTCTCGAAAGTGGATTACACTGAACAATGGAAGGCTTTGCAATCAACATCGAACCATTGGTTCATGGGACATGTATTACGGCGTTTTCTACTAAGCGAGAGCAAAGAGGGATGAGGGATGGAAAGGATGGTGGATTTCAAAATGGCCACAACAAGCAAATCAAACATGGAGGAGGCCTTGCAAGTATCACGAAAAGAAGCAAGATTAAGGAGCCTTGCAAGATGAAAGGAAAAGAGCTTTTTAATCCTCATAAACCATACCATTCACATGTATATTTCTTAGTTTCATTTATACTAATCTCTTCCGCTATCCTCATTTAAATTATCGGGCATGAAAATTTTGGAATGCTTTATCTTTGTATATTTCCATGGAACTCCATCATCGTTGGCGGGCTTCAACAAATAATTAATCTTTGTTATCTTTTTTATCTGCAATAATTGTCGTAAAACTCCTTAATCGCACCGTATTCCTCCGCAAGCGTGATCTGGAAAGACTCATTCGACATCATCCATTGTTTTGTCAAGCCCTTTTCTGACATGAAGTCATATTTAGATGTGCATGAATGGCTTCTCATCAGTTCGAGGCTTCATTTCCTTGTCGTATTTTGTTCCTTCCTTCATGTATTATCAATATTTGTACTGAATTTCTTTTGAGCCTCCATGGTGGATGAAAATCTGCACCAATTCAAAGCCTTCCTTTCAAAACAGTGTGCTAATAGAAACAAGAAGATTATGCTCTACAGAAACCCGTCCTCATTTGCATCGTCACCAGAAGCATATGATGTGTCATCGTCACTCATATGGGTTTGTATTATGGACTTCTGTCGGATGATGTTCTCCTGTCACACGCTTATTGTTACAGTGATCTCCAAAGCTTTAAGGCATCTAAATGTTTATATCTGCAGTTTCCCATGTATTGTTATGATGACACTAACTTCAATTTTGATCCCCTGTAGTTCCACAGCTTTGCCATATTTCTTCTTCTTCATCTGCAGGAGAGTTTTGTTAATGAGAATGGGTATTGAGAGTTTGAAGTACCATCATTGTTTCTGTCTAATGGTCCCAGCTGAAGATAGATTCAATTTCTATTTAAGAGTAACTTTTAATATATCAGATGATACTCCATGCTGGCAAGATAACCTCTGCAATCTATATTTGAAAATACTGGATGCAGACTTTCTTTGTCCAATGGATAGCCCTCAACCTTGTACAAATCATTATATTTGTATATCTATCAAGAAGCACGCCCACTGTTATGATATGTTTGAGCAAACTTTTTTCTTTAGTGCTGAGTTTTGTTTTAGAATCAAATCATGTGTGCAGACTTTCCAGACAACACAGCTTTATCTCAGTCTGTTCTACCAACTCAATCTAAATATATGATAATCTCGGATTGTGATCATTCTGGCCTCTATGCGCAGTATGCTTTTCTACTTTGATTGTGTGCTTAGTTGCAAGTATGGTCACAGTGATCATAAAGCATAGGCAAGATGACACTCCGATTGAAAATGGGATAGCAATTAGAGATGTGAAATCTGACATGGTTTTTTGGTAAGATAGACTGCTGGCAACAATTTTTGTTACAGTATCAAAAGGATAACAAGCAGGGATGTCCCTAAGTGGGTTGTTTTTATCTGCAATACTAAGTGACAAGGACAATATTTTGTATGAATATGGAGAAGACTAATTATGATTGGCAATTTGTATAGGTCACTAAATTTTGCTTTAAAGTATGCAAAATAGATCAGCAATATATATCATAGGGTGAAAAGATTAAGTATGGTGCACAAATGGAGAACCGAAAATTTAGGGTTCCATCAAGGAGGATGATGGGGCCATCCATATTGTGACATATTTATGTAAGTTATGTAACTCAGAGTTGAATCCTAGGGATAGATGGAGCCTTTTGGTGGACTCTTCGAAAAAAGTCTATCAAATTATTGGTAAGAAAAGAGCTAGGGACAGGGATGAGGAGGAGCAGGTCATGCAGAGTTCCATGAATTCCATTGAAAGAGATCTTCAGAGTAAGGGTTGTGATCCTAATTTAGAGAAGAAACTTATATGGACTAAAGCCCATTTAGAAAGATTCGGCAGTATAGGATAAGAGGACAGCAAATCCAAGCTAGGATGAACTGGATGAAGGAAGGAGATAAAGGTTCTAAATATATTTTTAATATCATTATAACTAAACATAAGAAGGAATTGATTGAGTTTGTTCAAGTTAATGGAAATCTAAATAATGATCCTAGCTGCATTAAGGAGGCTTTTTATAGCTTTTATAAAGGTCTTTTTACCTCAGAATTCATTGATGAAAAGAAGCAGGAGTTAGATAATTGCCTTAAGCTTATTCCCAAAAAGATTAGTAATAAAGATGCTACAGCACTGGATAGACTCATCACTTTGGAGGAGATTAAAGAGACTATTCTTTCTCTAGCTAATGATAAGGTTCCTAGGCCTGATGGCATCCCTGCAGAGTTTGATAAACACAATATTGGGTGGATTGGTTCTGAATTGTTGGAATTGTATGAAAATGCTTACCAGATTGGCTCACTTGGAGCTGACATCAATAAAGGGGTTATTAAACTGTTACCAAAAGGTGGGGATAAATTAGAGGTTCAGAATTGGAGACATATAGCATTATTAAATCTGTCATACAAAATTATTGCTAAAATCTTGGCTAAGCGGATAGGGGGGCTTCTTAATGAGTTTATTTCTCCTACACAAACTGGTTTCATCAAAGGTTGGTTTATCCTAGAAAACCTCATTACTAGCTGGGAAGCAATGCATTGGGCTAAACATGATGGACAGGATGCAGCAATGATTCTGTTAGATTTTGAAAAAGCTTATGAAATAGTAGAGTGGCCTTTTGTGATGGGTATTTTGCAAGCTTTTGGATTCCCTCTTGGCTTCTGTAAATGGATTAGAATATTACTTAATGATTCTTCTACAGTTATAGATGTTAATGGAGAGTTGACTGAGAAGATTATCCTTCGAAGATCTATAAGGCAGGGATGTACAATTGCTCCCTCGTTGTTTGTAATTGCTGCTGATGCATTATTTTATATTCTCAGAACTTCTCAATTAGGACCTCCTATCAAGGGTATTACTCTGCCCAATCAAGAAGTATTGCTTAATGCTCAATTTGCTAATGATACTACCCTATTCATAGGTTTGGATGAAGTGAATTTTGATAATACCACAGACTGCAAATTTTTTGTTTCATATCTAGTGCCAAAAGTGGCTCCTCACAAATCATCCATTATTGGGTGGTCAGTGTCACCTCCAGTTTGGGGACTAAGGGTTGGCAATGGTTGGGACCTAATGAGATTGTTAGGTATCTTGGGATCCCATTCTCCATCGAGCCATCTACTAAAGATATGTGGATGTGGCTCTTTTCCAGAGTTGGAGAAGAAATATTTGAAATCACAAACTCGTCTATTGTCTCTCGTAGGTAGAGTTCAAGTGGTATAGAAAGTGTTATCAGCTCATCACATATATTTCTCTTCAGCTTGGTTATTTTCCAAATATCAGAGCAGCAATTTAGAAAGGATTATGAGGAATTTTTGTGGTCTGATGGCTTAGGGAATTAAAAAAGGCACTACGTAAAATGGGAATGGTGTTGTTTACCCAAAGAGAAGGGTGGATTGAGGATTATTGACTTAAAAGATCAAGGTATGGCATTGGCTTCTAAGTCAATTATTCAAGATCTGAGTGGGGATGAACCATGGAAGGTTTTAATTAGAAACAATATCTCCAGATCTGCTATTAAAAAGGGGAAAAGTTGGCAGAATGTTCAGCTATGTGACAAAGCTTTGGGGAACTTTGAGTTATCAGTTTTTCATTCTCTGTGGAAGGCATAGGCTCAGGTTAGGAAATTTATTCCATTCAGGGATGCAGTTGGTGGCCCCCCTAAATATTCTGTTTTGGATAGATCTATTTGGTGGGGTGTTGAAGCTAATGGTTAACCTCTTGCATTAACCTAGAGTTGTTCTACAAAAAAATGGAATAGCTATGGCATTTCTACTGTTGGTGATATTTTAGTTGACAATAGGTTAGGGTTGTAGAATGAGATTGTTGGCAAGTTCAACATTCCCAATTCTCAAAAGAAGACTTATTCCATTATCATTAGAGCAGTAGAAAATGTCTTTCCTGGACATATTATGAATTCAAATCAGTTTGTGCAAAATATCAAATGGAAAGATGGCAATCATGTCAATAATGTTTCTCCTAGGCATATTTACAGAATGCTAAAGATGATTGTTCTATTTTTAACAGGGTTAACCATGGCTAGGGGCTGGGGGTTTCGGCTGATAGATGGCCTTTTATCTTTTCCTTTTTTTGGCATTCTCGGTGTGAGCCTAAGAAATCTTGTTTTAGATGATTGTTGCTTTTGAAGAAACTCGTTGTGGGTAATACTTTGCCTAATGGTCATGGTAATCCTATTTTGAGTGGTGTATGTTCTGTCCACGAGTCCTTTGAGCACTTTTTTTATTGTACCTTTGCCAGGGGTGTCTAGGCTTTTTTTAGGGTCACCCATAGTCTAGAATAGTAGGGAAGGTCTTTCCTGGAGTGAAGTGCTTGCAGGTTTTGTTAATGACTTTGATTTGAAATTGAATGGTTTTTGGTCTGTCTTTACTTGTGAAGTTCTTTGGTTTCTTTGGAAGGAGAGAAATGTAGAGATTTCAGAAGAGAAGGAGACAACTTACTAAGTTTGGCTGTAAACTCATACATTTTCAAATTATGTCACAAGTTGCTGCTACTTTGGAAATCTCCAGGGACAGAATGATGTTGATGAGGGAGGAACAGATCCTGATTCACAAAGATGATATTGTTTCATGTCAATATTTTGATATACACAGGGATATGCTCAAACAGAGGGAGACGGACAATCTCAACCAATTTATTAAAGATCATAGTATTGGTGATAGAGTTAAATCTGGTAACTATATTTCTCATGATCATGCTGCAGATGGACATACTTTTTGGTGTTTGGAAGAGGGGCTAGGCTGGTTATACAGTTGCTTTTTGTATTAACTATCTTATAAATCTCGGTTATGATAGTTGTTGCTGTAATCAGTTAATATGTAGTACATGTTGTAAAGAATATGTTTCATTTCTACTATCTGTTTAGGATGTATGCATATACCACCCACTGAGCATATTTTGAAAATATTTTGTAAGATGCTCAGTACGTTGAAAGAATTGTGATGTAACCAAGATGATTACACTATGTTAATAAATAAATAAATAAATAATCTATTATAACAGCTACAAGAATCTTGCCCAATCTAAGACTTCTATGGTTGAACTTTAGAATGAATTAGTATTCAAAAATCTCATCAAACAATTTACATATAATCATCATTGAGACGTTTTCACAAAGTTGTTAATTAGTATTTGCTTCTTTATTCAACTGGTTGGGACTTTCCTTTCAAATACTTGTTTAGTTTTCAAAGACATGAATCAATAGAGTAATTTGACATTAATTGTAGAGATATAATCCAACACTTATAGAAGAAAATGGAGTTGATTATCTGCACATTGTAATTCATCAAATTATGTTGTAACAGCAATCTCTGCAATGAATATGCTATTCTAAAATATGAATGCCACTGCCCAGAAAAATACCAATAGTTGAATGACCTTGAGTTTGGTTATTTCTTTCTTTGCACTCACAATCACTATAGTCTTGACTTTAGTGAGTCTAAGTTTATTACTTCCTTGTGTCATGAATAAATACAATTAGCAAACTATATCACAAGACTATTGCAGCTTAAAATAAAAGGATATCATGATCATTATAAGCAATGAGTAGGACATCAGTTGGGATCAGTAAGATAAGGCACATGTTAAGAGATACTAAAGACAAAAATCTGAATAAAGGAATAATGACTATCATGAAGGACAAGGCTGTCTCAGTTCAATATTAAGACAGCCCAACATATAATCATTCTTTTCATAACAATCACCTTATTGTCTTGTATTCCTAACAGGGAATTAGCCATTAGGATACAATATGGACTGAGAAAGAACCAGTAATAATATATATAGTCTATGTGTAGAGATAGGCAGCTGAGCAATAAGGAGGATAAAGTGAAAGTTAAGAGTATGTGGCTAGGAGTTAACACGCATATATCAGATAGTTCGATGCATATGTCAAAAAGTTATTAACTAATCTCTTATTAGTTATCCCCCAAAAGGTGCAATCAAGTCAAGGAACATTTGAGATAGATGCAACCACTCAAAGGACATATATTAACGCCAATCCCTTTCAATCGGAGGATTGAATAGGTAAGTAAGAAAGAAATATAAAAGGAAATCGGTGCAAAGAATATGAAATATGCTCACAATGCTGACAATAAACTGCACTCGGTCTCTAACAAAGACATGGTGTACGTTTTATATCGAAATTTCAGAAAGCTTATTTATTGTCAATAGTTTATATATAGAGAGAGGATACCATTGATGAATATATTTAAACCTTTAAGTAAATATTTATATATTGAAAACATATTCAATCCTATTGCTATTTGCCTAAGAAGGGAAGACTAAAGTGTTACAAAGGAGGGGCTTGCATAAATCCATGCAATGGATCTTTCTCCCAAGATAGGGTGGGGATCAGCGACCCAAAACACCTCGCGTTCATTGTAAGGCTTAAGGGCTTGGATCTGTAAACCTTGAGGAAATCCATTGCGAAGTTGGTGTCTAGGCAACTTGGATAACACCTACTCCCTTCATTGAGTTGAAATAGTAATAAAATTGGATATGAGTGTTAAAGATAACTTAACTCTAATGAAATAAATGACCAATCCTATCATGGACATTACAATCCAAACCCTAATCAAGAAATTTAAGATAAATTAAGTCCTCACAGGGGACATTACATTGTGCAGATTTATATCTTGCCTTGAAGCAATGAGCTTTAGTCTATGTTGAATTTCCGGGATCACTGCAAGTGTACTAAGCTACCAAAACATCAACACTCCCTCTTAGCTAGGGAGGATAAACACATGACGATATATTAACTCAATGTAATATACGAATATCTTTGATGAGAAGATATTCAACATTTTGATATCACATTTGATATCATGAGTCTTGGTCTCCTAGAATATCTACATTCAATATCCACCAAGTACTTAAAATGTTTTGATATCACATATGATATCACGAGTATTGACCTCCCAAAATATCAAAGATATTCACCAAACAAGATACTCACCAGATACTGTAAGTAATAACCTCCTAGAATATCAGGACATGTGATATTCATCAAATACTCTGTGAGTAATGACCTTCCAAAACATCAAGATGCGTGTACTCTGTGTAATGGCCTTCGAGAATGTCAATTACATTCACCATGTACTCAAAAAATGTTGATAAGGTATGTGCACACGCATTCTCATAATGCTTACCATATAAACATCCACATGTGAAGTATAATCCATCATGATCTGCATAGACATCGTAAGATATCCATCATAATTATTGTAAGATTGTCACCTTTCAATAACTTATACAAGTACAAGTGGAATCATTTGGAGGTCGTCACTTCCTCATGATGTATACACGAGGTAGGCCCATTAAAATCACATAGTCACAACCTATGAAGCATAGTCCTCTTGACTGCTACAACTTATTGATCACTGGAGAATCCATCTCAACATGTTTTACTCCCTCTAAATCAATATGACCAAGATTTCTAAAGGTTAACTGAATCACATCCTCTATCTACTCCCTCTCCTTTCAGGTTACCTCTAATGAAATGTCAAGCTCCCTCTGAATCTCAATCCTCTGAGCTCATCATCCAAAGTTGTCATTGAAGAAATGAAAGACTCCCTCTAAATCTAATATCAATCTCCCTTTTCCTGCAATAACATTCTCAAAAGGAAAAGATCAAGGCACAAGGTTCTTATAGAATATAAAAAAATACAAATAAGAGAGAGACTTTATTGATTAGTTAAATAAAATAATGAAAGATAATAAATAATTTCGCATAATAATATGAGATCATTCCAATGCAATATAGATAAATATCTAATTTAAAAATATTACTATCTTGTTGCACATGAACTAATCCTCTTACATTTAATAATGTCAAATTATAAAGTTAAAGTATATTTCTACATATGTATGCATTTTTTTATATTTATTAGATATTTAATCATTTTGTGAAATTTATATATTTCTTAAACTTTATCCCTTTGAATTAAAGAATATCTCAAAATAATCAAATATAATATATAAAAATATTTACATATATATATATATATATATATATATATATATATATATATATATATATATATATATATATATATATATATATATATATATATATATATATATATATATATATATATATATATATATATATATATATATATTTGATTATAGTATCTAATAAATATTGAATGTATAGAAATCAATGAAATGAACTAATACCTTCAGAGTTACCTTTCTCTACCCACAAGTACCTTGGTGGTTATCTTATTATATTATATCTTTTATATCCTGCTCATAAGAGGATGTACTCTTCAAATCCAAAGTTTATGACTTTTAGAGATAATTTAAACCCTGTTAGCTGACTGGATGGTTCCGGCGGTATTTTGTATTCTGTAGCCGACGGTCCGGCAGTGTTTTTGTAGCCAACAGTCCGACAGTGTTTCTGTAGCCGACGGTCCGGCGGTGTTTCTATAGCCGACGGTCCGGCGGTGTTTCTCTATTCTGTAGCCGACGGTCCGGCGGTAAATAGTTTGTAGCGGATAAAATAATTGTGGCCGACGGACTCCTTCGAGAAGGTTCGGCGGTACTATTTATATTCCATCTGGGATCATTGTAAATCATCATTAATCTACTATTGCGAATATTATTCTGCTGTTCGTTTTCTATTGTCTGTATGTGTTGACTTCTTTACCTGTACGGTAAACATTTGGCGCCGTTGCCTTATGAATCTGGAAGGTGGGAGGAATGAAGATTAATGCCAAATCAGCTTAACAAGGATCGAAATAAGGCGAAGGGAAAAGATGGAATCCGTACTGCGCAAGAGAATTTAATTTTGGCACAGCAAGCCGAACGCCGACAGAGATTCCAAAAGATTATCGACGGAAACCGAAGTGCGAAGGAATTGTTGGAGGAGACTCGGCAGCGGGTGGAATTGGTGGAAGAAGCACGGGAGGAGTTCTTGAATTTGTGTTCGCCGAGGGAAGAAAATTCAGACGAAAGAGCATCAACTCACACGGCTCGCGGTGCCGACGGAGCACGAGCATGGAGTGACCTCTTCGTCCAGGATAGACTTCCGCGGGAAACAATTTCGAAGGATCCTCCGTCTTCACCAAGGTTCGCAGCTGTCGACACCTCCGGTGTAGGAGTGCAGACCGCCGGTGTGGGAGTGCAAACCTCCGGTGTGGGAGACCAGTCCGCCGGTGTGGGAGTACAGACTGCCGGTGTGGGAGTCCAGACTGCCGGTGTGGGAGTGCCGACCATCGTAGGAGTGCAGATCTCTAAAGTTATGGCGAGACCCAAAGAAAAATTACCAAAATTTGAAGGTGATGGTACAATCGACCCCCTCCGACATTGTAAGACATGTGAGACGATCTGGCGGGCAAATGGAATCACAGATGCTGACGAATGGGCCAGGCAATTTCCGGCAACCCTACGGGGTGTCGCGATTGATTGGTTTTCGGATATGGATCCACAGAAGCTGGATACATGGGATAACATTAAAAAGGAGTTCTTGGCGGAATTTAAACTCTTGCGGGATGATAATGAAATCGTAGCGGAAATTTTCAATACCAAGCAAGGGAAGCACGAAACTGTCCATGTCTACGCCAGAAGATTGAAAGACTTAATAAACAAAATGGAAAGCAAGCCAGCAGACGGATTGCAGAAAAGGTGGTTTGTGGACGGCCTACGCTCGAAGTTGCGGAGGAAAATGAAAATTGTACCACCGTCATCATATGTGGATGCTTATAACAGAGCACTGGACCTTGAAAGTGAACAGAAGAAAAAGAAGAAGAAAACTAGCTCCTCTGATTCTGATGACGACGAGCCTGTCGGAGATGATAGCAGCGATGACGAAAGTAGTAGCAAAAAGGTTCGTGCCTTACAGAAGGATATGGTTCGAATGATGAAGGAGTTTAAAAACATGCAGAAGGAGCCAAAAGGTAGTGAACTGTGGTGCACAGAATGTAAGACCGACGGTCATACTAAGGGATCGTGTCCGAAGAACCAATTCTGTGACATCTGTCAGATCATGGGCCATTCAACAAAGGACTGTCCTTTTAACATGAAGACACGAGGATCTCCGCAGGTGCTTCTTACGCAGCAGGCTTCCCCGTCGGGCAGTAACGGAAATGCAAACATTGATGGTGCCACCTCTGGAGGGTATAGGAATAATAACAGAGGGCAAAATAATAACAATAATAATGGAAGCCGAAGTCGAACCCAGTATGATGCAAACGGACGGCCGATCGTTCAATGACGAGCATGTAATTTGTGGGGTCATTTTGCGTGGGATTGTACAGCGGCAAACACACCGAAATTATTATGCAGATGGTGCGGACCCGGCGACCACGAAGATTCCAAGTGTCCAAAGGCTGGAGTAAACTTGATCACTGTTGGCACGGATGTAGAGGAGGTTTTGGCAATTACACAGAGGCAAGTGGAGGAAAAGAGAAAAGTGGGGGAAGCGCAGGCGGACATTGCAAAGGCATCGTCGGCGGGGACATCTCAGTTGAAGGACATCACCGGCACCTTGGCAAAGACCTTCGCAGAACAAAACATTGTACGGCAGATCTTACAAACGGAGATACCGGTAAAGATAAGTGACCTCCTTCCCACAATGCCCCAGCTACGGACGGCCATTTTGAATCATACACCGTTTTCGAAAGCACCGGAGGACACAGGAAGGAATAGTAGGGAAGTGATGACAACAGACCCAATGCTGCTGGCACTCACATCCGGACGGCATCCGGCGGTCGTCGAGATGGGGATTTTGGGAAATATTTTGACAGAGACAATTGTTGACGGAGGGTCCGGCGTGAATGTCTTGCCGGAGGATACTTGGAAGAAGTTGGGAAAGCCGATGCTGTGGCCACCTACATTCCAGTTACTCACGGCGGACCAACATGGAATCAAACCGTTGGGAATTCTGAAAGCGCAACCGGTAACAATTGGTACGCAACCATTTTTATTGGATTTTGTGGTTATTCCATTGAAAAGAAAAGGATATGATGCTATTCTGGGACGGGATTGGTTGGTGCAAGCAAAAGTAAAGCATGACTAGAAACGAAATACCCTATCAATGGAGCGCAGAGGCAAAAGATTCATAATTGACTTGCACACGCAAAGTGTTGGCGAGGAGGCAGCATTGTCAAATTCTGACAGTGAAGGTGAGAGTGATGACGAAGGAAAGAGGAGAATGGAACCGGATGCAGAAGGAGAATTGAGACTTGACGGAGGATCGAATGACGATGACCTCGACTCGGTGAATGGCCTTTACCACTGGCAGATAGAAGACTACGAACTCTTTCCGAGTTGCAATATGTTAGTGGTCGACAAAGATGAGAAAAAGGAAGAAAACGAATGTCCGGAGGAATACAGGGAAGCGGAAGAAGGAAAAACTGCCATGGCTGAAGCTGAGGGGAAGAACCTACAGTTTGAACACAGAAAAACGAAAGATCCCACTTTCCGATACATGGTGAATAGACCGCGCGAAAAGAAAAGGTTACACCGCAACATAAAATTAGGGGAAGGGCACCGACAACAAGGAAATAATCTAGTTGCGCGCCGACCGCAGGCACAGTGGGCGACGGAGGTGGTACAGAACAGATGTAAGGTGTACAATGATCGGAATGAAATTAAAGTGGAAAAGTTTAAGGCCAGATGGATTGGACCATATCAGATTCGGAAGGTCGGCGACAATGGAGCGATCAGATTATCAACTTTGGACGGGCAGAAGGTACCTCCGGCAGTCAACAGATCCAAATTCAAAATATATGGTGCCAGGAAGACTCCGTCGCTGTCACAAGATGGCCAGCTGACTCCGTCGTCGTTGCAGAATGGCGACACCTGGAGGCAAAATGGAGGTACCTTTGTTATTTGATTTCTTTTAAATTGAAAACGAAAAAAAAAAAAAAAAACCGTGGCCGAGAAGTCCCACGGGCAACTGCCTGTCCGCGGGCACTTAAAGTCCCGCGGGTCCACGGCCAAGAGACTCCCGCGGAGGATAAAGCTCGGCAGAAAGCATTCGTGCGATTTCTTCCCTAGACTGACACGTTGGGCCTGCACTTGTCGGAGCATTGCAAAGCCGAGCGTTCTGGTTCGCAGGACTGAGAAGAACATCTCGTACGAAATCCGTTCCCCCAAAATGCTCGAATCACAAATGCTCGCAGCAGAGTCGTAATGCAAACGGCAAAGGTTTCCGTGGGCAAAAATATGACTTCGACAACAGAGGTAATCCTGCGCTTAGAAGAAGACCGCGGGCACAAAAAAAAATTTCGTATCCTCCGCCAACGATAGCCGCGGGCTTACAATCATTTCCGCCAAAATTTTTAGCAGCCTCCGACGGTAAGAGAAAAGACTGCGGGCGACGACAGGAAGGCCGTGGCTAGGAGAAGAAAGGCCACGGGTAAGGAAAGAAAATGTCGCGGGTAGGAGAAGATAGGCTGCGGGGAGGAGAAGAAAGGCCGCGGGTAAGGAAAGAAAGGCCGTGGGTATTAAAAATAAATAAATAAATAAATATTCTCGCTAGACTCCATTCCCTCCTCCAACCAGACTTCCGCGGGGAAACAGAGACATAAAGAAGAGTGCTTGTTCTGCCAGAAGGAGAAGAATTTCTATGCAGAGGGGTTTGTGGTGGATTGTAGAGGAAGCAGTTACAGATATTTAAAAAAACAATTTTAAAAAAAAAAAAATGATGACAAATTCAAATTGTTCAGAATGAGTGACAGATGATGCCAAAGGGAAGGGGACGCATCTGTGGTTGCTAGAAAGAGTGTAGAATCAACAGATAATGACAGAAATGGCGCTGCCCCTCGACCCCGCCCTGTACTGCGACAGGGAGCGCACCCGGGGCGCTGCCCCAGGACCCCGCGAGAGCGCTGCCCCTCGACCCCGCCGAGGGCATTGCCCCCTGGACCCCCAGTCGTGGCGGATATCAGTCGTGGGAGTCTGACCAGTTGAGAAGAGTTGAAGTTGTTGCAGGCATGGACTTTCTATGTACCAGAGGCAGTGGGAGCAGGTGTTGGCTGTGAGGCTGTCTTGGTGGATGCGTAGAGAGCTCGGGAGGAGCTGATCATCCAGTTGGAGGCAGTGCAGCGACACTTGGCTCAGGGTACCGAGGAATTGAAAACAGAGAAAGCAGCACAGGTGGCTATCAAGGTCAGCTTGAGGAGATAGTATTGTGTTAGCAGAGGCTACAGATGTAACGGGATGAATGTGGAAGTAATGTGACAGAAGCAGATTTCTCTTGTTGTAGTCACTCTATTAATGTATTTTGTTTGTTAATTTGTCTTAGATATTTTGTCAGTCGTCAGGAGACGACTTTTCTTTTTGGGGGGGATGGTGTTAGCCGACTGGATGGTTCCAACGGTATTTTGTATTCTGTAGCCGACAGTCCGGCAGTGTTTCTGTAGCCGACGGTTCGGCAGTGTTTCTATAGCCGACGGTCCGGCGGTGTTTCTGTAGCCGATGGTCCGGCGGTGTTTCTGTATTCTATAGCCAACGGTCCGGCGGTAAATAGTTTGTAGCGGATAAAATAATTGTGGCCAACGGACTCCTTCGGGAAGGTTCGGCGGTAGTATTTATATTCCATCTGGGATCATTGTAAATCATCATTAATCTACTATTGCGAATATTATTCTGCTGTTCGTGTTTTATTGTCTGTATGTGTTGACTTCTTTACCTGTACAGTAAACAAACCCTTTCTAATTTAGTCACTCCATATTATCCCATTTATGGTATCGATGTGCGACTTTTTAGCAAGTCATGTCTCTTCATAGCAAACATATCCAAATGTTTGCAATTACTAATAATTATATTATATTTTTGAAAGCACCATTTTAACAGTTTTGCATTTGCCATGAATTTCTATCACACCATGCGATTCACTCTTTTCTTTGCAAGAATTACTTGTCTAATGCTGCATAGACCAGACATGCCTGACACTGCAAGCCTCATTCACACTCTTTACTTATTTTGACAAATATGGCTAAGAGGCCATGATACCTTTCATTCTGTCATATTTCTATGACTTCATCCAAAACAACGGTACCTTCACTATAGGGTAAAACTTTGTCTCATGTTGACGTGTAATATTATGGCTTGGATAAGACAAAAACTCCTTATCCAACAAAGCATATTAATCTCTATTATAACTGCTCAAGAATATTGATGAATGTCATTTATAAATTTGTGATCACTACTTCTCTCTATGTGTCATCATATGTATACAGGTTTATGTTTGGTATATACAAACCTTTAAATATTCGCCACAAAGCTAATGCTAGAGTGGGGAATTAAGAAAATTTTGCTTCCAACCACAATGCTACAGTAATGTTCCCGTCATTAAATTAATAATTAAGCAAACCTTTGTTCATGGGCTGATTGATTTAGTATATCTCGGACCCATTTTTATTTTATTGTTTCCGTAGGTTTGGCCATCGGCTATATTTGTAAACCTTCAAGAAGTTCCTTCAAAGGGTATTTAAGCACGGCATGTAGGTAGTAGTTGGTATGCGATTTGGATTATTTTCTTTGTACTGTGAATTCCTATTGGAGTTCAGTATTGTTCGCCATTTCGGAAGTGAAAGATCTTCCCTACTTGGCTAATCTGGTTTTGGTGGGATTCAACCCTCACCCTACTCCATCTCTCTATTACTTGCTTGAATCTAGCGATTTCACACACCATCTTTGTTTGCAAATTCATATATCTATATATCTATGATTTGAATTTCAAAATCTGTAGTGGCATTAATTGGCATTTCTAGCAAATATATTCCCTTTTGTTCTGGTATCTCAAAGTGCAGCTCAACCCATGACCTTGAGGCCCTCTATACCCATCCACACAACTACCAAATTCACCGTACGACAATCCCATCTACTCACAGTACGGCCTTTACTCTACACCATACAACCCCAACATCCCCTACAACCATAGTACAATTCACCCCTCACCATATGGCTCCTCTTTCCTTACCGTACAGCCAATTAACCACAACCCTTATGGCTAGTCTAGTGGCAACCGTACAGCCTGAGGATGACAACCATATTATCAAACCATTGCTCCACCACAACCATACAGTCCTTTCTATCGTGTTTTGTTGGCTTCCACAATACCGTACAGCTCCCTAATTGTGCACAAAACACCATCATATGACCCGCTTATCTTCTTATCTTCCTAGAGGTGACGTTTGGAATGTAACATTACAGCTACAACGATCCCTGTCTCATTAGTATAGCATGATCCCAACAGGCCTTGCAATTACCACGGCACCTTGATTAGCTCTCGCACATCACCGCTCCTAGTGACACCTCAAAGAAGCCATAGCATTGTTGATCTCTTTGTTTCTACATTTATGTCATCCCCCTTTGCAAAAATGCTTATCAAATGAAAGTGTGTCCCAAGGGCTTCTACGAACTATAAGTCTTCCTCAAAATATGGATCAAAGAAGAAATACTCTCCCTCATCATAGCAACTAGACTAGGGAGGCCCAAGCTTTCTCTCAAGCAGTTTCTGCTGATTATAAACTTATGACTGTTTACTTTTATTTTATCGAGCCTTTCACATGCATCGTCTTCTCATATCTGATTTCTTTCTTCTTTAATCACTGCTTATAGTTTGAGTCTTTTACCCAATGCTTTATTCAATATAGTGGTTGGCTGTCATAGAACTGGTTACTTCCTTCAATACTTGATGTCAAAGTTTTCCCATTATCAAGTTCAGGCTTCCTTTCCTACATTTGCAATGTGGCTCTAATACCATGTTGAATTTTCAGGATCGCAGCAAATGCACTAAGCACTGCCATGTTTGTGGTATGTGTTTTCCAAATGCATCCATCTCTTTGAATTTGCATGAGAAATAATCCGAGAAAAGACATGTCCCTTCATGGGACATGTCTATTCATTAATATAATTAATATAATAGCAAACTTAATTAGAGTTATATATATATATATATATATCATTGTAATTATATTAACTTCTCTCTGATCTCAAAGGTTTATCTTACCAAAGCTATCAAAACATCAACAGCCTATAAGTCCTTTCTTGCATCTTGTTCTGAGATCGTGCATCTTAGATAGTGGTTTTTTTTCATATTTGAACTTTCCACATAAAAATCTAGTATCCATGTATTGTGTTTTTTGCTTTATCTTCCATTGATGTTTAGTTGGTGACAGAGACTTGTTAACTGTTTGTGACTAGAAAGTTTTAAGGATTTACTCAAGACTAATTCTCTGCTCCACCCCTGCCCCCAACCCCACCCTCTCAATCTTGTCGAGTGCTCAAAAATTGGTATTAGAGCTAGGTTTCGTGAGAGGTTTAAATGCTTGAGGAAGGTTCAAGATGGCACATCAAAGTGGTCAAGAAGTACCAAAGATTGATGACACAAACTAATTCTTTTTGGAACATGCAAATAAAATCTTGTTTGGACTGTGTTGTTTAGAATATGGGAAGCAGTTTAAGAATGGTTGTACTCCAGCCAGTGCTCCTACTCTGAATGAAATCAATGCAATTATTAGTGGTTTAAGTGGTAGAACTCTTGAAGGTTATGCTTTGCAAATCCACAAAGGAAATTTGGGAAAAGCTTAGAAACATTTATAAAGGAGATGTAAAAATCAAGCAAGTCAAGATGCATAACCTGAAGTAAAAGTTTATAACTTTGAGGATGACTAGAAATGAGAACATTAAAAGTTACCTACATTGAATGAATGAGTTAGTTGATGGAATCAGGGATATTGGAGAAACTATGGAGAAAAAAGTTGTTCTGCGAAAAGTAATGAGAACATTGGCTAGACCTAAATTGTATGCTATTGAGAAAAGTCATAACACAGATACATATACATCGGATCAAATCTATGCACGCATCCTTGTCTTTTGAGATATCAGAATTTGAACCTGATTATCATAATGCTAAGCAGGAAGCTACATTCAAAGATACTAAGAAAATTAAAGATATACTTGGAAAAAGTAAAGATCTAGATGGTAAGGAAGCAAAATTTGTGAGAAGACTAAAGACAAGGTTCAAAAAATAAAAAGGTATGTTTCCCTTAAAATGTTTTAATTGTAGAAGAATTTGGCCTTATGTTGCTGGATGTACTTTCAAGGAAGATAGACCTAATGATGATAACAAGAGAAAGGATAATTATAGAAGAGATGACAAAACCAATAGAGTAAATGATAGAAATAAGCGTAAGAGGATTTTCCATTCAAAGGAGGCTCATTCATCTGAGGATGAAGATTGTGATGATTCAAGTGATAAGAAATTGTTACTAGTCAATAAAGAAGATAGTGGAAGGTATGGCTCTCCACATGCTACTAAAAACAGATAAAGGTCAATGATTATGTGCACCATTCTCATGTAACCTAAAGCTTGGAAATTAATAGTGAATGCTCAAATAATATGACAGGTGATAAAAGAAAGGTACTTGACTTTTAAAAGTGTGATGGTGGATCACTTAAGTTTGCTAGTAAAGAGGCTACACATATATGGTCAAAGAACCATATTGATGCAATCAAGGTTAGAGAAATCCCCAAAGGAGATTTAGAAATAACACACCGAAAAATGGCAATTCAAAACAACAATAACACCAACCAAACAAGGAACTGGAATTTCAGTTATCATCAATTGGCCTGCAAGTGTAGATTGCAAATGTAAGACACAAGCCTTCTTACATTTCAGGCATACAAGCTTGATTATTTACAAAATCAGATGCTAGTTTACCAACTATCTTCACTATAACAACATTGCTAAAACAAGGACTGCTACTCTACTTCTATATAAGATCGTCAGCCACAAGTCAGCTTATCCAATCAATAATTTCAAAGACAAAGGAAATGCATAAAAACATATAGGTAAGGACCTAGACACATAAGAACACCCTCAAATAGATACATCATGTTGTACGAGCACACAAGAGGGTCGGCCACATGTATAACAACATGGAACAATGCACCAATTAGCATCACATGTTGTGAATCTCCATTGCCAGACAAATCTCCCCAACCTGGCTGTTAGAACAAGAAAGTAAATATAGGACTGGACCAATCATAAGATAACTTCATCTGGAGACCTTAAAACAAACTACAAAGCTAAACATAGGATATCCGTGATGCCTAGACCACGCCATAAGGATCACATTAGAGAACGAATGAACGGGAACGACACCATCCAAAACAACAAGAAATTGTCCAACTATTATAGGAAACAAACTCAAAGAAAATCTTTTTGGGTTATGAAAGGTTGCCAACGACTCAAGGATGCTCATGCATCAAACACCTAAGGTGAATAGGAGATGTTCCATACGAGGAACTTATGAATCTAATAGGATACAAAACATAAATTCCATATTGATTCTTGACCCACATCTCCTCATCACAAGGAAAATGGTCGTGCCAGCTCTGCAAATGACTACTCACATTGTTGTTGATGCAAGTGTTCACCACAACCCTAGTAGCATACATCTCAACATCCGGTGTTATTCTGCTTTGATTGAGAAACTCACACCAATTCCTTCTAGTCCTTTTTTTCCTGCAGTCAGCAACCAGTGTCCACTTCTATGATGTTTGACTTCATCTATGTCAGTGCTCATCAACTCCTTTACCTTTGATCTACTCACAAGATCATGTTGCTCATTTAATACCACTCTGATAACCTATTGTTGCAACACCATCTGGTTGTCATCAACCTTCATCACCACTGTTTCAAATCCATTCGTCAAACTCCTCCATAATTGTACAACCTCAGTAATCTCATTAGTCACTTGTTGCAAATCCATCACCTTTTGATCCAAAGCAAACTAATCTCGATGCAAGTCCTCATCACACTCAGGTTCCTACCCTTCCTTTCTTCCTCCAAAGGAATTAAAGTAAACCTTATGCCATCCTTCACAATAGAAACAACAGTCCTCCAGAAATCATGAATAGCTCCAACATCATATTGCCAAGGTCTTCCTAATAAAACATGGCAAGCACGCATGCTCACCATATTACACAATAACGCGTCCCAATATGGTCCAATGTTGAAATTAAACCAACACTACTCCTCCACTTCTACCATGTGAGCATCTTGAAACTAACTTACCCATCTAGACAAGGATGTTTGAGTCTCCTTAACTCAATCTTTTGTACCATCAGTTCCGATACATGGTTATCAATACTAACATTGTCCATAATCACCTTACAACATTTACCACTTGATTTACAAACAATTCAAAACAACTACCTTCTCTACACGTTCTTTGGTTTTTCGTTGCTCAACATAACTCTCCTAAACATCAGAAATTCTCCCACCTCAGGTGAAGCCTCTTTCTCAGCAAGTTCATCCTTTGTGTGTTCCTCATGTGTTATTAGGTTTTGTTTAACTCTGCTAGAACTAACCAAACATGGTCCAATGTTATAATTAACCCAACACTACTCCTTCACTTCTACCATGTGATCATCCTGAAACCAACTTATTCCATATGGACAAGGATGTTTGAGTCTCCTTAACCCAAGTTTTTGTACCATCTCTTCTGATACATGGTTATCAATACTACCATCGTCCATGATCACCTTACAACAGTTACGACTTGATTTACGAACAATTCAGAACAACTGCCTTCTCTACACATTCTTAGGTTTTTCGTTGCCCAACATAACTCTCCTAAATATTGGAGATTCTACCATCTCAAGTGCAGCCTCTTTCTCAGCAAGTCCATCCTCTATATGTTCCTCATGTGCTACTAGGTTTTGTTTAACTCTGCTAGAACCAACCAAACATTGGAAAGTTTTATGTCCAACATTACCACATTTAAAACAAGTGCCTTTGAACTCTTCATTGCACTACCTCTTCCATGAATTGTCTGATCGGGTTCTTCTTCAATCACAAGTTTATCCGTTCTCTTATCAACAACTAGTTTATCCCTAACCCTAAGGGTAAGTTGTTTTCCTTTCAACTTAACATTTGCCTTCAAGGGATACTAATAAGTATATTCAATTGAGCTAATCCTCGATATACTTAACTCATCTTGAATGTTAAGTCCTAGGTCATTAACATACCAAACCACCTTTTCCGTAAATGACTCTCAGTGTCCACATATGATTGTCATCTTGTAGAACACTTTGATGTACTCCTTAACTGTCAAATCCGTTTGTTTCAAGTTTTGTAGTTTTTTAAACAGTTTGAAATCATAATCCTCTATTATGAACTTGGCCTTAAGTCTAGAGACCATAAATCTCCATCTAGTGATCTTAGGTTCACCAATATCTTCTCTACCTTTGTTCAATTCTTTCCACCATAAGGTGGCATGACCCTTCAACTTAGTTTGCGCTAACTTAACTCTCTATGGATCCTTAACATCTTCAAGCTCAAAGTAATCATCTAGTTCACCAATCTATCAATTCCTCTGGATGTAATCAACTAGTAAAGAAAGAAACATCAATTCTACGAAACTTATCCATTTGTGTCATAGCTCTCAACATTTTTTCTTAATCTACAAGGATCTCAAATTCGAATGTCTCAAGATCTTCAACTACTTCCTCAGATTCATCTTCAGTCTCAGGGTTCCTCCTACCCCAGTCATCTCAATCCTTATCTCATTTTTTAATTCCTCCATCATTCGCTCTAGCCTTCTAGGATTTTATCTTTTAGGTGGCATCCATGCAAACTTAAGTCATCTTAGATTCACAATCTCTTCAAGTTCGACAATCTGATCACAGGTGTTGATTTCCCTAACACAATAAAGCAATCTACCAACACCAACAATCTGCCTTAATAATTTGTCTGCTTAGTCCTAGGAACCACCAACTTCCCCTCAACCAAATCACCAACTCTTCCTTGTGCAACCCTCTACAGTTGTAGGTCAAACCTATCTTCTGCCACCCCACAGTCAGAATCTCTAGGATTCACAATCTCTGGAACTGGCTCTGATCAATTACTTACTGTTGTAACTCTCTCTCTCATACCAATCAACAACGAATCTTTCTCTTGACCACCTTACACAAGCCACCGGTTGATGTAGGTCAGATCCGTGGTTATGCCACCTCATGAACAAGTAAACAACTTCGCAAGCTCATATATCCAAATTTAGAAACCAAGAATCGGAATTGTGCTCTCATGCCACTTGGCGTAGTCAAAGATAGAGAAATCCCCAAAGGAGATGTCTAACCTTGCAACTAGAAACACGACAACGGAAATGACAACTCAAAGCAACACTAATACCAGCCAAATAAGGAAATGGAACAAAATTATCATCAAGTTGTCCTGTAAGTGCAGCTTACAAATTTAGGACACAAGCCTTCTTACGTTCTAGACATAGAGTTTTGATTATTTACAAAAGTAGATGCTAGTCTACTAGCTATCTTCTCTCTGACGACATTGCTAAAACAAGGCACAAGATAGCCAACCACAAGTCGACTTATCCAAGCAACGATCTCCAAGACAAAGGAAACGCATTACAACATATAGGTCAAGACCTAAATCCATAAAAACACCCTCAAATACATATATCATGTTGTGCGGATACACAAGAGGATTGGTCACAAGTATAAAAACATAGAACAAACCACCAATTAGCATCGCATGTTGTGAATCTCCATCGCAAACTGAATCTTGCCAACCTAGCCTTTAGAATAGGAAAGCAAATATAGGATCGTACCAATCATTAGATAACTTCATCTGGAAACCTTACAACAAGCTACGAAGATAGGCATAGGATCTCCATGATGCCAAGACCGCACCATAAGGATTGCATAAGAGAACAAGCCAACTAGAACAATAGGAAATTGTCCAACTGGAACAAGGAAAATAGATAAAAGGAAATATTTTGGGGTGATGCAAGATTGCCAACGACCCAGGATGCTCCTGCATCACATATCCATTGATGGTAGGAACAAGATAGAGGATGTTTATTATGTTAAAGGTTTAAGACATAATATTTTGAGTGTTAGTCAGATGTGCAGCATAGGTTACAAGCATATATTTCATGGATTTGGGTGGGAGATCCGAAAGGAAATTCGAGAAGACAAGTTGTAGAAGGTAGAAGTACAAATGGTAGTGTTCATTACTTGAGGAATTTAGAGGATGTAGCTCTCTAATGGTGTAGAGTAGTGAATGTTGGTTACAACACAAAAGAATGGGACACATTAACTTTGACAACATAGTGAGGATCAGTTCTACACAAGTAGTCAGAGATTTGTCAAAGATTATCAGCCTCTACTAGTATGGCATTTTCGCTGGGAGATAAATTAGTCTCTTGGCTAAGCAAGATGCAAACTTTTGTATCATTGTCAACAACAAAAGCAGAATATATTGTTGCACTCAAGCAATGTGGATGAAACAAACTTTAAGAGATATTAAGGTGGTGTATGATGAAGCTACTCCTATTATATTTGATAATACAAGGGCTGTTAACATTTTACAAAATCTGGTGATCCATTTCGAGGAAGTCAGATTAGAATATGTGCCTGCAAAGCATCCAATTGCAAGTACTATCACCATGTCACTATCAAAGAATACTTCTAAGTATCTCTGGCAAAAGTTAGGAGTTACTGACCCTCCTACTTCAAACTAGATGCACAAAATTGGTGCATCTTTTCAAGGGGAGATTCAAAGTCTATCTTTTGTTAACTAGATTGATGCGGTGGCTGGTCTCTCGGGGACTACTGAAGATTGTGGTCTCTTAGTTGCAGGAGAGTGCTGCACATGAGATATTCCTGATAGGGAGAGACAGTTGCATCGCATAGTGCATTTTGTACCGACTCTTTCATGAAATCGGCACTTGTGCAATTGCTGCTTCTTATCAAAATAAAGAGAGCTAGGCTGCAAATCTTGGTAGATCTTGAAAATTTGAGTATACTCTTGTCTTCCATTGAATGATGATCTAGATAATCAAAAACGCTTGATAGAAATACCAGATTTAAAGGGTACTCTCTTTGTGTTTTTGTGTTGCAGCTTCATTTTGGAGCTTGTTTGTGCAGACCTAAGCTTACCGTTGAAATCAGAACTTCCAAGAAAGCTAGATTTACCTTTTACTTTGTCCAAATCAGACATGAGGCCAGATCTATGAGGATTTGAACTTGGGAGGAGATCGGAATATCCTAGAGGTATCTGCAATTTTGGAGCATGTTGGATGAAAATAGACCCCGTCTTTGCATTCAAAAGGCTCAACAATCCTAAGCTCAACTATCAGTTTGTCTAAGTCAAATACTTTAGCCCAAAGCCTTCAGAAAAAAATTCCCCCACCCCCCTTCCCCCCCGTTATCATATACAGGATTGTCATACTTGTAGGTCATTAAAAAATTTCCATATGAACATATCAAAATTTCAGGTAACAAAAATATTTAATTTAAAAAAATTGAAGGACCTTCAAACTTCCAGCAGGTCTACCCTCTAGCTTGGTGCTAGCATGGAGATTGAAGGATTAAATTGCCTTCACATTCAGGGGTGCTTATTAGCTATTGGGGGATGCCTATCTCTGTGGGAGTATAAAAAGTCGTTAGGTTTCAGTTCAAGAAGCAATAGAAGTAATGAATCTTCTTATAATTAAATCACCCATGTTATTGGTGCTACTGTCTGCTGTAGCAGAAATTCTAAGTATGTTTTCTAATCATTAAATAGCATTATGCATTTGAGTTGTCTGATCAGAGGATCTAAGCATTCAAGAGTGCTTTGCCATACTTTGGGGGTGATATTGGGCTCTATCATTGCAATTGGAAGGCCTATCAATGGTTGTATATATAGAATGAGCTATTTTGGAGCTGAAGTTGACTGTTGAACTTGCTGCTACAGTCTGAATCAATCTGCAGTGCCTTATCTCCTAATCTAAGCCTTGTTGGAATGTCATCTTTTTCACAAACAAATTTAAGTGTAAATTGAAAATTTTCCAATCAGACTCTCTGACAGAAACAAACTATTATTTGTTTGGTCTATGTACCATTTCATTTGGCAAACAGTTAAAAAAAATTAGGGGTGTTCATTACATAGTAACAATAAAAGGAGCTTTGTTTAGTAAGTGTTAAATCAGAACCAAATAAAACATGGTTAACCATTGTACCACATAGAAGAATGGAAAGAATACCCGGATAGTGACTCTTGCAAAAAAACTCCATCCATGCTTACGCTATCCACGAGTTCATTGAATAAGGGTGCCAAATCACAGGCCTGACTCCAACAAGTTTCAGGAAAAGGTGCTGGAAAGAGAGAAAATGGAGCATGTGTTAAGCCAACACCTGGTACCTGTCCAGATCTCTGCATGGCATATACAAATCAAATAGAAACTCTTGTTTAAGATAAGAATAGGAAAGGCCATGTTTTATAACAAGTGTATTTTCGACTGTTAAGAAAGAAACTCATAAGCCCTGGAATCAATGAACAACTTTCCTTCACATCTAATATATATGGCATGTAATATAAAATACTTTCTTAAGGCACATATTCGTCTGATTAATTTGCCAGTGTCACATTCATCTACTATCAACCCCTGAAGCTGAATATCTTTATCTCTACGGTCATGTTATAAGATCTCTTGATATATAAATATAGCAGATTTATGGCAAGAAAAGAAAATAACTAATTAAAAGAAAAAATATTCATCCTGATACTCAAGGCTGCTGTGTTCACACTTACTAATGAATGATATGTAATTACTCTGTGACTCAGGAAAATACAAGGTTGCACAAGAATACCTGTACAGACCTGTCCCCAACCACAAAGCCATGTAGAGAAGCCCACACAAGGGCACTCGGCAGGAGCTCTTTTGCTACCTCAAAAGGAGGAATAGCATTGTTTGGATCGACTTCTGACAGTTTCTCACTGCCCCCAGTCGCCATTATCTGCAGCTTGAATTGTTCCATAGCTGCAAATACAAAAACAACATATTTGAGGAAAATGTAATGCTCGAATCAGCACCCTACATACAAGGCCAAATATGAGAATGAAATAAAAAATAAATTAGTTTGTATAATATTAACCAACCATAATAGAGACAATGTGCACTAATAAGGGTTAGCAATCATTCTTCACACGAACGTGACATTTTTTGTTGTAGTGGTGACTGCTGCTGTAGTTGGCATTGCTATTTATATTATTATTACCAGAGGCTGTATGTAATGTTCGAATCGGAACCGTATACAAGGGCAAACATCAGAGTGAAATAAAAAATAAATAAGTTTGTAGAATATTAACCAATCACAACGGAGACAATGTGAGATAATAAGGTTTAGCAATCATTCTTCACGCAAACATAACATTTTTTGTTGTAGTGGTGACTGCTGCTGTAGTTGTCATTGCTATTGATATTATATTTACCAGAGGCTCAATATCGGAGCCACAGCTTAAATTTGACAGTCCGCACTCACTGTTGAACCATTTTTTTACGGCGTATTTTAAATGCGAAAATATCATTTATTTTAAAATATATTATAAATTATATTCATTTTAATTTTTATTCTCTTCAGTATTTATCTTTCATGTAATATACTTTTAAAAGATTTGATTATATTTAACAGAAAATTGTAAGATAGGCTATCAAATTTAGGATTCGGAGCATTTGTCTTCTATGGTAGGTTTATGTACTATAAATGGCATTACGCTCTGCACGTGATTTAAATGTCTCCTGCTGTTGCACACTAAATGTTTTTTGAAGGCCCAATCAAATATTTTAACTCTTTTAATTCTCTCTCTCTTATTTTTTAGTTTTTAAAGATTTAACAAATTTTTTATTTGTATTTATTTTAACTAAAAATGTAATATTTAATAGTCATTAAGTTTTGAGCATATGGTGTTTGGTGCACCACTTCAAATGGCTAGGAAATGAGAGTGAGAGTCTTCTTATAGTGAAGAGAATTGAATTGTATTTAGTATAATTTAGATTCTTATAATATAACTAAGGGAGATGATCTAGTAGTTGAATATCTTAATTTTGGACTTCTTAAAATCTTATATAGAAATTTCAAATTATAATCCTTTTTTTATATTTATAATTAAAGATGAATTTGATTCAATTTTTTGAACTTGAAAACTTTTCAAATTTTATATCAAAGACAAAGCCCATTCCAGCATTATATCAGATCATATAATTCCCAATGCAATAACATTTATCCAATGGTTCGCCAAGGAAACAATTTCATATTCCAACCATAATTCCTTAAACACATTCAACACATTAATAAAGAGGCTCGAGGGTCGGTCTTACTCATTTGCTAACTTCCCAAATCTAGAACCCTTTCTAAAATTTGGTGGAAAGGACAATCTAATTTATTAGATTAATTCAATTTTCTAATGATACATTTATACATTACATATATTCCTCATTTAATCTCTTGCTGATTTGCAGTGAAATGGGGCAGCATTTAAATGGTTATAACTTCTACATTGCTACACCAAAGTCAAAACTTCAATATGCTTTGAAAAGGTGGGAAAATGAAGAACAAAACCACAAAAGAATTTAGCACAATTCTTGGGCATGTGTGACCAGTTTGACTCACCTAACTGTGTTTATCCAAAACACCAGTTCACAGCAGGGATGCCTTAATTCTATATATTTATAAGTCGTGCCTTAGGTAATAATAGTTGTCTAACACTGACAATTCTTGGGTGTGTGTGAGCAGTTTGACTCACCTGACTGTGTTTACCCAAAACACCAGTTCACAGCAGGGTAGCTTTAATTCTATATATTATAAGTCGTGCCTTAGGTAATAATAGTTGTCTAACACTGGTTGGTTGACATTCAGACTACATTGGACGATATCTTAAGTAATAATCACACACTAGAAGGGAATTGACTAAATAGTTATGCTAGCATAAGTTCAAAAATGAACATTGGAGAATTTGCCATCAATTTTTTACAAGAATTATTCATTGACTTGTGAAATTTCAAAATGTTGCAGGTTATTGAACATTTCCAACACCACTTATTTCTCCATTTAACTTTTTTTTATTTCGATTTTGTACAAATGTAGTTATTTTGGCTTCCTTGGCATGTTTTATTTTATTCGAAGGCAAAATGCATTGGTGTCCAATAGGACAACTTCAAATATTGACACTAGAAATTTATAAATTACATTCAAAAACCCACCTAAATGTCATCTATTGGAATGATGCATTGTCTAGCATGTACTAGTCCCAAAAACAAAAACTTTACTATAGTTTCCCATTTCATTTGACTGTTTCCTTGATCTCTATACATACTCAATGTACTCATTTTTTATGCCTGCCCTCTGTTTATTTTTGCTAGTGCTTGGTCATATACCAGTCTACTAGTGGGGTATGTATTGTAGTTCACAATGCCTTATGACCAGACTACTAGTGAGCTATTGACTGTAGCTCAAGATACCTTTCATAAACACGATTCAAAATTATTTTCATTATAATTCTGAGCTAACACTCATCCGGAAAATCCTTATCAGAATGTGACATTCAATGATGGTAGCTTTTATTAAACTTATATCAGGCGAAGAATTTCTTTACTAATTATCTTACCAGCAATATTTATCCATTGCTTCCTCAGTTTCCACAATAGATTTCATAAAAAAATATGGTTACTAGAATTATCCATTGTGGACTGTGTATCCCTGTTTATATTCAATGTTAAATGGTAATGCCACAACAGACAAGCATGCAAATGTGAAAGCATAGCAAGGACAAATGGGATGTGGAAAGACTGGCATCTTTATTTAATTTTAATCCTTCAGTTTTTGAAATAAATGAAATATAATAACAGTATCAACATATAAAAATACCAATATTTATTACACAATATGATTAATTTATGATATCAATTTTATCTCTTACTATTTAATATTAACATTAAAATATGATATTATTTTTATTTATTAATTGTTGCAATACATTCTTGTGCAAAATTTGGCTTCTGACCCTATGTTGATCCGATCACTCCAGATTACTTGATAGGTCTAGATTTATGTAAAGATCTTTTATTCTCATTCAAATAATGTACTGTTTATGAATAAATAATTATTCAAAATTTCAAATTATCAGAAACTAAAATACCTAATCTTATACACACACGTGGAACCTAACTCCATAAGTCGAGGTGAGTATGTGTGTCAATTCCATCATAACGAGTTATGCACCTGCTAGGACCTTTTCTCCAATGGTACTCTCCCCACAACTTGGGAGTACATCAACTGTCACACTTGCACAGTTAGTTGTCAGCACAACCAGTATTCAACAATAGCTAACATAATCAAAGATATCTACTTAATTGTTTTCACTCAAACGATTAGTACAATAATCTAGTGATTAAGCTAGACTAGTTAAACAGGATGTGACAAATCCTAGGAGGTAGCTGGAATTAGAATGGAATTGGCATTCGGAATTCTAAAAAGTTTCTAATCCATTGTTTGGGTCCGCACAATTGGAATTGGAATTGGATAAAAGTAGAATCCGGTATCCCCATTTGACCCCCAAAACAAGAATTCCAAATTCCTTCGAAATACTTGTTATTTGGAATTCTCATTTTAATTCCCATTTTTTGAAAATGAGGATTTCAACTAAAGTAAAATTTAATTGGGTTTGACATCCGGATGCCCATTTGGGGGCACCTATTTTTGCGCAAAATTTTAAAATTTAATTTTTTTAAATGGGGGGGAAATTTTCTGCTGTTACTTGCTCATATATTTGCAAATTTTTTAAATTTATTTTTTCTAAATGGGGGGAAAATTTTCTGCTATTACTTGCTAATATGTTTGCAAATTTTTGAAATTTATTTTTTTTAAACAGGGGAAAATCACTGATACATATCTGCATTTTATTTGTAGTAATGTTTCTAATGATTTGTGTTCAATATATGTATATCACTGCTCTGCTTTTGTGTCTTTGCATCAGTGTACTTCACCATTGAGTGGAATATTTCAAGCCATCATAACTCATCACTGACTTCCATCTCCCGAATCCAAGCTGCTCTAAAGCACAAACTCTTAGTTTGAATGGTGATATTTATTTTACTTTCGTGATTGTATATTGAATCAATGCTTGAACTTCTTTCACTTCATAACTGTGCATATCCTTCTTTCTATTCAATGCAAAAATTATATTTATATATATAGCACTATTCATACCATCACCATTCCTGCTGGAGTGAATCAAAACTTTTAATAATATCAGGCCTTCACCAATTATTATAGCTGCTGTGTATGCTCATTCACTTTTTAACTCATATGGTTATTTTGGCTAGTATTCCAATTCCACAATGTGCAACCAAACGGAGGAAATCTGTATTCTCAAAATGAATTCTTGGTCAACCAAACAGTCCCAAATTGAATTCCCTAATCATAATCTAGATTCCAAATTCCAGAATCCCAAAGCCAGCATTCCCAATGCCAATGCTTAATTTATATTCCACCAACCAAACGGGCCCTAGAGCAGTCATAGTTACTAGGCTTGTGAAAACCCTGTTGGTCCTAACCGATGCAATTCCTCATGCTTGTGTTTTGAAATTTTCTTGCAAAGTTTCAAGTTTTTCACAATTTTTAAACATGACAATTTTGACAAATTTTTTAAGTTGCCAGAATTCAATGGAACTTTCAAAATATGTTTTAGATGAATTATCTAAAAAAATTATACACTCAAAACTATGAAAGCATGCCAAAATCTATGAGCTGTTTGGAAACATGAAAATATGGAGTTTTAATGCAGCAATTGCAAAATTAATTGATTTTGCCTTGAACATGAAACCAATTTCACAAAGCGTGATTGCTAAGCAATATAAAAGATTTCTATAACTTCAAATTTGCATTTACATACCAATAACTTGCTGCTGTATTAAGACTATGATTTCTGGAAATTACTTGCAGTTGGAAATTACTTGCAGCAAGAATTGATACTTTGATTGCCCTTGTATTGCAACTCAAACCCTTGATAAAGACCAATGAAATGTGTCTCCAAAGGAAGGTCAATCAAGCTATACTTTGAACCTTGCCTGGCAATGACTGGAAGATATACAAAACTGAAAACGAATGCAAAACTCCTTCAGACCTGCAATGTATGGTCTTCCAAAATCGATCTCAACGATCAAATGAAGACCCTGTGCACATATAGGAACCTTTGATAGGCTATTATGAAATTATTGCAAACCAACCAGCAATTGCAGTATATAGTTTCAACACCTCAAAGTCCAAGTATGGAAAGAGCAAAATCATCAAATTCAATTATGAGAATGAGCTCTTAAGTCCCTTTTTATTCTTCCTTCTGAGAGCTCACACACATTCCTTACCCATGTGGGATAAAAGATATTCTCTCGCATATTTTCTTTTGTTTCATTTAAAGTTATATAATTTATATCAACTTTTGTGTGTTTTTCCATAGTTTTGACTTACACACCATTTAAGATAAAATTTGCTTAAAAAACTAATTGATGGGTTATGGCCTTATAGTCCTTTTAAAGGATCATTAAAGTAACTTTATTAACTAACGTTATTATAAGTTATTTAATATTATTAACTATACTTTTTTCAATAATTCCTAAGTCAACCTTTAATCATCATTCCAAAATATAGTAACCACCAAGATAACTGACTTACTATAAATGTAAAAACCCTCAACGGGCTATATCCTTAACAAACATCAATTGCTTTTGCTAATCAATAGTTTGATATGTTGTCAAACATTTAGCAGGCAAATTATTATCACTCAATAAATAATGCTTTAAATTCACAACCAGCTGCTCACAATTTTAATTGATTAAATCTTTATCAATTCGGACAAATGAACGCCACTAAACAATTCAAAAGTAATTCTATAATTGATGGCAATGCTACTAATATCCAATTTAAAAATTGACTTCTGGAAATTTACAAGAATGCAATAATGAACCTGAAAATTGACTTCTAACAAATGAAATATGGATTGCAGCTCTCAAGAGATTATCCAATTTACTCACAGGTTCAGAAATACATGCTCCTCGCTTATAATCGTAGGTGCTCTAAAACCTGATTACTACCCTCCAATAATTGATTGCAGCCTTCCACAAGTCTGAAATCACTACCAAATATAGGGACAACAGCCATAATAGATTCCTCTTTAATCATGTCAAACAGCAGACAATAATGGCGTTCCAAATCTCAAATTCTCCAGCCACAATGAAATTCCTAGGCACAGTACATAACAGTCGGGAAATACTATGATTTAATTAAGACAATTCTCAAAATTAATTCACAATACCTTAACTGTGAATTACTAGGCACTTCTTAATTCCAAACCCTTATACTTCAGCAAGGGCAAAGAAATCGGCAAACTCATAAACTCTTCGCAAGGAACAAAAGAAAATAATCAATCGGATGTTTTTCTCATCAAATACCCTCATTTATAATCTCCAAATGTCACCGGTTTCCCAAAAGAACTCCACTTAAGAAGCTTACTCTACACAACATTAGAATATATTAAAGTACCATTAATATAATTTATTAAATGCTTTTGGCTCCAGAAAATGACATTTTCCACCATAACTTAAAATTCTGACACGCAATGCCACTATTTCTTGTTCCCACGATTTAAAACATTTTGTCCCGGTTTCAACGTGCGATGATACTAAGGTGACCAACAAACAACACCAACAAAAATAGCAACCTCAGCGTATTTAGAAGAATTAACAATAATAATTCACCCATCTTGCGAAAACAATTGAAGCAGCATCAAAATTGAAATCTGACAACACCAAAGTGATCCTGATGATGAAAGACGATGAATGGACCTGACGTGGTGACTTACTATAAATAGACACTCCCTCCAAGATTCTTGGAGCCCAAACCGAAAGCTTGAAATAAAAACTAAGGGCATCACCCAACTCCTCTAACTCAACTAAGCTCATCAGAACGAACAGTTTGACTTACTATAAATAGTATGTCTCTCAAATGGAGCCAAAACACACCATAAGTTGTTGGAAAGCCTATAACCACATAACTGAGACCCTCAATCCTACTGCCAGCTCACGAGGGTCGCAATGGTGAACTCACCTAGCCAACTGCAAGAACCTGCTAAAAAAAGGGGACATTACAATAAACAATAAGTCCCTCAAATGAGTCAAACAAAAAGCTGATGTGCCTAGACCTGGCCAGTAACTACTCTACATGCTGAAGATGTCCCAAAATAGAAGGTAATAGTGAACCAATGTGCCCTAATAATGATGAACTAATCCCACAATCACTAGACTAACTAAAAAGGGGATATTAAAGTCCTCCCTCACCAAAGATTGCTTGTCCCCAAGCAATCTTGGAGAAAAAACTAGCATCACAATCCACCTAGATCCCAAGGGTAAAACTATGTAATGTCCTTGTTCTACACAACTGACTCCTATACCATTAGTACCCAATAACTAACATTAATAACAGAATCATCTGGAAACTAATGGTAGGCACTGGTGGAGTAAAGAACTCATCGAAATTAACCCAACTGTAGCACCAAATCTATGAGCAGCGGAATCCCAATATAACTGACACTCATATCCAACTACAGTGCAGCAATAATAACAACCATAAAAGCTAGTAATAATACAACCACCATCTCCAAACTCGGTCAAATTGTCTTGGATGTGTTGAAACTACAAGTAATCCAACTTGCACTCATTGGCCCCATTTACAAAAGATGGTGCTAACCCATCCCACAATAGATGGTATAAACCCGAGGCCGATCCACAATAATGAACCAACAAGTCCTCCAGGTGTGAATCAAAGGAGAAATGATGAGCACTTGCAACTATAAACTCGTGATAAAATGCTCCAATCTTTGTCCACAACTCATCATCAACTATGTCAATATCATGAGATGGCTCCAATCTCTAGTCCGCAATTGTTATGGGAAAGAACCCCTAACAACCTACTCTATGAATCCTACCATGAAATTCGCGTAAGGAAGCATTGTAGCTAGAGTATCTACAATAGCCCTCGTGAAAGTTCTAATAACTCCTAACCTTTGCATGAGAGTATTTCTAGAGACTTTGTATGGTCTCTCCTGTAACTACAAACTTGAAAGAAAATAGTTTGCAATAGTGTCAGTGTGATAGAACTAGAATAAGGCGAGGTCAACCTTGTGCTCTAAACCCTGCAACTAACCATCCTGACTCTCGTAAACTACAAGTTGTCTATCACTATCAACTACATGAGATGGTTTAATGGATTCATTTCCAGAAGGAAACAAATCAACCTGAGAGTTATACTCCCAACCAGATGATACCCTACGCTCCTCCTCTAAAGGTGACGGAGAGGAGTCATGTACCAACACACAACTCTCAGGGGAGTCCATCACTACCACATAAGAATATCCGTAGTTAAATCGACATCATTTGATACTATATTGATCTCTAGAGTACCTAATACAAGCTGCAACTCTCTATTGGTCTCAGTTGTAGTAATCATCTCCAAAGACCCAACTAAGTTTGACTCAACGATAGATGTAAGCACATCCTTTTACTGCACTTCGTGAGTATCTAAGCCTCACAAGCCATTGTTGTAGATAACTGTGTTGTAACAATAACCAGTAAAGACTGTGTTGATCACAACTCCATGGTCATCTCATCCAAACGTGAATGTGACTCTTGGAGAGCCAACTAAGTACATTACAATGAGTCCACAGTCACCTCAAGCTCATGGGTGAGCTTGTCAACCACCTCCTCCTTTCCCTTCAAGGCATCATAAAATATACAGTCTCTCTCGAGCAAGAAATCTCTGCTTACCGTATGGGGTAAATAGTTTAATGCAAACAGACAATAGACAAGAACATGTAATGCAGCAATATTCTTTCTATTATTCGCATATATGCCGAAAAGATTTCATAGTGCTTCTCATGATGATTACAACGATGATCCAAAGTCCATTCCAGACGGTGTACATATACCATTCTGAAGAACCTTCCCGAAGGGGCCCATCGGTTACATAACAATTACCTTCCCAAAGGGGCCCATCGGCTACATAACAAGAACCTTCCCGAAGGGGCCCGTCGGCTACATAACAAGAACCTTCCCGAAGGGGCCCGTCGGCTACATAACAATTACCGACTACATGCTAATCTACTCGTCGACTATTTTATAATTTTACTGACAACATCATCCCCCCAAAAAGAAAAGTCATCTTTGAACGACAATTACAAAATATCCGGGACAGATTAACAAAAAAGATACATTAACTGACTAACTATAACAAGATGATATGTTTCTGTCACACCACTTTCAGTTCGTCCCGTGCCTGCACCAAACTGGTCTCTAAACCACATTGCATCTGTAGCCTCTACTAACTCAATACTGTCTCCTTAATCAAACTGACCTTGATAGCCACCCGTGCTGCTTTCTCTACTTCCAACTCTTGGGTACCCTAAGCCAAGTGTCGTTGTACTATCTTCAACTGGATGATCAGCTCCTTCTGAGCTCTCTATGCATCCACAAGACAGTTTCACGTCCAACACCTACTCCAAGTGCCTCAAAGCGTATCACCCCTCTCGAAAGGCTTGCTCCGTTGATCTTTTCACCTCTAGCACACTATGCCTGCAACAGCTCCAGGTCTCATCAACCTATTTATGTCTTTCCCTTCCCTTAGGTATCATGCATTATTCATTCTAAACATTTTCGATCTCTCGTTTTTTTTTTTTTTTTTTTGGAACCTCATATCACCCTTCTTCTATGTCTGAACGGTGGTCTCTCTCTGTTATGTTACACCTCGCTGCCAATACCATACGGTGTTTGAACCAGTAAAAATTTGCATAAATCCTCTCTACTTGTGACTATACGACATTTTCTGATGTCTGCCCAATGTATTATGGTGTCTGTATAGTGCCTTTAAATGCTTTATGTTCGCCATACGGTGACTTTACTTTTTTTTCCCTTTTTTTCTCTCTTTTTTTTTTCAATTTCTTTTTTCAATTGTTCGTTGACAAGGGAGTATTCCTTCCGTGATAGATTTTTAACTTCGACCCATTCACCATGTCCAGTACTTCCTTCTCGACGAGTGTCCATAACTTAATCGCCCTATTATCACCAACTTCCCATATCTTGTATGGTCCTACCCATTTGACTCTGAACTTTCCAAATTTGATTTCATTCCGCCCGTTATGCTTCAACACTAACTGGCCTAATTGAAACTTATTTAATTTTAGGTATTTATCATGCCATGCTTTGGGCCTATTCTATGTCACCTTCGTGGCCCATTGTGCCTGCAATCATCACTCATCAAGTTTATTTAAGTTACACAATCTCTCCCTCAAGTTTTTCGTATCACCCAATTTGTTCTCGACACTCGGGACTATGAATTTCGTCGACTGCCACTCCTTGCCGTCAATAACTATATTCTTGATTTTAGAACCTTCACTCCGTACTACTAAAGTTTTCATTAAACCCTTGCTCTTGGTTTCCTGTTCAGACCGTACAATGTGTTTTCCTTGCTACTAGCTCCTTTCTAGTAAATTCATGATGCATTCTAACCTTTTCTTTTCGCGCGGTCCGTTCACTGTGTTACATACGGTGGAATCTTTCCTTTTTTTGGGTTCGTACTATATGTTCTTCCCTTCCGCTTCAACTGTAACTGCCTTTCCTTCTTCCGCTTCTCTGTATTCTTTCGGACATTCATTTTCCTCTTCTTTCTCACCTTCATTGACCCTTAACATATTACAGCTCGAAAAGAACTCATAATCCTCCATCTACCAGTGGAAAAGGTCATTCACCGAATCCAAATCATCGTCCATCAATCCATCTTCCAACCGTAGGACTCCTTCTTCATTGGGTTCCAATTGTTGCTTTCCTTCATCCTCTTCTTCGAAATCAGATGATACGACTTCTTTGTCCACCATTTGTGTGTGTAAATCAATAATGAATTTTCATCCTTTGCTCTCCATTGATAGTGTATTCTTCTTCCAATCATCCTTAACCTTTTCTTGTACGAGCCATCCTCGGCCCAAAATGGCATCATATACTCTCCTCTTCAGCGAGATGACGACAAAATCGAGTAGGAACGGCTATGTTCCAATAGTCACTGGTTGTGCCATCAGGATTCCCAACGGTTTGATCCCGTGCTGGTCTACCGTGAGCAACTGAAATGTAGGTGGCCACAATGTCGATTGTCCCAACTTCTTCTAGGTATCTTCTGGTAGGACATTTACTCTTGATCCTTCGTCCACAATTGTGTCTTAAAGGACCGTTACTAATATGCCCATCTCTATGACTGTCGGATGCTGTTGGGATGTGAGGACTAGCAGCATTGGGTTGGCTGTACTTGCTCCACTTTCCTTTTTCCTTCCATGTTCTCCAGGTGGTTTAGCAATTGGAGTGATATTTGTGAGTACCAATTGAAGTTGAGGCATTGTGAGCAGCAAATCTTTTATCTTGATTGGTACTTCAGTTTATAATATCTATCGTACGAGGTTCTGTTCTATATAGTTCCTTGTTGAGGTACCGATAGTGTCCTTCAATTGTGATTTTTCTGCCTGCGTTGCTTTTTCAATTTCCGCCCGCGCTTCGTCCAATCTCTTCTTTTCTTCTGTCGAGTCGAGGTACAGTTTTGCTTGTTTACAGGTGATTGCGAGAACCTCCTCTTTGTCCGTCCTGATGGTGATCAAATTAACTCCTGATTTCAGGCAATTGGCATGTTCATGATCTCCAGGACCACACCATCTGCATAGCAACTTTGGTGTATTCGTTGATGTACAATTTCATGCAAAGTGGCCCCATAAATTGCATGCTCGGCATTGAACCATCGATTGATCGTTCGCATCATACTGAATTCGACTGTGGCTCCCATTATTATTGTTGGTATTGTTGTTTGGCCCTCTTTTATTATTTCTGTACCCACCCGAAGTGGCAGCATCATTGCTTGTGTTTCTGCTCCCTCCTGACACAGAAGCCTCCTGTGTCAAGAGCACTTGTTGATGCCCTCTTGTTTTCACATTGAAGGGGCATTCTTTTGTGGAATGTCCCATAATTTGACAGATATCGCAGAACTGGTTCTTCGGACAGGATCCCTTCATCTGACCTTCTCTCTTGTATTCTATGCACCAAAGCTCGTTTCCCTTTGTCTCTCTCTGCATATTCTTAAATTCCTTCATCATTCTAATCATATCCTTCTAGAGAGCTCGAACCTTCTTACTGCCCTTTTCGTCATCACTGCTATCTTCTTCCGAATCATCTGAGTCGGATGAGCTACTTTTCTTCTTTTTCGTTTTCTGTTCACTCTCTAAGTCCATCACTTGATTGTATGCTTCAGTGTATGATGATGGCGGCACAATCTTCATTTTCTTCCTTAAGTCCGAGCGTAGTCCTTTAATGAACTACCGCTTTTTCAGCCCATCTGTTGGCTTACTTTCCATTTTATTTATCAATTCTTTTAGTTTTCTGGCATATACATGGACTGTTTCATTTTTCCCTTGCTTTGTGATGTAGATTTCTGCTACAATGTCACTGTCGTCTTGCAGCAATTGAAATTCGGTGATAAACTCCTTTTTAACTTCCCCCTATGTAGTTAATTTTTTGGGATCAGCATCGGCAAACCAATCAACTGTTACAGCCCTTAGGGTTGCTGGAAATTGTCAAATCCATTCATCTGTGTCAGTTACACCATTCCCCGTCCAAATTGTTTCGCATGTCTTACAGTGTTTGATTGGATCGGCCGTTCCATTACCATCAAACTTTGGCAATTTTTCCTTTGGTCCAGCCATTATTATTCCAGTTGGAGGTACTAGTTGTGTACTCGTGTTGTTCTGCACACTCGCGTTGTTCTAAACACCTACATTGTTCTGCACACCCATGTTGTTCTGAACACCCGCACTGTTTCGGGCAGTCGTCTTCTTTCCAACAGCCGCGTTACTTGGTGAAAAAGGGTTTTCCTCAAGCGAAGTTGTCCGTTCCGGAAGAGTATTGCAGATGAAGAGTTCAAACTCGTGCTCCCTCGACACTCCGAGTCGTGCGAGTTAATTCCCTTCCATCTGAATTCTCTTCCCTCGACATATACAGGTTAAGAAATTCCTGCCTTGTTTCTTCCACCAAATCCAACCGCTATCAAGTCTCTTCCAACAATTCCTCGGTGCTTCGGTGTCCGTTGGCAATCTACTATAACCTCCGTCTGCGCTCGACCTATTGTGCCAAAATTAAAATTTCTTGTGCGGTGCCTATTCCATCTTTTCCCTTTATCTTATTTCTATCCTTGTTAAGCTGATTCGGCATTAGTCTTCATTCCTCTGCCTTCGTTCCAGGTCCATTGGGCAATGGCACCAAATGTTTACCGTATGGGGTAAATAGTTTAATGCATACAAATAATAGACAAGAACATGTAATGCAGCAATACTTCTTTTATTATTCGCATATATGCCGAAGAGATTACATAGTGCTTCTCATGATGATTACAACGATGATCCAAAGTCCATTCCGAACGGTGTACATATACCATTCTGAAGAACCTTCCCGAAGGGGCGCATTGGCTACATAACAATTACCTTCCCAAAGGGGCCTCTCAGCTACATAACAACAACCTTCCCGAAGGGACCTGTCGACTACATAACAACTACCGACTACATGCTAATCTACCCATTGGCTATTTTATAATTTTACCAACAACAATCTCAATCTGCTAGCAACTATAAATAATTATGTCTCATAATCCTAATAGCCAATCAGAGAGCATGAAACTCCCCAAGGGAAAGGTCATTCTCACTATGCACAACTATCATAGGGAAACTCCAAGAAAAGGTAGCGAACCTCTGTTGTGCAACATCGAAGTGCTCTAAAGCTATGGCAATCATGTTATCGCTAATCTTTAGCTGCCTAATCAGATTAGAAAGGAACCTATAGCAGTTGACTCCTACACGTATCCTCTAACCCAAACTTGGCACTATGAAGAGAGCCTAAATCAAAGTCACTCACCACATGAAGTGTAGTGTCATGTGTGCTGTCATCAATACATACATCAACAACTAAGGTGTTGCTACTGGGTACTTCACCGGATGGCTCATCTGGCAAAGAAGTAGTTGTTGATCTAACAGTATTCTCGCATGTTCTCTCTTGTTGTCACTGCATCACCATCAAATGCATGGTCTTGGGAACTTATGCCAACAACTACATCATCTGAATCAACCTGCTATGAGATCCAATCACACTCCATAGCCAATGTGACCAGCACTTGAGCACTAACATGTGGTAACTCAAAAGGAATGCTCTCCACATATGTAGCTACTATTGTATCATCATGATGACAGGAATCTTTATTGCTTTCATGCAAATCAGAACTTATGTGTAATGTCTCAATGGCAAACTCGGCCTGAAGGTGATCTCGGCCCAAAGGCAATCTCAGCCTGAAGGGGATCTAATCCTGTAGGCGATCTCTATCCAAAGGCAATCTTGACCCGAAGGCAATCTCTGACCGAAGCAATCTCGATCTGAGAGCAATCTAGACCCGAAGGGGATTTCAACCCAAAGGGAATCTTAACCCGAAGGCAACAAAAGAAATCTCGGTTCGAAGACAAGATTGGTCCGAAGGGGATCTCGACCCAAAGATAATGACTTCCCGAAGGGAATCTCAACCCGAAGGGGATCTCAACCCAAAGACAATGACTTCCCAAGGGAATCTCAACCCAAAGGCAATTAATCTAACACCACTGTAATGTTTTGCTTCTGGCTAGACGTTGCTTGATACCCAAACCCAAAAGTAAGCTTCAGAAACACCAAAACACAATCCAATGATGTCTATGCAGTATGAGATGTGTTGGCCGAACAGTTGTCTGGGTTGACTGTATGGTAATACCGAATGTGCAGGATTGACCAACAAAATGCTTCATCGGTGACAGGTCGTACAACAGGTGCAAGGGAGATTGTATGGTGTTTGTTGGATGACCATACAGTGGCCAAGTCTAGCCGTAAGGAAATGGTTGTACAGTAGCCAAGTGTGGAATGGAGGTCCATACGATGGAGCTGAAATGGGTCCCCACGGTCTAAGAGTTACAAGTGGTCGTACGGTGGAGGGAGGCGGATGATGGAGGGTCGTGTTGGTTCCCAAGACCACAGATTGGAAATCCAAGAGCTTGCCCCTTCTCCAATAGGATTCTGCAATCAGTTCTGGCCAACGAACGGGAATACTTCTCGATTCCACTGCACTTCAGGGTCCGCTACACCTAGGCGGGTAGACATTCTCCTCGAACCTGATCACTTGGTTCAAAGTTTTTTTAAAGCGAATTTAAGCTTTGGAGTTCTTCGACTGGCAAGGTCCTCAAACTCAATTAAAATGAAAACTGGATGCTGAGTGTTTCAATGTTTTGTATAAGGTTTGTTAATAATGGATTTAATGCTTGTAGGAAGGAAGTTATAGATTTTCTGACTTCAATAATAAAAAGACTAGTGTCTCTGCTCATCCGGGCAATAGAGTCAACTTCAATGAATTTTCATGTACAACTTTATAATATTTTACAAACTTTACTACCAACAATTAAACAATCAAGATGCGACAGACCAAATATTATGCAATCTTAAATTAGTCCAAATTGAACTTTAACTCCTCTAGTAGGGAGACAAACTAGATACAAATACGGAAACAACTATATATTTCACAATATTTGTAATGATCCAATTTTTATTGCTAAATGACCATGTCCACTTATCCGACATTAAAATTGTTTACAGAATTCCAAAAAAATAATAACAAAGGATGATTCATCTGCAGTTTTAATCTCCATGCCATTTAGTAAAAAACAAAAGACATTTTATTTTATTGTAAAAATAAAATAATTGAATTTATATTATGAAGTCATAATATAGCTCCTTATCCCTCCATACAAAATAATATAAATACTTCTTCTTGTAGAATATGATTGTTCGAATATGTCTTATCACAAATAACTTGTCCCTTATTTATATCTTAGATATAAAGAGACATGACTTTTAAATATGAAAGATTACCTCCCTTTTAAAAATAATATTTTCAATTCAATTACAATCACACCTCTTCATTTAAACCCTTTTGCTTTTAAAATAATTATTACTTTAATTTCTTTAATGAGAGACCAAGTTTAATTGGGTGATGTCATTAACAGATATTGGAGCATATGGATTTCTATAGTTGAAATTGTAATATTTCAACGATACTATACAGGTAATATAGTCAGTTCCATCTACCTAGCACACATGATAACTTTTGTGAATCCTTCCTAATGTATCAATGACATACATACTAGTGAATACAATCTCTATTCACACTCATTTTTCCTTAAATTTTGTTCGACTATTCCATTCAATAGCATTTATGTCTATTTTGTTGACGCCATACCTTGACCTTTTCACTCTTCGATTCTAGCATCTCTTCCTTCAAACTCTTTGCTTCTGCAAGCATGATCTTTAACATTCCACAATAAATATTTCGTGTGTTTAATTGACGGCTCTGGAATTGTAACTCTCCCTCTTCCATATCAAGTTTATGGCATAGGCAATTTTGTTGTGGGCATTGATGTGTTTGGACTGAGAAAGCAGTATAAGGTGAGCTCTGGCTTCTAGACAGCAATATCAAAATCTTTGTAGAGGTAATCGGGTATTTCTGCAAAGTTCAAAGATACAAAAATGGTCCAAACGTCAGAATAAGATTTCATATATTGCCAGATGATCGCTTCAACATGGCTCTGTTTCTTAAGCAAAATGCTAATCTATAATATTGCCCAGGCTTCCATATTTGAGGGCCTCAGTTTTTAGAAAATCCTTTGCACCTCATCTGCATGCATGTGCTATATGAACCTGCGACCCCTTATAAATATGTTGTTGGCTTCATGCTTACATGGCATCGGTTTTATAACTGGAGGTGTCATCGAGTGCTTCTTCAAATCAATATTGTTCTTATTTGACTATTTTTTCCAGCCTGTGTACTTTCTTAAGTTCTTTGCAGATAAATTATACTCACTATGGTTACATTATATGCTCGTATCATATTACTCCAACTCTCCACAAATACTAAAAAGGAAATTGATTCTGCAGTCTACCAATGGATTCAGAATTAAGCTTCCTCTACAGCTTCTATATATGCTGATATACTTCAATTGACTGAAATGTAATCATTGTTCACCTACTACATATTATGTATGGGAATTGATTTCAGAACAGTCACTATGTCATCGTTCTTTGTTCATATCATTACCTCTCGTCAACTTGAGCTTGGTATTTTTGAAAGAAGTCATCTTCGTTATAGTATGTACTTAAGATATCTAGTTGTACATCATCGATATATGTTTGAGAACAGAGATGCACATTCTGCTTCAGAAGAAATTATTTATTCAAATCTTTGCACAGACGCCTTTCGTAAACCTATGAAATACTGATATGCACATCTTTCTCCATACAAATGATTTCATATGATTATGATGAAAACTCCTGAAGTAGGGTTTGTTTATTGTGTCCATCAGCCACTCGATACTTTTAATTGAGTTATTCTACACATTCATTTTAGAGTTAATTGATCAGGTTCATGATGTACTCGTGTATTTCATAATTGTCCACCTTACCAAAAGAATCATCTGTAGGCATAGAAACTGTGGCATTAACATGCTGACTAGAAACTTGTAACTTCTTTACTCACATCTCCTCACGTCAGATAGTCTATATAATATATCTTTATTATGGATATTGATTACATTTTTCATCTATGACATTAATGACGACTATATTTCACCAAGTCTCCAACATTATTTTCAAATGGAGACTCTAATCCTTTGCAAAAATTAGAGCTCCATCAGCTCGTTCGCCGCAAATTGAGCTCCAATCTGAGATGCCAAAATAATGTGAACAATATATTCACCAAACACACCAATTAATGCTAGTATAAGTATTCGCAATCTAATCCAGATATATTGATATATTTATTTGCAAACAAAGATAGTGCGCGGATTTGCCAAATCCAAACAAGTAATACAAAGATGGAATAGGGTGAGGGTTGAATCCCACCGAAACTGGAATAGCCAAGTAGGGAAGATCTTTCACTTCCGAAATGGCGAACAACAGAGAATCCCAACTGGGATCACAGTATAAAGGAAATAATCCAAATCGCATGACAACTAGTACCTACATGTTGTAAATACCCTTTGGAGGAACTCCTGAGGGTTTACAAAGATAGCCAACGGCAACACCTACAAGAACAATTAAAAATAAAAAACGGGTCCGAGATATACTAAATCAATCAGAACCACAAATATAAATATTATTAACTTAAGCCCCATATTAATTAATTAAAGGTCCTTTTATTATATTATTTAAATTCTAAGACCAATTAATTAATTTAATTTAATTATTAAATTAAAATTTGAGGACATGACAAATCCTCGCTGCCCAAAGATTGCTTGCCCTCAAGCAATCCATCATCAGATGAAACGCCAATAGCTCTAGGGTCCCAAATCCAAAGCGTGGGCAAGACAAGTGAAATGACATCAATCTTCCGCAACACCACATTGCCATCAAACTTTTGTTGCGCCACTCTAATATAAATATTGTCATATCCCGAGTCACCAGGATCCTAAAGATGCCAATCATAAAATAAATCGATGTCATCATGTTCATCAATCTCTTCTGGAAACTCATAACTTAGGCAAACCCTGTTGCTCTCACGCAAAAGACCCTCACAGGGAAAGATTACAATTATACATGCCTTGAGCATGGTTGGAGGATAGACTCCATCTTTAATCAACGGTAGAAATTGTTCCTGCAAACAACCTTCGCCCCATTCTCTAGGTTCATGATTCCATTAATATAACTCCAGATTATTATCCATGCTCTCCTTTAGATTAGCAGCCTTTCTCTCATCCCACACAATGAGAGCATTGTGAGGGTTCACTTCAACATTGGCTTTGTTGTTTGCACCAGGATCCCAAACCAAACACGCAGACGAAATGAGTGAATTGTCATCAAACCTCCCTTGCACCACCCTGTCGTTAAGCATTTGTTGTGCCACTTTGATATAAACATTGTCGTAGCCTTCAACAAGATCCCAATGACACAAATTGAAGAAACTTTCACGTCATTATGTTCAAAAATTTCTTTGGGTATGGTCATCCACACAGATGTCGATGCTGGTACAAACTTAGCCACTAATACAATCACAACGGCCACTATTATATTCCTAATGGACGAAACCTTGACAAAGAGAGCAAAGGTGGTGTGAATGTCGGCGAAGGGGGGCTCGGTCATGAGTACCACGGCATCAAGAGCTTTGGCGAAGGGTGCCGCGATGATGGGAGTTTCAACGAAGAGTACCTCAATGAAGGGAACCTCGACAGAGAGTAACTCAGCGTAGGGAACCCTGACCATGAGTACCTAGGTGAAGGGAGCCATGGCAGAGAAAGCCTCGACAGCAAACAAAATTTTAGCTACAAATAAAACCTTGGTGGCACACAAAACCCCAATTGAAGCCTCAATGATGGATAGAGCCTCGACAACGAGCAACATCTCAATGGCAACAAACGTAGCTACTGCGATGAATGCAGCCACAATGACGAATACATAATGATGACGGAGACAACCACGACAATGTCGATGGACACAACTACGGCGACGGATACAAACTTGACGATAGACACAGACTCAACATCGGTGACGGACACAACAATGCTGACAAACATAATGATGGACTCAACAACGGACACATCGAAGATGATGGCATGGCGATGATAACGATGACAGACATATTGGACTCAGTAATGGACAAGGCAGCAGCGACGACAACGAACACAATAACGATGACGGATATGGCGACGGTGACAACGGACACACTGACGATGACGAACACGACGACAAGCATGGTTACAGTGAGGAAAACAGACACAAATACGATAATAGACACAGTGATGGTGATGACAACAAACACAACTATGGCGATGGATACAACCACAGTGATGGACATACAACCTTGGTGACGAACATGACCACAATGATAGACATAGCTTCGATGACATATACACACCCTCCGGGATCAACACAGCATCAATGACAGATTGAGCCTCAATGACAGACACAACTTCTATGATGGACACAACCTTGGCAAATGATAGAACCTCCACAATAGATAGTGCCTCGACAAAGAGCACAACCTCGGACACAGCTTTGGTAATGGGCACAACTTGATCTGTCCATGTCTTCACAAAATCCGTGCAAGTAACATCTTTAGTTTTTAGGTGTTCTCCCCATGCTGGTGTAGTAGAAAGATTAGAAAATCCTCCTAGAGCAACCTTGTAATTATGCCTTCATTCTCCTCACGTAATGCATCACCCTTATCATCAAAAATCCATTTTCTCCCACTCCTGCAAATGAGATATTAGTTTTTCTTCACAATGCTTGAAAACATTACTGACCAATCTATATTTTGCTTTAGAGGGGATACATTCTAGATTATGAACAGCCCATAACATAGATGTGATGGGTTGGGATATTTCATCCATCTCTTAAATGCACAAAATCATAAGACTCTCCATAGCAAATTGAATTCTTAGTATCAAAGATCTTCTTTGATGGTGACCAAGAGGTGATGAAACATATCATGGACCAAATTTTGCAATACAAGATCTAAGAGGAGGTTACTTACTTTGACATTTGCACAATTCTCCAATATTGTAGATCTCCTACTAAAAGGGTCACTACTGAAATCATCAAGACTTTGAAAGCTGTCAACTATCAAATGTAATATATCTATCATGGTGTTATCATCATACAATGCTTTAGGAGCCGAAATTCTCAAGACCTCATTGAGACATGCTACAACTACCAACCTTTTTTTCCTTATAATGGTGTCTCAAGACCCTGGGTTGACTTAAGGCATCTTTAATTAGTGAGAGGATTCTATGTATAAGTCTTCAAGGTAATTGGTTCACCTTACACAAACATACTTCCAATATATCTAATGGAAGATCAACACCGTCACTGAGCTCTTTGCCAATCTTTAGTAGTGCCTTCAACCACCACTCTCCATCGATATTCGGGGCCATAGTGTCATCCAAATACCAAAATCTCTCAACCATCCCAGCATGCTGGCAAGATCACTAGCTCTGATACCACTGTAATGTCTTGAAGGCGATCTCGGCCCGAAGCGGATCTCGTCCTTGAAGGGGATCTCTATTTGGAGGCAATCTCGACCCGAAGGGGATCTCAATTCGAAGGCAATCTTGACAACCCGAAGGCGATGAAGGCAATTTCGGTCCGAAGACAATCTCAGCCCAAAGGGAATGACGACCTAAAGGGGATCTTAACCGAAGGTAATTGCTCTGATACCACAATAATCTTCCACTCCCGATTGCACATTGCTTGATATCCAAACCCAGAAGTAAGTTTTAGAAACCCCAAAATACAATCCAATGTAATCAGTACGGTATGAGATGTGTTGGCCGAACGGTTGTCTAAGTTGATCGTACGATAGTACAAAATGTGTCGGATTGACCAATAGAATGCTCTGTTGGTGGTAGGCATACGATAGGTGTGGGGGAGTCCGTACGGTGTTTGTTGGATGACCGTACAGTGGCCAAGTCTGGCCGTAGGGAGATGGTTGTATGGTAGTACGGTAGCCAAGTGTGGAATGAAAGTCCGTACAGTGAAGCCAAAATGGGTCCCTACGGTCTAAGAGTTACAAGTGGTCGTACGGTGGAGGGAAGAGGATGATGGAGGATCGTTCGCCACGGATTGAGCCCCAATTTGAGATGCTAAAACAGTGTGAACAATATATTCTCCAAACACACCAATCAATGCTAGTATAGGTATTTGCAATCCAATCTAGATATATGGATAGATGTATTTGCAAACAAAGATTGTGCACAGATTTGCTAGATCCGAGCAAGTAATACAGAGACGGAACAGAGTGAGTTGAATCCCACTGAAACTGGAATAGTCAAGTAGGGAAGATCTTTCACTTCCGAAATGGCGAACAACAGAGAATCTCAACTAAAATTCGCAGCATAAAGAAAATAATCCAAATCACACAACAACTACTACCTATATGTCGTGCGTAAATACTCTTCAAAAGAACTCCCACGGGTTTACAAAGATAGCTGATGACAACAACTACGGAAACAATTAAAAATAAAAATGGGTCCGAGATACACTAAAGCAATCAGAACCACAAATAAAAATATTATTAACTTGGGCCCCATATTAATTAATTAAAGGTCCTTTTATTATATTATTTAAATTCTGGGACCAATTAATTAATTAATTTAATTTAATTATTACAATAAAATTTGAGGACATGACATAATGTGGCTTTAGATATCCATGTTACCTTCGTCAGTATCATTAATAACATGCGCACTATCATCCATAACTCTATCACAACATTTTTGGACTTTGCTATGACACAGGTGCAACTATATTCTCACATGAGCCACTGCTGATATAAAAATCAGACTTAGAGTTTTGATTGAAAACATTTTCCTTGAGAAAAACGATATCATGTTTTGCTCAAGTGTTGGATTTGAAATTACTTTTGTCATCCATTTGTGGTTATGATTCAACTCACTCACCAGCACATTCAAATGTTTCACAATACTGTCTGATTGTTTCTGATTAATGGCCATAATTCTGATATATGTACAATAAATTTTATTTCTCTACCTTACAAGATGGCAAGGAACCCCTCTGATACCACTATGAAAACCCCGATGGTTCTAAGTTCTAACCAATGCAATTATTGATGATTACTTCAGTTTTGAAATTTTTGCAATATTTTGAGTTTTTCACAATTTTTAAACGAGTGACAATTTTGACAAATTTTTGAAGTTGTCAGAATTAAACAAAACTTTCAACATATATTTTTGATGAATTATCTAATTTTTTTTATACACAAAATATGAAAGCATGCCAAAATCTATGAGCTGTTCGGAAACATGAAAATATAGAGTTTTACTGCAGCAATTGCAAAACTAACAGATTTTGCCTTGAACATGAAACCAATTTCACTAAGAGTGATTGCTAGGCAATATAAAAGATTTCTTTAACTTCAAAATTGTATTACGAACCACTAACTTGCTGTTGTACTCAGACAATGATTTGTAGAAATTACTTGCAGCAAGAATTAATATTCTGATTGCCCTTGTATTGCAAGTGTAACTCAAACTCCTGATAAATACCAATGAAATGTGTCTCCAAAGGAAGGAAGGTCAAGCTACTTGGCACCTTGCCTGACAATGACTGGAAGATGTACAAAACTGGAGATGAATGCAAAACCCCTTCCAACCTGCAATGTATTTTCTTCCAAAATCGATCCTCAATGATCAGATGAAGACCTATGCAAATACAGGAACCTCTGGTAGGCTGATATAAAAATAATTGCAAACCAACTAGAAATCTTAGTGTATAGTTTTAACACCTCAAGCCTGTCCAACAATGGAGAAAAACTTTCAAAGTTTCTTCTTGTAACCCTCGCCAATGAGAAGAGAAATTCACCAAGTATGGAGAGAGCAAAATCATCAAATTCAATGTATGAGAATGAGCTCGAAGTCCCTTTTTATTCTTTCTTGTGAGAGCTCAAACACATTCCTTACCCATGTGGGATAAAAGATATATTCCCACATTTTTGTTTTTGTTTCATTTAAAGTTGTATAACTTTTGTGTGCTTTTTTATAGTTTTGACTTAGGCACCATTTAAAATAAAATTAAGTCACTTAAAGAACTAATTGATGGGTCATGGCCCCATTGTCCTTGACAAATGATCATTAAAGTGACTATTATAAGTTATTTAATATCATTAATTATACTCTTTTTAATTATTCATAAGTCAACCATTGATCGCACTGCAAAATATAGTAATTGCCAAGATAACTGACTTACTATAAATAGTAAGTCTCTCAAACTGACTCAAACGAAAAGTTGATGTGCCTAGACTTGGTTGGTAACCGCTTTGCACTCTGGAGATGTCCCAAAATAGCAGGTAATAGTAAACCAATGTACCCTCTATCCAAAAGACTAGCCCATGAGGGTTGCAGTAATGGACTGATCCCACAGTCACTGGACTGACTGAAAAGGGGACATTGCAAGGGTTGTGAAGTTGGATGTCCACATTGAAGGTTTGCATGTGGCAGCACCTCCCAAGCATTCAATCACCCACTGCAAATCCAATTATAGACCAGTTCACAACGGGAAAAAAAACACTTTGGATGCTTCCCATTAAATCTGGCCAATACTGATCCATTTTTAGATTAATTTAATTGCCTCAGAAGCACAAAATAATGTATAAAAATTCATGCCAGATTATTGAATTTCAATTAATTCGAGCTGAGATTATCATTTATTGTAGTCTCTTTTGTTTGTTTCCTGGTTTTAACAAAATTAAGTTTGAATATTTTAATGATATCTCATGCAATCAGAAAAGTAATACCCTTATGGTCTTTGTAAGTTAAGTGTGAAGGATTAATCTTTAAAAAACTTTCTTGAGACTAGTAAACACTAGATTCATAACATCTTTCCTTCAAATTAGCTCTCAATATGTGTCTTCTAGAATCGCAAAATATGACTTCGAGCGTGACCAAACCCCATCCACCATATATATTATCTCAAAGTAATTTAAAAATATAACCTCCACACCTAAATACTTAAGGGCATATTGCTCTTTCGTCTCTTATTCTAAAAAAACCCCAATGTGAATGAACATGACATACTATTGTTCACCATATCACCCATGATCACAAAGTCCCTAAGTGCAACCAAAATACTAATTTAGTTCAACTTCTCATTCAAGTTATAACTGGAAAAAATTAACAAAATGAAATTCAACTCAAGCTCGTGCAATTGATGCACAAACATCTCACAAGGCAAGGCAGTGACATTATTCCATCAACCATCCAAATCACCTTGCCTCCTTTCAAGTAGAAAATCAAGATCTCAATCCTTCATTTTGATAGCACAATTAATGGGCACAAACTAGTTGCCCGTGTTTGGAGTCCACATGTGCATTTCAAGATAATTCAACCCCTCTAGGGCGACATAAAATATAATTGTTGGCATTCATACAAATGATCACATCCTCAACTAATGTCTATCCCTCTTCTTGCAGCAACCATGTACCCCATTATCAAAGAATGGGTCTTCCTTTCAAGACTATCTAGAAGATGTTTAAAGAGTATTTATTAGTATGAAAACTCTCATCTTCAACAAGTATCTAGACGCTCAATCCAATAATGTGATAAATCAAATCACCTCTTCAACAAGTCTGATGTACAATACATTGAAGAGAGCCTTCGAATCAACTGTCTCTATTGTGTTTTTAGATTTGGTAGGAACTTCCACCCAGGTTCAATGTGAACATGTAGGATAAATTTCAAGTGGTTTGAGCTAAGTCTATTTTCCATTTAATTTTAAAGGTCTTAACTGTAAATCTTTTTTTAGCTTAGTTTGAAAGTGTAATTCTTCATTAGTATTTGGTCTTATCTTCCATCGTGTCCTTATAATTGATAAGGATGCTTTCGTTATATAAGCTGATGTTTTGTAGATTAAACTTTTTGTGGAATTAGTATAAAGATAGAAGCAAGATAGAAGAATGTAAGACTTCAAAAGTTTTTTAGAGGACTAAGAAAATGTAGTAAAATACCAGCACAACGTAGTAGATGTCATTGATTTCCATGCAACTATGATTGTATCAGTTGTGGACATTGCCTTGTAAGTTTTCTGAAGGAATTGAAGATTGATTTGAAGGTGTAATTATCTATGTATGTTTCCACATTCTGAAGTTTTCATTATGGTGATTTGTGCAATGTTATTTAGCACTAACACAAACATCAAGTGTTTTGAATTTACTCCATGGTAACAGAGACAAAAGGGCAAAGGGAAAATTGCAAAGCCAAGGCTTGTGAAGATCAAGGGAAGATTTTAGCAAAATCAAATAGAGTTTTCTACAAGTATTTATGTAATATCTCAATTGGCTGTTTTTCCCAATTTCTCACACAACTATTCTCAGAAATTCAAATAAACAACGCATCCAAATACTTACACAATTAACCAGTAAAATCATTGGTAAATGTCAATCTCAAAATTCCCACTTCATTCCATTTTCAGCAGTTCATACAAAATAACCGGAGGCAATATGATATTTTTCCAAATGAAAGCTACAATCAAACTTTTAGTAGAATACTAATCAACTCCAATCATAAACACAGAAATGGTAGTCAAATTGGAGGATAGAAATAAAATTTAAGCATGAGTGAGACACTTGATACGACGTCTCTACAAAGAATGGATTTTCATCTACTATCTTCCAGCTAGAGGGTTTCTATCAAAGTAACGAGAATCGAAATCGGATCAGAATCGGCAAGGCTGAATCGAATCGTGAATCGCCCATGAATCACCCATGAATCTGCCATGAATCGGCAAATTTGAAAAAACCCTTTAAATTTAATGATTTTAACAATTTAAAACTTATTTCATGCACCCTTTATTGAATATAACTTAAACACACTATAACATCATCAAATAAAAGTTAAAACTTAACATACATAAACATGGAACATAAAATCCATCACATACGTAACTATGTTATGTAAAATGTAAATTGTAGGCTAGCTGAAGTAAATAGGAATCAAAGTGCTAAATTCAGATTGTAAGAACCATTATGATTACAGTAAGGTAAGGGCAAGAATATCCAAATTTAAAATTAATCTAATTGTCGATTTTGATTCAATGGTGTACACATTTTCAGAGTCATTTAAGCAGTTTGCACTTTGATGTATAAAATTCTTAACTATGGGTTAAGTTATAACCAAGAAATGCTTCAAAAATGTTAAGCTTTTTAAATTGACAAATATTTAAATAGATTAAAGAACTGTAAGGTATAGTAGAAGAGATAATGAAGGTTGGCATCAATAGCAAATCTAAAAAGATTAAGCTCTTAACTGAACCTCTGAAAACTAGGTAATAAAGCAAAGCAATGCAAGCCTTGCAAATAATATTTTTGTTGGTAGTTTAAGGTATAATCAGAGAAATAATGGTGGTCAGCATCAATGGAAACTGTGAAACTGAAAAGATTAAGCTCTTGACTGAAACTTTAAAAACTGGAGTAAATAGGCAAAGCAGTGCAAGCCTTACCAATAAGTTTCTTGTTGGTAAACTAAAACATAACTACTACTCATGAGTTTTAGGTCAAAGGCATATATATACACATGCAAATTTTGGGGACAAGAGTAAGCACCATCCAATCTACTGACTTGGTGCAGTTTAAAACAGGAAGTTTTACGTGTGAACATCATCCAATGCGTCATGAACCCCAATTGACATATGTACTATACACCTTATTGCAAATACCATCAATATTAATTGATATACACTTTGATTGCCAATTCACGAGGCAAATTCCGGCAATTTTTGGCATGAATCGGGGATTCAGGCAATTCATGCCAAAAAATCGTCAATTCCAATTCACGAGGCATAAAAAATCGGCTTGGTCGAATCGACTCACCCGGCGATTTTCGGAACTATGGTTTCTATCCTCAAAGTTGGCTAAAGTTGAGCTTCCAATTCTTCAGGAAAAGAAATCTGAAAATTTAAATGAATATCCAAGCATGCTGAAATGAAACAAGTCCTCTTTTAAGCCCAAGCAGTGACTCTTCAGCTTCCTCTTTCTTTCTTTCATCTTCTTCCTCTATAATATTCCGTCCAATGTGCAATCATGAGCTAAGGCTGTACAGGGTATCAGAGTGATAGTACGGTGAGCAAAGAGGGGGGACCATACTTGGTATGGCCATACGGTGGTTGGAACAATCCTTACCAGTGAGGAATGATAAGCCGTACGATGAGGCCAGACTAGGCCATACAGTGTGACAGGCTCACTATTGGAGGGCCGTAAGTAATGGTCGTACGGTATGATGGCGCCAACTAGGAAGGGTGGTGAGGAGTGTACGGTGTGGTTTTGGGTTTATGCCTAGAGGGCCATACGGTCAAGAGACCATGCCATAGAAAGGCCATACTGTCAACTAAAATGTGCAATTGAGAAAAGTCAAGGGATGTCGTACAACTGTATTGATCCTGGAGCGAGGAAAGATGAAAAGTGTGGAGGACAGAAAGTTTGGATGGCCGTACGGATGCTTAACAGGAGGATTAGTACAATAGTGCGCAATGTTTTTTGATAATCTGGATATGAGACAAATAGTTCCAGATATGCCCAAAAATTTATAACCACAAAATTGCTCCACAATAGATATAATAATATTTGCCAAAATCGAGCCAAGATACACAGACGGAATAGGGTGAGGGTTGAATCCCACTGAAACTACACGAGCCAAATAGGGAAGATCTTTCACTTCTGAAATGGCAAACACTCCCAAACTCCAATAGGAATTCGCAGTACAAAGACAAATAATCAAAAACATACCTAAGACTTCCTACAAGCCGTGCTTAAATACCCGTCAGGTATCCATTTTGAGGGTGTACAAAGATAGCCGACGGTGACACAAACTTCGAACACAAAAACAAAAATGGGACTGAGATAAATTAAATAAATCAGCCCATTACAAAGTTTAATTTTATAACAGGCGCATTACAGTCCTCCCGTCCCAAAGTTTACTTGTCCTCAAGCGAATGCAGTGTCGAATGTTGGAGAATGTGCTCGCCCTCCCACGTTGCATCATCCAATGGTAGGTGTCGCCAGCGTACCAAGTATTCCTTCACAGTGCAGTTCCGTAAGATCTTTTACATACTTTGAGGATCTCGACAGGTTCCAAAATGAACTTTCCTTCTTCGTTGAGTGGCGAAAGGTCGATAGCAACTGTGACGTTTTGCCCTATGGATTTTTTCAAACAGGAAACATGGAAGACGTTATGAATGCAACTTCCCTCCAAGAGTTCCAGTTCATACGCGACCTCACCAATGTGGCGAACCACACAATAGGGACCATAAAATCGTGGCTTCAATTTTTCCTTTCTTGTTCCCTTTAATGAAGATTGTCAGTACGGCTGGACCCGAAGATAGACCAGATCCCCGACTTTGAAACTCCTCTCTATTCGATGCTTGTCAGCGTACATCTTCTATTGATTTTGTGCGCGCTATAGGTTTTCTTTCAAGCCCCTCAGTATGTCCTGTCCTTCCTGAAGCCACCCCCTCGCCCTTGATGCGCGACTATCCCCCAAAACTGTGTCGATGAAGGAGAGGGGTTCGTACCCGTACAAAGCTTTGAATGGCGTCATCCCGATAGACATGTGATACGTGGTATTGTAGCAATATTCCCCCAGATGGATCCATTTTACCCATGCTCGTTGTTGTGCCGAGACATAGTTCCAAAGGTAGCCTTCGAGCCATTTGTTCACAATCTCGGTTTGACCGTCCATTTGCGGATGGTGACTCGTGCTTGGCGATAATTCTGACCTTGCCATCCGAAACAATTCTGTCCAGAATATACTGACAAATTGTCCATCCCGATCATTGACAATGTTTCGGGATAATCCGTGCAAACAAAAGACTTCTCTAAAACAGATCGGCAACTTGTGTAGCCTGTAGGTCTGAGGGGATGGCAAAGAAATGTGCATACTTTGTTAATCTGTCAATCACCATGAAGATACAATCCTTTTCGTTCACCTTGGGAAGACCTGTTATGAAGTCCATTGATATACTTTCCCACTTATGTTCAAGAATTGGCAACGGTTGTAGCAGCTCAGCAGGAAGAGTGTGCTCGGACTTGTTCTGTTGGCAGACCGTACATTCCCTTACATATTGCAACATGTCCCTTTTAAGTCCTTTCCATGAAAACATCTCCCGAAGACTTCTATAAGTTTTGAGGAAACCTGGGTGCCCAACCAGAGGTGAGTCGTGCATTTCCTTCAAGATCTTCTGCTTCAATTTGGATTTTGGTACCAGGTATATACAGTATTTATAGTAGATGATGTCATCCACCACTCTATATCGATCATCGTGGGTGTGGTCATCCATTATTTCATAGGCAAATGTATTTTTCGAATATTCCACTAACAGATGAGCCTTCCAATCGGTGAAAATCTGGTCTAGTGAGCAGATGGTGGGTTTCAAGGACAAGGCATCTGCAACCACATTTTTCCCTTTCACATATTCAATATCAAAATCAAAAGCTTGAACTTCGCTTACTCATTTTTGTTGCTGTTCGTTCAAGTCCTGTTGCTCCAAAAAATATCTCAGGCTGTTGTGATCCGCATGGACGACAAACTTGGCACCTACCAAATACTATTGGAACTTGGTTAGTGCATGTACGATGGCCAACATTTCTTTGTCGTAGATGGAATATAGGCGTTCAGCTGGCGTAAGCTTCCTGCTCTCATAAGAGATGGGATGTCTATCTTGCACCAGTACCGCTCCAATGCCTTCCCCAGACGTGTCGCCGTCCAAAATGAATGGTCGTGTGAAGTCAGGTAGTGCCAACATGAGACAAGTGCTCATGACCTCTTTCAGCTTATCAAAGTTGAGTTGTGCCTTTTTGTTCCACTGGAATGACCCCTTCTTCATCAGATCTGTTAAAGGTGCGCTGAGCTAGGAGAATCCTTTAACGAACCTCCTATATTAACTACACAATCAGAAGAATCCTCGCAAATCCGTGAGTGATTTTGGGGGAGGCTAGTTGAGGATAGCCTGAATCTTCTCCTGATGCACTTAAACTCCATATTTACTGACAACATGCCCCAAGTACAATATTTATGTTATACCAAATTCACATTTGGACTGCTTGGCGAAAAAGGACTGTTCTTCAATGATACTTAGAACTTCATTCAAATGCTTCAGGTACTCCTCCTATGATCTACTATAAATAAGATCATCAAAGAATACCAATAAATACTTACGCAATTGTTTGTTGAAGATGCGGTTCATGTACGATTGAAATGTAACAGGCACATTGGTCAATTCGAACGGCATGACCAAAAACTCATAATGTCCGTAGTGACAATGGAAAGCCATTTTCTCCACATCTTCTTCCCTGATGCAGATCTGATGGTATCCAAAACAAAGATCTATTTTTTTAAAATACACTACGCCATGTAGTTCATCCAGCAGCTCATCTATCCTTGGAATTGGATATCTGTTCTTTTTTTTTTTTTGTTCAATGCGTAGTAGTCCACACATATGCGCATCGTCCCATCCTTCTTCTTGACCAAGACCACAAATGACGCGAATGGGCTAGAACTAGGACGGATCCATCCTTTCTCTAGCAATTCCTGAATTGTCCTTTCAATCTCACCTTTGAATTTCTTGGGATGGTGGTACGGTGTGGTTATGACCGGCTTTGTCCCTGATTGCAACTTGATAGTGTGTTCAAACCCTCGGTGAGGTGGTACGCCAAGAGGAATATCCATGAAAACCTTTTCATGTCTACTTAAAATATCTTGGAGCTCATCATCCTATGGAGGTGTTCTTTGCCCTTTTATAGGTTCCGCCAAGATAAAACAATGCGCAGCCCACACAACATCATCATGTCGAAAGATTGCCTCCATCTAATGCGCAGAAACTTCCTTCGGACCTTCATTTGTCATTCCTCACAGGACAACCTTCTTCCCGTCAACCACAAAAGTGAAGTCCATCCATTTGAAACTCTTAAGTGTATTCATCAAGGGTCTCCATCCACTATATGCCAAGAATAACTTCCATGTTAGCCAGGTCCACTATGAAGTCCTCTGTCACCATGTGATTCGCCATTGTGATGCTCAATTGAGGAACAAGGTGCGTGCAGGGCAGGAAAGTCCCTCTGGCTACCTTGACCTGAAAGCCTGCGTGCGCCTCCGTAGGGAGACTTCTCTGTCTTACCAAGGATAAGTTGATGAAATTTAGAGTAGCACCGCTATCCAACATCACCGTAACCCTTTGTCCTTGAAGGGTACCCCGTACACGAAAAACAGTGTACCTCGAGCTGTCAGCCAAAGCAATGGCTCCTCCATGTATCAAAGCAGCAATTCTCTCCGTATGGTTCAGACTCATGTTGGTGTCATGGTGGGGTTGGTTATCTTCGGCTGGCATTTCTTCCTGTTCGTCCTCATCATCGAACACGACCTCAATGTAATGGATCTTCCCCTTTCCGAGGCATCGGTGACCCGGCTCCCAAGGTCCCTTGCAATTGAAACACAATTTCTTCCTTCGAAGTTCTTGTCTGGGAGCTTCATCCAACGACGACTTCTTGGGCGGAGGTTTGTCCCTCGGAAACGTCGGCGGTTTAGGATGTGAGTAACTTCAAGAGGATGAGGATGATGCTAACAACAATGCCATACTTTGTACTTTACTGATTGCTTCTGACAGGGTAGCCAGATTGAATCCCTTCACCCAACCTTTCAAAGGTTCAGTCAGTCCGTCCATGAAGAGCACTACCCGCCTTCTTTCAAAAATGTCTGACCAAAATAGAGAGTTTCTGAAATTCTACAATGAACTGATCTACCGATCCAGTTTGTCTCAGTTGCGCCAAATCTTTAAAATTGAGCTCCAGGTCTTTACCATCAAATCGTTCTATCAATCTCTCTATGAATTTTGCATAAATATTTATTTGATCATGCCCTAATGTGATGGTGCCATGGTGCCACCATTCGTGTGCAACTCCCCCCAAGTGTAACGCGGCAAATTTGATTGCTTCTTCTAGCATAGGATTCAACTAGAAGTAGGTATTGGCTTTCATAAACCACACTTGCGCTGATATGGAACCGGATCCGTCAAATGGAGATAGATTTACCTTCCTCAACTTTCTCCTGAGATCATTGTTAAAGTATCCTCTATTTCCACCTCCTAAATATTTCATTCTCAGATCTATGTAATCTTTGTAGGATATATCTTCTTCACGGTTTGCATTCTTCCAGTCTTCTCTCATCTCTTCGAAAGTTGGTTGTCTCCCTCCATGTTGTCCCTTCGTCCATGGTGGAAAAGTCGACATGGAAGGCTAGGAGCGTCTTAGCTGAGGGATTGATTTCCCCGACACCAAGTCCGCACTGTGACCATTTTGTTCTCCAAATATTTTGTTCTCCACCAACTTCTTGAGAGTTTCTTCCATAAGTTGTTGTGTGTCGATTATCTGTGCCTTATTCCTAGCAAGTTCCCTCAAAAGAGCCACAGGTTCAACATTGGTCGATTCCCATTCGTCAGCCATTTGATCAACGAAATGTGTCCTTCTCTTCCAGCTATAAACTTTCATTCACTGTCCATAGGCTAGCAGGATCGAAGTGCTCTAATACCACTATAATATTCTATACCTGCTACCTTAAACCAATGTGCAATCCTGAGTTGAGGCTGTATGGGCTATCAAAGTGATAGTATGGTGAGCAAAGAGGGGGGACCGTACTTGGTATGGTCGTACGGTGGCTGGAATAATCCATACAAGTGAGGGATGATAAGTCGTACGGTGAGGCCAAATTATGTCGTACAATGTGACAAGCTCACTATTGGAGGGCCGTACGGAATGGACGTACAGTATGATGATGCCAACTGCAAAGGGTGTGAGGATTGTACGGTGTGGTTGTGGGTTTATGCCTGGAGGGCCGTACGGTCAAGAGACCATGCCATAGAAAGGCTGTACAGTCAGCTAAAATGTGCAATTGAGAAAAGTCAAGGGATGTCATACAGTTGTATTGATCCTAGAGTGAGGAAAGATGAGAAGTGCGGAGGACAGAAAGTTTGGATGGCCGTACAAATGCTTAACAGGAGGATTAATACAGTAGTGCGCAATGTTTTCTGATAATCCGGATATGAGACAAATAGTTCCAGTTATGCCCAACAATTTATAACCACAAAATTGCTCCACAATAGATATAATAATATTTGCCAAAATCGAGCCAAGATACACAGACAGAATAGGGTGAGGGCTGAATCCCACCGCAACCGCACGAGCCAAATAGGGAAGATCTTTCATCGCACGAGCCAAACAGGGAAGATTTTTCACTTCCGAAATGGTGAACAATCTCGAACTCCAATAGGATTTTGCAGTACAAAAACAAATAATCAAAAGCATACCTAAGACTTCCTACAAGCCGTACTTAAATACCGATCAGGAAACCATTCCGAGGGTGTACAAAGATAGCCGACGACGACACAAACTTCGAACATAAAAATAAAAATGAGACTGAGATAAATTAAATAAATCGGCCCGTTACAAAGTTTAATTTTATAACGGGGACATTGCATCCTCTTTTGGCACTGTCTTCCCTCTTTAATTACTATGTCCCTTTTAAAAACTTTGCACTTGGGTCCAAATAAGTCACCTTTTAACTTTCCTAATAATAAAATGACACTTTTTGAAATTATTTTCTCTTGGGTACCTACAAGTCATTTTAATATTTTGAAGTTGGCTTGCACTTTCCTAATGTCCCAAAAAGGGGACATTATAGTCCTCCCTCCTTGAGATCTCAAATTAATCTACAAGCTGCTCTAAAGCCTAATCTGGAACAACTGAAATAAAATTTTGTCATATTGTGAAGCAAGGTGTCCAAGTGCAACTCATTCATCCATAAGATCCCTAGATCCCCCGTCAATCTAGAAACTTTGCTTCACCTTCTTGTTGCATTATTCTAAAAAATAGCATCTCTATGTCCCAAGTTGTAAACCTGCTCATTTGGATCTCTGAAAAGAGAAGCTCCTATCCTATCAACACCTAGATCTCAAATCAGCCTATCAACTCAATCCTGGGAGTAGAAATAGATGTACATCGATCTACAATCCTCCTATATCAGCCAACTGAACAAGTAGATGCCAAACACATCTCCCATATGCATGAAAATCAACTCACCAAATCTCCACATGTCGCTGCAATAGCCCGGATCAGCAACAAGAATGAGAACCATGTTGTCACTGTGCCACTGAACTGTAAAGATAAATATCTCATATGGGATATCCCTCGAGTAAAGATGTCTCCATAAATTTGTATACAACACAATACCCCTTATAGACTGTCCAATTCTGAAAATGCAGTAGTAGACCAAGCAAGACAGTCACCAAACTGAAGTAGGGATTCAAACAAAATCACCAACTAATAAAGAATTAGCTGTCATTGTTTACCGCATAGATTAATTGATTAATGCACACAGACAATGAACAAGAACAACAAAACTCCAATTATTCGCATATGCCAAGACATTACATTATTGATGATAAGATAAGATGCTTTACAATGATCCCAGACGAGGTATAAATACTTCCCGCTGAACCTTCCCAAAGGGGTCTGTCGGCTACATAACAATCCTAATCTACCTGTCAACTACAAAATCTTTTCTGACAACACCCTAACGGCTACATAGTTTCTACCGACGACATCATCCCCCCCAAAAGAAAAGTCGTCTCCTAGCGACTTCAAAACAAACAAAAACAGGAGACCAGAAAATACAATAGAGAAAGACTATACACTAGAGAGAAGATTGCGATCCTAAAGAATGCCACTGCCGGCGCAACTCATAGACTTGCTTTGTCCGAATGCTCAAATCCTTCTAAATCCGTGTGTTAACCTCTATGGCTTCCTTCAAGAGAAGCGCTACATCCATAGCCTAAGTCTTTACCAACTGTAATTCCTACTGAGCCGCTTCCTTATCCTGAAACAGAGCTGCACACTCAGCTGCCCACACTGTTTGCTGGCTGGCCAAATCTGCATGTACCTTTTCCCTAGCCTCCTTCTCTGCTACCAAAGACCTCTCTACTACAACCCTGTCTGCGTCTGCATGCTTGCGAGCATAGTAGACTTCTTTGTACAATCCTACTACCTCGTGCGCCAGCTTCTCCATAGAAGTATTGCACGGACCCAACTCTGGCTCGGTGGCCCAATCTGCCAAAATCTCCGATGTCTCAACTGTTGGCCATCCTCTGTCCTCAAAACATGAACAGAACCGCTCCGAACAAATCCCCCTGATATAAGCTCGAACCAAATGCCACTCTCTCTGCCAAGTCATAGCCTACAGTGCCACATTGTGTCTCTTCTGCAGCGCAACCCACATAGCTCTGAGGTAATCTCTGCAACTGTCCTCATCTGACCCATAATCCTCCTTCGACACGTCATCCATGGTCCATTCCCCATCACTGTTCGTCTATGCTACTGCCGCTGTAACCATGTCCACATCTGGTGCCGCCGCCTCCTTCCTGAGCGCACCCGCCAACTGTGGAACTACCACCTCCCGTGGCTCTAATACGGCTGCTAGTCTTGGGGGGACTCTTCCATGACTAGGGGACTAAATAGACGGTCTGACCTCTACAAGAATGAGCCGAAACTGCTGTCTCAGAAATTTGCTCACTCTATCTATCACATCCATTCTCTTGGGTTGCTCTGACTGTGCCTCCGTCAACAAGGAAGATGAAATCGTGACCATAGCATTTGAATTAATAACATCCAAACAAACCTGGGGTTCAATCTCTGGCGCTGGCAACTCTATCAACTCTGGCTCTACTGGGACAACAGGGTCTGGCAGACAATCCTAGGAAGGCAAACCCTAGGTCAAAGCTATAGAAGACACAATATCTGTCGTGGCCGTGGAGAAAGCAACATCTGGAGTGGTCGCCGATGCAACAATTGTCGTCGATGGGACACCCTCAACCATTGCTCGTGGGACATTTGCTACTGCCAGTGGGGTCATCACGGCCAGTGCATGACGCTAACCAAAAGGAGGAATGTGTGAAGTAGGGGCGAACAAGTGTGCTGAAGTTGTTAACTACTAGTTCGGTGCCAAGTTCTACAGACGTACTCTCCTCCTCATACTCAGCCTCGTTGCTTTCTGAAGTCTCCTCCCATCCGCTGTCTGTGTCCCCATAAGCCTTCAATCCTCGGAGTACCTTCTTCTGCCTTCTTGCTGGCCCACTTGTGTCCAAATGTCGACAATAGAATATTGGAGGCTCCCCTTGTGCCAACTTTCCCTACAGAGGAGCCTCAAAATCATCCATTGGTATTTGATTAACTGCTGCCTCCAGAAACAAACCAATTGCAGGAGTGGCATAAAGAAGGTGTGGTGTTGGAGTGTCATGAACTCCTCCATCCTATCGGCAAGAACTGTAGCCCAATCATACACCGTGCCATTCATGATGCCATTCATGAATACAATCTGTGGTAATGCTATATCTGAAGCCCGAGTTGCCCCTATCAACTTACTCTTGATGACATCCATAATGCACTTCTAGTGGCCTTCCCGAATAAGACCTCGCCGAAGCCCTCTGCATTTAGACCCTTTTATCACTAACTCCATTTCCTCGAGCGTAAGATTGCGGCCCACTAATCGTATCCAGTGTTCTTTCCATTCCTGAGAAAGCTTGTGGTTCTTGATTTCCGCCTTTTTACCTCCTGGGCCAGGGATGCCAAAAACCCTAGTGAAATCCCTAGGCTTAAAGGAAACCATCATCCAATGCTTTTCGTACAAGAATGTGTTGGTTCTGTTGTGTCGATAATATGCTTCTATCATAGTCTGCAAAACTGATTCAAACAATCGGATGGAAAAAACTGGAAGCTGGATGGCCCAATGCACCTATGCCCGTATCAAAATCTACTTAATTAGGTCTACGTCCGGAGTTTCCTGCCACCACTTCTGGCACTCGCCGCCACTGAGTCCCTCTAACTGAACCGTGAGAGGGGTGAGTTCTACCCTGACTTTCTGTTTCTTACTGTTGGAAGCGGATGGCCCTGCAACTCGAATTCCTGAAGCTAAAACCCTCGCATTCTTCTCCATACTTGTCTTCAACTGGTTCTTCCACTGCTTCTGTTTTCCTGCCAATTCCATATAATAACGTCTTCTTCCTTCCTTTATAATATAGAGTTCCTACCGGTTTGGGCTTCTCGCAGAGAATATGTTTGAATATAGTTTTTGCTATTGTCTATTTATTTCCTTGTACTTGATTTTAGTCTAGTAATCCTCACGTACACGCGGCAACAAAACTTCTACCAAAATTCGCCAAATGCTGACTTCCCAATTTGGTATTGAAATTCATACTCACAGTCCCAAGGCCGGCGCTGTGCAATAGACTTCCGCGGAAACAAGCTCGAAAAGGAGCAAAGTCGTAACTGCCTGCAGCATTGAAATGTTTCAACTGCCTGTGATAGCGAAAGCTCCACAAAGAAGAGTGAGTCCACGGGAGAGAGGTCTTCCGAGGGAAAGAGATAACACGTTTTACACAGGTCTTTTCGTTCCCAAGATGTCAAATGCTATGAACCTTCCACTGAAGAGGAACAAGGGCGTGACAATAAAGGTAACCTTCCACGCAAATAAACGTCCGCGGAAGAGAAAATAAGGCCGTGTGAGTGGAGTGGCAACCTTAGGAGAATAAAGGCGTCCGCGGAAACAATCAGCAAAGTCGCCAACAGCTACCCGTCCACGAGAAAATAAAGAGTGACCAGTGGAAGCAAGGAGAAAGGCCCACATAAAAGAAAGCAAGACGCCGGAAAAGCAACCGTGGGAGGACAAGATAGTTCGCGAGGAAACAAGACTGTTCGCGGAAGGTTAGGAAAGACGTCCGCGAAACCAAAAAGGAGACGCCAAAAGCCACCTACCCGCGGAAAACAGTAGGCACCTACGGAAACACGATGCCATGGGGTGTCCGCGGGACAACCTGCCCAAGGCCACACTTTGCTTGCCACTTTTTCAAAAAAACATATTTTTTTATTTCTCTTTTCTTTTTTTTTCTTTTCTTTTTTCTTTTTTTTCTTTTTTTTTTTTAAATTCAATAAAATAAACATACCTAGTTATCCCTCCCAATTGTGCAAACGAGGGAGGCTTCCTGGAATGGTACATCTTCAACTTCGACCCATTCACTACCTTAGACACCTCTTGTCCATCCAAGGTCCACAATTTTATTGCCCCATTGTCACCTACCTCCCAGATCTAGTAGGGCCCGACCCACTTAACTTTGAACTTGCCTGGCGTGATCTCTTTCCGACCATCATACTTCAACACCCACTGTCCAAGTTGAAACCTGTTCAATTTCAAGTGTTTATCGTGCCATGCCTTACAACTATTCTGTGTTACCTTTGTCACCCACTGCGCCAACAATCTCTTCTCCTTTAGGTTGTTCAATTTATACAGTTGCTCCCTTAAGCTTTCCATGTCGCCTAACTTATTTTCCAATGCTATCCTCAATCTCGGTATCATGAATTCTGCGAGTACCACTACCTCTTGCGCGAACATTAATTGAAACAGCATGTGCCCCGTTGTTACTTTATACGCTGTACGGTAAGCCCAGAGAGCGAAGGGTAATTTTTCCTCCCAATCTTCACCTTCAACTGCACAGGATTTATAGATAATGGATACCAGGACTTTATTTATAGCCTCAGCTTGTTCATTTGCTCTCAGGTAGAATGGGCTCGATAATAAGTGGTAAATCTTGAATTCAGAGGTGAGCAGGCGAATAGCATGGTTCACGAAGTGTCCACCCCTATCACTTGTTAACTGTAATGGAATCTCGTACCTAGTAATGATTTGCTCATAAATAAATTTTGCTGTGCTTATCGCCGAGTTATCCGGTATTGCACGTGCTTCCACCCACTTGGTCAGGTATTTCGTCGCCACGATAATGTATCTGCACAGTCTAGTCTTGCTCACCTTCAGAGGTCCGATGAAATCCAATCCCCACTGTTCAAAGAGTTCCAGCGCGTGTGAAGGGTGGAGCAGCATAAAGTCTCTCTTCAACGGCTTCCCGGCCCATTGGCAAGTGTCACAACCGACAACCCATTCCTACGCGTCATTGTACACCGTTGGCCACCACAATCCTGCGAGTAGTATCTTCCTTACCGTGGTGTGGGGTCCCCATATGTCCACCTGCTGGCCCCTCATGTGCTTCTTTCAGTACTTTCGCTATTTCCTCCAACACACACCATCTGAGAATGTGATCTGGCCCCATTTTGTACAACAATACATTAATCAACTGAAATGTGCGGCTCCTTAATACCAATTTCCTCCTTTCATTCTCTAGCATCTCCCTCGATGGCTGTCCCGTGGACAAGTATTCCCCAATACTGGTATACCATTTTGGTAGCACTACAATTTGGAATAGCTGTGCATCAAGGAAGTCATCATTCATGCCTCCATCTGTTAATTCACCTGTTTCAATCCGTGATAGATGGTCTGCACTGACATGCTTCTTCTCGTCCTGTACAACGACTTTGAAGGTGAATTCCTGTAGCAAAAGGAGTCACCGACTGATTCTTCCTTGAATGACCGATTTATTTACCAAGTACAATAAAGCTTGATGGTCCACATAGAATGCAAATGGTGTTGCCAGTAAGTAGTGTTGGAACTTCTATACCGCGTAGACCATGCCAATGCTTCCCGTTCCGTTGTGTTGTAGTTCTGTTCTGCTTTTGATAACAGTCGGCTAGCAAAGTATATCGATTGATCCAAGCTGTGGTTGCCTATCTGCGCCATAGTTGGATGCGTCAACATGAACATGGAATTCCTTATCCCAATCCGGATATGCCACTATGGGTGTCGTAGCCAATTGTACCTTCAGCGCTTCAAATGCCTCATGTTCCTTCTACCATCTGAATGATTCTCCTTTGCACGTTAACTTGTCCAGCGGGTATGATACCTTGGCAAAAAATTTGATGAACCTCCTGTAGTAATCTATGTGTCCCACGAAAGATTTTACCTCCGTTACATTGGTGGACGGTTGCATCTCCAATATAACTCTTACTTTGTCTGGATCCATCTTCAATCCTTCCTTACAGACTATGTGTCCGAGCAACCTTCCCTGCGGAACCATAAACCTGCACTTCTTCGGATTCAGGGCTAGGCGCACCCGTTGGCATCTCTCCATACATTTGCCAAGTGCTGCCAAATGTTTGTCCTCGGCGCTGAATACCAACCAATCATCCAAGAATGCCTTGAAGTTCCCGACAGACATTTTCTCAAAAATATGCAGTATGATACGCTGGAATGTAGCAGGCGCATTGCACAAGCCAAACGGCATCCAATTATATGCGTACACTCCATCTTCTATGACAAATGTCGTCTTTCAATTTATCCTCCTCTGCGATTGAAATTTGATTGTATCCAGAAAATCCATCCATGAATGAGTAAATCTCATGTTCGGCTACCTCCTCCAGGATGTTGTCTGTAAATGGAATTGGAAACGGATCCTTGATCGTGACTACATTCAGGCATCTGAAATCAACGCATATCCGGATCTGGGTGGTGTCCTTTAGTGAGATTACTATGGGTGACACCCATTCACTGGTCTGCACCTCGAAAATAATACCGACTTCCAGCATCTGGTTGATCTCTTCTGTAACCCGTGTTGCATAGTTCTTGTTCATCCGGTATGGTCGCTTCCGTACAGGAACTGCACCTTCGACCAACAAGATGCGGTGCACACACAACTCCGGCGGTACTTCTTTCAGATCTTTGTATGTCCACACAAACACGTCTTTGTATTCCAAAAATATCTTGAATGCTGCTGCTTTGAGTACTAGATCCCAGTTATCTCCCACCAATATGTTCCTTGGTTCTGCTTCATCCCCCAAATTCATTGTTGGCAGTGTGACTTCATTGTATTTGATGGGCTCCCCCTCACTGAATGTATGGGCGGGTGTCTCATCCAACGGCGCATCCCCCTCTTTCATTTCTCTAAACTCTCTTGAAAATTCGTCTCCGTTGTAGCCTTCCTCTATCGACAGTACATTGCAGCTCTCGAACAGTTCATAGTCCTCTATCTGCCAGTGGTAAAGACCGTTGACAGAATCCACATCGTCGTCTATTGATCCTCCTTCCAATCGCAGGACTCCCTCCTGATCTAGTTCCATACGTTGCCTACCTTCATCTTCATCTTCAAAATCTAATGATAGAGCTTCTTCCCCCACCATCTGAGTGTGCAAATCAATAACGAATTTCTTCCCTTTACTTTCAAGTGATAAAGTGTTTTTCTTCCAATCATGTTTAACTTTGGCTTGAACAAGCCATCTGCGGCCCAGAATGGTGTTGTATCCTTTTCTCTTCAGCAGGATCACAACGAAGTCAAGCAAGAATGGTTGTGTTCCAATTGTCACCGATTGTGCCATCAGGATGTCGAGAGGTTTAATGCCATGTTGGTCTACTGTCAACAACTGAAATGTAGGTGGCCACAATGTCAGTTGTCCCAACCTCTTCCAAGTATCCTCGGGTAAGACGTTCACGTCGGACCCTCTGTCGACAATCGTGTCCGTCAGCACACTTCCGAGAATCTCCACCTCGATGACCGCTAGATGCCATCCAGATGCGAGGGCGAGCAACATGGGGTCTTCTCCACCGGCGGCAATTTCCTTCCCTCTTCTTGGTTCTCCTGGTAACTTGGCAGTTGGTGCGATATTTGTGAGTGTTGATCGGATCTAAGGCATCGTGATCAACAGATCATTATTCTAACAGGTACCTCCATTTGTAGTATCTGTTGTACAATGTTTTGTTCCGCACAGTTCCTTGGTGAGGTGTCTGCGGTGTCCTTCAATTGAGATGTCTCCACCTGTGTTGCTTTCTCAATTTCCTTTCGTACTTCATCCTCTTCTTTTCTTCCATTGGGTCGGGGTATAGTTTTTCTTGTGTCCGCGTGATTGCCAGCACCTCCTCTTCATCCATCCCAACGATGATCAGATTCACCCCAGACTTTGGGCACTTGGCATCTTCATGATCGTCGGGTCTGCACCACCTGCATAATAACTTTCGTGTGTTCATTGTTGGACAATCCCGGGCAAAGTGTCCCCACAAATTACATGCTTGGTACTGAACGATTGGCCTTCCGTTCGCATCGTACTGAATTCGACTTCGGCTACCATTGTTATTATTATTGTTCACATTGTTGTTATCCTGCCCACGTCTATTATTTCTATATCCTCCGGATGTGGCACCCTCTGTACTTGTGTTCCCACTTCCTCAGGACGCAGAAGCCTCCTGTGCCAGGAATACTTGTTGAGGTCCTCTAGTTTTCATGTTGAAGGGGCATTCTTTTGTGAAATGTCTCATGATCTGGTAGATGTCACAGAACTGGTTCTTTGGACAAGACCCTTTAGTGTGACCGTCTGTCTTACACTCCGTGCACCATAGGTCGCTTCCCTTAGTTTCTTTCTGCATGTTCTTAAATTCCTTCATCATACAGATCATGTCCTTCTGGAGAGCTCGGACCTTTTTGCTGCTATTTTTCTCATTGTTGCTCTCTTCTTCCAAAGACGTATCGTTGTCTGACTCACAGGAGCTACTCTTCTTCTTTTTCATCTTCTACTCACTTTCCAGGTTCATTATTCGATTGTACGCTTTCATGTATGACGATGGCAGCACAATCTTTATCTTCTTCCCTAGCTTCGAGTGCAGGCCTTCAATGAACCATCTTTTTTGCAGTCCGTCAGCTGGCTTATTTTCCATTTTATTTGTCAAGTCTTTTAATTTCCTGGCATAGACTCAAGCTGTTTCATTTTTCCCTTGCTTTGTGTTGTATATTTCTGCCACAATCTCATTGTTGTCGCGGAGTAGTTGAAATTTGGTGGTAAACTCCTTCTTAAGGTTGTCCCAAGTGGTTAATTTTTGAGGATTTGCGTTGGCGAACCAATCAATTGCAACACCCCGTAGGGTGGCCGGAAACTGTTGAACCCATTCATTTGTATCAATTATGCCATTTGCCCTCCAAATCATTTCGCATGCTTTACAGTGTCAGATCGGATCGGCCGTACCATCGCCATCAAACTTCGGCAGCTTTTCCTTTGGTCCTGCCATCACTACTGGATTTTGTGCATGGGTGTTGTTCGGTCCTACAACACTGGCGCTATTCACTCCCATGCTGGCGCTTAGTACTCCTACACCGGCGGTTTACACTCCCACACCGTAGCTTTGCACTCCCACACCGGCGATCTGCACTCCCACACCAGCGGTCTGCACTTCTACACCGGCGATCTGCACTCCTACACCAGCGTACTCTCCAACAATTGTCTTATCTCCAACAGCTGTGTCCTCTGGTGAAGAAGGGTCTTCCCGTTCCGAAAGTGTATCATAGACGAAGAGTTCACTCCATGCTCGTGCTCCCTCAACACTCCAAGTCGTGCGAGTCAATTCCCTTTCATTTGGATTCTCTTCCCTCAGCAAATACAGGTTCAAAAATTCCTCCCTTGCTTCTTCTACCAATTCCACCCGCTCTCGAGTTTCCTCCAACAATTCCTCAGCGCTTCGGTGCCCATCGGCAGTCTTCTGAAACCTCCTTTTGTGTTCTGCTTGCTGTGCCAAAATTAAATTTTCTTGCACAATATGTATTCCATCTTTTCCCTTTATCTTATTCCGATCCTTGTTAAGCTGATTTGACATTAAGCTTCATTCCTCCCTCCTTCCAGGTACATAGGGCAACGGCGCCAAATGTTTACCGCATAGATTAATTGATTAATGCACACAGACAATGAACAAGAACAGCAGAACTCCTATTATTCGCATATGCCAAGACATTACATTACTGATGATAAAATAAGATGCTTTACAATGATCCCAAACGAGGTATAAATACTTCCCACCGAACCTTCCCAAAAGGGTCCGTCGGCTACAAAATCTTTTCCGACAACACCCTGTAGGCTACATAATTTCTACCGACAACAGTCATATCATAAAAACTCATGCCAAATCTCTAGATGAACTATAGAAGCCCTCATTACACGTTATGGACAAATCTAGAATCTCCAATTCACCACAAGTATTATCAATCAACTCTTCACCTCCACCAGGAAAATGATCATTATCACATGAGTTTTCAGATCCTCAGTTTATCCTCATCCTCATGTGGAAAATTTGTTACATCATAATTTTGTAAATGCATAGAACTGTTGTTGTAAAAATCAGAATTCTTGTGGTTGACTTCTTGCTGGTTCATTTGATCTTAATTAGCATAGCGTACCTCGTTTTAATAGGAAAAGGTGGAAATGCTATGCCCACTCTTATTTTCACAAATTTTGTTGATTTCTTCAATATTTTGTATGATCTCTTTAGTCTTTGAATTAAGACAATCTTCCTTGTGAGTGGGTGCCACAGAAATCTGATTTTCAGCCTTGTACAATGAGTAATGTGCCATACACAACTGAAGATAAAGCTCATCTACCTCATTCTCTTTATCATTAGCAAACTTGATGACCTTATCTCTATCTTTGGACAATTTCAAATAATTTGATTTCATCATTTCCAATGCCCTTATAATTGTGTGAAGGTATGCACTATTAATTCAAACATTGTCCCCTTTTTCCTTTCCTCAATTTGTACTTCCAATATGGTTTCTTCAATTATGGGTACTTGTCAAAATGCACTAATGCTGCAACAACAATGTCACCCATGACTTTTAACTTATCTTCTAGAGTACCTACTCCAAATTCTTCATCTAGAAATTAAATTTCTGATTGGTTATTCAAATCAGCCCCTTTGGTGTCATCATCATGGTCTGGCTCACATATACAAGTTTGAACAGCCCTTTAGTTGGAAGAAAGTTCATCATTTGCTGCACTATTTTCAGATTATTAAGGGTATTTTCCTCCACCTCAAAATGCATAGCCTCGAGGATCTTCTAGTATGTCATCATTTTTCAAATGATTCATAATTATGGAAAGATTCATTTCCTTCATTGGGAGCATTAAATGCTTGTTAATAACAACTTCCAAGTCATCAAATAAGAGGCTGGAGCATAGTAGCACAGAGATGCATCCCCCCAAAAAAATCCCGACGTCTCTACGATGGGGACATACCGGGGATGGGGGAACATCGATCCGATGTCTCCTACGGCGCCACCAATCTGTTGCTATTCTAGTGGACAAGGAGGGACATCTCGGCATCCTCTAAGGAGACAAGGGGATATCTCAGCGTCCCTCGAGGAGACAGGGGGATGGGAACAAGTCCTTTGACCCCTCCAAGGGACAGCTAGGCATCCCCTATCAAACCAAAAAAAAAGTTTGTTAAACGAACTAAAACATTTTTCTAATATTCTATTGATCGTATTGAGTACCATATCATGTTGCTCAACATAATCATTTGTATGATAAGATACTCGTACTTTTGATATCTATGACTATTATCATTTAATATTTTTATAATAGAAGTTAGAACTCTTCCATTTGCTGATTCGAATATTTAAAATTTTAATATTTATTGTTCAATGTTCAATGCAATGTTCAGGTATTTAAATTTTAGTAAACTAGTATTTTACATCTTTATGTCTTATATTGTTATACATATTTTCACAACAAGCATTTTAAGTACCACATGTATAGTATATAGCATATACAACCTCCCATTCCCCATAGTCATCCCCTTGCCATCCCCAAATTGAGGCCCCTTTATCCCCCCTACTCGGAATGCTGTCCCCTAGGTCGATGTAACTATGGGTTGGAGTATCTCTTACCATTAACCATAGCTGATCCCCACTCCTTGCAAGTTTGGGTATCATTATGTTGGAGCAGAACTATAGGATTTTTAACTTCCTCAATGCTAATCTGAACTTCCTGGGCTGAATCATCTTCCTCATTGTCCTCACAGATGTGATCAAGTGACCAAGTATGCTGGCAAGTGAAACAAAGCTTCTCTTTACTCATTTGGTTCTTGCTCATTTTCAAAGTTTTGCAACCTGTATGCCTATTGATCTTAGCTCACATACAATCACTCCTTGAACATTTCCATCTCATGCTCAATCAATTGACTTGTGAGCTCATAGGCTATAGACAAGATTTTATGATCCTCTCTCCATATTGCTAGCAAATCTGTAATAATCCCAACGAGCTTGCTCTACCCAATAGATGATATTGCTAAATTTCAAACACAATATTGGAACATGAAAGTATACTACTCATGCCTGTTTATGTCTTATTGTCAGATTACATATAAATCTGGCCATTGAAACTTCGCAGGTTTCTTATTCCTTTTTTTTTTCAACTAAATTTGCATAGTTCAGTATGAGGACAAACTTAATGAGCAACTCCAGCTTCAATTTATTGTCTTACATAATAAATATTTGCAGAATCAAACAACATTGATCATAGTGAACCTCGATTAATGCCGTCAGTAAATAAAAACCTCGTCCATGTTGGCAGCAGTGAACACCAAATTGCCACAGTATTAATGCCCCAGTTTGCAGCAGAAAGATGCCCCATTTGGTGTAAGTAATCGCAGCCCTGTTAGGGTCTTCTGGCCACCTATGTATCACAGGAAATTACCATGCCACAGGAGAGTATTTTAAATTTAAAACAGGACCTGCAAACGTCTGGGTTGCTGATGGAAATTGCACCTCATAACAGGTATCACAGACACCCACAAAACAGAACCAAATATGCAAACAGGACCAGATATGCACCGTCCAAATACTCCAGACTTCAACCGCCCAAATACAAGTAATTGACATCCAAATGCAGATAATAATGGTACCAGAATAATTACATTCAAACACTTGGATTGTAGCTGTAGCAACTCCTAGCAGCAAGAAATCCTAACGCTGATGTGTGGGAAATTTAAGCGTTCTAATGGCAGAGAATTCCCAAGCTAAATTGCAGTCCAAATCCACGCTCAACAGTAGAGACAGATGAGTGCACTGATCAAAACCCTCCAGCAAAATCCCAATATCAATTTGTTTCTCAAACACAGCAACAACAGTAAGAGAAACGCTGCAATTCAGATTGCAAACCAATCCACATCACTATACTTCAGCAGTGGTTGATGCACAACTTCAATATTCAACCCTCGGATCAAACCCTTATACTTCAGCAAGGGCACAAACTTAGAAACTCCACAAAGGCAGCAAAGCAAATAATCAATCGGATGTCTTTCTTATCAAATGGGATCATATTTATAATCTCCAAATGGCACAAGTTTCCCAAATGAACTCCACTTAAAGAGCTTCCTCAGCACAACATTAAAATATAATAAAGTGTCATTATAATATAATTTATTAATTGCTTTTGGCTCCCAAAAATGACCTTTTCCACCATAACATAATATTCTGGCACACAAGGCCACTATTTCTTGTGCCCGCGATTTGAAACTTTTCAACCTAGTTCCAACGAGCTATGATACTGAGGTGACCAACATACAACACCAACAAAAATAGCAACCTCAGCATATTTAGCTAAATAATAATAATTCACCTGTCTTGCGAAAACAATTGAAAAAGCATCATAATTGAAATCTAACAACACCAAAGTGGTCTTGATAAAAAAAGACAATGAATGAACCTGACAAGATCACTTACTATAAATAGACGCTCCCTCCAAGATTCTTGGAGCCCAAAATAATAAGTGAGAGCATCACCCAACTCCTCTAACTCAACTGCGCTCATTGGAAACAACAGCTGGACTTACTATAAATAATAAGTCCTTCAAATGGAGCCAAAATACACCATAAGTTGTTAGAAAGCCTATAACTCCACAACTAAGACCCTCAAATCCCACTGTTAGCTCACGAGGGTCACAATGGTGAACTGACCAAGTCAGCTGCAGGAATTACAAAATCTGATTGTAGTTGTTCGCATATGTCATCATCCTCATCTAAGATTAAGGACATGATTATTTTTATGCAAGATCTCACAATGTCTGGATGATGTTCCCTAAACTCCCTTAAGAAACATTGAAACAGTTGAAGAATTATTACTTCACAACCGAGATCCAATATGATGATTAAAACATCTAGTTATTGTCATGAGTTCCAAGGTTTTAGTCCTCTTACCAAAGGTAAGGCTTTTGACATCATGTAGTCCACCTACGGAATCACAATCAATTGCATAACCTTCTTCAAGATGTTATCACTGTAAGATATAACAGGAGTTGTTATTCTGATACATTCACCAAGGTACGAGGCAACCATTAGTCTTAATCCTTAATTCAGATGCTCCATTAACCTTTATTACACTACAGCAACCATTGAGGGTTGCAAGGCCCAATTCAAAAACCTCCAACCATACTGATCCATTTTGGATAAACATGAATCCAATAGTTTATTCAGAGGTTTCACAAACTCTAATTGCAATCCCATTATATAGAGCTCATTCCAGACTGCTTTCTTTTTGGAAGTACCATAGTTGATTGCCACTAATTGTGTCATTGAATTCTTTTGAGAACAAATTACTTTTCAAATTCTCCATTGACTAGTCAAGCTGCATCTCCGTTGATACTTACCACTGCAAACAACCATGCCAATCTGACCACTGTAGAGACTTCTGGTTGGAATCTTTCCCAAATAGACAAACCTTTAACTGTTTATACATTTGTCAAACAGTTGTAGTGAAAACCCCTGTTTATTGTCTTCTAAATTTTGTCTTATCATTCAATTCCTTATTGAATTCAAATTCAGGCATATCGTCAAGCAGTTGGCATTTTGTTGAGATGAGAAATAAATACGTTTAAGTCCAATACTACTATTGAATTGAAATTAGAAAGTATTATATGCAGAAATATTAATTAAACTGCTAAAGATTGATTCTCTGTACATTGGCAAACAATACAGAATCAGAAAACATTTGAGAATTTCACTTACAAGCGCTTGAACTAATCCCAACTTCAAAATTCAGTCTCATCTACAAACTGGAGATGATACACGACTACTCTTAGTAATAAATCTGAACTTTTGAACTAAACTCAATGTTGGCACACATTGAATCCAAAACATTCTCCCATGAAACTTCAGGTGTTTTAGGTTCGCCCCCTTCAGTAAAATGAAACACTTTGATTCATTAGCCCCAATGGATGACCATGGTTTTTCAACTTGATGCATATGCAATTATCTTCCAATGTTCTTTCATTCGTCTGTTGGGGTATCCTTGCACGCCACTAGCAGAAGTAACAACATCCAAGAAGTCATTCATGACATCAGACAGAGCTAACGGCAAGCCCATTGTAATTCAATTCCTCCCAACAATTTTCAAACATTCGAACCAATGTGAAATAATTCTAATACACCATAGTTTACTCCACTAATAGTTTAATTGAAGACTTAGCTCTCACCCAGCAACAAGGTTTGAATATAAAATTTAATTAAGCACTTCAACCATAGGCCATGATATGAGTAGTTTTTTGGCCAAGAATTATCTATTTCCGATTATACACTTTACTCAGAACAAAGTTTCAAGGCCACAACAAAATCAATTTTTTTGGCCGAAATTTTGCAATATTCAAATGTTCACAGCAATGAAGCAGCACGATAGATATTAAAACGGCCCTCAATCTTAATATCTTGGTCAATGATTGTTAAACCATCACTTGAAAGCTCTGATGAAAATTACTGATCTTCAATTTCTTCAAATTACAAACTCATGACAATAATGACCGCATGGGTCAAATATTAAACAGACCTTTACAATAGTTTGGTTGGGGCCCACCAAATAAAAATCAAAATCTCAGCAAAGAATTAATCCAATACTATTGAGAAATTAATTAATTTCTCTTCAAATGGTTCATATTCCAGTTTTCAAACCCATTTTGTCAAGCTACAATTCCTCCATGGACGACTTATGCCCAGAGTAATACTGTCACCACTTTCTTTGAAACACAGACACCACGTAACCAAATTCTTTGCACATGAATGCCAAAAATCTCCCAACAATCTTTGTAATTGCCAAAAATCTCCCAACTATTGTCAGTAAAATGTATAGTGTAGCCAACGGGTAGAGTAGTATCCGAACAAGCACGTGACGCTTGAGTCACCCCTTCGGAAAGTTATATGTACACGTCCGAGATGGACTTTGGAATCATCGTGGTAATCATTGTGATCATTGTAGTCATTGTTTTTGGATTGTAATCAATAAGTGCATATATGAATAAAGTATTTGTTCTGTGTTGAATCGTGTTACACATATGTTAAGCTTTTACCCTGTATGGTAAACATTTGGCGCCATTGCCAGACGAACTTGGAACGAAGGAATGATATGAAGATCAATGTTGAATTTGCTTAATAAGGATAGGAACAAGGTGAAAGATAAGGATGAACTACGTATAGCACAAGAAGTTTTAATTCTAGCACAGCAGACAGAGCGCAAGCAGAGGCTTCAACAGATTGTCGAGGGGCACCGAAGGGGTGAAGGGTCACAGACGGAGGAAGTGCACTCACCTAGTAGACTGAGGAGTGCCGAGGAATTGCTAGAGGAAACTCGACAATGCTTAAATTTGGTGGAGGAAACAAGGGAAGAGTTCCTTAACTTGTATACGTCGAGGGGAGAGTGTCCGAACGGAAGGGAAGCAACTCGCACGGCTCGGAGTATCGAGGGAGCACAACCGTGAAGTGATCTCTTCGTTCTTGATACATCGAATGAACGGATACAGGCAAAGAATTGAACATCACTTGAAGACCTTTCACTAGACAATGCGGTTGTTGGAAACAAGATTGTTATACAGAACAATGCAGGAGACCAGGACAGCGCAGGAGTACAGAAAAGCGCAGGAGACCAAAAAAGCGCATGAGTCCACAACAGTGCGGGAGTGCAAAACAACGTGGGAGCTCAGAACAGTGCAGGTACACAAGTACCTCAGAATCAAAGGAAAGTAACGATGGCAGGTCCTAAAGAAAAATTGCCCAAGTTTCATGATGATGGTTTAGCAGACCCTATCCGACATTGTAAAACGTGTGAAACCATATGGACGGCAAATGGTGTGACAGATGAAGACGATTGGGTGAGATAGTTCCCAGTGACCCTACAGGGTATGGCGATAGATTAGTTTTCTAATACCAGTCCTCAGAAACTCAATACATGGGAGAATGTTAAAAAAGAATTTATAGCAGAATTCAAATTGCTCCGAGATGATAATGAAATAGTGGCAAAGATATATAGTACTAAACAAGGAAAGAATGAAACAGTCCGAACCTATGCCAAACAATTGAAAGAATTGATTGGAAAGATGGAGAGTCAACCAGCGGACAGTTTGAAAAAATGGTGGTTTGTGGAGGGGCTACGGCCGGCTCTTAAAAAAAAGATGAACATTGTACCACTAACGTCATACACCGACACCTATACTCGTGCCATGGATTTGGAAAGTGAACAAAAGACGAGTAAGAAGAAAAAGCATAAATCCTTTGATTCGGATAATTCATCCTCGAAAAGTAGCAGTAGCGATGAGGAGTCGAACAAGAAGGTGAAAGCATTACAGGAAGACATGCTTCAGATGATGAAGGAAGACATGCTTCAGATGATGAAGGAATTCAAGAATTTGAAAAAGAATCTGGACACAATGAAGGGAGAGTTGTGGTGCACAGATTGCACAGAGGATAGCCATATGAAGGGTTAATGCCCGAAGAAGCAATTCTGTGACATATGCCAAGTAGCGGGACATTCCCTAAAGGAGTGCCCATTTAACTTGAAAGCAAAAGGACACCAGCAGGTATTACTAATGCAGGAAACGTCCAACAACAGCAATAACACAAGCAATGATGCAACTTTGGGTGGATATCAAAATAATAATAAGCGCGGAAGGGGTGGAAATAATAATAATAACGGAGGCCGAAGTAGAATACAGTATGATGAGCAGACGGCCAATGATACAGTGTCGGGCATGCAATCTTTAGGGTCACTTCGCTAGGGACTGTCCTACGAAGGAGACGCCACAACTACTATGCAGATGGTGTGGTCCAAGGGACCATGAAGATTCAAAATGTCCAAAGCAAGGCGTAAATCTATTAAGTATTGAAACGTGTAATGAGAAGGTACTGGCGATCATGCAAGAACAAGCGAGGAAAGCAAAATATCCGAATGCGGAAGAAGAAAAGGAGAGGCTACAAAAAGCCCGAACAGAGATAGAAAAGTAGATGAAAGCAGAGAAGTTACAAATGAAGGACATTGCCGAAACATCAAAAAGAAACTTGGCGGAACAAACATGGTGAAACAGATAATGCAAACGGAAGTGCCCATTAAATTAAACGACCTTCTCACGATGCCACAGTTGTGTACAGCTATTATAAATATGATGTCATCCCCGAGAGTGACGGAGGAAGCAAAGGATAGTAAGGAAACAATAGCAGCAGCAACAAACCCGATGTTGTTGGCACTTACGACAAGTAGACACCCGACAGTGGTGGAGATGGGCATTCTGGGTACTGTGCTAACGGATACAATAGTAGATGGAGGGTCGGGGGTGAACGTGTTGGCAGAAGATATTTGGTAAAAACTTGGACAACCAACACTATGGCCACCTACTTTCCAGTTACTTATAGCAGATCAACATGGGATAAAGTCGTTGGAAACTTTGATGGCACAGTCGATAACAATTGGGACACAACCCTTTTTATTGGATTTTGTGGTCATCCCACTAAAGAGAAGAGTGTACGACACCATCCTAGGATGGGGGTGTATGGTGCAAGCTAAGGTAAAACATGATTGGAAAAGGAACACCCTATCCATGGAGAAAGGAGGCAGGAGATTCACAATTGATTTGCATACACAAATGGTAGGAGAAGAAGCAGCGTCATCAGACTCAGAAGGCAAAGGCGAAAGTGACAACGAAGGAAAAAAGAGGATGGAACGAGATGAAGAAGGGGTGTTGAGAGTAAGAGAGTCAACTGATGACGACCTAGATTTGGTAAATGGATTGCTACACTGGCAAATGGAAGATTATGGGGTCTTTCCAAGTTGCAACATTTTGAGTGTCAAGGAAGGAAAAGCAGACAATGAGTTCCCGAAGGAGTACAGTGAACTGAAGGAGGGAGAAGCGCAGGTGGATGAAACATGGGCCCATACGTTCAATGAAGATAAATTGATGAAGTACGAAGAGCCTACGATGAAAACAATGAACTTAGTTGATGAGGAAAATCCGAAAAACATTCTGGTAGGAGATGACTGGAATCCAGTGTTGAAGATGGCAGCATTCAAAATATTCATGGAGTACAAGGATGTTTTTGCTTGGACATATAAAGACTTAAAAGAAGTACCACCAGAGCTATGCGTCCATCAAATACCATTGATCGAAGGTGCAGTACCATACGAAAGAAGTCGTACCGAATGAATAAGAACTATGCAGCATGGGCCATAGAAGTAACACAAAATAGGAGGAAAGCATGGCACGACAAGCACTTAAAATTAAACAACTTTCAACCCGGCCAGTTAATACTGAAGTATAATGGACCAAATGAAATTAGGCCTGGAAAGTTCAAAGTTAAATGGGTTGGACCGTACAAGATACGGGAAGTTGGATATAACGAAGCAATTAAGTTGTGGACACTGGACGGAAAAGAAATACTAGATGTTGTAAATGGATCGAAGTTGAAAATATACCGTGAAAGAAATGGTCCCCCGCCAACAAACAGCTGAGGAAAGAAAAGAAACATCTGTAAATAATGTATATATGTATAATAAGTAATAAAATATTAAAGATTAAAATAGTTTAGAGTACGAAATAATAAACTATAGTTTTAAAGTGTGAAGTAACAAAGCGATAAAACATGAAGGAACACAGCCTGTCGTACGGCCTTAAAGGAGGTAATATGCAAACAAATTCATAATTGGAAGAAGTTAAAGAGCGTACGGCCTTGTGGCTCAGAAGACATAAGAGGAAGCCGTACGGCTAGAGGCACAACATAGAAGGAGGTGATAATGTGAAGCCCATACAGCCAACAGCAGGAAGAGGAAATAAGACTGTACGGCCAGGTAAAATCACTAGTCATAAAAGATCGTGTATGCCAGAGAAGATAGGAGGAAAGAACGAATTGAGGACCGTACTAAAAACCAATGCATTTTGAGAAGAAACCGTACGGCTAAGTATCGAGACAGTGTGAAGGAGACTGTACAGTCAACAAGGAACAGGCTGTGTAAGTTGCAGTACGGCCAGTGGATAGACAAGCAGTTTCCAGAGATAGTGAAACCTCTATATGGCTAGAGGAAGGCATAAGGAAGTGGATCAAAGACCATATGGCCAGCCAGCCATTTGAAGGAAGACCATACGGACAAAGAACAGTAGATACTATAGACCGTATGGCCAATAGAGCAACGTACAGAAAATATAATTCATAAGTGTTGGAACCTGTATAAAGCCGTAAGGATGGAGGTATTTAAAACGTGTGGAAAGACAATCGTACGGAGAAGATAAAAGACAGTACATTAGCAGTGAAGTAGAAAGCAGAAGCTAAACGGTGATTAAGGACCCAAGGAGGGTCGTATGGCGTACGGATGCAGTACTTTGAGACAAGAAGAAAAGGAGTAAGAGTTGTGCAGCAGTAGAGCAAGACAAATTCAGGGTGAAAGATTCGTACGGACAAGAAAAGAAATTTGTAGCAGGTAAATGATGCAAAGGATGTAGCCGTGCAGCAGAAAGAAATAGAGGAAGGAGCAAAAATTAAAAAAAAAGGATAGATTGAAACAGTTTGGAATGAGTAATGCATGATGCCAAAGGGAAGGGTAGACATAAGCAATTACCAAAAAGAGTGTGGAATCGGAAGAAAATGACAGAAATAGTGTGTTTTATGCAGTTTTGTGTGGTTTCGGAGTGCTAATTTGGCCTTGGCACCCTGTATCGCGACAGGGAGCGCGCCCGAGGCGCTACCCCAGGACCCCGCGGGGGCGTTACCCCTCGACCCCACTGGGGGCGATGCCCCCTAGACCCCCAGTCATTGCAGTTATCAATCATGGGAAGTGTGACCAGTTGATGAGACCTAGAGCTGCTGCAGGCATAGTGTGCCAGAGATGAAAAGATCAACGGAGCAAGCCTTTCAAGAGGGGTGATACGCTTTGAGGCACTTGGAGTAGGTGTTGGACGTAAAACTGTCTTGGTGAATGCATAGAGAGCTCGGGAGGAGTTGATCATCCAATTGAAGGCAATACAACGACACTTGGCTCATTGTACCCAAGAGTTGGAAACAGAGAAAGCGGCGCGAGTGGTTATCAAGGTCAGCTAAGGACACAGTATTGTGTTAGCATAAGCTACAGATGCAACGTGGTTTGGAGATCAGTTTGGTGCAGACACGGGACAATGTGAAAGTGATGTGACAGAAACAGAATTATCTTGTTGTAGTTAGTCAATGTATTTTGTTTCGGATATTTTGTAATTGTCGTGCGGAGACAACTTTTCTTTTGGGGGGATGATGTTGTCGGTAAAATGTATAGTGTAGCCGACGGGTAGAGTAGTATCCGAACGGGCGCGTGACGCTTGAGTCACCCCTTCGGAAAGGTATATGTACACGTCCAAGATGCACTTTGGAATCATCGTGGTAATCATTGTGATCATTGTAGTCATTGTATTCAGATTGTAATCAGTAAGTGCATATATGAATAAAGTATATGTTCTGCGTTGAATCGTGTTACACGTGTTAAGGTTTTACCTTGTACGGTAAATACCAACAATCTTTGTAATAGTCAAAACTTTTCAGGTCACCAAAATTGTGTTTTCCCAATTAAACACAGCATATGGTTCTAAATTTAGAAGAGAATATCAACGATAGCCCAGAGGGCATGTTGTAATGCCCCAAATTATTAAAAACTCGTTAAAAAGAATCATTGTTGACTCCATAGCAAAGCTAACAAATCTGTTCCGAGAAGACATCTCATCTCCTAGAGATGTTTTAATTCAAGAATACTTTTTCTTATGTTAACTTCACTCTAATATATGAAAAGGTTCCAAGGAAATTGCAACAAGTTGTTTCCAAGTGCAAACATGGCAGGAAAGAGCTTCTCTATGCTTCAAGAGTGACCACAGAATTCTGCTCCACAACAAAATAAACTACCTCCGTTGAAATGCAGACCATACTCAAAAGTTTGCTTCCTCAACAATTTTCACGGTCATACCAATGTTGACCCAACACAATATCAATTTTTAAATCACGGCACAATATTTCATTACAAAGAAGAATGACCTTTGCTACTACAAGATTCGCAGCCAGCTTCTCGATAGTGTCCCACAGAAGCAATTATATTCGTTGATATAGTTACCAATCAGTCATGGCAATGAAAGGAAATTTATTTCAGAAGCTCATCCAATGTTTTCCTACAACTTGGAGAAATATATTATTCCATAGCAAACCTTTCGGCTCTTTAGTTGTTTTCTATTAGGTCTCGCTCTATATGCCACAATCAATCAAAGCCTGGCCTGCACATTATTATTTCTTCTTCTATTTTCTGAAAAAGGGAATATAACCACAATGACAGTTCCTCAGCATATATCAAACTTTACAGAGTCATTTTACACTAGACTTGGCTCCGCACCATTTCAACCAAATAACCACTACACTTATTTGTGATTAATAAAAACCTCACATACTGGCTAGAAAACCAGCTCTGGTAGCACTATAATATCTTGGTTGGATATTTTTCCCAATTTCTCACACAACTAAAATTCAAACAAACAATGCATGCAAATACTTACGTAATTAACCAGTAAAATCATCAACAAATGACAATCTCAAAATTTCTATTTCATTCCACTTCCAGCAGTTCAAACAAAATAACCTACAGCAATATGATATTTTCCAAATGAACGCTGCAATCAAAATTCTAGTAGAATATAAATCAGCTCCAATCGTAAACACAGAAATGACAGCCATATTGGAAAATAGAAATAAAATTTAAGAATAAGTGAGACACCTGATATGACGTCTCCACAAACAACGGTTTTCGTCCACCGTCTTATGGCTAGAGAGTCTCCATCCTCAAAGCTGAACAAAGTTGAACTTCCAATTCTTCAAGAGAAGAAATCTGAAAATCCAAACCAATATCCAAGCATGCTGAAAAGAAATCTCTCTCTTTTAAGCCCAAGCAGTGACTCTTCAGCTTCCTCTGAATCTTTTATCTTCTTCAGCTTCCTCTTTGAGTCTTTTGTCTTCTTCATCTTTTGTCACCTTTTTCCCTCTTTAGTTAAAATGTCCATTTTAAAGCTTTATACTTAGCTCCAAATATGTCACCTTTTAACCTTTATAATTATAAAATGACACTTTTTAAAATGATTTGCTCTCCATTCCCTACAAGTCATTTTAATATTTTGAAGTTGGCTTGCATTTTCCTAATGTCTCAAAGAGGGGAGATCACAATTTACACAACATTTTTTCCCTTGAAATTGTGGTGAAGGGCTGTAGGATATCATAGTTTTTACCAATAAAAAAATCATGGCATAATTCTTATGTAGAAATTGAAATCACAAATTTTTATTCTGAAAAACCACAAAGCTTTTTGATTTGAAAACACGAGAATTTTCCAACAAAAGTAATAGCTAGATTTTACAAAAAAAATTTACAAAAAAATTCATGCCTTGATAAGTAGGACATATTTTTCCACAGCAAGTCAAATTATGATATTGCTATCAGGATTTAACTGTGTAGTTTTTTAGACAAACTCATTGACCCATGTATCATGAGTAGTGATTCAAACACGAATCCATCTCTCATGAGAATAAATGGAATACTTAGCACTCATTGGATCTGGGTGATGCTCACAGAGGTGAAGCACCAAGACTTCCCAAGAGGTCACCCATCCCAGTACTACTCCAGCTCAAGCGTGCTTAACTATGAAGTTCCCTCCATGGTTAAACCCACTCTGCTTGCAACCTCATTTGCAAAACCTTCACCAATTGTTGTGCCTTATGAACCATTCATCAGAAAGCCCCTTAAGCTCGTCCATTGATAAGTAGGACATATTTTTCCACAAGTCAAATTATGACATTGCTATCAGGATTTAATTGTGTAGTTTTTAAGTCAAACTCATTGACCCATGTATCATGAGTAGTGATTCAAACACTAATCCATCTCTCATGAGAATAAATGGAACACTTAGCACTCATTGGATCTAGGTGATGCTCACAGAGGTGAAGCACAGGGACTTCCTAGGAGGTCACCCGTCCTAGTACTACTCCAGCCCAAGTGCGCTTAACTATTGAGTTCCCTCCATGGTTTAAACCCACTCTTCTTGCAACCTCATTTGCAAAACCTTCATCAAGTATTATGCCTTATGAACCATTCATTAGAAAGCCCCTTAAGCTCATCAATTGATAAGTAGGACATATTTTTCCACAACAAGTCAAATTATGATATTGCTATCAGGATTTAACTATGTAGTTTTTGAGCCAAACTCATTGACCCATGTATCATGAGTAGTGATTCAAACATGAATCCATTCTCATGAGAATAAATGGAACACTTAGCACTCGTTGGATCTAGGTGATGCTAATAGAGATGAAACTCAGTAGTTAAACGCGCTTGGGTTGGAGTAGTACTAGGATGGGTGACCTCCTTAGAAGTCTCGGTGCTTCACCTCTATGAGCATCACCTAGATCCAATGAGTGCTAGGTGTTCCATTTATTCTCATGAGAGATGGATTCGTGTTTGAGTCACTACTCATGATACATGGGTCAATGAGTTTGACTCAAAAACTACACAGTTAAATCCTGATAGCAATATCATCATTTGACTTGCTATGGAAAAATATGTCCTACTTATCAATTGATGAGCTTAAGGGGCTTTCTAATGAATGGTTCATAAGGCACAACAATTGGTGAAGGTTTTGCAAATGAGGTTGCAAGTAGAGTGGATTTAACTATGGAGGGAACTCTGTAGTTAAGCACGCTTGGGCTAGGGTAGTACTGGGATGGGTGACCTCTCGAGAAGTCTTGGTGCTTCACCTCTGTGAGCATCACCTAGATCCAATGAGTGATAAGTGCTCCATTTATTCTCATGAGAGATGGATTCGTGTTTGAATCACTACTCATGATACATGGGTGAATGAGTTTGACTCAAAAACTACATAGTTAAATCCTAATAGCAATATCATAATTTGATTTGTTGTGGAAAACTATGTCCCACTTATCAATTGATGAGCTTAAGGGGCTTTCTAATGAATGGTTCATAAGGCACAACACTTGGTGAAGGTTTTGCAAATGAGGTTGCAAGCAGAGTGGGTTTAACTAGGGAGGGAACTCCGTAGTTAAGTGCACTTGCGCTGGAGTAGCACTAGGACGAGTGACCTCCTCGGAAGTCCGAGTGCTTCACCTCTGTGATCATCACCAAGATCCAATGAGTGCTAAGTGCTCCATTTATTCTCATGAGAGATGGATTCATGTTTGAATCACTACTCATGATACATGGGTCAATGAGTTTGACTCAAAGACTACACAATTAAATCCTGATAGCAATATCATAATTTGACTTGTTGTGGAAAAATGTCCTACTTATCAATTGATGAGCTTAAGGGGCTTTCTAATGAATGGTTCATAAGGTAAAACACTTGGTGAAGGTTTTACAAATGAGGTTGCAAGCAGACTGGGTTTAATCGTGGAGGGAACTCCGTAGTTAAGCGTGCTTGGGCTGGAGTAGTACTGGGATGGGTACCTCTCGGGAAGTCCCGGTGCTTCATTTATGTGAGCATCACCTAGATACAATGAGTGCTAAGTGTTCCATTTATTCTTATGAGAGATGGATTTGTGTTTGAATCACTACTCATGATACATGGGTCAATGAGTTTGACTCAAAAACTACAAAGATAAATCATGATAGCAATGTCATAAATCATGCCTTGTTTTGAAGAAAAACATGCAATCCTTTTTTATTTCAAATCATGTACAATTTCTATGAGACAGGTCAATCAAATCTGTAACCAAGGAATAAACAATGGTACTAGGCACAAAATCACATTTTTTTAGCATAGTGCAAAATAATATCAAGGGTTTCCAACAATTGAAAGGGGCTTGTTGTAAATGGTTTTAAGATTTTATGGTCATTTTTGAATGAAATTTAAACTTGCGGCCTAGGGCTTATCAAACTATTGTAGAAGGATTTTTGCAAACCAAAACTAGGGTCTGTGAGTAATAGCCAGCAACTAGTGTACACAGAAAGCCAACAAGCCTTTCAAAACCAACTAGGCTTCAAGATGATTGTTAGGGTTTGAAGGGGGCAACTAGAAGTGTGAATTAGGGTTTTATTTAAGAGGTCTTTATGACATGAAATTCAACCAGATTTGCATAAACAACAAATAGGGTTTGAATAAGAACTAGGGTTCAAATTCAATAACCTAGGATTTAGAGCCAAAAACAAAGTCAAAAACGTAGGGTTTATTCAACTAGTTTGCAGAAATAACAAATAGGGTTTGAATAAGAACTAGGGTTCATATTCCATAACCTGGGATTTAGAGCAAAAAATAGTCAAAAACGAAGGGCAAGGAAAAGGATGAGAAAAGATCCTCACAGCCTAGGAAAGGCTAGACAAAAATTAAGTAGATTTTGTTTTCATATGATTTGTCATAATGATTCATAGTGATCAAATAGGAAGATGAAGCAAGGAAAGTAGTAGGTACATGACAACAACATTAAAATTAACAAGTTTGCTACCAAGTTCAAGAAAGAGCTCTCAATGGTTCCTTGTCTCTCTATTAGCATGGTTCTTAGGAATGCTTGGCAAGTGGACAATGGAACCTCTGGGCATGTATCATCACCCAAGCAATGTTTTACCAATTTCAGGGAATAAAATTATGGAATTCAAGATGAGCTTTATGATGATGCCAAGTATTCAATAGTAGGAATTGGTACAATACCCTTTAAATTGTAATTTAAGAATCTCTATAGATTTTTTGTAATGTTTTGTTTGTTCTTGCTCTAGGAAAGATTTTTCTTTCATTTTTAGTGGACGATAAGGGTTTTGAAATTGAATTCAAGGATAACTAACATGCTATCAACCCAAAGGTATTTAGAATAGGCATTGCAGTAGGTAATAGGGTTAGAGAGGGAATAATTCACCAGTTTTAGCAGCATTGATGAGTAACATCAATGATTTAGAGTCTTCCAACTTCCGAGAAGTTATAGATAGGTTTGGTGAGATGCCTTGGTGGAGTAGAACTCTATCATGAAAAACAGTGTATTGGACATTGTGCTAGGACTGGAAGGGAAGTTAATTGTGATGTTCCCATTCACACAAATGACCAAATCACTTACGATGAGATAAGGAGGGTGGATGTCGTACAAATGAAGGATGTCATATGGTGATGTCGTGTACATCATGTAGATGCAAAGTGGCTGGTTTGTGAGATGGCGTACGGACCAAAGTGCACTATCATACAATGAGGATATGATGTGTGGTCCAAGCATACAATCAAGGTATGAGGGAGTCATATGGTCAAAGTTTGTATAGGTGCGTACAGTCTCAGTTTATCTCCCTTAAGTGATGAGTGCAAAAGTTGAGTTTCCATATGGTATCAATCGGGATGTAGATTATTAGAGAGCAATGATGAGCCAAATTCAAGTCTGAAGATTTGTCGCCAGAGCCAATGATGTAATGAACACCAAATTGTCGCCAAAACTAGCAATGCAAAGTATATTTATTTTTATAAAGAAAGTTGAGCAAGTGTCGAAGATTACAGATCTGTCTCCAAAATGAAGAATTTACAAATTTGCGCAGCAATATCTCCAACGGCAAAATAGTTTGTCGTTGAACCACCGAAACTGCAGCAAGTAGAATAGGGAGGATCTTCCACCTTTGAAATTGCACACAATGTTCCCTCAACCTTCAACCTCTGGAAATACATAGACGAGTCAAATTCAATCCATGATGATTTACAACGCTCAGCCATCTCCTTATAAAGGCCTCCAAGAAGGGTCTACAGATTTTTAACAAGCCGACATTATTAATTTATTATTTTATTAATTAGGGCCCCATATCTATTAATTAAGGTCCTTTATTATATTATTTAAATTTTGGAACCAATTAATTAATTAATTTAATTTAATTATTACATTAAAATTTGGGGACATGACATTAATTGTGAGTTCTCCATTGCCTCTATTAAATCAAGCATCCTAGAAATGGTAGTATTGAGAAGTACAAAGTGAGGTTTGCAATAAGAAGGTTCTCCCAATGTAAGGGAATGGATGAAGGAGGCCTTTGCTCCAATCACCAAATATGCTTTCATTATAACATAATGTCTTTCATTTGAATCATGAACTATAAAAAAAACATTAGATGGATGTAAAATGCAACTTTTCTTAATCGTCTTGTCATCAAAGTGTATATCAATGTAACACGAGGACATGTTGTCCTTAGACCCCCATGTTTTCGAGATGGGAACATCCCGAGGACGAGGGTATGAGGATAGGGCACCCCCACACCATCACCCTTCTGTCACCACTGCATCGTCGAGACGTAGGTATGACATGGCATCTCCAAAATGAACGTGGGCATGCCCAGGCCTCCCTCACCCATCTCAAGGATCTTTGCATGTCCCCTGTTGGTGAATGGCCATTAAAGTGAAGAAAAAAGATTAAATGTATGTTTTAAAGTTTTGTTCAAACAAGTCAATTTTGGGAGAAAAATGTTTTAAAAATGAAAAATACAAAGGCCTTGCAAGGGGCATTGACCCTCTACATCATTGGGGAATATTACCCTTAGACCCTTGCTCTCAAATTTATAAACAAATTAAGAAATAAATTGATGGGAAAATCGCGTTGAATCAAGTTGATGTTTTTATACCCACTTTACTAGTTCCAGTGACAAGGAGTTTGCCTTGAGGGATGATTAGAAGCCTCCCTTCACTGCATTTTGAAATTTTGTAATTGTTTTGATATCATGCTATTGATAGTAATGCTAATCATCTTTATGATTTTTCTTTATATAAAAGAAATCTTCCATTCGCTAATTCGATTATTTAATATTCTAATTTCTAATTTCTAATTTGATATTCAATGTTCCATTGTTCATTGTTCAATGTTCAAGTATTAAGTATTTGGCGATTGCAATTTTGCTATTTTACTTCTTATATTGTTATATATCTTTTCATAACTTGTATAGAATATAGTATTTGTTGATGTATAGCATCAGTTGAAGTAATATTAAGTACTTGAATTCATGTTTTATATGAACTCTATTTTATTGGTGAAAAATATATATATATATATATATATATATATATATATTTATTTATTTATTTATTTATTTATTTATTTATAAAAGAATATATATACACATATATGATTATATATACATTTAATTGTTCACAAGATAACTTCATAATTATCGGGCTTATGTCTTGAGAAGACTATTATTATCGGGGCTTTTTATTCATATGTTTTGCTGCCGATTGCAAAGAAAACATATTACATGGAAACCAATTACATTTGTTAATATGGCAAACTAATGATTAGTCATGCCACGTAGAGTCATGTCTCTATGGGGACATGCTCGTTGGGATCAATATCAATACACGTCATAAACAGTCCCAGTGATTGCTCTCCCTACAGGTTAATATAATCAAGATCATTGATCCTCCATTGGCGTTCAAGTTTGAAGACAACATCACACAAACTGCTATTCAAAGAAGAAGAACAGCATCATTTGAACATCACCATCATAATTTGTATTTGTGCAAGTCTGCTATAATAGTTTATCTCTATCAGAGATCCTAACATTTAAAATATTCAAATCACCTATGATCACTAATTTAAAGCAATTTCTTAAGATTCAAAGGTGATTGATCCCACATTGTACAAATAGCTAATAGGTTCCTTGATGTATCTAGTCAACATCACACTAGAAATATATGGCAGTGAAACATGTGCTCAAATATCTTAAGGGCATAATATAGTATGGTATGTGATATCTTGGAGATGAGGAAGTGAAGTTGGAAGTGAAGTTCCAAGGGTGAAGCAAACCTCAATGACAGTAAGCACAACAAAGGCAACATATATGGCAGCTACCACTGTTAGTTGTGAGACCATCTAAATTCACTAGTTAATTATAGAGTTGTTCGATCAGGGGTTGGGTCCCACAATCATTACAATAATAATCAGAGTTGTCCCAAACTTTTTGAGAATCCAATGTTTTATAATAGATCCAAGCACAGAGATCATATGTCACTTCATCAAAGACAAAGTTCAGAATGGAGCACTTAAGTTTTGAACGTGTACAAGTATTTTCATTTTTTAAATTTGCATTATTATGTTATTTATAGTGTAATTTAGGATTAGGACACAATTACAAGGTATTTTAAGTTTTCTTTCTTCAACATTAGACTTGGTTTTTCATCCAAAATTGAGTTAAAACATTTCATCATCACTTTATTTGAGCATGCTTTCAAAACACCCTTCATAGTAGAAGGAAAGCATTGCGAGGAATCTTCAAATCCTAAACAATCTTTCCGTGACAGCTCTCTAAACCCTAAAATCTAATCTTTGATGATTCATAATTTCACCTAGTGACTCTATTAACAATTGACTCCCTTATCTAGTAGTGAAAAGAATAATTTACATGTTATCACCAGTGTAGTCGTTATTTCATCAAAGAATATTGTGTCATGTGGTGACAGAAGGGAAAGGCCTTTCTAACTGAGCACCAACTATAGCTTGATGATTTAGGAAGATTCAAAAGAACTAGGTATTTAGTCTAAAAACTTCAAGATTCTCATATCATTCTCAACATCAATTTTTATTCTACCAACAAAGGGAAAGGTTTATCAACTTATATTTGTCAAGTTAAAGAGATATCAATTGAGCTTTTCTTTCCCATCAACACCAAAAGAACCTAATTTCACGCAAGTTGGTAGATGGTTGGATACATGCTATTTATTATAGTGTCCAACCTAGTCAGACCCATTTTTGTAAACTCGACTCACACATAGACCTACAAGATTTTTTTACACTAAACTATTCATTCTGCAATAGAAGTGTATTATGCAGATTCAAACATTTTAACATTCATTGTGTTTAAGCATACATAAGAATTTTACAAATTAACATATCCATATCATAACAATTTTAAAAATGTACGAGTAAGCAAGTCGATAAATATCAGATTGCATATTGATCAGAAATTTAAATTGAGATTAAAAAGACCTCATGGACATAAAGATCACCTCGTAAGTGGGAGCGCTAAAAATAAATAGCAATCTCTTAAAATACACCTCCAATCAACTACAGACAAAAAATATGTATATTATAAACTCAATATAACAAAAATATTTCAAACATCTTGTGGTCTCACAATCAACCAATTCTATGCCCTTGCTTCACAAATAATTAATAGTATACCTGGTTTTGTTAAAAATGACTTGGGGCCAGCTTCTCTACAAGGATGCTAAAGGTAACATAGTGAGAATTCTCTAACTAGAGGGATAATGCAATACTATTTCTTCCTATCACATATCATAAGAGTAAACTTCATCAATTATATAACTAATGGAAATTGTGTTAACAATGAAAACAATTTCTAAAGAAATTAAGATATATTAACTATTGATTGTTATGAAGTTATACTTTGAAGGGATTCTGAAGTTTTAAAAAGTGAGATTTCTTGTTGAACCTTTCAATTAAGGTTTTGATTAAGAAATATTTCTATAAATAATAATTTTAGATTTTACTCTTATTAATAGAATCCCTGTTGAATATATTTATTTACTAAACCCAAATTTGAGATTTAGTTAAGAACATCAAGAACTAGTTAACAATGGGTTCTCCAAATTATACTTAGGCTGCCACTAATATTCAAACTTCTTAAAAGTGTGGACTTAAGAGTGGACTTCACATTATTTCATGTTAAGTTTCCCAGATTGCTGCAAATGTAATAAGCACTACAATTGTATTTGGTATGTGTTTTCCAAATGGCAACAGCCTCTTATTTAAATTGAGAATAAGTTATGAATGGGACATGTCTATTCTTTAATTAGATTATTAAAATAATAAACATTTAATCATTGTTATATATATATATATATATATATATATATATATATATATATATATATATATATATATATATATATATATATATATATATATATATATATATATATATATATATATATATATATATATTTCTCTCATATAACAATAAACTAATATATATAAATTATATCTCATATATAATTATATATTGGTTTACCTAATAGAAATTACCAACCATCAACACTCCTTCTTAGCTAGGGAGGATAAAGACACGTTACCTCAATGTAACATCAAGTTAACAAGATTAAGGATATCTTTGATCAAAAGATGTCCATCATTTGATATCAAGAGTATAGGTCTCCCAGAATATCAACATATGATATTCACCAAATACTCAATAAGGTTTGATATCACATCTGATATCATGAGTATTGGCCTCCCAAAATATCAATGACATTCACCAAATACTCAATAAGGTTTGATATCACATCTGATATCATGAGTATTGGTCTTCTAGAATACATAATGTTCACCAATTGCTCATAAATGTTTGATATCACATATGATATCATGAGTATTGGCCTCCCAGAGTGTCGAGATCCAAGACACTCGCCATATACTCAATTTGTTTGATCTTATAATACAAGTTATTGTAAGATAGTCACCTTACAGTGACTTATGCAAATACAAGTGACATCATTTGGAAGTCATCACTTCCTCATGATGTACACAAGGGGTAGGCCCATTAAATCATGCAGTCACTCGCATGATACCAAAAGTTTTCATGAAGTTAAAACTCCCTTTAATTCTAATATGATCAAGCTCTTCAAAGATCAGTTGAATCAGTGAGACTCCCTTTAAACATCAATCTTCTAAGCTTCCTCATCTCTGATGAACTGTCAAACTCCCTCTTTTTCCTGCAAGAACATTCTTGGAGAAGTTCAAGGCACATAGCTCATAATACACATAAAAGTACAAAAAAAGATGTTGACATTAATTTGAATGTTAGTAATTTATCTCATGCCTGCTACTAACAATAACATAACTTGTCATTTTATATTATCAATTAAAATATTAATACTCAATTCTTAATATTTAAAATGACATTTAATGTTTAATATATTTCTAAATATTATAAAATGATATTCATTCATTTGAAATATCTCATTAATATTTATCAAAATTTAATTTACGTTCCCACTTGTACGTGGGGTCTACCTTGTGTCACTCGTTCATATGATTTGTCCTTGTTGGTGGGGTCTGTAAATCCTTCCTTAATAAATGATTTGACTTGTACCTTTTTCAATTGCCTTTTGCATCCTCCTTGGTGGATGTGTGGGGCCCATGATTACTATCCTTTCAAAAATTGTGGCCTCCACATATTTTAAGGCATGTCTTCTTTCCTCAGACAATGTGTTGATCAGCCCCATCTTAAGTCTCTTCTCGTCAATCAGGTAAAATGTAGTTGCCACAAGTAAAGAATGTTGTTGCCCTTTGTTACCCGACATGTCTCTTAAACATCTATGACACCCATACAACGACATTACAATAGCCAATGTAACAACTCGCCACTCAAGAATATATGCTCAGTGCGCAAACATATATCAGTGTCATCTACACAGACTAGAATTATAGCATTTATAAAGGAGGCTTGTCACATATCACAGTATCTCTGACACAACATTTCAATATGAAGCGAGCTCTAAGCATTTGTCATGATGGATTTACATTCGATGCCCATGCATGTGTCTTCCTTATTTTATGTCGCCTTCCAACTTGATTACTCATTGTTGTTATTAGGATTACGAGTATTAATACGGTTGTTCATATATCGTGACTCTTGTACGCTGATAGACTAAATTCCTTTGTTTATCATCCACACCTAATACCAATCATGTCATATCAAGAATTTGTTGATAGTCACTATCCCACGGCAATATCCAAGAAGATGATGTTGTCGTGAAACATTAGCACAACTAATATATTTTCCATACATAGTGTCTGATCAGATCTTAGATTGATTCGTGTGGGTCTCAAGCACGTAATATCTTTAGAGATCATGATTGAGGAGTTCATCAAACCATACCATCATTGTTATTTTCCTCTCTTGCTAGCCAATGGTATATCTTCTATGTCAATTTTGTAGACTCGCTATCTTAAATCTACAATGTAGTTACTGACCAATACTTATTATTCCCTTAGTATCTAACATCTGTTGTGATCTACATGCTTCCTAAGATCTCCCCCTATCGACTAAGAAATAGAAAATGACGCCTTATGGTTCATTACTTTTCTCCCATTTCCCATGTTTAATGTCTTCCTTGAATGTCCATGTGGCTAGTCATTGCAAGGTGGTTATAAATGACATCGAAACAACAGTATCTACCTTTTATAAAGTCGACTACATGATTGACATGGCATTCCTTTATATATCTTTCTATCATTGTCTCATGAACATGACATGTTATAAATAATCGCTAACTTTGCAAGGGTCTACAAATATTTAGTTCACAAGGATGCAAATGTGAGGCATGCATCCATCTGATGCATGGGTTCCAGGTGTTTCCATTGTATGGTCACCTTTTTGGTTATCTACTTGTACCGCAAGGTTGACTGCAGACTAGAAAGACACTTCCTTACTGCTAGCATGCCCTTTTGCTTGTTAAATCTACAACTCAGAAATCCATGAAGATAACCAACAATAAGAAAGATATAAAACTGAAACAAAGACACAAGAAATATCCTAGGAAAAAACCTTCAAGAATGAAGGGAAAAACTCAGCCACACAACACAAATATATCTTTATTGATAATGAAACATTCAAGTGCACAATATCCTTTGTTTGATGCGAATATATAACAATAGGAGAGACTCTTCACATTATAACCGAAGGTCTCTTGAGATTCTCATGACTCCTATAAATAATTTCGACTCTTCAAATATTCATGCCTCAATGCATGCGAATGACACGTCATTTACATTTAATTTTACGAATTAAACTTAAGTGTCCTTTTTAGCTAAAGATGATAATAACAGTAATAACGTCCAAATTTTGAGAGATAAAGATCTCTATCGCAGCTACAAACTTTAACACTCCCTCTTAGGAAGAGAGATTTTTAGCTGAACAGTCACACAAAGTTGCAACCAAAAATGCTAATGATAAATTCTAATCATACGAATTCAAAACATAATTCATGGAGTTACTCAACATGGACACCTGTAACAATGAATCATATTCATGGAATCACTCACATGAAAACCTGTAACAATTACTCATTCATGGAATTACTCCACATGAAAAAAAATTGCAAGACTCACAGCTAAGTCTTTGTTCACGGACTCTCTCAACGTGAACTATCATGGAATCTCTCAACATGACATCCAACTCCCATCACGGAATCTCTCAACGTGATGACATCATGGACTCTCTCAACATGATGTTCAATATTGCATAGTGAAAGAGTTGTCAGACCTGATCTTACAATCTCATTTATTCACACACTAATAGAAATAGGCATAGCAAAATAAGACTTAGTTCTATTTAAATCAATTTTACAAATACCATAAGCATCACAAGCAAATGTGACAATTAAAGGGATTCCATAAGCACTCCCTCTTAATTATGAAGCCTCCCTCTGAAGCTAAAACATCAACCTCTTAATCATTGCTTTTCTTGTTGCATCCTGCAATGAAGAGAGATTCGTAAACTAATTTATCATATAAAGAGATGAATGCTGAAAAGAAAACCCTATTCCCAGCTATATAAAACCATTGAACTCCCATGGAGCCAAACATTAATCCTTAAGTATATGTTGCTTTCTCAACAAAATCCTTTCACACAAGAATAATTTTCACAATATCAGTCAAAGACAGTACCAATTATAAAGCCTCTATTTAAAACTAAGAGTATTATAATCACAAAATGACTCCAACCAGAATTACACAGGAATACATATGGAGAAATATATCTTTTATATTCAATATTGTATTGACTCTAATGTCATTGAGACATAACACAGAATGACATTAATTGATATTACTGTAGAATCGAATGTCAAAACTTAAGTATCCAATCAATAGTAACAATCCCATATTTTACCAATCACTTGAAACAAAATCTTCTTCTCGAGCTTCTAGAGAAAGATTATAATCCATTTACAAAAATATATTTAGCGTTTTCCATTACGAGCTTACTCAACACATTTTCCATTACAGAGGATACAAGACGAAGCGAAGACATAAAACTAATAAATACCAAACACGACTGCCAAATACAGAACATGTACGTCCAACAGATGGAGCTTGCAAAGAAAGTGATGCATACACATAACAAGATTTAAAATAAAAACACTATACCTAATAAAGGCATACAATTACCTCTATGTTGATTTGTTCCTTATCTTTCACCGGATGTTCATGAAGATCGCCAAGCACCAACTAATGACTCCAACAACCCAACTACAGTAGCATTATAAGTCCTTATTCTTTGCCAATTTGACATAACGCCCACTCTCATATCACAATAGATCGCTTCTTCATGATGGGGCATGATGAGGCATCGGTCACTTCCGACACAATAGCTTTGTCGGCTACAAAAAAAAAAAAAAAAAACAACAAGATGAACGTTATTAAAGAGTCACCCTATGAATGTGAATAACACTCTTCGTTGATATTGTCAAGGCTTGAAGAAAAAAATTATATACTTAATTTATCCCTACATTTGTAAGGACACCACAATGTTTCAATACCATCAATGCTTCCACTGGGCATTCTTCTCCACCTTCACCATTCTCTTTTAAGACTTTTATCCATTTTTGAGGCTTCAATTGAACCGATCTGTATATCCCAAAAAAATGTCCAACCTCCTCAAGAACAGCTTTCACATGTCAAAGTTTTTTTTGCATGTTTGAGGTCCTCAGAATCACTATCACTCTCCCTTCTAGACCTCGCGCGTAGAACCAACATCCCTGTTGGATCTAAAAGATCCTACAACTGCACAGCACTCTTAAGCTTTGTCTTTGCACAAGGCTTTCCACCATTGTATTTGAGTATTAAATTTAAAAGCCTCTCTTGAGTGACTTTTAGCTTCACCTTTTGCTTAGGTGAACAATCACCATGGCGTATAACAACAATAACACAACATAATTCTTCAGATTGCGCAAAGGTACCAATAATGGCAGAACTGCCTTGTCTAGTTAACCCAGACGGCTGAGTTGGTTTTGTGGCCTTCCAAGGAAGTGATGGAGGAATCATAGATGAAAGATGAGGTGCCTTAGCATCTAAGAACATCTCGTGTAAGACGCATGCAGCAACTTCATAATATTTGTAAAAATTCTTTACAAAGCTCCAACCATTTACATCACAAACATAAGATCACCCTTGACAACACAAAAGATCAAATCCACACGCCAAAGGCTATGCAAACTTCTCTTGCCAAGAAGTGACGGTAAATAAAAAACATCATAGTTGTTGGCTGATTACATCAAATGCCAAATTCATTGCTCATGATTAAGGATAACAAAAGGCCCAAAAAGAAATTTAAAAAAAATTAATCTCTAGCATGGAAAATATTCTGATCTCTTTTAAAAAATAGAACACATAAAAAAGACTGATTCAATATCAACGCATATATAGAAAAAATTGTATAAATAAAATAAAACTTATTTGTCCAACAAAGTTATCACACGTGATGCAGGACTTGTATCAAATCACTCCTTTCATCCCAAATGAAAACATAAATCAAGCTAAGTCATAGTATGGAGACATGCGTCTAAACCTGTATGCGGTCTTATGCATTCTCCATTACAGCTGTTATCAGGACCTAGCTCTGATACCATGTTAAATCTAGAACCCAAAAATCCATGAAGAGAACAAGCAATAAGAAAGATATAAAACTAAAACAAAGACACAAGAAATATCCTGGAAAAAACCCTTCGAGAATGATGGGAAAAACCCAGCCACACAACACAAATATATCTTTATTGATAATGAAATGTTCAAGTGTACAATATCCTTTGCTTGATGCGAATATATAACAATAGGAGAGACTCTTCACATTATAACCGAAGGTCTCTTGAGATTCTCATAACTCCTATAATTAATTGCGACTCTTCAAATATTCATGCCTCAATGCATGCAAATGACACGTCATTTACGTTTAATTTTACAAATTAAACTTAAGTGTCCTTTCTAGCTGAAGATGATAATAATAGTAATAACATTCAGATTTCGAGAGATAAAGATCTCTATCACAGCTACAAACTTTAAAATTGCCAATGTCCTTATTTGCATGTCTCCATCAATAATCCTCCATATTTTTTATGTGTCGTTCATTGCATTATTCTTTGACAATTACTTCAAATCCTTGAACGCAGATAATATATATGTTGAGTTCTATTTCATTCAATATGTTATTTTATAGTTTCTTTATTGAGAAATTATGTCTAGGCCTTGCTCTAAAACCTGCTCTGATACCATGTTAAGTTACCCAGATCACTGCAAATGAAATAACCATTGTCATTGTATTTGGTATGAGTTTTCCAAATGGCAGCGACCTCAAATTTAAATTTAGAATAAGCGCATATATATACACCCTACAGAAGCTACCAAACATCAACATTTCATAGACCCATTCAATTAAACAGATAAGGACAGACCCGCAGGACGATTACATCGCGTATTTAAGACAAGCGTTATCAGTAATTGGCCAGATATTAAATTAGGAATATGCTTTCTTTATTGACAGAATGTCAGTACTTGGCTTGAGCAAGAGGAAACACTATTCAATATCTGGCCGACTACTGATAAAGCTTGTTCATTTATATTTCTGTTTGCACAAGACATTTAACTTTTGGTGGCGTGAAATCCATTTTCCTGGCCTCTTGCCTTTTTAAAATGAGGTGCAGCTGCTGAACATGCCACAATACGAAAGTACCATGGTCTGGATTTATCTAATATTGTTTAGTAAATACTGAGAATCATTAAACAGTCACGCAGTAGAAGTACATGCGTCTTAATTTAATGCCGACGGATTACCCCTCTGTTATAGAAAAGAACTAATAGCATTTTTGCTTAAACCCAATGAGTTGCTGGTGTATGCATAGAAAGAAAGTTGCGCACCTGGAAAGTCAATCAGCCTCCGACGAATGCAAGGATCGCGCGGTCTGTAAATCCTCTTTCTCTTGCAAATCGGATATAATTTGTGAGACCCGATGGTGATAGAGCGCCCTATATGCCCATAATCCACAAGTCCAGCATTCATTCCTTACTCGTTTATATGCGTCTGCCTACCGCTTTGTATTGTGTTGAAAGATCGTAATTTGTGTCCCAAAACAATTTACCCCCGCGTGCGCAGTGAGTATTGCATTTGTTTTGTATGGTCAGATGGTCGGTGCTCTTTAAAAAATTAAAAAACAAGGACTGTCATTGTAATTTTGTCTTTTAAAATATTGTAAGAAAAAATAATATTAAGGGCCACATGCGCCACCAAAGTTCCTCCCTTCGTGTTTTTATGATTGATTGAAATAGCTTTTGTAATGATCTTGTCTTGTCAACATTTCTTTGTTTCACTGATGGAAACTTATGGCTCAAAATTTTTTTTTTTGTGTTTAATGAGGAACTAATAGAAAATGTTGAAGTGTCTTTTAAAATAGAAACATTCATAACGTTTTTTTGTGTATATACAACTAAGCTAGTGTTGATATCAAAGATGCCTATGGCTCATGGAATATAATGGTATACGAAGCAAGAGGTAAAAGAGAGAATAATATGTTATTATAAGGATAAGTAAAGGTAGAATAATAGAGAGAGTTGAAGAAAATTTGAAAAAATTAATAATTTTATTATTTAAAAATATATATAAATAATAATAAAAATTATATTATATGAATGAACTATTCATTTCTACCAATTCAATTATAAGTTGAAATATTTAATCAAAAAAATTGTTGATTATTTAAATCAAAGTACCAAAATATGTAGTAAGTTTGAGAGGTAGTATTAATAGTATTAAAAAAAATTGAGCAAAATTATAAAATAGTAGATAGTAACATAGTGTGAACTTTTTAAAAATAACATATTACAATTGTCAAAAATAAACAATAAATGTCAATGTAAAACTAAGAAGATATATATGTGTATGTGTGTAAAATTAATAATAAAAATATTTAAAATAAGAAATATAAAACACTTAACTCTATATTTGATTAAAATATTTAAACTATACAACTTAAAAAATATTTAACTCTATAAATTCATATGGCTTCTTTTCCATAAACTATTTTAAATATAAATGTATTTAAAATAAGAAATATAAAACATTTAACTCTATATTTGATCAAAATATCTATATTTGAATAACATTTTACAAATTACAAAATAAACATCAATGTAAAATTAATAATAAATATATTTAAAATAAGAATATAAAACATTTAACTCTATATTTGAACTTGGTAAGGAAAATAAGTAGGGATATAAATAACAATATAAATTATATTATATGAATGAACTACCGATTTCTACCAATTCAATTATAAGTTGAAATATGTAGTCTTAAAAAATAAATTGTTGATTAATTTATTCAAGCTACCAAAATCTCTAATAAGTTTAAGGGGTAGTATCAAAGCAAGATTGTAAAATAGTAGCTAGTAAAATATAATGTAAACTTAAAGAAATAACATTTTACAATTGACAAAAATAAACAGTAATGTAAAACTAATAAATATATTTAAAATATAATATATAAAATATTTAACTTTATATTTGAAATTGTGATAATTAATATTGATTAGACATTCATTGATTAAAATATCTAAATTATACAATTTTAAAAATATTTAACTCAATAAATTCATATGACTTCTTCTTATAAACTATCTTAAATAATAAATGTATTTAAAATAAGAAATATAAAATATTTAACTCTATATTTGATTAAAATATCTATATTTGAATAACATTTTACAAATTAGAAAAACTAAACATTGATATAAAACTAATAATAAATATATTTAAAATAAGAAATATAAAATATTTAACTGTATATTTGAACTTGGTAAGGAAATTAGATAGGGATAATTAATATTGATTGGACATTCATTTGTGAGGTGGAAGATAAAAATGAATGTATTTTTAAAAAGTTAATCCACATGTTACAAATATGTAAAAGATAAAGTTGTAATTAATGCATTCATTAATAGAGTTGTTAGAAAATATTTATATTTTTGTTTAAAAAAATTGAATTTTTTCATACTCTTTTATATCATGGGCCAATACAATTTTCAAAAAATTGTATTTTCCAATTTCAAAAAAGCATGTAAATTAATATAGCTTTTGCAAACATTAGTACATCTTCAAATTTTTAGATGTATGTAACTAATATGGAATCACATGATTCCATTAGTTTCCTACCAAAGACAAGAACTAATATAGTTTATAAATTTATAAATAACAACAAATGTCTTCTCAAAATTCGACTATTATCAATTAAAAATGAAATTAGAATAATGAATGTTTCAAGACAATCTTTGGAAATAGTAATGAAAATTTTGTATTAATTTATCTCTAAATAGGTGAGGACATGTTTTTTACAAAATAATTAGATGTTTTAAGAATTATGCATTTAATTGCAACACCTATTATCATTGGTGGATATTTTCTAAAGCTTACGCAAAAGTTGAGGAGAAATATTTGACTTTTATTTCAAAATAATTATTATTAGATAGACTTGGACATATGACTATTTATTGTAATAACCAATAAGAAATGAAATAAAAGATTTTTAATATTTTTTATAAAAGACATAGAAATTAGAAACATTACTAAAGTACAAAGATTTGTTGATTGGTTAAAGGAAAAAATAAATTGACATTGATGAATGCTATAGTATAGTATCGTGCCTATGACAGGAACTAATAACTTTAAAAAAATATAGTTTTGTCAAAAGTTTATAATAATACGAACTTTTACAAATATAAACTAAGCTACCTTTCCTTTTTTTATGTAATATTTTTTCTTTTGTAAAGACAAAACTATATCCATTTTGTGCAAGTGAGTGGTGGGCTCACTTACCAAAAAAACTTTTGCCTTCAAAACATCTGAAAAACAATTACTTTCTAGATATAATGGTTAAAGATCTTTGTTCTAAATTTGGGTAAAACAAAGGATGATTCTAACTTTCTATGTTCTAAATTCAAATTCAATAATGAGCTCATATTTTCTTTAGGAAGCTCCTAAAATGTATTCATTATGTGATTTTTATTATCATTTAGCAATATTATGTCATTTGGTCATTAATTAAATAATTTAAAAAGTCGAGTAATCTTTGTTTTTAATTGTCACTATGTCTAAACAATTTGACCATTTTGACAATGTTCAATTATAATTCTTTCAAATTTGTCCTTACCCATTTAGCTCTAATGATCCATTGATCAATGTCATCTTTAAACAAAAATAACTATTGATTTTTCCCTCTATCAATTGTCTTAAGCTATGATAAATAGGTTACTTTTATTTATCCCTCTTTTCCCCTTTTCCATTACAATTTATTTATTTAATTAATTAGTTTGTTACTTCTCCTAAATCTATAAATTAATGAATATAAAAATTTATAATTCCCTCATTTTCCAAATGAGATTTCATCCCTACCTTCCTAATTGTAGCCTTATTCCTTCTACCCATTATAATAGCTTCACATTTCCCTTTGAGCCTTTAAGGGTGTATTTCCATTTGTATACTCGTTTTTGCTATAAAGTTTCATAATTAAGACATTTTCCAAATTCAACTTCTTTTTTGTCATAAAGTGTGATATTTTCTATTTTGGAGTCCTCATTAGTAATCATGATCATCAATTGGACTTTGAACTTGACTGTCAATTTGAGTCCTAAATCCTATAAAGTGGATTCTCAATATTCACTTTTCTCAAACAACCCAATTTTTAGTGTTGTTATGTCCACTTGCTTTCATTTATAAGTGCATTTTGTCAAAATGGGACCAACATATCATTATTTTTAGAAGAAAGAAAAAGACATGGGAATATTGAGAATGTGTTTGGGGTTTGAGTTTCCATATTTTTATGCAAGGTGGATCAGTCAAATCATTTAACAAGGTAGACCTAACAATCTTTTGTAAATCTCTTTACCAAGTGCATACTTAATTGTATGTTTGTAAATCCTTTCACAAGGTGAACCTAGCAGTCCTTATTGCTCCTAATAGGGTTGATCATCAGAAGTGATCAATGTAAGCTTTAATAGGCTAACTTTATACTACAGTACTAAAGTTTGTGGGTATCATTCCCACCCCAATTTTACTTTTTATTTGGAAGGTTTTTGGGTCATCAAATCTTTGTGTCATAGTGTTATGAATGCTTTCATGTTTTTGTTGGCATTAAGTTATTATTTCCATTAGTGACAACACTTATCTATATCAGTATAGCTACCAAGCTCCGCACTCAGTTTCCTACACTCACCGAGCTTCACAGTTTACACCGAGCATCTACAGTGTATACCAAGCATTCATTGGTTACCTTATAGGTTAATCACTTAAGTAGTTCATACCGAGCATTCATGAAGCTATCGAGTGAATGTGCAATCCAGTAGTGTCTACCGAGTTTACAGTGTTCACCGAGCTTCACAGTGTTTACCGAGTGATGGAAGCATAATGTTTACTAAGTAATGAAAGTGCAGTGTTTACTGAGTTAAAGCAAGGTAAACAAAGGATCCAATTTTTACCGAGTGATACTATATCTACCGAGTCTCCAATGGTTACCGAGTTTAGAACTATGTCAAGTGATTAGTATGGATCGAGCCTTCACTTCTATCGAGTGCATGACGATGCCAAGTAATGCAGTGGATGCCGAGTATCAAAAGGTCACCGAGTCAATTCAGTGAAACCGAGTTATTTACTATTTGGCCGACTCAGTAATATTTTGTTCACTTGTGTTTTAGCCAACCTTGCAATTATAATTATTGGAATGGTATATATGTAATGTATTATATCATTTACAAGGCATGTAAGCAAGTATAAAATATAGACATGTAATGTTTTGAGAAGAATGAAAGCGAATTAGCAGAAGAGTAGAGTATTCAACAAGGTCTACAAGGAGCAGTAAAGATATATCAGTCACAAGAGGTGATTTATACTTCAAGGATCTAATCAAAAAATAAAGTTTGTAAGTAGATCCACTATTTCATCCTAACAGGTCAATCAATTTTGTAAATCCTTTAACAGGGTAGACTTAATAGTCTTTGTATAAATCTCCTAACAGAGTGCATACTTCAGTGTATGTTTGTAAATCCTCTAACAAGGTGGACCTAGCAGTCCTTTGTGCTCCTAACAGGGCAGATCACCAGAAGTGGTCAATGTAAGCCTTACTAGGCCAACTTCATACTGCAGTAACGAAGTTTTGTGGGTATCATCCCCACCCCAATTTTACTTTCTATTTGGAAGGTTTCTGGGTTACCAAATCATTGTGTGCATGTGTTATGGATGTTTGATTTCTCATATATGTAGTAGATTAGATGAATGAATGGTGAATAGTATATATAGTTAAAGTGTTGAATTGTTTAAAAGTTTTGAAGTTACTAATTCACCCCTCCCCTCTCAGTAACCTATCATATCTTGAATATTTCCAATAGTTTTTAGTTTCTTATGCATGCAATTATATCAGATTATATGTGATGGATTAAATGCTAATTGGATTGTTGGATTAAGAGTTGAAATTGTTTAATTACTAGAAGTTATTGATTCATCCCTCCCCTCTTAGTAACTTAGCATAGTCTTGAATATTTCCAACAATTAGAAGCAAATAAGATCTAAGTAATTAATGCAAGATGACTATAGATATGAAATGTACATAAACAACCCAATATAGATATGAGAATAAGTAAATACTAAAAGACAAAATAAGAGATGAAGGACTTATCTTGACATGTGCTTGGAAGTGTATCTTTTTGCTCAAAAATAACAGATCTAGGCCTATTTTTGAAGATCTAACTGTAGATTCCTAAATGGAATGAAAAACTCAAAAATTGCTTTTCTAAAAAATTAGTAGAGAACAACTTGATATGGTTGTAACTATGTAGAAAAACTCCCATGAGGTCACTGTGTTCTAGGGGCACTGTAATGAGGCCAAACCAAGTTCTCCAAAAATGCTCTTGGATAGTAGTTTCTAGGTCTGTAATTGCCAATTTGATATCCTGCAACCCTATGAAAGTTTTGGTGTGTGTGGGTGGCTATAAAGGGGTTTGCCTTAGTCAACCTCCCACTTTGGTGATTTACACTTCCCTGAATAGTTGTTAAGAAAGATGTTGAGTATGTATGGAGTGTATGAGTATCCTAGATTTGTAGATCTAGAAAGTGAATATGCTAAAATTCTAAGAATCTACTCTATGAGTGAAATCCTAACATGTAAGTGTGTATGTATGTAAATCTACGAAGATACAAATAATCACATCTAAACATAATATAGAAATCATATCAAGCCACCAAGGATAAAGTGCTCTAAACATGTTCAAGATCCCCTTGCCCATGATAATATAGCATCCTTGAATGCTTGATGTAAAATGATAACCTCACTTTGTAATAAAGAATAAGAAACTAGCCCTTTGTTTCCACCTTGTAATTTCTCTATGTTAGATTGGTGTGTTCACACATGCTTTCCTCTTTCTTTCCTTCTTCATCCATGTAAAAAATGAGGAGTTCGATATCCTTTTATAGTGACTATTTTGAAATTACCTTGCAGGAGCCAACTATAACGAGTAAGATTTTATTGTGAGAGTAAACTAGCACTAGGTTTGGAATCATAAGACTCTCCTTCAATTTATTCTGCAATAGGTTGACCTAGTCTATAACAAGTCAACCTAGGTTGAGCTAGTCTAGGAGGTGAGATACAAGGGTCTTAGTGTTCTACTTTATGGGTTTGTAGAAGTTTTAGGTGTAATGAATGTCATAGGTTGATAATGTGAGATCAAATCTAGGATATGAGCTAGGATGAGGATTCTTAGAAATCATATCTTACCTCAACCAATGTGTGAGAAAAAGGAAAATCAAGGAGACCTTATAAGGTCCCATCTAAATTTTACCTAGGAGAAAGAAGAGAATTAAGGGAAAGTGTGTGTTCAAAGTGAAATTATGAAATGAAAACTCACCAAAGAGGAGCTAAAATGTCATAAATTGTAGTGTGTCCAATTTAGTATATTACACCTATAAGGTGTTGGAGCTACAATTGTTGAAAGCATGATTGGAACAATTGTTATATTGTCATTGATGTCTAACCTATTGGTAAAACCAAGTGTTAAACCATACTAGGAAGATAATTTACTAACATTGTAGAGTGTCATATCTATTGATTGATGAAGATAATTTGAAAAGAAGAGATAATGAGATGACCTAGTGAAAGGTTGAGTTGAGATGTGTAAGTGAGATGAAATTATAATGGGCACTTGTTAAGTCAGTACTTGACAAGATAATGTATTGTCCAATAAATACATGAAATGAAGAAGATAGTTGGATGAAACTTAGAGTTGAAACAAGTCATAATGATAAGCTTGACTGAGTATCAATGTTACATAATCAATGAAGGAGTTAAAGAAAAAGATTAAAGAACTTAATCATTTCTAAGCATGACAATTTCGGCCAAGTATCAATATTGTGTGAGTGATAGAGATTATCAAGTGACAACAACAATCGAGTTGAATAGTGATGATTAAGAAAGACAATTAAGTAATGACTGAGTAATCCAGTGAAGACCGAGTAAAAGAACACAATGATGACTGAGTCTCGGCAAAAGAATAGTTTATGAAGGAATTAATATTTGTCGCCGACATAGTTGAAATCTTTAAATAAGAAAAATGTGTTGATGAGTTGTATTATTTAATAGAAGGAAAGGATTAGTTGAGTGATCAAAGGCTAAGATTCAAGGTGATGTTTCTAGAAGTGTTGAGAAAAGAAGAAGAAGAAGGTGGATAGATTCATTAAATATTTTGGATATGATCATAAACCCTAAGATCTATGATTGTGATTAAATAGAAAAATATCAAAACTACCTATTTTAAGGAGGTATTTGATATGTTTTAGAGGGTTTTTGGACTAGAAATTTGCAGAGACAAGTGGTGAAAAGACTTGCAAGGAGAAGTGTGAAGTTTGTAAGGTGAAGAAGGATTGCTTGAAGAGTTGCCAAGTAGATCTGAGATGGTGATAATGATGGCTCATCTAGTCAATGAACTAGAGTTGACCTGAATAGAAATCTAAATTTGCAAAGTGAGTTTTATGTTATCATATCAAAATTTTGTTGTTACTTTCTAACCATCGCGGTGGTAGCAAAATCCTTTTGATAAGGTTGACCTAATAGTTATTTTTAAATCCTTTAATCAAGGTGACATTCTAATGGAATGTTATTAAGTCCTCTAACAAGGCCACTCCTACTAGGGTAATTAAATCCTTTAACAGTGTCACACATAATAGTGTGTTTTGTAACCTTTAATAGGGTTGGCTCCTAACAAGACTCACTTTAGAAGAGTGAAAAGTTGTAGGATGTTAGTGGTGGTTTTTCCGAATTTGGATTTCTTCATTAAATCTTAGTGTCAAATATTATGTGGATGTTTTGTGTGTGTTTATGCTACTTACTATTTTTGAGTTTAAATTTAGTGTTGACTGTAATAAGTTTTTGCAATTCGACACATATAGAACAAATAGCTAAAATAGAATGAATAAGTTGGATTATAGTGAATAGTTTTAATTAGTGAGTTATTGGGCTAAGTTTGTTAAAGTTTCAAGTGTCTAATTTGTACATCTAGAGCTAGGGATAAATGATTCACCCTCGTCTAAGTTATTGCAAATATTCTAACAATTGGTATCATAGCCATTGGTGCTTGTGTGAAAATTTGAATGACTTAAAGCCAAAGATCAAGATGTACAAGAGATAGATACCCAAGCTAAGAAAAAAGAACTTTTTAGCGTGGAAAAGGCTAATGAAATTGCATCTATTGGGTATTGGAAATTTTTCACTTTACTATCTAGAAAATGAGTACATTGAATTTTCCAAATCTATGATTGTTGAGTAGATAAAAGAGAAGTAGGAGGATAAACAAATAATGATTGAGCTTGCATCTTCCCTAAGCTATTCTGAATTTGATGAAGTAAAATATTGTGTTAATGATTATAAATTATGGGACAAGTTGGCATTAATCCATGAAGGAGACACAAACGTAATGAGAGCTAAGGCAAAAAGTCTAAGAGGAAAGTTTGATGACATGGCAATGAATGAAGGTGAGAATATAGCACCATATGTTGCAAGAATTAAAGAAGTGGTGAATGCTATTAGAAGTGTTGGAGGTGAAATATCTTAGGAGATAATGATGAGCAATGTATTGAGAACTTTACTTCCTATTTATCTTATTAGAGTGTATGCAACACAAGAGCTAAGATGCACACCTAGTAATGATTTCACACCAGATAGTCTAGTTGGTAGATTCACAACTTTTGAGTTAGCTAATTTTGATAATTAGCCCCTTACTAATGTTGAAAGTGCTTTCAAATAAAAATTAATTCTTGATGGTTCTAGAAAGGAGAAGAAAAGAAAACATGTAAATGTTTGGCAGTGAATCAGATGAATAAATTGATGAACTTGAGGCATTATTGGCTAAGAGGCTACCTAGAGAAAAAGGTAAATACAAAGTAAGATTCCTATTATCTCATATAATAAAGTTGGTCATATTGTTGCAAGATATCTTGATGGAGAGGATAAGGATGAGAGGAAGGGCAATAGGTATTGAGTGAAGAGAGATAACAAAGATGGAAGAGGTGACATAGACTACAAAGGTAAAGGTAAGAAATCTTGTGACATTGCTAAAGAAAGTTGAGGTAGTGGTATTGATGAAAATGATGAAGAAGTTGTGTATGTTTCTATGAAAGATGATTATGATGAAGATAAAAAAATGTGAATAAACTACTCTAATTTCAAATATAAGCAAAAATTACAGATGAATAATTGATAGTGGTTGTTCACATCATGTAACTAGTTATAAAAGTAAGTTTGAACGGTTGATTCATTACAATGGTAATAGTGTTATGTGAAAGGTAAAGGATCAATTATTCTGAATGATAAAATTAGATGTGATAATGCATATTGGGTTGATGGTCTGAAAGATGTCTTGTTGATTTGACTGAACAAATTGGTATATAAGCCCTAAGTTCCTACAAGGTGACTGAGAAAAGGCTACGAAGTTGGTGATTGAGCTTACCTTTGTGAGCTAGTTAGAAGTGATTGCACTTTGAATTGATAGTGGAGCTCTAGAAGAGTAGTAGGGAAGTAAATTGAATTCCCCCTCACGAGGAAGGGTTTTTGATGAGAAGAAATCCTAAGAGGTCATAGGAGTGACCTATAATAGAGTTAAGAGTAACTCACTGGAGAGTCTCCCTATCAATTACCCTAACATTACTATTGCCAAGCTATGAATTGGTTATCAAAGAGCCACACACCACTTTGCAAATTTGAACTCTTGATTTTTCTATTTGAACAAACCTAGCTTTTCGAGCTTAATCATTTTGTATAGTATTTTGAGTGAGGCTTGAGAAGTAAAAGTAAGTGTTATCGATCATTATGTTACCATCTACTAGTTTGTATTCAATATGATCAAAGAAATCAGGAAGGTGGATTTGGTTAACTCAAAGAAAGTTGAATGTCCAACACACAAGATTTTTCTGTTGAAGAAGGATGGAAGGGACATGGTAGGAGTATCATCATTATCTCTAGTAGATTTAATTCTTAAAGAGATTTCTAGCACATATCTAAGGGTTAGAGTTCAAGATATTGGGGACAAGGGCATTCAAAAACTATGTGGAAAGTTTTGTGAAAATGGGATTTTGAAGATGGAATATAAGCACTTGGAAAATACCATATTGCATCATTCCATAGTTATTCCAATTTTTTTTGTGAAGATTAGGTAAGATCTATGCTAAATAGAGTAAATGACTAATTTATGTAGGTTTCACAAACCACATAGGATCACCAAAGATGTGATTCAAGGGGTTACAGGTTTCAGTGGCATTGGGTTGGAACTCACCACTAGAACTATTATGGTCCCAAAGGTAACACAAATAAATAGAGGCTATGTTAACAAGTGTGCATGCTCAATCAACAATATTCCCAGTGATCAGATGAGATTCACAATAATGGTGATTGATTATCAAATCTACAATTCAAGTAGAGAGAATATTATACTGAGTGGAGTAGCATACGATGCTTACCAAATCATTCATGATAATTCCACACTTGAACCAAGTGGGTGACTTCACAGAAAACTCTTGGAAAATTTGGGTAAGATCAAGAAGAACTATAGCAAGCATATTTTAAAATTTGGATCTATTATTTTAAGTATATATTATTTTACTTTAGAAGAGAATTTCCCAAGTATCAATACTTTAAATGGAAAAAGGAAACACTTGTCACAACACATATTAGTAAGATGTACAGGAAACTAGGAGACCAAGGAAATGACATCATTTGGTCATACTTTCATAAATTTCAGCAGGAGATGCACAAAAGGGAGATGATTGTCTTTAGCCTTGTAGAAGAATACAAGAATGAGTTGTACCTACTGGCAAGCACAAAATATTAAATGGTGTAGGCTATTGAACCACATAATTGTTGGTTAACAATATTTCAATATGAGTTGACAGAAGAAGTGGCAAGGCCACACATTGATAGGTTACTAGCTATGCCAATAAACCCAAATTTGCCTATTTTTGGCACATGTACAGTGATTAATACAATTCTTAAGCAATAGAAGAGTGTTGAATCAACCAAGGAAAATATAGGAAAATCCAACAATAAATAGAGCACCAAATCAACCAAAGCAGAGGAGATTGAAGAAATGAACATTGAGGAAGAACTAGAGCTCACCATTGAAGCCCAATCAAGTCCACAACTAAAGGTGAATGTAGAAGAAAAGTGTGATTTAGATCAATAGTAGTCACCTAATATAGAAAGTATTGCAAAGGATTCTAGAAAGAAGGAGGCAATCTTAGGCCAACCAACAAAGATTGAGACATACAAGAGGAAGCAAAGCAAAAAATAAAAGGTAAAGAGGATAAATCACCCTCACTAGTTCTCAAAGATATAGAGTCATCTAATTTAGAATGAAATGCGGAGGTAATAAAGATGATGAAGAGAGGTAAGAAATAATATTTTCCACTCTAAATTGATGACATCATAAATGATGTTGTACTTAACAAAAGCTATAAAACATTGAGAAATAGGTTTTGAAAAATCATTAAGGAAGATAAAAACAAGTTTGTTAGTGTCCTCCTACTTGGTATGAAAACATACAATAGGATACCTGCTAAAATAGAAAATAATTACCCCCAAAAATAGCATCAATCATACAAAAGAAATGACAAGCTAGAATCCTTATATTCAAAGGAATAGTAGATGATGCACTAGTAAGAGTAAGGCCATAATATATGAAATAAAAAAGAAAGTCATTTGTAGATACATAAAACAAATATTTTTCCATGCAAGATAATGTAGCATTGGATACTACAAGAAGAGAGAAGAATGCATTTGAGAATGCCGTGAAATGTTAGAATATTGTTGCAACATAGTTAGAAAATTTTGGATTGAAGAAGAAGGAAGAGGAAGTGAAGGCACAAATACTTGTACAAACTAATCCAAAAGGAAAATGCATATTACAACCATACATGAAAAAAAGGATAAATATAATTGGATCAAGTAAGGATGAAGAAGAAGAGGGACATGTGGAAGACTTACCAGTGATACATGTTAACTTCAAACTTCTTACTTCACCAAGGATAGAAGTACATGGCCCTTAAAGAGAGAAGTCATTGGAGTTGATTAATCCACCAAAGGATTCAAACAAGGAGAAATCAGAGACAATAATTGAGGAAAAGTCACTTGAAATAGACTATACTCAAGCTAAGGAGAAGACAAGATAAAGAAAAAAGAAAGCATCCAAGGAAGCCTCACTAGTTAGATCCATGTTACCAATAAGGATAGACTCTCTAGTGAGAATTAGCTCACTTGTCTAGGAGACTTAGCAAGAACAAGTGAACATTGTTGAGAAAATAGGAATGGTTAAAGAAAAGGTTTAAGAAGAGACACAACAATAGAAGGTTCCCAAGGAATAGGAAGTGCTAACAAACAAGAACTTGAGGTGGAAAAGAATAATAAATATTCACAACAATCAATTGTATGGGAGAATGAGACAACTCAACCAGAGGCACTAACTATAAACACTGCACCAATCAAAGAGAGCACTCAAGGTGAAGATGCTCGAGTGCAAACAAAATAGAAAAGTCCCAGGAAAGAAAGGAAAAAGGAGATAGATAAGAATACTGAGGATACAAGCATTAGCTTGAAACAAATCCAATAGAGAATGAAGACATCCCAACCCAGAAAAAAACATCTTGAGAGGATAATACATCTAAAAGAGATAAAACTCATGCAAAAGAAAAGGCACTAGTCCAAGAGGTAGAGAAAGAACAAGAGAAGTATAAATCATTTATAAAGGAAGTAACACTAGATAGGTATAAGATGACTGGAGGTACACACATGGGTAATAGTGTGTAATGCAGTCAAAGTCCTTAAAGAGGAAGCATAGTCTAAATGAAGGAGACAAAGGACATGGTAAGAATAATTAAAAGGTTTGACACTCCTCACCCTAGCCATCATCATCGTCTAGCTCAAAAGATGAAGGACCGCTATTTGAGCATGATGTAGAAAATGAAATTGAAATAAACATAATCAAAGAGGATGTTGACAAATAAAAAGGCAGAGTTGGATGGGATGAGTGAAAAGGAGATAAAGAAATACTATAAACTAGTTTACCAATACAGACTCCTTATGCAAACACGCAAGAGATCATGGTAAGCCCGAATACTGATGAAGACCCAATATTTGACAATGGACTTAGCTATAGATGTCTAGTATGGTGCCAATATTGATTTGATAAATCAATTCACTGACATTATTAACAACATAGAGATTGAGAAGATAATAGTAGAGAAAGTGGAGGAGAAACAAATGAAGAGGCTCATGAACCTTCTTGAGAAAAGATAGGTATCACTGAAAAAGGCCAAAGACATTATGGTAGACTCATTAAAACAAATCACTCCAGTACCAAAAAAAAAATCAAATTCATCTTCTTTTATGCCTAACTTGGAAATCACTATAAATAAATCTAAATAAGAGCTTAAGAAAATGTGAAGTACATTTGATGTAGTAAGCAACTCAACACCTAACTATCCCACAAAAATTCAACAAAACATCCATCTAATCAATGTAATCAAGGATAAACAAGAAAAGAGAATACTCAAGCTCTTGGAATTGTAGTGTTTCCTATCACCCTTATTGGGAATTATTTAGCAAAACATAAAGGATGTAGAAATATAGATTTCCAAGCAATCGTGACACACATTGGATGGTATTAAAGAACACATGGTAGATATCTCAAGAAAGAAAATTTCTCTTAGATATCTCAAAGAGTCTTGGCAAGCACAACTAGGTAGTGCTCAAGCTTGATATAGAGGAATATTCAACTGGTTGTGACCATAATAGTTCTACCCTTTCTCATTGCTAACAAAAAGGGCAAGATTATAATGCCAAAAAGGGGAAGTAGAGTGAGATAAATGAGGAAGAACAAATAGAAAAACCTAAGGGGAGAATAATAGAAGAGCAATGATCACACAACATAGATTAAGAGAAGGAAACATAAACACAAGTGGGGGATAAAAGAAAAGAGGGAGAACACATGGAGAAGAATAGCTAGCAAACAAGATAAGGTGAAAATGAACAAAGGATGACCTAGTTGGAAATGCAGAAGCAAAACAAGCAGGAAAAAGACAAGGAAAAATAGATTGTGGTGAGGGGGTTTCCAACAAATTTTCAACTAAGTACACACTGATGTTGATTTTTCTACCAATATAGTTGAAGGAATGTAGAAGGAAAGATTGAAGGTCAAAAGTTCTAACAAAATGGTCATGAATGGTTAAGGGTTTTGCCATCAATGCCAAATGGAGAGATTTTTGGACTTACAACTCTCATTGGCATGATAATTGTAGATTAGTGATGCTAATACTTAACATACCAAGGTGTTGTTATTCATTGGTAACCAATGAATATAGAAAGATCAGGACATGCATACTAAATGAAAATTGGTAGACTTCTATATCAATCAGATCAAGAAATAGAGGGGACAAGGTAGAATAAGAAAATAGGTAAAGTGAACATGCCATAAGTAGTTATCTAGAGTGGGAGTCACCATTAATGTGACATAAAAATGGAAAATGCACATTGCACATACTGATTTAACAATTGTACAAGTTTAAGTGACATGAGGATGCAAGGATAGAAGCTACTTATAGGTCCATAAGGTGACTAGTAGGCCTAACGGTCTAGACCCTACTAGTAGGTTCACAAGTATTTTGTGAATAGCTTAGGTATATAATTCAAATTTTGAATACATCAACTTTGAGTGGGATTTAATTTTGGTTTATGACACCCAGACATTGAAGACTGTATAAAGACACTTAAATTTCATTTTTGGATGTTTTTATTGTTGCAAGAAGTTGAGGATCAGTGAGTGAGAGAGTGAAGAAGAAGATAGTAATAGAAAAAAGAGTCCAAGTGGTACAAACTAGTGGCTGAAGATAAAGTTAAATAGAAAGAGAGAAAGGTGATACAATAACTATCATATAGGAAGCCAAGATAGAGAGGGAAGATCAAGGAATCTTCAAGGTATACTCAGGAGATCTACAAGGCAACCAGTTGGTGTATAGAATATTTTTTAACAGCTCAATAGACTGGTTGGAAAGTTTGTATTGATTCAACCCCCTCTTAACAGTAGTTTGGAACAACAAATTCAAACTAATAACTTCATCGGGGTGTCAATATAGTTTATAAAATCTTATTTTGATTGTATAATCTTACTTTAATGCTCATATATCAGTATAGATTATTTTGATGTTCAATCTTTCATATCAATATATATCTTTCTGATGGTTTTATATAACTCTATCAACATTAAATAACTCAATGTTCTTTTTCTTCTCTTATCAACATAACTTATTTTGATAGATTTATCGGGTGTTAGAGTATGTTTAAATTTGTCTCTCCATAGTGTAAAGATATTTTGATAATTTTCAAGAGATATCCCAATATAATTTCTTTATTTATATTATATATGTACCATCTTAAAATAGACACACTTACCTTTTAAGACCTTTTAGCACACTTTCCATAATGTCTTTCTTGGACCATGGTTGGACCTGTGCTTGATGTCCTCTTTCCCCAATCTTCTTCTCTTTTTTCCCTTATTTCTTCTAATAACTATCTACTCTTTCTGTGGCTCCCCTGACCTAATCTCTGAGACTAGGACAACTCATCTTGACTTGTTATGGACTAGGTCAACTAGCTTGACCTAGTCCCTAGTGATTTTGGGGCTCAAAGCATGAAAGGCCTTGAGGGTTTAATACGTTTTATTGTGCTCTCCGGCCAACTTGTATTGTTATATCACCAAAAAAATCACATATAAGAAGGCTTATAGGCTTCATTTTGACAGCACAAGATATTCAATTTCAATCTCATGCTCTTGAGCCAAGATTTTTGCCTTTTGCATCCAAGGAATTCAAGCATTTCAAGACAATCAAGCATTTTAACACTTTCAAGAAGAGAGATTTCTATCTAGCATTGAAGGATCCTTTATGAGAATTTCCTCTTCAAGATCTAGCTTATTGTTGGTCATCAAGGAAAGAGACCTATATTGAATCATTCATTATCTTTTACATTATGTAAAAGTATATCCATGTCACCATGATGGAATTATGATAGATTTATTGCAAATTATAGAGATACCCTACATTCCTATGCCTGATTCAATATTTACAACACATTAAAAATAAAATCCTTATTGGCAAGGGTTTTAATAAAGGTGAATCCTAACATTTATCTTGTTTTTTAGTCATTTACATTGAGATTTCTCATTATGGTTAATTCCTTAACCTAGGGTTTGACCAAGGCAAGTCCTCATCCAACTCAACAAACAAAAACCTTTCATTTTCTATGTGTAGGAGCAACATAATTTTACATGGAGATTCGAAAATAACTCTATGAAAGATTTTTGGAGAAGTTGGTTACAATTTCGTTGGACTATGTCAAGTCTAAGGAGAGATGTCCTTCCTTTAGGTTGAGCTAGTCCTTTCTACCTTCTTACAAAATGATTTTTGGGTTTTTTTTCTTTTCATCATTTCTTTTGAGAATCCATAGTTGGATATTCAAAAATAGACTCAAATCCATGAATTTTGGAGATAAAATACATCTTTCTTTACTCATTTCAAGGTGAGTCTTTTTTATTTCATTTAATTTCATATATCTATCTTAAATATATATTTTAATTGAGCTGATTGTATACACATAACATGACAGATCTATATAATTTAAGCAATTGGTTCAATTTTAAATACACATTATCCTATAAGGGCCAAAGAGTGTATTTCCTTGTATTGGATTCTCCTTTAGAATTTTAATTTAGTATTCTAGTACACTTCTTCTTTTGGGTTCTACCTAATCTAATTTGGATTATAAGTGAAATTATATTTGGAAACTCTCTTATTTTCCTCACATATATATTTGAAGGGTTTAGAGGCCTTGAATAATATAGACCTGGAATCCAATTAAAGTGTTTACCGTTTCCCCCTAAATAGTTTCATTTTACCATAGGTTATTTTGATAATCCTATCATGGATCATAAAGATGTTTATATTATCTAGCCAACTTCGTTAGCTATTCCCATAACTATTACCAGGGAGACTTTCTCTAATGGTATTAGTTTCTAATTTAGGATATCCACCAGTATAATATATTCTAACTAATCCATCGAGAGTCAGTAAATCCATCTTTCTCTTATAGTGTTGTGATATACTAATGAGTCCATCAATGCATGGTTTCCTGATATCAACTTTGTGTCTCTTTGTTCTATTGTCTATGTATATCTTGATTTCAAATTTTCTCCCAACTTGATTCATCTACATGATATCAGGATAGGTTTCTCTAATATTAAAAACTTCATTGGTATAACTCTTGAGAAGTCCAAATTACTCTATTCAAAAACAAAAAATGCTTATTCTAGTACCTAGGTTCCATGGCATTACCTATATACTACTCTAATAGGTTAGACTTTTAAGGCTACATTACACATAGATCCTCTATCTCGATAGCTATTCATCATATTTAATCATGCATATAAAGAAAAAATGTAGTAACTATTCTTATAATAATGATATCAATCTAACTATGAAAATATTAAAGAATATCATAAGAACTATAAATTTTCATGAAGGCATATAAACATACACAATACTCATAGGAATAATTAGATTGTAAATAGATACATACCTAGAAATTGATTACTTTTCATATACACTAAAATTAGTTTCGAGAGGTTGAGAATATGAGAGAATACTTGATCATGAGTGATGTGCATGATTATTTAGAGAAATGTGCTTTTGTCATGGAATTTGGAACTCTAAATTTTGTAATTTTACGGTTCCAATGTGATATCACTGTCATATAATTAAATAATAAATAATAATAATAATGAAATATTAATAATGTTAAGTTTACTATATTCATTGGATAATATATTAATATGAAAAAAAGAGAATTAACTATTATATTATATTATATTTAGATTAATAATCTAAGCATATAAAGTAAATATATTATAAGTAATAATATTGATATTAATATATTTTATATAATCTATATTAGTGTAATATATGTTATTAATACATAATTATTAATATAATTATATTATCAAATATAATATAATTATTATTTATGTAAAGCCATGACTGTTAGGATGAAAGAGTATATATATGGAATAGAAAACTTTGAGAAATCATCATTGAGATATGAAGAAATATACATCTCTAGTTTGTAAAAGTCTAAATGGCAAAATCTATATTAAACAATCCAATGTCCTAATAAGGGACATTATAAATGGTATCAGAGTTGGTTTTCCTCCCAGCCTTTGAAGTTTTCTTCGAAGACAAATTTACATAATTGTGTAATGTTTCCCTAAATAAAAAAAATATCATTATCAAAAGTGGATTACATCTGAAGAAATATTACTTGACCAAAGCTGTGAATGTCTGGCATTTACAAAGGATTTTGAAATTATATCTATGCATCATTGATAAATATCATGGGTCCTTTTTATGTGAAGGAAAAACTTATGAAGTTTTATTATAAGACTCATGTCTAATTGAAAAATCATAAAGGCAAACCATGATTTTTTTTGGTGGTTTAAAATATTAAAGTTTGGCATTTGGCGAACATAAATAACTAGCATAAAAATTAAGCTCTCAAAATATTGGCAATTAATTTTCAACAGAGAATTAAATATATGTGATGGCATGAGTAAAGTGAGAAGTCGAGTTTCTCTTTAACTATTAACAAGACATTCAACTTAATATTGAGTCGATATAACTTTATATTGATGTGGATTGACATTTGGCCTTTGATTGTATTAAATCATTAAGACTTTTAATATCATCGCAAATCTAAAGTGATGCAAATTTTGAAAAGGCTACCATTATTCAGAGAAATATTGTGATGCTATAGCCCAAATAATACTTGAAAGTTTGATTCATTAATTGCCATTATTTCGGGAAATGCTTGACTTTTTGTCTGAATCAAGGATTTAGAAATTAGGTTCTTGCAACTTATTTTCTAGAAAATGAGTTCTGGAATATCCTTATAGAAAATTAAAGTCCAAGTTTATTTTGTATATCGAGCAATCAAATAAAATTGGTTAATCGACATAAATGAACAGGTGCAATCTTTTGAAGCTATAGTTGATTATTATTGTTATTATTATGGCGATGTCATATTATTTGGAGCCTGTTGATTGAATTTTGGTTTAGTTTCAATTTTGGTGATAATGAATGCAATATAACAAGCTTTTTCAAGTTTAGGTGACTATGTAATCTTCTTGGCATCTAGCTAGCTGAGCCATAGCTATCTGGTTAGATACTTATAAAATCTTACACCTAGTTTTGGATGAGCTTGACCAACTCATAGAAACTATTTGAATAGCCAACTAGAATTGTAATATAAGACATAATTCTGATTTATAGGCAGTAATACAAGATACACACATAGCCAACAACAACCTTTATAAAGGAAGAAAAAAATTGACCGTAAAATTTTTATGAGAAGAATGTATACAATTAATGAAATTACATAAATTAGAGAAAAATAAGATGTTTATCAAGTTCAAAGATGGAAACCTAGATGAGCAGCAGATCAACAAAACATAGAAACATAAATAAATAACAGATAACAAATACTACAAACATTATATTTGTAACAAGTATATTATCACCGATAAAATATCCTTTCTAGCAGATAAAAATTAACAAGGATTAGAGGTGCACATATAACCTGAATGAGAAAAAGCATGAAAGATAAGTTGGATTCATATGGAGTATATCTAACACTTGTATAAAGGATGCATGCATAGATATATGATTAAAAACTTTGATGGAAGGAATTCAAATCTTAAGATGAAGTTTCATACATCTCTGTGATTGGTATTCACAATATTATTTATTTTGTGCATAATAATTATTTAAATACACATGCTCAAGGCTAATTGTTATTTCTAAGTCTGAAAGGAAAGGAAGTTGTGTATTCAAGGAGAGGCTACTATAAATCCAACTAGTCAATTATTCTGAGAAGGGTAGGATCAACGTCCTTATAGTTGCCTTGAGGTTTGACCAAAGTGGGATCGAGTCACGTTGAGGTCATTCCAAGATGGGATCATGGGCTTGGTTCCATAGAAACCTTGAGGAAGATCATTGAGTTTTGTGTCAAAGCAACCTATTGCATCTTAGCATTCCTTTTGGACCAGAGTCATAATCAAAATAATATGACCTTTTAAATTCACATATAGTTTATTATGACCCTATAAAGGTAGCCTCATGAGAGAGATAAAGGTGTATTCGGGCCAGTCCAACCAGTCGGTCATTCCGAGATGGGTAGCATCAACATCCCTATAGTTGCATTAAGGTTTGATCAAGATGGGATCAAGTTTCTTTGAGGTCATTCCAAGATAGGATCATGGGCTTGGATCACAAAAACCTTGAGGAAGATTGTTGAGTTTGGTGCCTAAGCAATTTGTTTACATCCTAAGTGTTCTTCTTGACTAAAGAATGATAAAAAGTGCAAACCAAAATACGCATCCCCCAAGTAAGCCACCTCATGTGGAAGTATAAGATTGGTTTGGAATATACTATCTTTACTCACATTTTCTTTGAAACTTATATATACATATGGGTACTAATGATCACTTATGGTTGCAAGATTCTATCGAAGAAGTAAATTTTGCAAATCATTGTCTTGGTTATAGTGAGTTGTAAGGCATTAATCAAGAATACGTGTATTATGTGTCTACATCATGTCTTTTTTGTGTTTTCATGCATTCTTGTGTCTACTTCATGTTTTCATGTATTTGCTTCATGTTTTCATGAATCCATATGTCTAATTTGTGTATGCTTTGTGTTTTCATGCATTATGATCTATACTCAATCTTCTTGCATTCAATTATATGCTTCGTATATGATTCTACAAAAGTAATTTATAAATGGTTTTTGCTTGAGGACAAACAAAATCAACGAGGAGAGGACTGTGATATCCCTCAAGGTATGTTTTTAGTGGCTAATATTCATCAATTCACTAACTTAAAAAATAAAATTGGCTAGTAATTTGGCTAATAATTTAAGATTTAATGCAACTTAAATCACCATATTTTTATAAGTATTAGCTCTAAAATATTTAAAATCCCTCAATAATTTATTTTATTAAAATAAATATATTCAAGATTCGCCACAATATTTGATATATGATTAGCTTTGATTTACCTAAATATTATATATTATTGGAGAAATTAAAATTAATTCACCAATAATTATCATAATTATTAGTTACATTAGGGATATATCACCAATATTTAATTTTCATTATTGATTTAAAATATAACGTAATGATCTTCATAATATTCCATGAGTTAAAAAATATTCAATTTTTATTTGTAATAATCTATGGTGATTAATGAAATTTCTATTATTATTGAGATTCACTAATATTTTCTATACAAAAATTATGATTCCAAAATAATTGCTAATATAAATAATATTTCAAATTTTTTTTTTGAAAGATTCGTGAATAGAATTTTTTTCAAAATAATGGAAGATTCACCAATATTTTATATCTTTTTTTGGAGGGGGTTTCTTAAAGATTACCTTGATATCCCTGTCATTTAATTAAATAAAATAATAATGAAATATTAATAATGTTAAGTTCACTATATTCATTGCATAATATATTAATACGAAAATAAGAGAATTAGATAGTATATAATATTTAGATTAATAATCTAAGTATATAAATTGAATGTATTAGAAGTAGTAATATTAATATTAATATATTTGATATAATCTATATTAGTGTAATATATGTTATTAACACACAATTCTTAATATAATTATATTATCAAATATAATATAATTATACTTTATGTAAAGTCACAATTGTTAGAATGAAAGAGTATATATATGGGATAGAAAAATTTGAGAAATCATCACCGAGATATGAAGAAATATAAATCTTAGGTCTATAAAATTTTGAATGGAAAAATCTATACTAAATAATCTAATGTCCTAATAAGGGTAATTGCATCCAAAAATGTCTCTTTCTGGGTATGTATTCACCTAGCAAGTATAACAAGATTCCAATTATCTCTAAAGAAGAAAACCATATACCATTATATCATTTCTCATAAGAGAACCCAATTGGGTGATCTTAGATCCCCTAAAAGGAATGCCAATTCTTTCCTCCATCAAACACCTGATTCTGACTATGCAATAATGTGAAACTTCTAGATATATTATCCTTTTTATTCCTTATATCACTTGTTGCATTCATCTTCATCATGGTATGATGATATTATTTACCAATGTCTATATCCATTACTCTATTTTGAGAAATATTTTGGACCAGGTTTTTGAACATATTTTTCATATTTTATATCTAACAAATTAGATTTACATCTTATATACCGAGAAGATTTTTTCCTCATTATTATACTCATTGATATGTATTTCCATACCAATTTCATCATGGTTGAATTCTTCTTTAATTGAGTAAAAGATCTCTTCTTCCATGTCATCATTCCTTTCATACTTATTATTTTCTATCACTACTTGTTCGACAAATCTTTCATGTACTTATTTGAGCATAAGACTCAACTTGGAGCCATGCATAATTCTATATTCATATACCTTATTGTCTAGAACTCATCCTAATGGGGCCTGATATTTGGAAGTATTTTTATATAAATTTGTTGAATTATTGTAAGTTTATTATTATTACAAATTCATTTTCATGTCTCTATATTGAGAAATGCATTCTATGAAGACATGTACAATTTTGATTCCATAGTGTAATTCTGATTTTCTTTGTGCTCACAACACAAGTTTTCTTCACCTCCATCATGAAACACATAAAGAAACCATTTCTCAAACTCCTTCCATGATGAGATGCTTAGTCTAGGTAGTTATTCATATGCTTCTCTTGTATTATCCTTCAATGTCTTGATAAATAGCTTCATCACCTAATCTTATGTACAAAGTAATAAATTTAATGATCCATATGCTTCTTGCATAACCTTCTATAAATGTGAGAAATTTCCCCAAATGCTCATGTTTTAATTAATTATTACCCCCATAAAATTCAAGTACAATATATGAAATATTTTAGAATGACTTATTAGGGTTACAGTAAAATGAGATCTAATGACCTAATGTCATTTGATATAAATGCTTCTCTCTAAAATGGTTGATACATCCTAAATATTTTGTATTAAAAAATTGTGCCTTTCTTCAAGGAGGAAATTTTTTATTTCTTTATGAGTATTCTCCCTCAATAGAGTCACTGACTGAAATATTTTTTGAAAAATAGAATCATTACCTCTTTCTAAGGAAAATATTATCTGTTATCTTTTGGATTCTTCTTTGTTGAGATTATGTGTGTTGTACACATTGCATAATATTGTTATATTGTATTATTTTATTTTATTATGTAATGTTGCACCTAGGAGCACCTAGATGAATGTGCACCATGGCAAGATTCCCATGGAATTTTCTTGATGGGTTGTATTGTAATATTGTGATAGTATTTGATGTGATTATTTAATATTGGGGAAAATAATTAAATTTCCAATATTAAATGTGGGGTCAATGGCTTAGGTAGCACATGGTTTATGTAACACCACTTGGTGATTTTGTGGTACTTGCTACTATATAAGCAACCATAAGGGTAGTTGTAATATGTGAAGGACAAAAGGCTAAAAGGAAAGTCGAGCGAGACAACACTTGGCTGGTTAGCCAAGTGAGCATTTGTGAAGGTTGGAAACATGGCATGAGATGTGTGGATTCATGCTTGTTAACATAGATTGCTTGGTTGTGGCTATGGCTTTGAAGGCTTCCATGGTCGTATTGAAATGGTGTTTTTACTGAATAATACAAGGTGATGGATGCTTTTGGAGGCTGGGTTTTATTTCCTTAATAAGGGTTTCCCAAGATATATCTTGTGTCATATTTTTTATGGGTATGTTGTCTATTCTCTTGCATGTGGATTTCAATTACATATTTATATCAAATCTATTATGGGTTATGTGGAAATAGTTATATTTTTTGTTGCAAGTTTCCTTACAAGTGGTATTAGAGTTATGCTTTTGTTGTTGTAACCCTAGATTGAATCCATGAGAATGCATGAGATGATAAAATAAAGGGAAAGATATATAGTCTTTTGTAGGTTATGTATTGCAGATTTGAGTATATTGGACTTGTTGTAATGATGGGATAGTGGCAATTTTTTTGGGTATGTGAAATTGTTGGTCAAAAGAGTTTTTTGAATGTTTCATTAAATGAGGGTTTTAGGAGGGAGCTTGTAGAAATGACCTCCTAGGAAAAAATAGACCTCACCATTAGATTTGGGTTGGCCTTTCCATAAATCTTGATATATAATATGCCCTAGTCTGGCCATGTTGATAGAAAATGCAAAAGGTTTTTAGTTTTAGCTCGTGAAGATGGTCAAATTTAATCTTGTCAAAAATTTTGTCTCAAAAAAGTAAAATAAAAAAATGCACTCTATTGGTGCCCAAATTGACAAATTAGGTTTCCTATGGAATGATGATCCAATTTTAGGAATTCCTTGTAGCAATTTGCCAACTGATAGGTTCCACTCAAATAAATGCGAACTTCTACAATTCTGGCTCTATAGGACCAAGGATGGTAGGCCTATACCTCACACCATAGAGGATTTGAACAGATATCTTGTGGGATTTCAGGTGTTGATAAAAGATAAATAAAGGTTTAAAGGTAAACAAAAGTTTTGTAAGTGTGTATATATGCATGTGTATGATTTGTCTATCTCTACCACTTTGATGTATGTCCTTTTTACACTCAACATGAAGACTCAAAACAATATCATCAGACCAGTGCCTTAACCAATGGATTCTTTACCAAATTTCTATCAATCATTCACAATGTTTATGTAACCCTCAAAGACAAGCAATAAGTCCCTTTAAGTTAAATTGTTATCACTTTAATGAAGTATGAACTATTTGAAATACTTAGGAAAACTTCAATACTTAATCTTATTGATTTTAACTCCCCTCAAGATCCCAACAAGACAAAAATGTAGATTAATCAATTAATAAGATGATACTAATTTTCAAATATCAAAATAACTTACTGCATTCATCCAATTGAACTATCAATTAAAGCAAACTTTGAATATTTGATCAGAGGAAACAAAATGAAAGAGACAATAATGATATGACCAAAATATCAATCGAGCACATAAGCCTTTGTATTGGATTCAAAATACTTTCACCATAGTTTTACATGTGTTGTTGGTGCACATAGATGACAAAACTAGAGTAGACAACATAATTGACTCCTTTTTATATGAACCAAATTTTGAAATATGATTTGTTATGTTATGATTATTCCTATTATAAATCCAACCCTTATAATTATAGGCATCGAATTGGTTACATAGTGAAAGTGTATGAACATTTGTCTACAAAATTTACAACTAATTGACTCATTAACAATTAAATGTATGCATATTAAACAAGTTCATAAAATAAAGGCTCATGTTGATTTTGATGACGATGATTCAATGAAATCACTACATTGCTTGATATGTTCTGCATATTTATCATCCTCTAGAAAATCTACATCACTAATCACTTTCCTGGCCTTGATCTCAATCTCAAACATTTGTTCCATCTGCATAATAGCTTTTGACATCTCCAGGCCATCATTCTATGTAGCTTCTAGGACTTTTCCCTGCATCACATGGCACATATCCATTCATCTCTCTCAGTCAATGGTGTTACTATTTTCATCATGCCATGATATAACTCCATGTTCTACAACCAATTCTTCCATTAATCTAAATGTAACCTTAAACTCTTGTGAATATGTAGTATGATCCTTGATTAACCTTTTGCTTCCCGAATATCTTCATCTTCTTTGAAGGCATTCTTTTCTTTGACCAAATTTTTATATACATCATTATGTCTCAAGGCTAAAGGTTTATAAGCATTTTAAACATTCCAAACCTGACCTAATTTGACAAGAAATTTCTTGAAATGATTTATAATCACAGTGCTAGAGACTTCTCTTCTAATGATTGAAACATCGTTCAACTTTGCATTTTCTTCCTACAATTTCTTCAATTCAATCCTCAGAGCACCATCAGATGAATGGATCATTGGTTGCACTTGAGACTACCCTATCTTCAACATGCTTTCATATAATTCTTTCTAGTTATCCCTCTCAAATGTTATTTGCGTCACACTTGCTTGATTAAACAATTCCATGTCCACTTGCATGCCTAAAACTTTGTTAGGGTCTGCCACCCTTATTTTCAGTGTCATCAGATGACCAAAAGCCTAATCAACATCAATAATTTGTGGCCTTTTATGTGGAAAGTATAAGGCTCATAACCACATTGATTTTTCATCCTCAACAAACCTTGAGCCAATTATGACATCTTTAACTCCCCGAACATCCAAATTCATATCTTGTTTACCAAATTTAATTAAATTGTCAAAAATGTATGATGCACTCAAATCCCAACTAGGCAAAACCATTACCCCTACTTCATTCAATAGTTGTCTTCCTTTAACTAGAGTCATATGCTCAACTTACTTTTTGATATCCTTCTTCAAATTTTCCTTTAGTTCTTGTTCATTCTCAGGAGAGATATTTTGGATACTTTGTCTTAATAATTTTCCTCTTTGTTTATATAAAACAATAATAAACTCCTTGGATTTGATGAAAGCATCATCATTTACAAATTTTCTTAATTCCAAGAGTCTTTCATCCTTCTAGCATATACCCTATCAAGGATTTTCACATCATGCTCCAAGGCCTAAAGTACTGGCCTATCTACAGTCCTTGATATTGGAAGAGGGGAATCTAGAATTTTCTCATTGTCTTCTTTAAACTGTTCCTTGGATTTTTTCCTTTGTTCTTCCAGTTCCCTATTTTTCTCTTGAATATTTTGTTGTACTTCTTCCCATTCCAAATTCCTAAAGCTTTCCTCATATTCAATGCCTTGATGAATATAATCACCCAAATTATGTGATTTCCTACAAGCATGAATGTATCCTTCTGGATCATAATGACTCCAGGAATCCATGTTATATATGTGATACTCATTATGAAGTTTCTTTCAAATCTTTTCATATGACCTAGTTGCACAAATAATAAAGTATCCAAAAGATAGAGTTGGTGGAAATAAAGTTGGCTTTCTTTGCTTACCTCTAAAATGTCATTTGTTAGCTTCAAATATCTGCCTTACAATTTCTAAATATGTAATTCTATTAGGCATTGATGCTAGTAATCTATATGGTTTTCCTTTAAATCCAAATACTCTGATATAAGTGAAGTAATAATATGCATATCAGTCTCCCCAGTTGTGCTTGATTTCCTCTTCCAACCCATTATCTTTTAGTCTTAAAAATATCTTAATATCAGGGCTAATTGAGGGAAAAAACTAGTGTCCAAATAGAGTGTATAAGGGTTGAACAAAATAATCTTAAAATGTAAGGTAACAAGAAGCGCTAAATCTATAATTTGATACTAATGTCCACATTTGAAAGGGCTTCATTTCCCCATTAGACTACCTTAGATTCAATTTCAAACCCTCACCCCACAATCCTTTCATTTGTCCAAAATATAAAATCATATGCATAAGCAAGGAATAATGTTTAAAAGTAGGGTACTCAACGTCATCAAAATTAACAAAAGAAGTGTGAATGTTATCAACAACATACTCTATGTAATCATAAGGCCTAGGCTCCAACATTTGAATGTTTGATGCTAACACCATAGGCCCAATTTCCATCAAATTAGGTGCTTCCATTCCTCCTACTTGTCCACATGATTGGTATGTGATGTCTAAGTATGTCTTAAACAATTTGATGTTGAATGGAGGTACATCTTATGTTGTTAGGGGATCCTTTTCTATTTTCTCCAACATCAATTTCCATTACATATTTGAAACATCTGATCTTTCATATTCATTTTTTAATTTTGTGAATGACAATTTTTTGGTTAGACCATTAGTGAGTCTAAAAACTTCATTTAGAGATTCAATAGATATCCCCATAAACTTCTCCCCAGCCTTGTCATAAATGCATTTTTCATCAATGCTATACTTTCTTATGATGACTTTAAGTAGCTCCACATTCACAAACATATTTGCCACTATCCATTTCCCTAAATTTGTCTCCCAAGGATGTCAGATTGGTGCCTTGTGATTTCTTCTTACATAATGATATAAAAAGAGCTCATAACCCCTAGTCCTAGTCCATATATCTCCAACCTCACTATACTTGTCTTCAATTTTTTCTGGAGAGGCAAATTTTCTCCTTCTAGAACTAGGACCTACAAAATCTATCTACTCAATGAGGTCTTCGTTTAATTTTCTTGATGATACTTCATTATCTGCCTCTTGCTTCTTATCTACTTTACCCTTTTAAACTTTTTCAGCTTTCCTCTTTTGTGTAGAACTAGAGCTCTCCATGACACCTTCTAAAACTTCTCTTGGTACAACTCTCTGCAAAATATGAATATCAAAAATAATTTCATAGTTTTCTTCTAAGAATTCGTTAGCTCAAACTAGTAATGATTATCTTTTTATTACCAAATAGACTGCATTCATGCATTTACTCTCTACACAAATCGAAACATAAAGCCATTTTTTATCATTGTAAAAAATGAACTAGTTGTCAAATGTCACTTAGTGTAATTATCTCCATTCATGATAAACCATATTCAAACATTTGACCACTATAACTTTCAGCGATATAAACGTATAGACTTTTGATCTTTATAGCCAAATCTCATAAATAGTGAACTACTTTCAACTTCATGCATATCATTATAGCAATGGTGATACCACCATCTCTTATCGCTATACTAAAAACCCTTCATCTATGATCTCTAATACACCCTCTTGCTATTAGGTATCAAACCTAAGTCTTTGATGTTGGCACTAAATTGTTGCTATAACATATAGTGATATCCCATAGCTCATCATTGATCACTATATCTCCATTGCACAAAATGTGATCAATGATCATATTTAACTTATCGCCACAACTCATAACAATGTCCTTTTAATAATACAACCATCCATCACTATACACTACAAGGATTGCTAAGCTTTATTGCTCATTGCTAAAGCCCATTTTGTCATACTTCGATTAGTGATAATTGTTATAAGTTACAACAATAAACCTCTTTATATCATTAATCACTATATTTGAAATCTCGTTGTCTTGATTAGCGATAATTTCTATAAGTCATGGCAATCTCCTTGTTTCATCGTTGATCACTATATCCATTTTGTGTTTTCATCATACAATGATAGACCATGATCACTGTAACGTACAATGATATATAAAGACTTTGCTAATCGCTATACTAAAATTTCATCTATTCCGCTTGCCGATGAGATGTATCACTATAGAGTAAGTGATAATTCAATTCTATCACTCACTGCCATATTGATAATGAGCCTTCTCCACACAATGATGAACCTAATCGCTATATGCTATAGCAATATCATATCTAGCTTCAAGCTGCCCAAACTGAAATTGTTGTAGGATACCTTGATATATGTTGCCTCATCGCTATAGCTATAGTGATAATCTCAAAGATGAGAATATCTCCATGAATTCAAATAGGATCAATGCCTAGATTGATAAATGGATATTGCCATGTGATGAGTATGCCCTAAGAGTATAATTTTGTAACATGATTCTTTGACTTGGGTGATAAATAGCCATTTTCTGTCAAAACACAAAGAAATGCAGTAAGTGATTCCTTAATTTGATTACAAAATCTCTCTAAAACATACAAAAGGTAAGTAATGAAAGAAAGAAAAAGGTGAACAATAATATTTGCAAAATATTGAGTTCCAGCATAGTCAAAATGGTTTTTAAAAAACCAAAAAAAAATGTAGTGAAAATGGTAAAAAGATTGTCTTGGTAAAACGGTCCTAACTTTTTCTCATGATGTTAGATTTTGGACTTCCTAAAATTGTTGGAAATATAATTTAGAGCACTATAGCTTGGTGTAGGTTTGATTATGTGATTTTAATATTTTTTTCAAGTTTTAAGAGCCTAAAAGTTGGATACTGTTTATTTTGAGCATAGATTTGGGCATAACTTGGGCATACAAAGTCAAATTTTTGGACTTTGAATAGTTGATGAAAAACTCTTAGAGAGATCTACACATTGGTTTAGATTTGGTACAGGTTTTATATGATTTTTTTGGTGATATATGTTGAAAACAAATTGATTTAGGATTAATATATGTTTCAATCATTATTTTGTCACTGATGTCAAACCTGCTACTTGCTATTAGGAAAATTGCTTAAGATGTTTTAAGTACTATCATTTGTTTGATAAAAGAATTTTTCTACCAAGCTTAACAATAAGCATAGTATGTGTCGAGTAAAGTTAGTGTAAGCCGAGCAAAAAATTAGTTGGAGCCAAGAAAAAGTCAATTTCAGCATAAGTTGAGTGATAGAGTGAAGGCTAAGTAAAGTTTAGTTGATGCCAAGCACCAATAAACTTTAATTCATGCCAAGTGTTTTGATAGTGGATGTTGAGAAACATAGTATGTGTCGAGCATCAGAAGCTAGTTAATGCTGGGTGTTTGCATTATGAGAAAGATTGAGAATTCAATGAATTTCAGATGACAAGTTTGATTTCTTGGATTGTGTGAACCATGTGGAAGATAAGCTTGATGAGCTGGTGGCATAAAATTCAAGATAAACTATTTTTGAGGTGAATTCAAAGAGGATTAAAGGAGAAGTTTCTAGAAGGAAATAAAATGAAATGATGGGTAGATTCATTGAATCCTACCTAATCCAACCTAACCCTAAAATAAACAATGGAGGATGAACGAAAAAAGATATTAATTCTCTATCAATAGAGATGGTTGGTCAGAAGCAAAGTTTGTCATGTGCGAGAACCTAAGGAAGACAAGGAGTCTAGGGTTTTGCTTCATTTAGTGACCTAAGAGAAGTGTATGCATTGACAAGAAAAGAAAGAAGGCTTACGAGTATGGATGCTTGAAGGGTGAAAAAGCTACCAGAGCTAAAGTGGGTAAAAGTCAAGCATAGTGGAGGACTGAAACAAAGATATATAATATGCAAGTGTTTTGCAAGTTGATATCATATTCATTTATAAATCCTTTAATTGGGTGACATTCCAAGTGAATGATCTAAATCCCTCTAACAAGGCTCACTCCTAATAGGGTGATTGAAATCCTTTAACTAGGTTACGTTTAATAGTGTGTATTGTAACCTTTAACATGGTTGGCCTTTCACAGGGCATCACTTCAGAAGAGTGAGAATGAGTAGCATGTTACTGGTGGTTTCTCCCAAATTAGATTTCCACATTAAATCATTGTGTCAAGTGTGTTATTGAATTTGTTATATTCCATGCTTATATTTCTACAAAGTTGATTTGACAATAACCTACAAGTTTGAGTGAATGTATGATCTAATGGATGCATGCATGATAAAAATGTTTTATGGATATGGGTTCACTAAGTTGTGAAAAAAATTATTTGTACATTTGGATCTTGAATAACTAATTCACCCCTCCCTCCAGTTATTCTAAAGAATTCCAACAATTTATTGATTTGAATGCTTTATGATATATATTGACTATGGCAACATTATGAGTTTATGGAATTGTATATTTTGGATATTTGAGTTTGATGTCATTGTGCACTCCACTTATGTTTTAGATTGGTCTCATGATGATATAGTTATTAGTATTTAATTTATATATGTATGATGACTTGTTGGGTCTACAAGTTGTACAATGTTGTAAGTTTTCTATGCTTACATGTTGCATTTATGACTTAGATATGGGTTATCTTTTCCCATTGATCTTTAATTATTGATACATATTTAGATTAGTGGCTTGTATTTGGGTTGTCTATGCCCTTAGTCACATGATTTTCTAATTTTTCTTTATGTAGAAGGGGATGAGACATTATTGCCAAGTACAATCATGGTGGAAGATTGTGGTTGACTATTTTATGCTGATAGGTCGTACACTTTTAGAGCTAGTTGTTTGGTTCATGGATGTGATCATGTTGTCATGGATTTTGGCATGATATGATTATATATACAGGTACATCCTTGGTGCTCATTAGTTTGGATTCCTGATTTGGTTATGGTGGTATATCTTCTTGGTTAGGATCATGGTTATTTGGTTTCTTTTAAGAAGCTCATGATGTGCACTGTGAGTATGTTGATGGTTTGATGTCTTCGCTGATTATCATGGTTAGAGGATGGGTTTTTTCATCATGATATCATGGATAGCTTAGATACACAGTTTAGTGGGAGCTTGTGATTGTGATGAGGTGGTAGTAAATGATTATTTCCTAGTTTGGTTTGTATCTTATTGGTTTAGAGATCTTGGTTTCACTTGATATTGACACTTTGGTTATGTAAGTGTAGACTTGGAGGATCTTCATATAGAAGATGGATATTATGATGTCATAGGTAACTTGGTACCATGGTTGAGTGGGAGTTGTTGGCATTGTTATACTTATTGAGTGTTTGTAGATGTTGGAGGTTTATCTTAGATCTTGTTGTTGCATAAGTGTCATTGACATTTGCACAACACACTTGTTATCTTCATGGTGTGTAGAGATGGTTGCATCATGAGGACTTATGAAGTTCTTGGTAAAGGTGTGATTTATGCTTTCATTTGATATGTTATCCTTCATGTTAGGATGGTTTTATTATTATGTCATGGTATAATCTTGATATACATTTAGAGTTTTGACATGTTATGGTATGTTCATATGGAGCATGTTATCTCTTTGGTTGAGATGGGTATCATGTTGTCATGTTTATGTTCTTGAGGCCATGGTTGGAACTTTGACATTGATATTGGTTTAGTTTCTTAGTATTGAGTACATTGATTATTTGTTGGATACTTCAAGATATTTCTATGTTGCATTTGTAGTTGGCATGGATTGATTGGTTCCAGGAGCTCATGGATACTTAGAGACAGTGGTGATGTTGATTTCTCTCATATTAGAGAAGTATTTGTTAGGACGGTTGATGGTTTTAGTAGGAAGTACAAAGGGAATTTACTTGATATGACTTGAGAGGAGATTTTTCCTATATGAGTCTTGGTTAGAGACTTGGATATCTTGATGAACATTCTTATTCCCACTCTTGGTCTACTTGGTGGTTTACTACTTGAGAGGTACAAGCCATTATTTCTCTTAGGTGCATTATGTTTATGCTTATCTTTCATGGATATGGATCTTCAGCTATGGTACATGAGTTAGTTCTGGGGGGTTCATTTAAGAGATGGTTTAACATTAGTTATCTCCATATGAATATTTTGTTATTATGTTGGTTGAGCTTGTGAGATGGTTTTATATTAAGCATATTCCTTGGATTAGGAATGGCTATTCCCTCATTTAGGAATAGTTTATGAGTTTGATCTTCTTGTGAGAGGCTTACATCCATGATTGGTTATATGGTATGGTTTGTGTGTTTTTGTGGCTTCTTGGTTGGGGTCTTATGAAGGAGATCATACTTGCATAGTTTACATCTAGAGGTGTTGTAGAAGGACATGATACATGTTATGATTTGCATAGTTTCTCTTTTATCTTGGTTCTGTGTTCATGTATTTCATGTGAGAGATGACATGGTTATTACTTTATCTCTTTCCTTTGTTGGTTGTGGAGAATTTGGAAGAGCATTAGAGACTTGTTATGAGAGTTAGTTTTGTAGTTTATTGGTTTATGTGTTGTGGATATCCTTGATACTACATGGACTCATTTCTTTGAGATGTTGTGAGTGGATTGGTTATAGATTTGACATTATCTTTTGTAGTGGGAGATTATTGGTATATATGTGGCAAGTATTTCTCTTGAGGCTTGTGATTGTAGGTTATATATTGGATGTGTTGATGTTGTAAGACTCACTTGGTATGTACCTTTGGAGGTATGGATAGTTGGATGGATTAAAACTTTCTATGGATGTTATTCCATCTATGGATATTTTGACAACTATGGATACATGTGATTACCTTTGGATTAGGTTTTTGTGCTTGGCATTTTAGTTGGCACATAATTTTATCATTCTTATGTGATAGGTTGGGTGGCTTTTTCTTTGGATGGATTCTATGTATGTCGAATGGAAATGACATAATAGGAGGTGAGATCATTCCTATTTGAGATATTGGATAGTTTGATTTTGTTGTGGGTACCAGGATGGAGCACATGGTGTACTTTGATCCATGGTAGTGGATGTACTTGGAGGGATTGTTCCGTTGTTCATTTATGTGGCTATGGAGTGACCCCATGCAATGTATACAATAAGTGGGAGATTGTTGACATTTTGCGTGTTGCACACATTGCATAATATTGTTATATTTTATTATTTTATTTTATTATGTAATATTGCACCTAGGAGTACCTAGATGAATGTACAACACAGAGAGATTCCCATGGGATATTGATAATATTAGATGTAATTATTTAATATTGGGGAAAAAAATAAGTGTTCAATATTAAATATGGGATCAATGGGTTAGGTAACACATGGTTTTAGCACATGGTTTGTGTAATACCACTTGGTGCTTTTGTGGGACTATTTAAGCAACCACAAGAGTAGTTTTTTGTATGTGAAGGACAAAAGAAAAAAAGAAAAGTCGAGCGAGACAATGCTTGACAGGTTAGCTAAGGGAGCATTTGTGAAGGTTGGAAGCATGGTATGGGATGTGTGGATTCATGCTTGTTCACATGGATTGCTTGGTTGTGCTATGGCTTTGAAGACATCCATGGTTATATTGTAATAGTTTTTTTGCTGAATAATACATGGTGATGGATGCTTTTGGAGGCTAGGTTTTTTCCCTCAATCAAGGTTTTCTAGGGATCTTGTGTCACATTTTTGTGGGTATTTTGTCTATTCTCTTGCATGTGAATTTCAATTGCATATTTATTTCATATTTATTATGGGTTATGTAGAAATAGATATAATTTATGTTGTACATTCCCTTACATTCTTTTCATTGGAGTGTATTTTTTCATATAACTAGAGATTCTAATAGTGTTTTTACAAACAATTTACCAATAAAGTTTTGAATATGCTAGTTCCCAAAACTGCAAATTAGAAATCAAGGAGTTTTACAACTTCTCCTAATGAATTATCAATCATATTTGGCTAATGAATGGGGATGATCTTTTCATCTCATGCACTAATTTAGGCTTTTCTAAACCTAAGAGGGTAGACCTTCACCTCAAACCCAATCTACTTGTTGGAGTCTTTTGTATAGAGAATTTAACTCTTTAGTGATCTCTCAACATGGCAATGTTTCTTGAGTTGGATCAATTGTGATTCTCAAAACACTTTGATAACTTTGTGAATTGATTAATTATATGAAATAATGTTTTTTTTAATACTTATTTTAAATAAAAGATAGCTTTTTTGTGTAGATGAGTTATAGATTGTAAATATGGTTTTCTAATTGAGACTGCTCTTGAAAATACATGATTAAATTATCTTAAATAATGCTAGACCAATGCCTTCATTCCTTAATAATTTTATCAATTCAATTTGATTGTTTCTATGTGTAACTCTATGAGACAATTTTAATAACTTGCTCTTAAAATAAGATCATCACCTCAAAGGCATCTATATGCATTGTTAATTAGAATTTGTTGTTACTTTTAGTCTTACTCAATTTAACTTTCCTTTTTAAAGATAAATAAGAAAGGGTGAAGTTTAATAATCAATCCTTAAGACATGTTTTAAACTGAAACTTAGTCTTAACTAAAATAACATAACATGTTACACCGAAGCAATATGAATATAAAAAGTTTATCACAAAGAAGAAATCAAATAATTGGAATGATAAATACCATCTGGGATGAAGTTACACTTGAAATTTATATTGAAATAACCATAAAATAATCTATTGGTTACAAAATGTATGTGGGTAGCATTGTATTCCCAAGAGACAAAACTAAAAATTTATTTAAAAATATCTAAAATTGATTGCTATTTTTTTGTCCAAATAATCCTCCACTTATAAACAAGGATCTAGCTTCAAATAAAATTAAGGACACATCATTTCATGATTAATAGACAACTATTCTCAATAACCATTGGATTAATTATGAATAACTGACTTCTAACATAAAATTTAGAAAATAATATTACAAAGACCTTAAATGACATTGAACCAATCTCCTATGGGGATGCTACACTTTTAGGCATGATCTAGATAGCTTTAAGACTACTAAGTATTTGAATCATGCATGGTATCCTTGATGACGATCTCTAATCTAAAAAATCCCTCCATATGTGTTGTAGTACTCTCAAGCTTTATTCTATTGGTACTTGCCACCCAAAGCCTTACCAAGTATTTCATGGAACTCCTTCATCTAGTGATATTTGTCTTATCAATTGAACTAGGCATATCCTCTTCTTCTATAGTTTCAAATTCATTGATTTCTAGACTCAATGATTTTAATAATTTCTCATGCTTCTCAATGACCTACTATATCACCCCAAATTTCATGAGTATCAACTTGTTGTAAACTTTTTGGTGCAGGAGCACCTATGGTTCTGGCCTAAACCCTGACCTAATTTTGGCTTGTAAGTGACTTTGGCCAAGTCGTTAGTGAATAAGGATTAAAATAAGTCTTTGAAGTGTGTTGGAGTCTTTAGTAAGGTCAATAGAATGTGTGGGAAAATTTTTGCCAAGGAATGTCAAGAATTGTCATGTATTGTCACAAGTTGTCTAAACAGAGCAAGATTGGTCAAAGGGTCAAATTGACTTCCAATATGTGAAATTTGGTAGAAAGATGTTATATAATTTTAGGCATGCATATTTTACCATTCTTCATTTATTTGAGGGGTTCATGAGTGTTAGAAGAGTCAAATTGCAAAAAATGTAAAAGTTTCCAATGACAATATTGTAGCTTTGCAATGTTGTCATGAGGATATTTCACAAGAATGTACAAAGAGAGTGAGAAGTGGTTGTGGGTAAATTTTAGCAGTTGAGTCATGATGAGTGAATCTATTTAAGACCATCAAAGGTCTGAGTTCAAGGTTGAAAGCTTGTAAATACAACGTTTGTTAACAAACTTGATTGGTTTTCCTGCAATTATTATCACAACCCTCTTGCAACTCAAGCATCCAAATGCTAATGGATTGACTTGAGAAATTTTATTGCATTGTTACATATAAATTTCATACTTCATTTGTGTGCAATTGTAGGTTTAGATTTTTTTTGATAGGTGATATAAAATTCCTTCCTTTGTGGTTAGTTTACTAGTCCATATAGAGTAGGACTTGAAATGGCTCTAGCGTGAATTCCAATGCTGGGAACTATACAAAATTTTGGAATATGCTAGGGAATACTATACATGTTATAAATATATAATTTGGAGTAAAGTTTTGTAGGTTTTCTATTTTTAAAACCAAGCCTTAGGTGAGACTGGATGTGTTAAACTAGGAGATTTGGTAAGTGAAAGCCTAAGGTATGTGTGAATAAGAAGAGTACAAGTTTAATCCATTTGTAAGGTGTTTGTGTTGAAAATAGATTGATACAAATATGATAAATGTGTTTCGATCATTGTTTTGTCACTAATGTCAAACTTGCTAGTTTCTGGTAAGACAACTGCTTATATGGTTTAAGTCCTATCACTTATTTGATTGATGAAGAGGATTTGATCAAAATATGTAACAATAACACCTAGAGGAAAGATTGAGTTATGATATGAAAAGGAGTACAAGAATCAACTAAGATAGTGACAACATAGTGCACTGATAGTCTACTTAAGGTTGCAAACATTGGTTACACTGAGCAAGTTTAGAAGAACAAGTTAAACAAAGTTTATCTGCCAAGCTTGACCGAGTAGACAGTAGGTGCCGAGCAAAGTTAGTGCAAGCTAAGCTATAAAATAGTTGATGTTGAGTAAATTTTAGTTGATGCCAAGGACCAATAAACTTTAGTTCATGCCAAGTGATTTTATAGAGGATGCCGAGCAATGTAGTATGTGCCAAGCATCAGAAGCAAGTTAATGTCAAGTGTCAGCATTATTTGAAAGATCATGAATTTGATAGATCTGAGCTAACAAGTTTAATTTTTTGGATTGTGTAAACCATGTGGAAGATAAGGTTGATTAGCTAGTGGAACAGAATCCATGGTAAACTGTTTTGAGGCAAATTCAAAGAGGATTGAAGGAGAAGTTTCTAGAAAGGGATGGAATGAAATAAGGGTAGATTCATTGAATCCTGCCTAATCTAACCTAACCCTAAATGGACAATGAAGAATGAATGAAAAAATATATTAATTCTCTATTTATAGGAATGGATAGTCAGAAGCAAAGGTTGTCATGTGAGAGAGCCTAAGGAAGACAAGGAGACTAGGATATTGCTTCATTCAATTACCTAAGTAAAGAGTCTACATTGGTATGATGAGAAAGAAGGCTTAAGGATATGGATGCTCAAAGGGTGAACAAGCTATCATACTTGAAGTGTCTGAAAGCCAAGAAAAATGGAGGACTGAAACATAGATCTGTAATCTGCAAATGAAGTTGTAATTTGTTACCAAATCAAGCCTTATTGTTACTCTCTAATAATTGTAATCAGTCTAGGGTAAATCCTTTGGATTAAGGTTGACCTAAAAATCATTTGTAAATCCTTTAATTGGGTGACATTCCAAGTGAATGGTCGAAAGTCCTCTAACAAGGCTCACTCCTAATAGGGTGATTGAAATCCTTTAACCAAGTCACATTTAACAGTGTGCATTGTAACCTTTAACAGGGTTGGCCTTTTATAGGGCATCACTTCAGAAGAGTGAGAAAGAGTAGCATGTTACTGGTGGCCTTTCCCAAATTGGGTTTCCATGTAAATCATTATGTCAAGTGTGTTATTGAATTTGTTATGTTTCATGTTTACATTTCTACAAATTGATTTGACAGTAACCTAGAAGTTTTAAATGATTGCATAATTGTATGGATGCATGCATAATGATAAATGTTTTATGGGTTCACTAAGCTGTGAAAAGTTGTAATTATACATCTAGACCTTGGATAACTAATTCACCCCCCAATTATTCTAAGAATATCCAATAGTTTGAAGCTTTTGGAGTCATTATAGTTTAGAGAAGTTTGAGTCCTTATTTTTAGGCCTAATTCTAGGAAGGGGTTGCATTGACAGTTTGGGGGTCTAAAACCCTAGAAATATTTTAGCACTCTAAAAGGGTAGTTGGAATGGTGATTTGTTTGGGGCCTTATTTTCCAAGTTTTAGAGTTATTTCCCAAAATCCTATTTAGGAGGCCTAGTTAGACCTAAAAAGGCTAATAATATTCTACTAAGGATTTCATGAAAACAAAAAAAAAACTATGGGTAGAGTGAACAAAATGACGCAAGATTGGGTTGAATGGTATATTTTGAAAGCCCATCCATCCAAATTGAAGTTGAACATAGCCATGGTGTGCTAAGGAGTGAACTTAGTGAGTTGAGTTTAATAGGGGAAGAGTGAGTAGAGTGAAGAAACAAATTGGTGGAGAGGTCTTTGTGGAAAGAGGAGTTAGGGAAATAATTCCTCTAGGGAAGGATTATAGAGAGAAACCTAGGAAGACCAGATTGATGGTCTTGAAGGAGTCCAAAAGGGTATTGGACTTTAGAAGAAAGATATCCCTATCAAATTGGTATCAGATCCTAACAATATTTGGGCAAGTACATGTCAAAGTTTGGCAGTGAATCAGTGGGTGAGACAATCATGATAACTAATGCTAAATTAGTTAAGAAAATGATAAAAAAAGGAGGAAAATGGGCTCCTAAAAGAATCTTTAGAGGCTAAGAAAAATAAGTGACAAAGACAATTGATAAAAGTCAAAGAGAAGTTGAAGGATAATGAAGATAAGGGTAAGGCAATGGATGAAGAGGATGAAATCCCTGAACCTAACCCACCTTTACACGAAAAAAAATTCCTTAAGGTCATCCAAGTATTGGGTAGAAAAAATCTTAAGGGAATACCCTTGTTTAGTGGAAAGATGGATCCTAAGCTAGTGATGGAATGGATAGAAGGCATATACAATCACTTTGGGTTGAATGGATTACTCAAGCTTAGAAGGAAAAGGTAGCCAAGTCTAGGCTGAGGGGACCAACCTTGACCTAGTGGAAATTTCTTCAAGAAGAAAGAGAAAAGAAGGGAAAGAAACTGATAGATAATTGGAAGTTTATGGTGGCTAAGATAACAAATAACTATCTACTAGAGGATTATGAGATCCAAAAACACAAAAAGAGACAAACTCTCAAACAAAGAGATATGGATGTTTTTGCTTATATAGAGGAATTCCAAAAATTATGCCTTAAGTCTAAAGTGCACTAAGAAGAAATTATCAAGGTAGCTAGATACTTTACTAGACTTATATGGAGTATCCAAGAGGATGTTAGTCTATTTACCCCTACTACTATTCAAAGATGCTACCAGTTAGCCCTTATGGTGGAAGAGAAGAGTAACAATAAATAAGAAACAATTTCAAGGGGTAGAGGAAGAGGAAGAGACTCAAGAGGGAGTGATAGAGGTGGTTTTTGTGGTAGGAGTAATGAGGCCAAAAACCAAGGTGAAACCAAGCTAACGAAACACAACAATAATTCAAGTGGCAGAGATGATTCTAATAGGGTTATAGGATTCAATAGTGGTGAAAGAGGTAGATTTGGGGGATTTGGGAGAGGTTCTCACTTTGTAAATATGAAGTGCTATAATTTTGGTCAACTAGGCCACCCTACATATAAGTGTTTTGATAAGGTACCATCTTTGCAAGGGGAGAAGAAAATTTCATAGGCTCAAGAAGAAGTTAGTAGTGTTAGGTCTCTTGAGGTCAATCTCGATTCAGAAAGTGGTGAAAACCTTATGTCTAGAAGGGTGTTGATTAAGGAACCTAGTAAGAAAGAACCCAACTAGAGAAGGGAACTAGTCAGGGTGAAGTGAAAAATTCTTCTTAAAGTGTGTAGAGTCATCATAGACTCTAGATCAACAGATAATATCATATTAGAGGAGGCAATTCAAAAGTAGAAACTTACCAAGATCCCTTATTGATGCAAGAGTATCAAGCTTGGATTTTTTGGACCTTATGATTTGCACAATTGGGGATGTGTTCAAGGAATATTGGTGGACCTTGTCCTATGTACACATGATGATTGGATTAATTGACCTGGAGTTAGAGCCATTTTGGTGACTACTAATAGCATGTTTCTTTTTACTGGAAAAATTTGGACACTGTATTCACAAGCTTTGATCTGTGGGAGTTGGTGTATGTGCTATTGGACTTGGATCATTGGATGGAACATGGACCTATGTCTAAGCACACATATTCTTATGATGTCTTATGATTTAGTTATGCATTGCAAACTTGGGGCTTGTCCTAAGTATTTAATATTTTTTGTCAAGCCAACTTGTGTCTTGAGGGTATATTTAATGAGATTGTTTATTTAATGTCTATTATGCTAGGCCAACTTGTGGTTTGGTTTAGTATAAGTGGAGGGTCTTGTGGAGTCTAGAGTCATCACTATTTAGTATTTGGCTAGAACCTAGAAGGCCTTACAATCAAGCATGTCGAATGAAAATCTTATGAATCTATTTTGAAATCAATGTTATTTTGGATCTAAATCTCTGTCTCATTGTATAAATTCCACTGTGTGGTTAATTGTTGGGGGCTAGGACATCTCCTTTGGGGATTCTCTTGCCTTGCACTATGTCAAGTGGTATCAGAGTAGAGTTTGATCTTGCGGTGAACTATTATTTATGGAGTCCTAGATATCTTTGTTGTGAGCTGACACATCACAGTTCTAACTTATAATTGTAGGGGACTTGTAGATGGATCTTGATATGGAGGAATGATTGTGAAGATGGAAGTTTAAGCTTGTTAAGTAAAGGTTGGACTTGGTTGGAGACTTATTGCTGAGGGTTTACAAAGATCTTGGAATATGCCTCCAAGAATATTGGACCCTGAGATAATTGGAAATCTTTGTGATTTGGGGGAGAAGAAGATTTCAAAGACATTTTCTCAAGTGGAAGCTAGTTTGACCAATCAAGTTAAGAGATTGTTGAGTTTCACAGAGATCTTTGGAGCTAGAGTCTACTGATTCAAAAGAGCTTTTTGTGACCTATTAGAAGGATTTTCTAGAGGAGAAGACAATTTAATACTGAGGAAGAGTTAAAGGATGACTTCACTAAAGCTGAAGAGGTATGTGTGGTTGGTTTTGTTGATAAGTTTGAGGAGTCTAATATGAAACTTGCAAATAAACTTTTTATTGTTGTTGAGGTACCTAAGCTTATCAAAGAAGTTCCTAAACTTGTTGAGAATAGAAAGTAGATAGGAGTTTCCACCTTTATAAAACTATATGTGAACCATGCCTTGTTAAATTCAAAATTAAGAATTGCCATGATGAATTCTTGTGTGATATTATGCCTATGGATTGTTGTCATATTCTTTTGGGTAGACCTTGGCACTATGATAGAGAAGCTTTACATGAGGGTAGATTAAATCAATATACTATTTGGCTTGATGGAAAGAAACAAATATTGTTTATTTTGGTAGAAAATATTGATGAGAATAATTGTACCACAGTTAGAGTATGTTTGGTTGAAGTAATAAATATGGTAAAGATGTGAAGGAATAAAATGTTTGTTTTATTTTGATTCCTAGAAAGAATGAGAAATAAGATGAACTATAACATGCACCTGAGATGAACCTTTATTGATAAAATTTCAAGAAATTCTTTTTGATAATGTACCTACTAGTTTACCTCCCATGAGAAGTATTAGCCACTATATGGATTTGATACCTAGAGCTAGTTTGCCTAATAAAGCACCACATACACTTACACTTGTCAAAAATATTGAATTGAATAGATAAGTGCGATAATTTCTTGAGAAGGTTTTGATTAGAGAAAGTTTGAGTCCTTATGTAGTACATGTATTGTTATCAACTAAAAATAATGGAGAATGGATAATGCACACTGATTCTAGAGCTATAAACAAAATAATAGTGAAGTATAGATTTCCTTTTCCTAGGATGGATTCCATAATGGATTATTTGAGTGGAGTGAAGTATTCGAAAAAGATATATTTAAAAGATGGCTGTCATCAGATTAGAATTAGAGAAGATATGAATGGAAAACTACTTTTAAGACTAATAAAGGTTTGTATGGGTGGTTGGTGTTAGAAAGTAAAGTCCACCTAGATAACTAAGAGGGGGTGGGTGAATTAGTTATCCAATTAAAACAACTTTTATCAACCTTATTAAATCTAAAACAAGTAACCAATAAGTACAATAACTATAGCAAGATAACCATACAAAATAACACTAGATTTGTTAATTAGGAAAACACTTGATCAAAGGGAAAACCCCAGTGGGGATGGTATCCACAAAATGATGTACTAATATATAAGTTCCTTGCAATAGGATGAACCATGTTTTGAGTCAATGAAACACATTTAATACGTATTAGTCCCTATTAGGAGACTTTGAATCCTTGTGAGGATATTCCAACATTGTTAGACATTGTGCCAACCTTGTTAGAAGGTGTGCCAACCCTGTTAGGAGTTTTGGAAGGTAGAGGGACCCACTGTCAAAATAACTTTAGGGGTAAGATCACCTAACTCACTATCAAACCAATATTAGTATTATCCTTTGTAGAATAATACAAACTAACTATTGTCCACAACATCCTCTATTCTAGATATAGTCTCTCTATCATCTTGTCATGCCTTAACCACACCAAACAATCCTTTGATATCATGATATTCAATATTAGGTTCACTCAATCTCACATCCAAATTTGCATACTCATATTACTCATTAATCACATACTTGATCACTTTTCTTCTTTTCCACAAGGAAAAATAATTTTTCCTGATACCAAGTTCTCAAACTAATTATTGTGTCAACCTTGAGGCTTTCTCAAGTTACAATTAATATAGGACCACATTAAGATAATTCAATACACATTACATTACATCTTTCACAATTTCATAATACTATTGGCTCACACTCTTTATAATGCTTCACACATACAACATCGGGATGTGTGTTCTTGACCACCACATTGTTGCCATGTCTTCTACCTCTATACAAGTGTTCTTAATAAGATTCTATCTCTATTAGGAGATATAATCAAAACAATTGAAGTTCTTCTCAAAAACTCTGTAAGAACATTGTCTTCAATAAATCTCGAATAATTGTCAAGTGTCTTCATAATTTTGCATGTGTATTTAACCACACTATCAAGACACTCTATAAAACATGTCCTCAACTACACATAACCTCATCTAAAATCCTCAAATTACATAACCTTAATATGTGTCTGCTACTATGTCAATCTTCTACAGAATCATTAGTATGTTCACATCAATGATAAACATATTCATGAATGCAACAGAAAGTTATGATAACAATATCCCTAATTCTCTAGCAATTCTAGGATACTCCCCCATAGGAATACCATCAACATTCATGCTAAAAATATCCCCCTTTGACATTGATGACAACATTGATGAAAAATATGTGAGTTCCATAAATACCAAAATACTTTATTGCAACTGCTCCACTATACTCATACTCTTTTCAAATCCTTTTCATCAATCAAATATAAATCCCAGGAACATCTCTTTCCTATTGATATATTCCCCATTAATATCATGTACCAACCTCTCCTCCATATCATTTTTTCATGTATAACTCTCCCCCATTGACATTTATGATAAATGCACCATTATGCTAATTCTTCTACATAAGATCTTCAATAAGATCAAGTGTCCAAAGAGATTGTTAAATACTAGTTACCAAGAGTCCTTCATGATTCAAATCAATCACATATTCTCCCCCATAGAGGAAACATCAAGCATCTAGTCCAAATAAAGAATAATGTTTTGTACTTCTAGACTAATGCAAACTCTACATCAACTACTCAAAAGTATGCAATGACATAACCCCAAGCATACCTCTCAAGTACTCAAACGTATCCTTTGGAAAATGATTTTTTAATAAATCTTCTATCTTCTCCTTTGTGCTAATATACTCCAATCTGATTTCCTTCTCTGCAAATTTCTCTCTCAAAACGTGTTACTTAATAGATATGTGATTTATCTTTGAATATAACATTATATTCTTAGAAATGCTCATTGATAATACTCATTTGATTATATTACTTTTATTATTACAATGTATGATAATAGGCTATGTATACTCAACTTTAATATCCCTCAACATTTACTTCATGTAATTGATTTGATTACAATTATTTGTTGTTTCTATACACTCTACTTCCATTGTGCTCTGTGAAACATAGTCATGTTTCTTTCTTAGCCAAGAACCCAATATTTTTCCTAAGAAAAATTATCCACCAGTTGTACTCTTTTTTTCATCCAAATTTTTTGCCTAATCCACATCAATATATGCACATAAAATAAAGTCATTTGATCTATCATACCTTAACCCAAAATTAGGTGTACCCTTCAAATATATGAAAATCCTCTTTACTACTGTATAATGTGATTCTTTAGGATCAGCTTGAAATCTCACAATAATTCTAGCTACATTAGCTATATCTAGTCTTGTGTGAGTCAAATATTACAAACCTCCAATCATAGATTTATACTTCTTCTAATCAAATAGGCATCTCATCTTTATTAGATAAATTGTGACTAACTACCGTAGGTGCATCAATAGGTTTACAACTTTCCAAACCAAATATTTTCAACAAGTCTTTTAAATACTTAGTCTGTGATAAGAAAATGCTATCATTATTCTTCACAATTTGCAATCCCAAGAAATACTTCATGTCACCAATCATGCTCGTCTCAAACTTCTTCATTTCACCAGCAAATGCTTCACTTGCTTCATCATTACCTCCAAAGATCATATCATCCAACAATACTTCAACAAACCATTCTAAATATCCTTCAAATAAAAATGGAAATCTATAATACCTTTAGCAAATCCCAATTTTGCCAAATACTTGTCTAATCTTTCATAACATGATCTAGGTGCTTGTTTCAATCCATATGCTTTCTTTAACTTGAAAATATTATCTCCTTCTCCTATTAAAGGAAAAAATTTAGGGTTCTCAATGCAAACTTCTTCATCAAGTTATCCATTTAGAAAAGTTGATTTTAAATCCATCTGATACACTTTGAATTTTTTGTTAGTCACATATGCCAAAAACATTCTAACTGCCTCTATTTTAGCAATAGATGCAAATGTTTCCTCATAATATATACCTTCTTTCTATGAATAATATTTTACATACCAGTCTTTCTTTGTTTCTTAAAACCTCACCTTGTTCATTCATCTTATTTCTAAAAACCCACTTAGCTCCAATAACATTCTTGTCCTTAAATCTAGGAACCAATTTCCACACATCATCTTTTTAATCTGATCTAATTCTTCTCTCAAAAATTTAATCCAAAAATCATCTTCACTAGCTTCATCAACACTTTTAGATTCTACTTGTGAAATCAAACATATTTCTTCTCTTTGTACCTTATTCCTTGTCATCACTCCTTTGTCTTTTCTAACAATAATCTGATCAACAAGATGATTCTTTATCTAATTCTTATTAGGTGTCATTGTCTCAGTCTTGACTTCAACTCTAGGTTTACTCCTTGGTTCTTCTTTCTATTCCACAATCTGTATGTCATTCTATAAATTCACATCAGTCTCAAAAAATAACTCAATGTTCTCTTGGTTAGCCTTTGGATTAATCTATTCATCAAAATTGTAATCAAGCATTCTTTCTTTAACTTTGCATCAACTTTAACATTTGCACTCTCATAAAATAGTCTTAGTTTTCTAATTAAACATCAACAAGCTTTATTTCAATGAATAACCAAAAAACATACCTTCATCACTTCTTGCATCAAACTTACCAATATCATCTTCTCTCTTAATATAACACTGCTCATAAGGGGTCTTACCAATGCCTTATTTGATTTTTACTTTGTTCATGGTGTACATTGATTTATTAACCATTTCTCTCCACAATATCTTCAAAACATTATTCTAAAACATCATAGTTCTTTTTGCCTCTTTTATCAATCTATTTCTCCCCTCTACTATACCATTCTTCTCAAGCATTTTAGGTGCTAAAAGATGTCTTTTAATGTCATTCACTTCACAAAAATTGTTAAACTCATTTAAAGTAAACTCTTAATCTCTATAAGATCTTAGACATTTAATATTCAAACCATATTCATTTTCAACTCTATTCTTAAACACCTTAAAATTCTCAAATGCATCAGATTTCTCTCTAAAAAATGTTGCCTGCATCATCCTAGTAAAATCATCAACAAGAATCATGATGAAATACCTTTCACCATATAAAGCTCTTATTTTTGTAGGACCATTCGAATCTATGTGTACCGTCTCCAACTTCACTGATGTAGTAAACTTCTTGCTTGAAAAAGAACTTTTCTTCTACTTAGTCACAACACATCCCTTGCATCCATGTGAGTAGGCTTCATAATTTTAGGAAATTCTCTAACAACAAGTGTAGTACTAATCTTTAAAATATTATCAAAGCTTATGTGACAAAACCTCTTATACTATAACCAACTGTTATTAACTTTAGAAATTAAACATGTCATCTCAGTAGAATTTAATTGAAAAACATTATCTCTTGTTCTTGTGCTAGTACCAATCATCTTACCATCTTTATCCTTGATAAAACATGCCTTCTTAGTAAATTTTAACAGATATCCCTTGTTAACTAACTAGATATCCCATCTAAAGGAAGGGGAACTATTGTCTCAAAACTCCACAAACCCGATTAGTAGGGAACCCCCTGTAATAGTGAATAGAATCTTAGAACAGCTGTCTACCTCAACATCGAAACAACTAGCCAAGCTAGATGCTTTGTTTGATATATGTAAAGAAGAAGAAGAGCCACCCTGGACAGAAGTCAGAAGAAGAAAGATGAAGTATAGCCGGGACCCCTCTCCTGCCTCTCCTACTTCAACTAGAAGCAAGGCCAAGGCAGATCTTGGTCATAAAACTGACTCGATGGGAAGGAAAAACAAGAATGAAATCAAGAAGGAGGAATCAAGAAGAAACATCATGGATGGAATGCAGCGCACCATCCAGGAAGCCTACTCATCAATTAAAGCATGAAGATCCTCTCATGGAATATTCATTGACTCAATGGAATCCACAAGCAAGAAGTTGTAAGGAATATGATAAGGGATCATAGGCCCAATATATTTCTTATTTAGGAAACAAAAATGAAGAAAGAAAATATGGAAAATATTAGATTCAACAGCAACATGAATGGAATTGCCTCAAAATCAGAAGGAGCATCTGGAGGGTTGCTGCTATTATTCAATAACAGGCATTTCAATATTGTGCCCAAGTATGATGAGGATAACATCATTTTCTATAGAGTACAACATTTGCTAACTAATGAATGCTGGTTTTTAGTGAACATTTATGCTCCCAACAACAAGAGAGATAGAAAAAATTACTAGGTCAAAGTTGGAAATTTGGTGCAAGCCAGTGACATTAAAAAAGACATTATCTTGGGAGACTTCAACTCTCCGCTGGAGGACAAGGAGAAGATGGGAAGATTTCCCCCGGATTGGGAAAGCAAGCAGGATCTTTCCAATTTCATCAATGACCTGGCCCTAATGGATTTGGAGCTCCCGGGGGGTATCTTTACTTGGTCTAACAAGAAAGCTAGTCAGGATTGCATTCAGGTCAGATTGGACAGAGCTTTAATCTCCCCAGATTGGTTGCACTCTTTTAGCTGTAGATTATCTTTGCTTCCTAGAGTTGGTTCTGACCACTCTCCCATTTCTCTTTCAGTTTCCCCTCTTAAGCCCAGGAGAAACTGCCCTTTTAGGTTCGAGAAAATTTGGACCACTCACGCAGACCTATTGGATAATGTCAAAAGATGGTGGGGGATTGGTGTTGATGGCTCAGCCATGTTCAGAGTCACCAAAAAGCTCAAAAATGTGAAGAGGATGGTAAAAATTTGGAACAAATATGATTTTGGCCATATTTTCCATGACGAGGAGGAGTTGTCAGACAATCTATCTGTCATCCAAGATAGTATTCAGAAGGAAGGATATAATGAGAGTAACAGGGAGGTTGAGTTGTTGATCCTATATGATCTTCATAACATCATCAACAAGGAGGAAAAGTTCTGGAGGCAAAAATCTCGAATCTCATGGCTTAAGGATGGAGACCGGAACACGAAGTTTTTTCATCTCTCCACCCTAAAACATAGGGCTAACAACAAGATCTTTGGAATCAGGAAGGGGCTGTTGTTGTCTGAAGATCCTATTATCAGGGCTGGAGCGGTCTCCTTCTTCTCTTCTCTTCTCTTCGAGGACCCCCTACTTTCCAAGGTGGATCAAGAGAATATCATCTCTTGTATTCCTCAAATTATTCAACCCCACCATAATAAACTTCTTTATGCTATTTCTAATGCTTTGGAAGTTAGAGAGGCCCTTTTCTCCCTACCTGGTGATAAATCACCTGGTCCGGACAGGTTTCCCAACTTTTTCTTCCAAATGTACTGGCCAGTGGTCATGGGGGATGTGGTAAAGTCAGTTCAGGAGTTCTTCAGAGCTAGAAGTATTCTTAAGGAGATTAATTCTACCTTCTTGGTTCTCATCCCTAAATCCCCAGGGGCTGATTCTTTTGACCAGTTCGGGCCCATTAGTTTGTGCAACTCTTTCTACAAGATTATCTCTAAAGTTCTTACTTCCAGAATGCTTAAAATCCTGCATCTGATCATTTCACAGCAACAATCGAGCTTTGTTCCTAAGAGACAAATCTTGGACTCGGTGCTGATGGTTCATGAGGTTATTCATTCTTTAGAAGCTTCCAAGCGGGAAGGTATGTTGCTCAAACTAGATCTTTCAAAAGCCTATGATCGGGTGGACTGGTCCTTTCTTGGAAAGGTCCTTTAGGCCTTTGGTTTTGACAATAAAGTGTGTAAACTCATTTCTCAATTGGTGTCTACCTCCTCTCTTTCTGTTCTGATTAATGGAGCCCCCTTTGAGTTCTTTAAACCTTCTAGAGGTCTCAGGCAAGGAGACCCCCCTATCACCTATCCTCTTCATTATTTTAGCTGACTGCATTGGGAGGCTTATTGAACATAAAAAGTCTGATGGAAGTCTTATAGGGATTAAGCCTTCTTTGAGAAATGACCCCTTCACTCACCAGCAATTTGTGGATGACACTATAATGGGGGGGGGGAAGCTTCTGAGAAAGAAGCTAAGACTTTGAAAGAGGTTCTAGATACTTACTCCAGAGGGACTGGTCAACTGATTAACTGGAACAAAAGCTCAACCTTCTTTGTTAACACCCCTAAAGTAAGACAAAGGAAAATTGCTAGAATCCTTGGTTGTGGGGTGGGTTCTCTCCCTTCATCCTATCTAGGACTCCCCTTGGGCTCTTCTCCCCTTGACTCTTTCTCGAATGGTATTCTAGACAGATTCAACAAGAAGATGGTTGGATGGAAAGGTGCCTCTCTCAGCTAGGCTGGGAAATGTCTACTGGTCAAATCCACTCTTCAAAACCTTCCCATTTATGCTCTGAGCCTTTTTGGAATTCCTATGAAATTTGTAGAGAAAATGGAGAAAATCCAAAGAGACTTTCTATGCACCAGACTTGAAGGAAAGAAACGGTACCCTCTAGTTGCTTGGGAGAAGGTCTGCCTCCCCAAGAGGTATGGAGGCCTGGGCATCAAAAAGCTTACCCATCTCAATAAGACACTTCTTGCAAAACAAATCTAGCGTATCTTCAATAACACTGGTGAATGGAGAGACATTCTGGAAAATAAATACCTCAGAAGACCCTCTCTTCATTTTACTTTATTCAATGAGGACATCCCTAAAGGGTCGACTATTTGGAATGGTATCCTGAAGGCCAGGGACTTGGCTAAGGCTAGGGTCTCTTGGAAACTAGGCAATGGGGAGGATATTTAGTTTTGGTCTGACAGGTGGTTATGTCAAGGCCCACTTTCCAGCAACCCAATTTTTGAGAGATGGGTGCAAGAATGCACGGAGCTATATGGGTTTAAAGTAAGCAATTATAGGGTTGGTCAGGAATGGAGAGACATTTCCCTCATTTTCGAGGACTTGAAACCAATAATGACTATGCTTAACGCTTTGATCCCTAGTAATAATAAGGATGAGATGGTCTGGAGGGATAATCCCAATGGAAGTTATTCTATTTCTTTTGGCTACAACTCTCTCTGGGGTTTAAAGGAGAAACCCCCTTGGGCAGATGCTTGGCTCATGGGCCTCACTCCTAAGATCAACATATTTTACTAGCTGGCCCTTTAGAACAAAATTCTAATGCAAGATAACCTCATGAAGAGAGGTCATGTTATGCCCACCAGATGCTCGCTCTGTAAAAACTAGTCTGAGTCGAGAAATCATATCTTCATTTAATGTGACTTTTCTAGGGAGGTGTGCAATTCTCTTAATTAGGAAATGGAGATTCTCTGGTGCGGGCTGGATAACCTTATCGACTTTTTCAGTCATTGGAAAAGCCTCTGTAAAATTGCAGGTTGGCAGGATAATTATGCCTAGTTTTTGCCTCACTTCTGCTAGAGTATCTGGAAGGAAGGAACAACATAATTTTCAGGGATAGAGAGGAGCTGACTATAATTCTGGGAAGGAAGATTTTGAAAAACATAAAAGAAAACCTTCAAGTGATGAAGGAGGGGGAAGTCGATAGAGGGGACAGGAAGACGGTTAAAGAAAAAGACAGGGATCCCAAAAGACAAGATGCCAAATGGATTCTACCCCTAGAAGGATGGTCAAAAGCCAACTTTGATGGCACTTCTAAGGGCAACCCTGGCCCCTCTGGAAGCAGTGCAATTATAAGAAAAAATTTTGGGGAGGGGATTGCGGCCTTTGCTCTCCCACTTGGAACCCAAACCAACCATTTGGCCGAAGCCAGAGCCGCATGCAGTGTGGTGAAGTTGGCTTTTGAAGCTAGAGTTTCCAAACTTTGGCTTGAAGGGGACTCCAAAAACATAATTAAGAATATTAATGGTATCTCCCCTCCCTCATGGTCGATTGCAAATATAATTGATGAGACACATGCCGCCCTCACAAAATTTGAGAAGGTCCACGTCACTCATGCGTTTAGAGAGGCAAACCTAGTTGCTGACTGGTTCACTAACAAAGGGGTGGGAGCAGACAAAGAGATGATCTGGCATTCTAGAAAAGATATTCCGATGGAGGCTAAGTCACTAATCGAGCTGGAGAAAATCCACAGAAGTACAGGTTAATCTAACTGTAATCATGTTTAATAAAGAAAGAATGGATGTTGGTACGAGCAATAATATGTTTCTTGGTTTTTGAAATCTCAAGGGATTTTCTCCATCTTTTTGACATAGTTGGAGGATCGTTATCATTTTCACTCACTATTGTATTAGAGAGGCAAACGATCACAAACCCAATTATAGAAACAGAGCCAAAATCTTGGCTGGAAATTTTTTTTAGAGATTGGGGCTCATGAGAATTGTTGAAGAAAAAATGGACGTCATGACTGGAGAACAGAGCAGAAAGGAGCCGGCGGGTGAAGTGGAGAAGTTGAAGAATATGGGCAAAGTCTGGAAAAAATTGGAAAAGGGTGGGGTTGCGAACTTTTTCGAGAAACTCCATGGTTTTGACCTTGAGGTCACCAACAACATGATGAACTCGTGGAACAATGGCAAGGTCAAGGTGAGCAGGGTTTCTTTCCAAATCATAGAGGAGGTGGTTGTGGAGGTCACTGGTATCCTTATGGAGGGTTTCAAATTCTACAGGGACAAGAAACTTTCGTCCAATGCAATCAAGGAGTTCGTGAAAAATTTTGCAGAGATGAACGAGCTGGAAAAGAAAGAGTCTTTCTATGTGATAGAGACTATAAAGAAGTTCTGGAGGTATGTTTTATATGCCCTAATTGATTATGTCACCCTAGACCCTAGGTTTGATCGGGTCAGAACTCACCATTTTGTGATTTTAAATCATTTTCACCATAAGAAAAGAATTTCCATTCCCTTTTACCTTCTCACTTCTATGAACAAGGAAATCTCTAGTTTTAAGAAGAAAGCCACTATTAACCCTACTTTGCATGAGGGATTATTGCTCCTCATCCATGAGCATTTCAAAGCTCAGTCTATATGCAAGAACCCTCCTCAAGTTGAGGATGTTGACAAAGGCAGCTCTAGCTTTTCTTCTGACTCTGATGACATTGAGAGCATTAGCTCAGAGGAGGAGAATGTTTCCTCAGGAAAGAAGAAAAAAGTTCAAGCCAAGAAACTGTCCACTGCTACAACTCCGAGCAGGAAAAGCCCTAGGGATCACGGCCAAGCTCAAGCAAAAGAAGCTTATGCTGAGGAGGAGGAGGAAATGGATATGGAAGATTCTGATAAAGTGTCAGAGGAGGAGTTGGAAGAGGAGAAACTTAGGAAAAAATGGAAGAGGGAGGTTGTGAGAGTTGAGGAGACTAGAAATCAGAGGACGGATGCTATCTCTCTTCCCCTCTCCCTTGTCCAGTCTCAGCCTCCTTCGGATGAAAAAGTGAATGTAATCACTGGTGAGAACAAGGGGGAAGTGTAGGTCAAAAATAGGATAAAGGCTTGGAAAAATTTCAATGTGAGGACTACTACTATGGGGATTTTTAGGGAAGTTATGAACCCTTAGATCCTAGTGGACAACTTGGAGCAGCCTAGGCTCAATGAGCTCATAGACCCAGCTATCCTGGCCATCTCTGACAACGCAAGGGAGATTAGAATGAACCTTTTGAATAATGCCTGCAGTAGTATGATTGACAACTGCAGATCAATCAAATGGCTCTTCCATGAGCTGGAGGAAGTTAGAGAAAGGGTATCCCAGATGGAAAGTATTAAGAATAAGACAGGTAATGATAGCCAAGAGGACCAGGAAAATAGAGAAAGCTTAAATGAAAGGAGATTAAGAAATCTTGAAAACTACAACCACAACCTGGCAAGTCAGATGATTTCTCTCCTGATTTTGATGAATGACAACATCCAATCCCTTGCTGGTAAACTTAAGGATAGGGGCTTGCTGGTGGAGGAGGGAGGACAGAACAGGGATAAAGCCAGGCCAGATGATGACAAGGCCACAATCAGTACACTCACCAGTATGGATCAAGGCATGGAGAAGGTCCGGGATCAAATGGCAAAGGAGCAGCAAAAGATAGTTGAGGCAGCTCAGACTATGTAAGAAATGGAGAAGATAACTAAAGACTAGTTTTCTTGTCTTTTCGTCTTCCTGGCTTTTGGCTTTTCGACAGGCTTTCTGTAGTCTGTTTTAGTTTGTTTGTTTTCTGGCCTTTCTGTGGGCCTTTGTTTTGGGCTGGGCCTTCGGGCTTTTTTTCAGTTGTTGGACCTCTGTTTTGGTTGGGCTTCTTTGGCTTATTATCAGCCTTGTTTTTGTAAAACTTATGGGTTTGAGGATCCCTTAAAACCTGTTTATCTTATCAAAAACTATCCAACACTCTAAAGATCATGTTTCAGAAAATCAATAAGATAAACATCATCAATGTTAGTTTTCCCATCAAGAGTAATAGATCCTATTCCTTTTATGTGACAAGCTGCATTGTTTCCAACTCTAACAAATCCTCCATTACAACCATTCAATTCAATGAACTTTTTAATATCTCCTATCATATGGTGTGAACAACTACGATCTGTAATCCAATTAGATTTTGTTTTTTCCACTTGTGACACTAGGGCTCTTCTCTCATTTCTTCTTTTTCAATACTTTCTTCCTTAATTGTGACAAATTCTATTTCATTACTTTCTTCATCACTTTCACTCAGAAATCTTCCCACAATAGCTTCTAAATCTTCACCATTTGTGTAAAGATATTCTCTAGGATTTCTAGGCTTAAAATGCCTTCTATACTTCTTTACTCTCATAGGTCACTTAGAAGCATGATGACCATATCCATTACAAGTCTACCATTTAAAGATTTTCTTACCTTTAGGTTGTCTTCTCACAAGTAGGGAAATTCCATCTTCAGTATTTTAGTCATCTTCTAATTTTCCTCTATTGCTGCTAGCATAATCTCCACTAGTACTTGCATTTCTTGTCAATGTAGATTGAAAACATAATGTGCTTAAAGAAGTCTCAACCCTAGGCAGATCTCCACTTTGTCTCAAACTGATTTTAGTCAATTTTGATCTTCTAAGAAGAGTTTCTCTCATGAAGTTATCTATGCACGATATAACTTATTCAATCATTTGGGTTATCTGCTTATATGTAGGTGTCAAAGTTTTCAAGATCTTCCGTACAATATTATCTTCATCCTTCTTTCTATTACAAGCTTTTATTCCTACAATTATTTTTGACATTTGACCAAAATAGCTTCTTTTAGATTCATCTTCCATCATTTTAGGTTCTTGAAATAAACATATCCAATTCTAGAATCTAACCTTTCTAGCATGCTAATCCCCTTCAAAAATAGATTCCAAAGCTTTGCAAATTTTTAATTGTGAATTTAAATATTTTACCTGACTGAATTCATTTTTAGGAAGAGCTATCAAAAGTGCTTCCCTAGTAAGCATATTACCCATAAATAGATCTCTCTAACCTTTTATACACTATTCAAGTTTGTCTTCATCAACCATTTCCTTCTCATTTTTAGTAATCAACCAATATCCTAGACCCATGCATATTATATGTGTCTTCATCTTCTCTAACTATCATAGTTAACTCCATCAAAATTTAGAATTTATTTTCTAAAATGACTCACCATAGATCTCCTTAAGATGTTAAAATTTTCTTTTAAGGACCTGATGCTCTGATAACAATTGTTAGAAAGTAAAGTCCACAAAGATATCTAAGAGTGGTGGGGGAGTGAACCAATTATCCAATTAAAAAACCTTTTACTAACCTTATTAAATCTAAAAGAAGTAACCAATAAGTGCAATAACCATAGAAAGATCATACACAATAACATGAGATTTGTTAACTAGGGAGACCCTTTATTAGAGGGTAAACCTTGGTGGGGATGACACCCATAAAATGACATAGTAGTATATAAGTTTTGTGCAAGAGGATGGACCCTGTTAGGATTCGATTAAAAACATTTAATACAAATCAATCCCTGTTAGGAGAGTTTGAATCTCTATGAGGAAATTCCAACTTTGTTATGAGTTGTAGAAGGTAGAAGGACCCACTATCCAAAAAACTTCAGGGGAAAGATCACTGAACTTACTATCCAAGTAATCTTAGTACTATACTTTGTAGAATAATACAAATAAACAACTATCCTCATTAACCTCTCTTCCAAATATAGTCTCTCTTTTAGCTTGCCATGCCTTAACCAAACTAAACACTTCTCTAATATTAAGATATTCAATATTAGGTTCATTGGATCTCACATCCAAGATGACATACTTGTATTACTCATAAATTTCATACTTGATCACTTTTCTTCTTTACCTCAAGAAAAAATGATTTTCCTTTATCCCAAGTCCTCAAGCTAATTATTGAGTCAACTTTGAGTCTTTCTCAATTTACAATCAATATAGGACTGCATTACGATAATACAATACATGTTACATTACATATTTTCTCAACTTCATAATACTATTGGCTCATAGTCTTTACAAATCTTCACACACACAACATTAGGATATGTGCATTTGATCACTGTATCTTCTATTGAAAATAATTGGTTAATTGTGTATTGTCTTTGATGCTACACAAAATGTCGTATCATTTTCAATTCATGTATGTCGAGCTTACTCTGGTGATGAAGACAGTTTCCTATGTCTGTTGAGCATTCCAGAGTCTGCCAAGTTCAAAAGTTAGTGACTACCAAGTTCACTCGGGTGTCAAAGGGAAGTTCAAAAAAGATGAGTGTTAATAGATCCACTTGGTCAATGAAGGACAGTTGGATGGAACCAGTGTTAACCGAGCTCACTCGTTTACCAAAGGAACTTTGTGAATACGCAATGTTAATCGAGTTCAGTTCGTTAACACAGAAAAATCATTTCTGAGTTAGTGTTTACCAAGTAGGGTTGACTAATAAAGGATTTTCTTGTTTTGTAATATTGAGTTTAATTAATTTGTTTGTTGATTCTAACTATTGAGGAGATGAATATTAAGTATTCTAAGTTGTATTCAAGCCGACTTAACAATGTGTAAAGATATAAATATAAGGTTAAGTTGAGGATTGAATATGTGAAAGAAATAGAAGATTTGATGGTCCTTAGAGGAAGCAAATTAGAAGGATAAGCAAAATATACTTGTTGAGATGCAAAGATTAATTCGATTAGAAAGGATCAAGTAAATAAGCCAAAATTGATATCTATAATCAGAAATTTAGTTGCATCAAAAATTAGGTCATCTCATTGTTACTTTCTAACCATTGTAGTAGTGATCTAAATCTCTTAACAAAGTTGGCTTAACAACTAGTTGTAAATCCTCTAACAAGGTGAGATTTCTATTGAAGTGTCTAAAAGACCTCTAACAAGGCCACTCCTAACAAGGTGATTAAATCCTCTAATAGGGTCACACCTAACAGTGTGTTTTGTAACCTTTAACAAGGTTGGCTCCTAACAAGGCTCACTTTAGAAGAGTGAAAATTAGTAACTAGTTGCAATTGGCGAGTTTTCCTAAATTGGGTTTTCATGTTAAATATTAGTGTCACTTGTTTTCATGCTATTTCTTTTATGTGTATGTAACTAAGTTAAGTAAGATTAATCATAGATAATATCTTAAGATTTTAATGTTAAATAGTTGCTTAGTTATTTCAGTGTTTGCCAAGTTACAACATTTGCTAGTGTAAATCAAGTGACTGTGTTTACCGAACATCAATATTTTCAATGAATTTTATTCTGACATATAAGAGATCTAGGATTTATTTTTGTGGTAATTGATTCACCCCTCCCCTCTCAGTTACCCCTCTTATATTTCCAACAATTGGTATCGGAGCTATTTGGTGCTTGCAATGAAAGGTTTCAAGGACCTCAGATAAAGATCAAGATGTCTTACAGGAGAGAGATTCCCAAGCTAAGCAGAGATAACTTTGAAGCATGACATGAACTTATAATTTGAAGATGCATTTGGAAATCATTAGTGGTTCAAGTCTGAAATATTTAAACAATGCTTACAAAGCTCCTACTAGTACAATGATTATGGAGGGAATTTTTGAAAAGAAAAATCATAATATCATGATGATTGACATAGCATTAACTCTTAACTATGTTGAATTTGATGAGGTCAAAGGATGTACTACCGCTCATGCCATGTGGACCAAACTGAAGGATATCTATGGAGGTGATGATAATGTGAAAAGAGCCAAGGTAGAAAGCTTGAGAGGTTAGTTTGATCAGATGAAGATGAGAGAAGATGAAAAAATTGTAAAATATGTTGAAAGAATCAAAGCCATTGTTAGTGCCATAAAAAACTTTGGAGAGACAATTGAAGATGTGACAATGGTAAGCAAAGTACTCAAAACCCTTCCTTCTATCTATGCAATCAGAATGTCCACTATTCATGAGATGAGATGTGATTTAAATAACAAGATAAACTTTTATGCTTTAGTTGGAAAATTGATTGCATTTGAACTAAATAACTATGATAATTATTCTCCTAGTTCAAGCAATCTTGAGTTTGCATTTAAAGCCAAGGTATCACTCAAGAAGAAAGCTAAAAGGTCAAACAAAAAATAATCTGAAAGTGAAGAAGAAGATAGTTATGATGGTGATCTTGAAGCCATTGAAGCATTACTTGCAAGAAAACATCCCAAAGGCAAAGGAGAGTACATAGGTAAAATTCCTTTGATATGCTTCTCTTGTGAAGAAGTTGGATATGTTGCTGCAAGATGCCCAACCAGAGAAGACAAAGATGAAAAGAAGCACAAGTACATAGGAAAGAAGGATTTCAAGAACTTCAAGGACTACAAGGAAAAAGGTAATAAATCTTGTTTTTTGGCTAAGAATTCAGATAGTAGTGAAGATGATGAAATGGTCTATATTGCTATAAAAGATGAATCTGATGATTAAGGAGATAAAATGGTGCTTATTTCTCATGTTAGCAAAAATGATATATGGATTATTGATAGTGGATGCTCACATCATATGATTGGTGACAAAACAAAGTTTGAACATATGGAACATTATGATGGTGGAAGTGTGAGATTTGGAAACAATGAACCTTGTTGCATAAAAGGAAAATGTTGTATCTCACTAACCAATGAACTTAGATGTGATAATGCTTATTGGGTTAAAGGACTAAAGCATAATCTACTATGTGTGGCATAGTTGAATAACATTGGATTGAGGGTAGAATTCATGAATGGGAAGGGCAAGTTGCTAGATGGAAAAGAAAATCTGGTTGACTCTGGCAAAAATACAAAAGGTACCCTATTCTACCTAGATCTTAGTGAAAGTTCATGTTTTATTGCTCAGGTAGAAGAAAGTTAGTTATGGCATAAAAGGTTGTGTCATGTGAACTTTGATAATCTAATCAAGATAAACAAGAAGAAAAGAGTAAGAGGTATTCCTAGTCTAAGAAAACCTAATATGGGTCTATGCAAAAATTATCAAATTGGTAAGATGGGAAAGACAAGTTTCAAAAGCAAGGACTATCGTTCTAAAGAAGTCTTGGAGCTAGTTCATATAGACTTATGTGGACCTATTGGAATAGAGAGCTACTGTGGAGTTAAGTATTTTATTATTTTTGTTGATGATTATTCTAGAATGATGACTGCAATGTATTTGAAAGAAAAGTTTGAAGCATTTCAAAAATTTAAATGGTATCTAGCAAGAGTTGAAAAAGAAATTGGAAAGAAGCTGAAGTGTTTGAGGTCAGATAGAGGTGGTGAATTCATCTCTAACAAGTTTAATGAATTCTGCATTGAAAGAGGAATTAAGAGACAAGTATTAGCCCCTGGTACACCTCAGAAAAATGGTATAGCTAAAAGAAGGAATAGATCCATCATGGATTGTGCAAGAACTTTGATGATAGAAAAGATTGTTACAATCAAATACTAGAAGGAAGCAATCAGTACTGGAGTGCATACCTTGAATAGAGTATAAACCTAAGGAACTATGGTATGGCTAAAAACCTAATGTAAGTTACTTGAAAGTATTTGAGAGCAAATGTTATATCTTAAAGGAATCTAGGAAAGGTAAATGTGATGTCAAAGGTGATGAAGACATATTCTCCTTATGAACTATGATATGGCTACAAACCTAACATAAGTTACTTGAAAGTATTTGGTAGCAATTGTTATATCTTAAAGGAATCTAGAAAAGGTAAATGTGATGTCAAAGGTGATGAAGACATATTCCTAGGATACTCCTATAGAAGTAAAGCATATAAATGTTTGAATTTATCCACTCATAAGATCATTGAAAGTGCACATGTGAGAATTGACGAGTTTACAGAAAAGAGTGAAAAAGAGAGCAACAAAGAATCTAAGGATTACATAAGATTTATTTACTGTGAACTTGATACATTGCTAAATCTAATTAGAAGTTAGGAGGCATCACCTCCCAAATCCCCAAAATCTCTAGAAGCACCCGATTTATAACCTGTGTAACTCGAGTCATAGTCTAAAGGACTTGAGTCATAATTAGAGGCTACTAAGTTATATCTAGAGTAAACTAAGTCTGAAGGACCCGAGTCAAAGATAGTGGGACCTGAGCTTGATATAGAAGATCATGGAGAGGTTATTGGAACAAGTTCTAATTTCAAAATACATGTGTTAGCAGATATGTCAGAAGGCACCATGTACCTCAGTAGATCATTGAAGATAAGTCAAATGGAACAATGACAAGAAACAAATTGAAAGGAACATGTTTTATTGCTGAATTTGAACCTAGATCAGTGAAAGATGATTTGAATAATGAAAGTTGGATTAAAGCTATGAATGAAGATATAGAACAGATAGTGAGGAATAAGACTTGGACTCTTGTTCCTGGACCCAAGGATAAAAATGTAATTGGTACAAAGTGATGCAAGAGCATCCTGGGTTGCCTTGTTATCCTACTCATTTTGTTCATTCTACATGTTGATTTCGAGTTACTATAGCCCTAGTGTATGCCAAGTGATTCTTCATTCGCCAAGTTACTCAGTGTACACCAAGTGACTCTTCATTTGCCAAGTTACCCAGTGTATGCCAAGTGATTCTTCATTCACCAAGATACCTAGTGTACGCCAAGTGATTCTTCATTCACCAAGTTACCTAGTGTATGCCAAGTGACTCTTCATTAACTAAGTTACCTAGTGTACGCCAAGTGACTTTTCATTAATCGAGTTACCTAGTGTATGCCAAGTGACTCTTCATTAACTGAGTTACCCAGTGTACACCAAGTGACTCTTCATTAACTGAGTTACCCAGTGTATGCCAAGTGACTCTTCACTAACTGAGTTACCTCGTATATGCCGAGTGTCCGCATTTGGATGTGATTTTTGAAAGATGACTTGTAGGATTTATTTTGTTCACGATATTTATGTTAAGATATTTTCTTGGGATGCATCTAGACCATTGTTGGGTCATCCTTCCTCTTATGTAATGTTCTAGAATAATTTGTAATCCATTTTGGCAAGTATATAGAGTGTTTAGGCTTAGAGTTAAGTAAGCTTTTGGGGAAGAAGATTAGCGAGTAGAACTGAAAGTGCTAATTTGTAGTTGGATCTTTGAATATGAATGTATTTGTAATTAGCTATAACCTAGAAGGCCTTACAGTTGGGCATGTATGAAGATATTTTGATGAATCAATAAAAGTATTTCACTCTTTTTCCTCCTTAGGTTGTTGTTCTTTGTGTTTGCTTCCATTGTGTTAACTCTTGCAGGGTGGTTTGGATAACTGGGTGAGCCTTTGGCCCTAGTTATTCACCCTTTGCCTACATCAATTGGTATCAGAGCTTGAGGTTCGTCCTTGTGGAGATTGGATTGTGTAGAACCCTATTTTGCATTTGGTTGTAGGGTGGCAGATTTATAGATTTGATCTATAGCTTGCAGAGGGTTATGATCTTGTAGGAACCTGATTTGTAAAGATGGTTCATGGTAGAGGAAATAATGTTGATAATGCTATATTGGATCAATTGAGACAAATTGCAACTGGATTAGATACTGTGGAGATAGCCCAGAGGAGAGAAGCACATCTTGATGATGTAAGTGATGATGAGGTAGTGGCACCAAACCATAATCCAAAACTTGAAGAAGGTCAAGATGAGGAAAGATTGTTGCAAATATTGTCTAGGGAAAATTCAAAGCCTGCTGTAGAAGTTGTTCCTTATGATGGAAAATTAGATACCAATGTTGTGTTGGATTGGATCTCTGACTTGGAGAAGTTCTTTGAGTATGAAAACACTCCTGATAATAGAAAGGTGAAGATTGTAGTCACTAGGTTGAAAGGTCATGCATCACTATGGTGGGAGCACTTGCAAAATAATAGACAAAGGACAGGAAAGGAGAAGATCAGAACTTGGCCAAAGATGGTGAACAAGGTAAAGAACAAATTCTTTCCTACTAATTACCAAGTTAACTTGTTGAGAAATATGCAAAATTTGAAACAAAAGGACATGACTGTGAAAGAATATAATGAGGAATTCTATAGATTGGACATCAGATCTTGACATGTGAATGATGATGTTGAGAAAATTGCAAGGTACATTACTGGATTGAGCTTTGGAATTCAGGATAAAATAAGTTTTGTGAAGTTGGAAAGTGTAGAAGAATCATATCAATATGCCTTGAAAGCTGAGGAGATCTTGACAAAGAAGCATGAACAAAGACAAAGAGGTAGAGGTGGTAGATTCCAAAGAGGCAGAGGTAGATCTTATGGAAAAAGTGGCAAATTTGACAATTCTATGTGAGATAAAAGCAAATCTGAATGGAAGAATGATGACAAAGGTAAGACTAAATGAAAAAGTGGTAATTCTTACTGAGGAGGCACTAATTCTTACTGAGGAAGAGGCAATTCCTATTCTAGAGGTGGATTTCATGGTAATTGTTTTAGATGTGGCAAAGGGGGACATATATCTTTTGAATGTAGATCCTCTAAAAGTAGGCAAGGTAAGAAGAATATTGTGATTCAAGAAGATGATGAGGGTTCACCAAGTGGACCTGAGGCTAGAGAAAATCTGATTGTGAGAAGAACCTTATGTAATAAGGGAAATGATGAGAAACCTGTTTTAAGGAGAAGTCTTTTCAAGACTAGATGTAAGATGGTTGGAAAATGCTGCAAGGTGATTATTGATAGTGGAAGTTCTACAAATTTGGCATTAGAAGAGCTGGTTACCAAGTTGCAATTGCAAAGGCTAAAACATCTCAAATCTTATCATGTTTCATGGATCAAATATGAGCATAAGATATTGGTAAGTGAGCAATGCCTTGTGTAGCTCAAAATTGGACATTACTTTGATGAAGTTTTGTGTTATATTATGCCCATGGACTATTGTCATATTTTGTTGGGTAGACCTTGGCAATATGATAGATATGTTGTACATGATGGAAGATTGAATCAATATACTCTTTGGGTAAATGGGAAGAAACAAACATTGCTGCCTTTGATTGAAAGTCCAGATGAGGTTAATTGTACTGCTTTAAAAATTTGCATGGTTAATGGGAAACAATTTGAAAAGGAAATGAAAAAGAATCAAGTCTGTTTTTCCATAGTTCCTAGAGGATCGAGCGTTGGTAGTAATGACCGAGTAGCAGAAGCTAGTAATGATCGAGTGACAATAGATAGTGATAGTCAAGTGCTAGAAGAAATTACCAAATTGCTAAATGAGTTAAAAAAAATTATTGTTGATGATATTCTTGATGGTTTACCTCCAGTAAGAAGTATAAGTCATTGTATGGATCTGATTCCCAGATCTAGTTTGCCAAACAAAGCACCATATAGATTGACACTTACAAAGAATGAAGAACTTAATAGACAAGTACATGAGTTGTTGTAGAAAGGTTTGATCAGAGAAAGCTTGAGTCCATGTGCTGTACCTACTATATTAGCACATAAAAAGAATGGAGAATGGAGAATGTGTACTGATTCTAGAGCTATTAACAAAGTCACAGTGAAATATAGGTTTCCTATACCAAAGATGGATGACATAATCGATTGTTTGAGTGGAGCAAAGTATTTTACCAAGATTGATTTGAAGAGTGGCTATCATCAGATCAGAATTAGAGAAAGTGATGAATGGAAGACTGCTTTTAAGACAAAAGATGGTGTGTATGAATGGTTGGTTATGCCTTTTAGTTTGACTAATGCACCTAGTACTTTCATGAGGTTGATGAATGAAGTTCTAAAAAGATTCTTGGGTAAGTTTGTGATTCTTTATTTGGATGATATTTTGATATTCAATAAGACTAAGGAAGAACATCTTGAGAATATTAGGCAAGTATTATAGAGGTTGAAAGAGGAAAAGTTGCTGATTAATCTAAAAAAGTGTTCTTTTATGCAAGAGGAGATTTTGTATTTGAGATTTGTGATTTCAGTTGATGGATTGAAGATGGGTCCTAAAAAGGTTAAAGCAATTTTGGAATGGCCTACACCTGATAATGTGGGTGAGGTAAGATCATTTCATAGTTTGGCTAGTTTTTAAAGAAAGTTTATAAAGAATTTTACTGTTGTTTGTAATGCTATGACTAAAACAATGAGGGGAGATAAAAAGGAATTCAAGTGGACACATGGAGCTGATAAGAGTTTTGAGACTTTGAAACAAAAGGTTGTTGAATTACATATATTGGCTTTGCCTAATTTCAATAAAGTATTTCAAGTTGAATGTGATGCAAGTGGTTATGCAATAGGAGCTGTATTAAGTCAAGAAGGTAAACCCATTGTTTTCTTTAGTGAAAAGTTGAATGATGCTAAAAGGAAATATTCTGTATATGATCAAGAGTTTTATGCTATTGTTCAAGCCTTGAAGAAGTGGAGACATTATTTGATTCCTAAAGAGTTTGTGCTATATACTGATCATAAAGCTTTAAAATACTTCGAAAGTCAATATAAATTGAATTAAAGACATATGAAGTGGGTTGAGTACTTGTAGAGTTTTACATTTGTGATTGAGCACAAGAGTGGAGTTACTAATAGAGTTGTTGATGCATTGAGTAGAAGATGTTCTTTGTTGATTGAAATGAAGGTTGAAGTTCTTGGTTTTGATGAAATGAAAAAATTGTATGATGATGATCTTGATTTTTATGAGGTGTGGAGAGAGTGCAGAGCACCAGATTTGACAGACCACATAAGTAAGTATGATGAATATTTCATTCAAGAAGGTATGTTGTTCAAAGGTATTTAGTTGTGTATTTTTAGAAGTCCTATGAGGTTGAATCTAATTAAGGAAAAGCATAGTAGTGGATTAGTTGGACATTTTGGAATTGATAAGACATTGAGTTTGCTAAAAGAGAAGTATTATTAGCCACAAATGTATAAGGATGTTCAGAAATTTGTAAAGAGTTGTGGAGTTTGTCAAGTTGCAAAGGGAGTGAGTCAAAATATTGGTTTGTATACATCTATTACTATTCTTGAGAAACCTTGAACTGACATCAATATGGATTTTGTTCTTGGATTGCCAAAGACAATGAAGGGGTATGATTCTATATTTGTTGTAGTGGACAGATTTTCTAGGATGGCTCATTTCATACCATGTAAGAAGACATCAGATGCTGAGCATGTTACTGAACTTTTCTTTAAAGAGATTGTGAGATTGTATGGATTGCCAAGAAGTATTATTTCAAACAGACACAGTAAGTTTGTTGGTTATTTTTGGAAGATTTTGTGGAAGAAGATGGGTATTGAGCTAAAGTTTAGTGCTACATTCCATCCACAGACATATGGATAGACAGAGGTTGTGAATAGAATCTTGGGAAATTTGCTAAGATGTTTAGTTGGGAATAAGTCAAATAATTGGGAGATGGTATTGGCACAAGCTAAATTTGCATATAATAATTCTGTGAATAAGAGCACAGGGAAGACACCTTTTGAGATTGTTACTAGAATGCATCTTAGAAGAATATCAGATTTGAGAGATGTTGTTGGTAAAGAAAAGAAAAGAGCTGTAGGAGAACAATTTTTTGATTTTATGGAGTCTTTCCATAAGGAAGTCAAGATGAGGTTGGAACAAAGTAATCAAAAGTATAAGGAGAATGCTGATCAGTCTAGAAGTCACCATGATTTTCAAGTTGGTGATGAGGTAATGGTTCATCTAAAGAAAGGAAGATTCCTAGTTGGAACATACAGTAAGCTGAAGATGAAGAAATTTGGACCTTGTAAGATCTTGAAAAAGTTTGATAGCGACAATGCTTATGAAGTTGAGTTACCTGATGACATGGATATATCTCCTATATTCAATATTGCTGATTTGTATAAGTATCATGAGTCAGATAATGAAGTTGTTGTATTAGAAGATTATCCTAAGAAGAAAATTGAAGAAGTTGAACAGATATTGGATCAGAGAGTTGGCAGGAGCACATGAGGAAAAGATTACTATGAATATTTGGTAAAGTGGAAGAATAGGCTTATTGAAGATGCTTCATGGATTTCTCAATCTGTGTTAGATTCTATTCAAATTATGACATCTCAATGATTTAGGAGAATCATTCTTTTCAACCTCAGTTGTCTGATGCAAGTTCATCCTAGGTTGCCTTGTTATCCTGCTCATTTTGTTCATTCTGCATGTTGATGCCAAGTTATTGTAGCCCTAGTGTACGCCAAGTGACTCTTCATTCACTAAGTTACCCAGTGTATGCCAAGTGACTCTTCATTCACCAAGTTACCCAGTGTACGCTAAGTGATTCTTCATTTTCCAAGTTATCCAGTGTATGCCAAGTGATTCTTCATTCGGTAAGTTACCCAGTGTACACCAAGTGATTCTTCATTCACCAAGTTACCCAGTGTAGGCCAAGTGATTCTTCATTTGCCAAGTTACCAAGTGTATGCCAAGTGACTCTTCATTAACTGAGTTACCTAGTGTACACCAAGTGACTATTCATTAACCGAGTTACCCAGTGTATGCCAAGTGACTCTTCATTAACCTAGTTAACTAGTGTACGCCAAGTGACTCTTCATTTGCTGAGTTACCCAGTGTATGCTGAGTGTCAACATTTGGATGTAATTTCTGTGAGCCAACTTGCAAGATTTATTTTGTTCACGACATTTATGTTAAGATATTTTCTTGGGATGCATCCTAACCATTGTTGGGTTGGCCTTCCTCTTATCTAATATTCTAGAATAATCTCTAAGCCATTTTGGCAAGTATATATAGAGTGTTTAGGCTTAGAGTTAGGTAAGCTTTTGGAGAAGAAGATTAGCGAGCATAACTGAAAGTGCAAATTTGCAGTTGGATCTTTGAATATGAATGTATTTGTAATTGGTCGTAACCTAGAAGGCCTTATAGCTAGACATGTATGAAGATATTTTGATGAATTAATAAAATTATTTCACTCTTCCTCCTCCTTAGTTTACTATTCTTTGTGTTTCCTTCCGTTGTGTTTAGCTCTTGCAGGGTGGTTTGGATAGTTGGGTGAGCCTTTGGCCCTAGTTATTCACCCTTTGCCTTCGTTAGTTAGAGTGTAGAGCACCAAATCTAATAGACCACATAAGTAAGTATGATGAATACTTCATTCAAGAAGGTATGTGGTTCAAAGGTATTCAATTGTGTATTCCTAGAAGTCCTATGAGGTTGAATCTGATTAAGGAAAAGCATAGTGGTGGATTACCTAGACATTTTGGAATTGATAAGACATTGAGTTTGCTGAAAGAGAAGTATTATTGGCCACAAATGTATAAGGATGTTCAGAAATTTGTAAAGAGTTGTGGAGTTTGTCAAGTTGGAAAGAGAGTGAGTCAAAATACTAGTTTGTATACACCTATTACTATTCCTGAGAAACCTTGGACTAACATCAATATGTATTTTGTTCTTGGATTTCCTAAGACAATGAAGGGGTATGATTCTATATTTTTTGTAGTGGATAGATTTTCAAAGATGGTTCATTTCATACCATGTAAGAAGACATCAAATGCTGAACTTTTCTTTAAAGAGATTGTGAGATTGCATGGATTACCAAGAAGTATTATTTCAGATAGAGATAGTAAGTTTGTTGGTTATTTTTGGAAGACTTTGTGGAAGAAGATGGGTAATGAGCTGAAGTTTAGTTCTACATTCCATCCACAGATAGATGGACAAATAGAGGTTGTGAATAGAAGCTTGGAAAATTTGCTGAGATGTTTAGTTAGGAATAAGTCAAGTAATTGGGAGATGGTATTGGCACAAGTTGAATTTGAATATAATAATTCTGTGAATAGGAGCACAGTGAAGACACCTTTTGAGATTGTTACTAGAATGCATCCTAGAGGTATATCAGATTTGAGAGATGTTGCTAGTAAAGAAAAGAAAAGCATTACAAGAGAAGAATTTGTTGATTTTATGGAGTCTTTACATAAGAAAGTGAAGATGAGGTTGAAACAAAGTAATCAGAAGTATAAGGAGAATGTTGATCAGTCTAGAAGACACCTTGATTTTCAAGTTGGTGATGAGGTAGTGGTTCATCTAAAGAAAGGAAGATTCCTAGTTGGAACATACAGTAAGCTGAAGATGAAGAACTTTGGACCTTGTAAGATCTTGAAGAAGTTTGATAGTGGTAATGCTTATGAAGTTGAGTTACCTGATGACATGGATATATCTCCTATATTCAATATTTCTGATTTGTATAAGTATCATAAATCAGATGATGAAGTTGTTGTATTAGAAGATTATCCTAAGAAGCAAATTGAAGAAGTTGAATAGATATTGGATCAAAGAGTTGGTAGTAGCACAAGAGGAAAAGATTACTATGAATATTTGGTAAAGTGGAAGAACATGCCTATTGAAGATGCTTCATGGATTTCTCAATCTGAGTTAGATTCTGCTCAGATTGTGACATCTCAATGATTAAGGAGAATCATTCCTTTCAACCTCGATTGTCTGATGAGGAGCATCTTGGGTTGCCTTGTTATCTTGCTCATTTTGTTCATTCTACATGTTGATGCAAAGTTACTATCGCCCTAGTGTACACCAAGTGACTATTCATTTGCCAAGTTACCCAGTGTATGTAGGGCCCATTTATCGTTGCACCAAAAGACATGACTGTTAGTGAACATGGAACACCACATAATTAACCACCTGCAGGCAGGGGAGCGCGTTGCATCACCCAACAATCTCCCCCTTGACGTGCATACCAGGTGCTTACGCGGGTCAGGAAGGCATTGGGGAGATTTGAACCCATGACCAAGCCAAAACCAGGCTCTGATACCACTTGTAGGGCCCATTTACCGTTGCACCAAAAGCCATGACTATTAGTGAACATGGAATACTACATAATTAACCACCTGTGGGCAAGGGAGCGCATCACATCACCCAACAGTGTATGCCAAGTGACTCTTCATTCACTAAGTTACCCAGTGTGTGCCAAGTGATTCTTCATTTGCCAAGTTACCTAGTGTATGCCAAGTGACTCTTTATTAACTGAGTTACCCAGTGCACGCCAAGTGACTCTTCATTAACCGAGTTACCTAGTGTATTCCAAGTGACTCTTCATTAACCAAGTTACCCAGTGTATGCCAAGTGATTCTTCATTAACCGAGTTACCCAGTGTATGCCAAGTGACTCTTTATTCGCTGAGTTACCTAGTGTACACCGAGTGTCAACATTTGGACGTGATTTCTGTGAGCTGACTTGTGGGATTTATTTTATTCACGACATTTATGTTAAGATATTTTCTTAGGATGCGTCTAGACCATTGTTGGGTCAGCCTTCCTCTTATGTAATGTTCTAGAATAATCTATAAGCCATTTTGGCAAGTATATATTGAGTGTTTATGTTTAGAGTTAGGTAAGCTTTTGGGGAAGAAGATTAGCAAGAAAAATTGAAAGTGCGAATTTACAGTTGGATCTTTGAATATGAATGTATTTGTAATTGGCCGTAACCTAGAAGGCCTTACAACTGGGCATGTATGAAGATATTTTGATGAATCAATAAAATTATTTCATTCTTCTTCATCCTTAGGTTGTTGTTCTTTTTTTTTGCTTTTGTTGTGTTAATTCTTGCAGGGTGTTTTGGATAGCTGGGTGAGCCTTTGGCCCTAGTTATTCACCCTTTTCTTGAGTCACAAAGTGGGGTTTCAGAAATAAGTTGAATGAAGATGGAGAAGTTTCCAAAAACAAAGCAAAGTTAATATGCAAAGGTTATCCTCAAGAAGAAGTTATTGATTATGGTGAAACTTTTGCTCCTGTTGCTAGATTAGAAGGTGTTAGAACTTTACTTGCTTATGCTGTACATAAAGGATTTAAATTTTATCAAATGGATGTAAAATTTGTATTCTCTAAGAGGATGTTTACATATAACAACCTAAAGGTTTTGTGGATCCTAGAAAAAAGGATATGGTTTGTAAATTACAAAAAGTGTTGTATGGTCTCAAGAAAGCTCATAGAGATTGGTATGAAAGACTTCATAACTACTTGACAAAGATTGGTTTTCAAAGAACAAATGATAACAACAACCTGTATATCAAAGAAGGACCAGACAAGAAGACTGTGTTGGTAGAAATATTTGTGAATGACACTTTATTTATAGGAAATGATGATTTATGCAAGGAATTTTCAAAAGAGATGAGTTAAGAATTTGAGATGTCCATGTTTGGAGAGATAAAATTCTTTATTGCATTGCAGATCCAGTAGAAGAAAGATGGTATCTATATTACTCAATCCAAATATATCAAGGAGATACTAAAGGAAGTTTGAAATGGAAAGTTGGAACACCTATGTCTATTGGACATAAGATTTCCAAAAATGATGATTCTAGAGAGGTCGATCAAACCGCATACAGATCAATAATTGAAAAATTGCAATATGTAGTGCACACAAGGTGTAATATTACATCAGCAGTTGGTACGGTAGCAAGATTCTTAGCAAATCCCAAAGAAAATCACATGATGGAAATCAAGAGAACCATGAGGTATCTGAAGGGCACTAAAGACTATGGTTTATGGTACAAAAAAGGAGGCAGTTTGGATTTGAAAGCATTCACAGATGCTGATTGGGTAGGAAGTGTTGATGACAGGAAGAGCACGAATGGTGGAGCGTTCTTTCTTGGTAAAAGACTAGTGCTTTGGAAAAGCAAGAAGCAAAATTGTATTTCTTAGTCTACAACACAGGTAGAATATGTGATGACAACAGTTAATTGTTCCAATGTTGTTTAGTTCAAGCAACTGTTGGCAGGTATGAAGATAGAAATCAAGGATCTAGTTGTTATATTCTATGATAACACTAGTTCAACTGATATATCAAAGAATCCTGTGATGCATAACAAAACCAAACACATTGCTATAAAATATCATTTTTAAAGAGAATTGGTACAAGATAAAGAGGTAAGATTGGAATATGTGAATACTAAAGAACAAATTGTAGGCATATTTACTAAGCCATTACCTAAGGATGCATTTCTGTATCTAAGAGGTAAGTAAGGGGTCATTCCCCTATTTGAAGCTCACTAAATAAAGTTTAGTGATGCATTAACCAGAGCATGTTGAAGATTAGTCAATTGATGTAGTATTGAAAAGGATACATTGCATATGAATCAGTACATGAGGTACACTAGTATTCTATGAATATTGTCTTTGGCATGAGATGTCAAAGAGGGAGAGTTTGCTATCATATCACAAAAAATTTGTTTGAATATGTCAAAAAGGAAAAATTTGGTCTGATATCATTAGAAAATTTTTTGCTGATAGAGGGAGTTCACACTAATAGAGGGAGTTCTAATGGATGAGAGAATCAAAATGAAAATAAGGATATGTTCCTTACTTTATTCTTTCTCTAAAAATTTCATTGTATTATGATATGTTGTGTTTCCATCAACCAAAGAGGGAGATTGTTGAAAATAATTGGTTAATTGTGTATTATCTTTGATGTTACACAAAATGTCATATCATTGCCAGTTAGTGTATGTCGAGCTCACTTGGGCAATGAAGACAATTTTCTACGTCTGTTGAGCATTCTAGAGTTTTCCAAGTTCAAAAGTTAGTGACTACTAAGTTCACTCAGGTGTCAAAGGGAAACTCAAAGAAGATGAGTGTTAAAAGAGCTCACTCAGTCAATGAATGAAAGTTGGATGGAACCAATGTTAAGCGAGCTCACACGTTTACCAAAGGAACTTTGTGAATATGTAGTGTTAACTGAGTTCACTTAATTAACACAGAAAAATCATTTCTGAGTTAGTGTCTACCAAGAAGGGTCGGCTAACAGAGGATTTTCTTGTTTTGACATATTGAATTCAATTAATTTGTCTGTTGGTTATAGCTGACTAAGGAAATGAATATTAGGTATCCTAAGTTGTATTCAAGATGACTTGACAATGTGTAAAGATATCAATATAAGTTCAAGTTGAGGATTGAATGTGTGAAAGAAATAGAATAATTGAAGATGCTTAGAGGAAGTGAATTAGAAGGATAAGAAAAATATTCTTGTTGAGCTACAAAGATACATTCGATCAAAAAGGATCAAGTATACAAGCCAAAATTGAGATATGTAATTAGCAATTTAGTTGTATTAGAAATCAGGACATCTCATTGTTACTTTCTAACCATTGTAGCAGTGATCTAAATCTCTTAACAATTATTTATAAATCCTCTAACAAGGTGACATTTCTATTGAAGTGTCTAAAATACCTCTAACAAGGAAACTCCTAATAGGATGATTAAATCCTCTTATAGTGTCACACCTAACAGTATGTTTTGTAACCTTTAACAGGGTTGGCTCCTAACAGGGCTCACTTCAGAAGAATGAAAATCAGTAACTAGTTGCAATTGGTGGTTTTTTCGAAACTGGGTTTCCATGTTAAATCTTTATGTCACTTGTGTTCATGATATTTCTTTTGTGTGTATAACTAAGTAAGATTAGTCATAGATAATATCTCAAGATTTTCATGTTAAGCATTTGCCGAGTTATTTTAATGTTTGCCAAGTTATAACATTTGCTATTGTAAACTGAGTGACTATGTGTTTACCAAGCATTAGTATTTTTAGTTAAGTTTATTCTAACATCTAAGGGATCTAGAATTTATCTTTGTGGTAACTAATTCACACCTCCCCTCAAAGTTACTCCTCTTATATTTCCAACATCTTCATCATGTCTTCTACCTATGTACAACTACGCTTAACCAAATTCTATCTCTATAAGATTGTGAATGATATCTATAGTTGGGAAAAAGTTTGTGGAATATTGATTCACCTTCTCTCTCTCTCTCTCTCTCTCTCTCTCTCTCTCTCTCTCTCTCTCTCTCAGTATTTCCTATTTCTAATAGGATCTTTATGATTTAGGTTAGAATATTAGGAATTCCTAATGTGGAGATCAATTCCTTATCAACCCGAGGTGTCTGATGCAAGATCATCTTGGGCCTTTGAGCAATCTTGCATCAATCAAAAATATTTCTTATTTTATGTACCAATCTATTGTTTGCAAAGTAGTCATTGTTACTTTTGGTTTATGTTGTGTTCAGTTGATATTATGTCAAGGACCTATTATATATCCTTTACCTAAGTGCACACATTTTGATGTTTCATATTCTTTGAGTTCTATGCCATTCTTTATGGTCTCTCTTTCTTGTAGTTTTCATCCAATGAGGTTTGTTGTCTTTGTTGGTGCAATTTCCTATGCTAGCATGTCATTTATTGCACGGTTGGGAGTTGACTCCTAACGGACCTATTCCTAATTGTGCATGATCTTATGTTTTTCTTTTCTTGGGTTTTGTTAACTCTTCCAAGATTGGACATATAATGTAATTGAATGCCTAACTAGCTAACTTGTGGCTTAGTTGGCTATATAAGATGCTTGGTTAGATGTAGGATATAAATCATATTAGAGAAAATAATATAGAAGATGCGAGCTTGGACTCTGATTTTGTAATTTTCCTTGTATATGGTTGTAATCAGTAAGGTCTCATAGTTGGGCATGTTGCTTTCTTTACATGTGAAGTGAACTAATTACACTATTGATCTGCAACATATGGCTTTTATGTTCCATGTTGATATATATGAGTAAAGCTTCTATGTGTAACTCTAAGCAAGGGTGCTAGTTTGTTTAAGTTGATTTTATTCCACCTTTCTCCTTCTATCATCCCTTGTGTCAAAGTTAATTCCAAGCCCTTTATAAACCCATCCATTTTCTCCATTTCTCATATCAAACATTTTATCATTCACACCCAAGCTCTCAAGTTCTCAAGCATTTAAGCATTCAAGGTATCCAATCAAGTTCTCTATTGAACATCAAGGACCCAAGTATTCAAGCAATTGAAGGAGTTTATGAAAGATCGATCATTTTCAATATTTAAGATCTCCCTTCATACATTCAATATTCTTTGTTGTATCTTCTACACTCATTTCTCCAATACCTACATCCATTACTAAGGTGAATTTTTAAGAACATTTATTCATGAAGATTTTGGTTTCACTTTCATTTCCCTTCCTATGATTTTTGAAGTTGAGTCAAGGAAATTGTATCTACATACTTGATTTCACTCTATATTCAAGAGAATATTCATAGATTTATATTGCTTCATGTTAGATCTATTTCTACCACTTGCTAGCATTATCTATTCTCTATCTCAATTCAAGGTTAATTCTTAAACTAGGGTTTGATCAAGGAAACCCAACCCTCCCACCCCCGCCCCCAACACACACACATTAAAAAAAAAGCTTTATTTTGTAGGTTGAAGATCTTGGAAGATGGACACATTGTGAATCCAGACACTCTTTTCACAAAACTTTAGAAGTGAAAAATCAAAATTTGGTTTGGACACTACAAATTAGGGTTGTGTTTCTTCTCTACTTGGGTAAAATTCATCCCTGCTAAGAAAAGTCAACTCTGCTAAACAACCAAATAATTTTTGGATTTTGTAAATATCTCCATTTTAAATCTAAGTCTTGGTATTCAACCCTTTCATAGGTTGTTTGACAACTTATTTTCAAGTTTGTATCTTTAAAAGTATATCAACTTCCCTTTTTCATTTCAATACCTTACCATTTCTTTATATTTTATATTTACATTGCATATCTAGCTACTTGCCTAAAACCCTCTTAAGGTCAAGGTGAGAGGGAAATAGATCCAAGCAATTCATCCTTTTGCATTAGGTTACACATTAACACTTTTTTTTTGTGAAAATAAAATCTACATTATGTGGTGAATCTTGGTTTTCTCTCTTCTTTTTTTAGCTACGATGGTTGATTCCATTTCCCCCTACACACTTCCTATTGATAATGGGAGGCTTTATTACATCTATACTTGGTCTATCTTCTTCCCTAAGGTCATAAATTTTGTATGTAAGAGTTTAGGGGGAATATGGAAGCTAAGATTTTTCTAATATAAACTAAGATGAGATGAGTTAATTAGTTATACATCATCACCCTAAGCCATTCAATACAAGAGAAAGAGGGGATTCCAAACATAACTCTCAATATAACCCAAGATAGATTATCAAAAACCAAATAGGATGAAGGGATGTTGATACTAAACTCAAATTATACTAAGTAAGAATGTAAGAAAGTCCTCTGTCATTCTCATGTTAGATTTTTAATGTGAAGGGGAATTGATTAGATTGAACTGCCTAGATTGATTGAGATTGCAAGAAACATAAACAATAACTAAGTACATGAAGGATTAGATCTAAAACATCAAGGTGTGAGCTAAGGTAAAATATACACCTTAAGAGAGGAAAATAGATAGATGGAGAAGAATGCTAATTTTCTACCACCTACAAGTCTTGTAATTGTAAAAGTTTTGTGTGGCCATTAAAAACTTGAAAATTTGAATTGGGGAAGTCTTCAATTTTGTCCAGGGTATCCAAATATGTATTCAAAACTTTGGTCCTAAACCTAAAAATAAGAGAAAAATGGTTTTTTTTTTAGTTGAGAGAGGGCTTGCCTTGGTCAATCCCTAGATTGAGGAATCAACCTTAAAATTGAAATTTAACTGTATATAAACACGGTAAATGTAAATATTCACCTTGCTTGTCTAGGATGCTTGAAAGTTGAATTACTTGAATATTTGAATATGTAATGAATGTAAAAAGTCATCTCATAAATTGATGCATGAAACATGCTTAATACAAGAAGGATGAATGAAGATGTAATGGTGATGAGTGAAGATCCCCACCCTTGATGAAAAATCTTGAAGATGAAATGCAAAATGAAGCAAGGGCCTCTAATGAATCTTTATTTGAACTCCTTGAACACCAAAATCTTGCTTGAGAGACAAACTAAATTCTTCCATCATATGCAAATTAGTAGAGGTTGTTAGCATGACTTCAAGATGTGATGTGAAAATGAAATGAGGGAGCTTCTTTTTATTAATATCTCAAAGTGGCCAATGCCTTGAACTTTAAAATGAGGCAAGTCCCATCTTAAAGTGGAGTAATTAAATGATTAGCAATATTAAGTTTTTTTGAAGAATAAATGAAGATATTAATTAAACATCAATGAAAAATATTAATTTAAATTAATAAAGGTCTACCTCAATTTAGAAAATAAGAGAAGACACATAATATTAATTTAATCTAATTAATCAAAGAGGACACATAATATTTTATATTAATTTAAATTAATAAAAGGTCCAATGAGATAAAATGAATTATTTAATTGGAGAAAAAAAATAAAGGAGCATTCTTATAAATAAGTACTAACCTCAAGTTTTGAATCAATTGAGCCAATATTTAATATTAATTTAAATTAATATAGGAAGACCCATATTATTATTTTAAATTAATTAAGGATGATGCATAATATTAGAAAGATCTAATTAGACAAAAAGTGAAGAATTTGAGTATGAATACATGCATATTCTAAGAGATCATAGGAGCTTCCATTTTAAGACAATATATTTAGCTCCCACTTTGGCAGGAGTATGCGCCTAACTCAAACTCATGGTAAAGTAGATCAAAAGAAGGAGATAATCCTATCATGATCAGGGAGACAAGGAAACTACCAAGCCCTAAATAGACTCGAGTATTTTCCACATCTAAAATCATAATAAGAGAGAGACAAAGAAAACTTTAAGAAACCTCTCCAAAAGAAATGTAAAATTCTGGCAAATCCAACATTATATGTGTTGGAAATCTAAAATTTGAAAAAATTTAGTGTCCCTTATCAAACTCAAGGCAATCCCATGCTCACAGATGCAATTCTCAGAAGGTAGCTAATTCTCAGGTATGTATATGTTCTCAAATGTAAACGCTCCCCTAATTTCTTTACCTATTTTAACTTCTATACATTTTTTAGAATACCATCAAATCTCTCTAATGTACTTCTAGAATCAAGATAGCATCTTCACCTATTTAGTAAAATGATGATAATGCTCATAATAGATAAGTATCTTCAAGCTTTTTATCTATTTGATCTCATAGGAATTATAAAGGTTGCATTATTTTTCTTTAAATAACATTTGATGCATTTATAAAGTTAAAATAAATACCTTCTTAAGATGTATTGAGTGGTCTTTTAAAGAATTGCACCTTTGAGCTATGAAAGATTATAAGAAATTGAGAATGATATATTTTACAATTTAGATTCTTGATATATTTCAAACTATTTATATGATTTTTTCTAAATACATACATTTTAAAATTAATATTTACTTAATAGAATTCTTAATACATTTTGAAATATTTATCAATCTTTGATGAAGCATGTTGTCAGATTCATGATTATATGCAACCTTTGAGAAAGTTCTAGCTTTGTGATGCATGTAAGCATTGGATTTCACTTTATTTTTATGCACTACCGTTTGAAAATAGAGTCACGTTTTTGAGCTTCAGCCTTATTTTGGGAGCTGATTTTGAGTAGCAAATAATGTTTGTTACATCTACAACGGTTCGCAAACCTTTTCCCATGGCTGGAGGCCAATTTCATGGCTCTTTAATACGTTTTTGAGATGCTGGCAGGCTAAGAAACGCCTAGGCGGCCCAGATTTATACATGTCAAAAGGATGAGCAAGATGCTGAAGCTTTCAAATACAAATTAAATAAACAAGTCAAAGGCTGAATCATTTTTGGGATGTAAATGATTGTCTACGCATCCCAAATGACTCATCATTGCCATGGCCCTGTGATCAACCTTTCAAAATGACGGGTTCACAAGGCCTTCCATTATGTGAAATTAGGTAACTACTCAAATCTTTCGGAAATTGCAAACACGGTAAATAAAGGTAAGTATTATTAGAATATCAAGACCTTTTATATCAAGTATTATGTATTTAAGTATTTAAGAAAATAGTGAGAAAGATTTCAGCTGATGATTAATGTTTCACTCTTATATATATATATGGGGAGGATGGCGGAGCGCAGGAGAGAGGAGGGGGTGGTGAAGCAGAGAGTGGTTCAGGAAAGAAGAGGGATTTGGCAGACGTTTCAACCCTCGTAGGGAGATTACTGGGGATAGGTTCAGACAATCCTCCAAGGAGAATGACAAATGCATGGAGATTGACATCCCGGAAGAGAGCGGAAAGGATGCCGCGATTTGGGAAAAAACGGCAGTTATTGCCAGATTTGTGGGAGGTCGATTACGGAGGGATGAAATCAAGGAGTGGGTTATGGCAAATTGGCATTCAGAAATTGTTGTCAAGTTTATTCCCAAAGGCTTCTTCATTGTTATTTTTGCAGAAGCAGAAGAAAGGGATAAGATTCCGAACAAAAAGAATTGGACGAAAGGAGCGCTACATCTGTATCTCCAGCCGTGGCAACAAAATTTTGATCCCTCATCATTAGCCGTATATCAATCGCCTGTTTGGATCAGACTGTACAATTTATCGTTAGAATACTGGAGCGATGCAAGCCTGGAATGCATTGGCAGATCAATGGGCACTCTTTTAGAAGGAGATGAATCGATTGTGGAGAATGATTCATATCTATATGCTAGATTGAGGATTGTGGCGGTCCAATCAATTCCAAATTTCATCATTTTGAAAAGAGGGTAGAGGTTGAAACTACCACTCTGGTTTGCGCAAGATGTGGTTTCAAATCGCACACGGCAGCGAATTGCAAGGTCTTTGTCCAACCTGCAAAAAAATGGATTCCAAAAACTTTCCCTCAGAAAACGGTTATGGCAACCGTTACGCCTGGTAGCGAGATATCTAAACAGAACCCCTCGGTGTCGATTGAAGAAGGCGAATATTAAGCGCCCAAGAATGACGAAAGGCCATCTTCACAGCCTATACAGGGGCAGGTTCATTCGGATTCGGACAGGGAATTTGACAGAATCTCTATGGAGGACTCTGTTTCGGGAGACGCTCTGGACTCAATTGAGCCAAGAGTTATTAGCCAATCCGCAAAAGTGCTTTTGGGCAAAGCCAAAGTGGGCAGGGGAAGGCGCTCCAACAGACAATTGCGTGAAGACAAGGCGAAGGAGAAAGGTATCATCAGTGTAGTAGATTTCATGAAAAAAGGCCAAGGGAGGTGTCTCCCTTGGAAAAGCACGAGGATCCTCTCATGGAACGTCAGGGGTCTTTCTGCCCCTACAAAAAACGCTTGATTAAACGAGCGCTTAGTAAAATAGCAGGAGACATTTTTCTGCTTCAAGAGACTAAAATGAATCTTGATAAAGCTCTTCGCTTTCTCCGATCCTGTAATTCGTTGGAAGGTTTCTTTCACCCCGGCTAGTGGAGCGTCAGGAGGATTGGGCATTATGTGGAACCTCGGCAAGGTTAATATGCAAGATCTGGATAGGGCAGAGCATTGGATTTTTGGCAGGGCCATCAATTTAGTTGACAACACTCAATTCTATCTCTTCAACATCTATGGCCCGACTACAACAGTGGCTAAATATCAGCTTTGGGCAGAGGTATCAAGCAAAATTTATAATCCATCGGATGGTCATTTGGTGGTAGCAGGTGATTTCAATGCTCTTCTGGATACAGATGAAAAACTTGGAGGTCTCAGCATGCCGAATCAAGTGATGGAGGACTTCAAGGATTCTGTTTCTCGACATCAATTATTTGATGTGTTTCCTTTGAATGGCAAATTTACTTGGACTAATAGGTGTTCTGATTTTGCCAGAATCACTGAAAGGTTGGACAGATTTTTGGTATCCCCTTCCCAGCTTCAATCAAATATTTCCATGGACTCTAGTATTCTTCCTTTTTCATTACCACATCATTTTCCGGTGCAATTGTGTTTCAAGATGGAACAGAAGAATGCTAGACGCAGTTTCAGATTTCAGAACATGTGGTGGAGGGATAAGGAGTTTTTGCCAAAGCTTGAAGGCTGGTGGAAAGAGAGCAACATATTCAAGGATACCCTGAGTTACACTTTCATTCAGAGACAAACTACTCAAAACTTCAAAATTAAAGCATGGAATATCAGTTCATTCAAAAACATCTTCCAAGAAAAGACTCGGGTAGAAGCTGAATTGGAGGAGCTCAACCGCTTTGTTATTAATGCTGGAATGTCCAATGTTGAGTTTGAAAAAGAAATATCTCTTAAGAAGGAATTGACAGAACTTCTTCGCAGGGAAGAAATTTACTCGAGAGATAAATCAAGGGAAATTTGGATTCAAGATGGAGATTTGAATACTTAATTCTTTCATGCTTCAGCAAAGTCCAGAAGAGTATATAATAGTATCAATAATATCCGCGATGAACAAGGCAATAGTTATGATTCCTCCTCGGAGATTGAACTTATTGCGGTCAGACATTTTCAAAACCTTCTAGGCTCAGCAGTAGCCTGGGACATTCATTCTTCCTCATAGACACTGGAAGCGCTTAGTAGAGTAGTTTTAGATGAAGATAATCTCATGCTTTTGCAACCTTTCACATTGCAGGAAATCAAACAGTCCACGTTTGATAATCCTCCGTTCAAAGCCGCAGGTCCCGATGGTTTTCCCTCCGAATTTTTTCAAAAATGCTGGGATTTATGGGTATGGACATTCTTAAAGTGGTGGAATCTTTTAGAAAGAAGGGTCAGTTTGTTTAGGAAATGAATAACACGGTCCTTCAATTCCTAAAAAGCAAGTATGCTCAACTATGGATGATTTTCGTCCCATCTCCCTCTGCAACGCAATCTACAAAATTTTGTCTAAAGCAGTAGTGAACAGACTCAAGCATATCCTGGAAAAGGTAATCTCGATTGAACAACATGGATTTGTGCCAGGCCGTGAAATTATGGACAGTATTCTTGTAGCAGGTGAATTGATTCATAGCCTTCACTCTTCGAAACAAAAGGTATGATTGTTAAACTTGATGTTAGTAAAGCGTATGATAGAGTAATATGGCAATTTCTATGGGCGGTTCTTGCTAGACTCGGTTTCGATCAACACTAGATTAAATGCATTTCCTTCTCTGTGTCCACTGTTCACTTTGATAACTCCTATTTTCACTTAGCTTAATTTTCAAATTTATGGTGAAAATACCGAATTGATTGTTAGGGTTGCATTTATCTTGTTTCTATTTGCAGGAGAAACCCTAGAATATTTTGCCTCGATCCAATTATTTTTTATCGATTGTCCCAAGTATGTGGTTTAGTGCCCTTGGATTTGAATTTCATGTCACATTGCAAAAATCTTCATGAAATTGGTCTAAGCCCTAACCATAGGTTTTTGAAATTAAGCGGGTTTTCACTTGGCCTTTGACATCTTCCTTTACGATGTTACGATGAAGGGGTTAGCAGTGTATCGTAGGCAAGTTTTTTCTTTGTTACGATCTTAAGATAAATGTGTTGTCGTCATATTGTGAATGGTGTAATTTGTCTTTCCAATCTTACGACTTCCTTTGTGTTGTAATATCGTGTCACAATTTTAAATGGTTTAGTGTGCGGTCATCCCGACATTACGACAAGGGAGGTCATCGTGGTATCGGGAGCAATGAAAAGGGATAATACGGTATTATGAAGCAATGTATATCATAGGATTGTGGAAGACATAATGAAGTGTTGCGATATTACGAGAAAATTTGCGGTCAAAAGATCGTAAGGATGTCAAAATAAGCAATGGTGATGGTGCGTTGGTAGACAGGTGTCTGGTTTTTCATTGGTCAAAACAGAGGTATGGATACCAAGAGTGTGCCTAGTCAAGAAAAAGTGGGACCAAAGGAAATGTTATAATTATTTTGAAGCGGCATATGATGATCTCTGATGCTACTATGAATGGTTCATCGTAAGATCTTATAACAAAACAAAGTATGGTCCGATCATACGATGGATCATGATCGTAAAATTGCCCATACAAATTATAGTAATCGACGATGTTATGAAATGACAAAAGAGAAGGGATCGTAAGATCGTATGAAGAGGAAGGTCAAACCGCGATGCTATGAAGATGTTTGTCGTGAGATCGTGGAAGGAGAAAAGGTTAGGGCCGATTCTGCGACAATGAAGGGATCATAAGATCGTAGAAGGGCTTTGCCATGGGTCCTGACTGATCAACAAGGGTTTTCGTAATATCGAAAAACCATTTTTGCAACAATAAGATGCTACGAAAGGTCTTTTCATCAATCATTGTCGTAATATCATAAGCCCTACTTTGACATCAAAATGGAAAGTCACTTTTTCTGAGCTAGAAACGACAATAATGTTCTCAACCAATAAGAATTATGTGTGGTACAAAAAGTGTATTACTGGGTAGTAATGGCAATGCTCCATTGAGTTGACAGAATGGGTTGATATCGTATTTCAAGCATGTTAAAATCAATGCAAAGTGAACGTTGATTTGCATATATTAATTTGTAAAGATTTTCCCACTTCACAATCACAGTTTGCCATTTGTAGAGAGAAAGAGAATTTGAGCATTTTCAGAGTTTTCAGTGTATTCCAGATTGTTATTTCCAGAGCTTTTGAGAACATAGCAGTTTCCATATCCAATGTTCACTTGCATAGTATAAAAAATGTCTGACAAAGAAGTAGAGGAGATTCAGGCCTCAAACATGGCAACTTCTAAACCTTCAACCTCTAAAGGAGGCAAAACCAGACAAAGGAAACCAAATAGATTCATTGAAGAATGGATAAAGCTTTTTCCTAGTTCTTCCAATGCTAATGCTGCAGACGATCAAGCTTTCATTGACCCATATGCCCTATATAGAGATGCCATATGCCCTAGTGTTACAGGTTCAAAGCTTTTCAAATACTTTTATTATAACAGGGAGAAGAAAATTCCTATGTGCAACCCATGGAAGAAGAATCTTGCCAAATTAATATTTCCAGAGGTCTTCGTAGATGTAGACTTGATGTAGGCCCTATTTCGATGCTACAATCCGACAACTAAATCCTTCGATAGGAGAGATGGAACTATCCTCTATACCCTAGATCGAGAATCATTCATTGAGGCCTTTGGATTGGATGGAGCTATGGCCTAGCCTATAGATTTAAAGGATTTATAGAGGAAATTTGAAGCAAACACCACAGTATACACTGGGAAATCTATGTTGTAGCATATTCCCAAGGACTTGAAGGAAGTGGGTGATTACCCTAAGAAGGTTGAGAAAATGATGCCATTGGACAAATTTAAAATTTATTTTGTCAAAACTATATATAGTGTCCATAAGGTGGTTGGCAAGGATGGGATTGATATGGTCTATGGAGCAGAATTCATAATTGCAAGAGATGTACACAACTGCTATCATGGTGGGGAGTATGATAATGTCAATCATAATTTGGAGGTGATGAAGTAAAATATTGCCAGGGCTCAGACTGGAGATTTAAAGGACTTCATTTTCCATCATTATTCATGATTGATGCACCTGATTCTCTATAAAAATATAGGATATATCAGCTCTCACTTCATTGACCATACTTCTAATGCAAATGGAGTTCTACTAGTACAACTGTGGACACATGTATGGGATAGTACTCACCATTTCTCTTATTTTGTTTCATTCCTTAATAATTTTAGTGTTGTAAACATGAAAATGTTAGATCCAAGATATTTTAGGGCACCAAATATTCTAAAAGGTCTTTTGAGACCAACCCTGCTTCCTGAAGCAAAGAGACTTGAACATAATTGGGGAGACATTTTCTTATTTCCCACTTTTTCTTTAATGAGAGTCTATGGTTGTCCTCAACCACCCCATATATTGCCTAAGTCTATCCCTCCTAGGTTAGGAATAATTAAATTTATCTAGCAACTATCCATGGTCAATAGGGAATACTTGGGACCCAAAGTGCATAGAGGAACCTTTTTGTGTAGACGTTTTAGGATTGGAGATTTTACAATTGGCAAAGAGGCCCTAGATCGGATTCATTCTTTCCTCCATCATTACAATTTGTCTACTGGCCCTTATAGAATGTATGACCCTGATGGTTGGATGAGGGTCACCCTTAAAGAAATGAGCAACTATGTACTGCCAAGCACCAAGGAATTGCCCCATGAGGATGTCATTACAAACATAGTAGCAGAGGGTGAGGCAACTGACAAGCTAGCAAAGCTTGATGATGTTTTAAGGGTAGAGAAAGAATTGAAAAGAGTTGATCCCCAATTTATGGGATTTTACATGGACATCCCCTATCATCAGAGGATTAGGAAGATGGTTGTAGACCATGCTGAGATCATGGCTAAATTGCTAGAGGGCCCAACAAGAGAAGAAGATAGGGTTTGCCCTGACAACCCTGAACCTGATGTAACCTTTGAAATAGAAGAAGATGATGTCCCTTAGGCATCATGGATGGAAAAGGGAAACAAAAGACAAAATATTGTCCATATCCCTCCTAAAATAAATCAGAGGACATTATAGATCTTACTTGGGAGTAGTCAGTACGTTGTTGACTTAAGAAAAAATTATTTACAAAATAGAATAAATGTAGCAGAAAATACTCTCACAGACTTGGAACTAGCAGCAACAAGGTTAGATGATAGGGTCATCCAAGCCTAGCAGTTCCTAGAGGATGATGAATTCATCAAGACCACTAAATTCAAGAGTTTTCTATACAAGATGAAATAGAGTGAACTTGTGCTGAAGATGAAACTAGGAGAGTCTAATGAGTAGAAGATGGAACTTGTTGAGAAGCTGCATGCCTATGATCCTAAAAGTGAAGTAATGACTCTAAAGGAGGCCGGGGATCTAGTATAGAAGAGTGGCATGTTATTAGTGCCTAGATGGGACTTAGAACAAGAATTTATGCTTGATCAAATAAGGAGGCAGGGGAATGCTATTTCTTATGGGGTAATTGGTGCAGATGGATTGAAGAAAGGGACTAGTTTCAACATTGATACCAAATCCCTAGTAGTCTAGAGTATGGCTCCTGCCTCAAATAAGCCAAAATTGATGGATGTACAAAGTACTAATCAAGGTCACATGGTTGTATGGACTTTACAGGGCACTTCTAGCATAGAAATTTCCAAGGCATTAAAACATTTTTCATTTATGAATGAAGCCAAGGTAGAGTAAATGGAAACAAGATTGGCAAAGTCCATACATGATTACATTGATGTTAGGAAGCTCTATGAAAACGAGCTTAGAAGTAGCCATGTCTACAAAGAAAGAATTGTGGAGCTTGAGGCTAAAGTCCAAGCATTGGAAAATGAAGTTACATCTCTTAGAGAGCAACTTACACAGGTAGAGCAGACAATTGTTGCAAATCAAAGAGAAGAAATTGAAAGTCAACAACAACCAACTAAGGATATAGCTGAGGCTTTGATGCAAATAGAGGATGTGGAAGAGGAGGCATCAGAACCAAGAAAAATGAGCAGTGATGCTCCATCTACTCAACAGGTAGTTGATATAAGGACAATTGTCCTTAAAAACATGATGAGTCACATGATTGAAGTGTTGAAAAACATGTCTCAGCGGGCTCATGATTTTCATGTTGCTTTACAAAGTGTTGAGCAATTTTGCAATGAGATACTCTCATGACTATCACCCACATTTAATCTTTGGGGGTCATATATTCAATTCCTAGAGAGACTAATTGTATTAATGGTTAAAAAGCCAGACCTGCTTGACAAAATAATTATAGTGAAGGAAGGCCTAGAAACAGTGAAAGAATTGATGGGTTTCTTCATTGGAAAACTGCAAATTATACAAGGAAAGTTGAATGTTTTATCCCAGGGGATCATACAGCCCTGCATACCACCAATTTTGGATGCTACTAACACAGTGAAAGATTGGAAGGAGTGGTCTACCTCTTTTGATAACATTTTAACTCAAGAGGCTACAGTGTCAATTTTTGAAGACACGTGTGATATTCCCTACAATAAGTTAATTGATTCTATTTTCAAGGCAGAAATAGATTTAAATAAGTTTATTATTGAATCCAAAGTAGTCATGGATGCCAGATGGACCAAGGCCACTCATGACTTACAAGAAGTAAAAACTATAGAGTGGCCCACCAAAAGTGAAATTTATGTTTGGGAAGCATTAGGAGAAATTAAAGCTCTGCCGGTAGGAAGTAGTTGAGATATTTTGCCTACATTATAAGTAAGGACAATGAGGAAGAAGATCAGATGCCCGATATAAATGTTCCTTTATTTCCTCAGCTATTTACCTTTTTTCTGATCAATATTTTGGAAGAATGTTCTGTATACCTTTTTGTTCCCTTCTTCCAAAGTTTTGTATCCATTAATATCTTGAGATGTGTCCTCCTCTCATCTGTAGCTTGTTGCAATCTTATATATGGATTCCCAAGATGAGGAGTAGAAGTCGATTATCTCTAGAATTTTCTCATATGTCATGTATTATTTTGTAGTCTGTCCATTTGTCCTATAGCTACTTGAATTGGTTTAGTTATTTGCATACTTGAATATAAAAAGTGAATATTTGGGGCCTGTGTTTTGTCTCTATGTCATATCATGAGTTTTCTATTAGCAGTATTAAGATTTGAATGAGAAGGATTTATCATTAATTATCATTATCTTTGAAGTTTTGTCTCTTTTCTCACATATCTATAACTTTGGAACTGAATGAACAAGTTTCATTTAGTTTAATGCAATTCAAACAATTGTATATTTCTTATTGATTGATGTTGATTTAAAGAATTAGGTAATTGCTTTCTATAATAGATAAGGTTTAGGGTTTGTGAAAAGGATGAGAATCATAATGAAACTTAGAGTTTAATGTTGACACTTTTAATCACGAGTTGATTAAAAAGGTCCAACTCTACTAATCTTGGACTCTATATCCCAATGGATAAGACATTGGTCCATTTAGAAGTTCAAGAATATACTGATAGTTCATGTAATTGAAAAACATTCATAACAAGTCATTACTTATTTGCATCTACTCTATGGTTATAGTTAGCTACTATTTTCAGAGAGTTTATCAGCAAATAAAAGAAGAATATTGACCATTTCTGCTTTAGGGAATAATCTTGAAAGAGAAAGTATCCAATTAACCAAGTTATTTCTTTAGGTTTGCTTGCCATGGCCTTGCAGATCCTGAAGTGAAGTGAGTCTTGATGACTTTGTTAATGTTGGCCCAGAACTGAGCTTTAACCTTGTAGAATATAGGATTTAGCTACTCCCTAGGCTTGTCCCTAACTTTATTTCCTGGTATCAGGTTTAAATCCACCTGACATGTTCCTTACTAGAATGAACTCCAACACACTTCTCTGTATTTGTAAATGGAGTTCCTTGTGGTTTTTTCCAAGCTACTAATGGGATTAGACAAGGTGATCCCCTGTCTCCTTTCCTATTTGTCATGATGGCAAAAGTTTTGGGCAAATTTATCAAAAAAAGTCCTCTATTGGTAAATGGGAGGGGATCTCTTTCATCATAGCTTGGATCCTTTTACTCACTCTCAGTTCACGGACGATGCCATCCTTTGTGGGGAGATAAAAACCATCAAGGAAGTGTTGGATACATATGAAAGAGAGTCATGTCAAAGCATGAACAAATCCAAATCTAGGGTATTCTTCCTGCACGCCTCTCACAACAACAGAGCGCAAATGATTAATATCCTGGGATTTGAGCAAGGCTCATTCCTTATCACTTATTTTGGGATTCCTCTTTTTGCGGGTCATATAGATCAAATCTTATGTAAGGACATCACTTATAAATGTAGAAGTAAGGCTTCCTTATGGAAAAACAAATGGCTCTCACAAGCAGGGAGAATCCTTATGGTAAAAATAGTGTTATCTGCTATCCCTATTTATTATCTGTCAGTTTACAAATTTCTGAATAGTAACTTGAATGGCTTGGATATAATATTCAAAAAAATTCTTTGGGAAGGATCAAAAGAGGAGAAGAAGACCCCTCTCATTAGCTGGGACACAACTTACTTAGCGAAAGAAGATGGGGGTGTTGGTTTGCGTCAAATGAACTTCTAGAATAAAGCCTTGGGTACCAAATTGGCATGGAAAATATACTCAACTCTAGAGAAACCATGGTGTAGGATTATGGTGGCCAAGTATTTAGATTCTTAGTCATCGGAAAGAATATTAATGGTTGCACACTCTCCAAGTGGCTCTCAATTTTGGCAGCATATTTGGGCTAGCAGGAAGCTTATAACCAAGCACATTAATTGGAGGATTGGCGATGGTTGTAGAGAAATTTTTTGAAGGGATCCTTGGAATGGGGAACCATCGCTAGAATCTTTCTTTATAGATAAAGATTGGGTTCATCACATTGAATCTATGGTGGGTATGTGGGAATCGTATTACATGCAACATGATAATAGTTGCTTAACGCAGGTAAAATGGAGATCCTTCAATACAAAATCTTTAGAGAATCATGTTGTTCTATAGGAGATACTCACAAATAGAATCGTTCTTTGCCCCTCAACTAAAGATATGATCGTTTGGTCTGCCTCCATGTCTGGGAGTTACAAGGTTCAGCTGGGTTTTGAATTACAAAGAAGGAGACTTTTTGATTCACAATGGCCTTCAAAACTTTGCTGGGGCAAGGGGCCTTGACCTAAGGTTGGAGCCTTCCTTTATCTATTACATACTAGCCATTTCAGCAATGGGCCTTTGACTCCGTACGAAAAATTCATCCATGTTCATCTAGTGGCCACAAGTTCATCATCACAGTGACTAAGTATTTCACCAAATGGGTTGAGGTTGTGCCACTATATGTTGCTATAGGCAAACATGTTGCCTTGTTTATACTAAACCACATCATTTATTGTGACCAACTAAGTTTTCTAAAAGTTATACTATAGTAAAACACTACATAACACAAACAATCACTAATAATCATGAGTTCTCAGCCACATTAAATGATATAATTATCTTCTAAACTCTAGTTTGCCCATAAGAATGTCCATGTAAAATTAACAATGCATACAACATAAACTCATTGTTACAAAAGCCTTGTTTTTAATTCATAAAATTAAAATTTCATAATGATTGAATTAAATTCTTAAGTTAGTCACTTATCAAATATTAATTACAAGTTAATAAGAATCGTAAATTTAATAAATTATTAAATAACCATAGTAAATAATTTTTAGAAATATAAATACAAATCTCTTTTTTTAATTTAAAACTAAATCTAATATGATTAAGTTTAATTTCAATTAAGAATAAATTCAATTTAACTAAATTAAATTTTTAATAATTCTTTTAAAAAAATAGAATATATTATAATTTAAATAAAATTAATTAATTTTTAATTTTTATTTATAAAAAAAACTCATGTAGGGGGGCCTGTGGTTGCCCTTGGCATACCACTACGACTACAAATTGCAATCACATCTACCAATGTAGACATCATGCTTCCAAAGACAACTATGACCTTCGCCATTGTGGGCCTAAAACACCTCCCCTGCACCACAATTATTTAGAATAAAAGTAAATGTGAAATAGATATTTTATATTTTCTTTTGACAATTTTTTCCTCCCAACAAAATGATAGGGAAAAAATTTCAAATAATCTTTTTTGTTTTTGCATCTTTTTCTAGTAGGTCTTTCTCAAAAATTAATTTGTCTAGTCTATAAGAAGACATGCATATTTGTATTTGGAAAATCCTCATCATAAATTGCATAATTTTTAAGGTTAAAATTCTAGCTACTTTAATTCTTATTTGTTGATTTCTCTGTTGTAGAATTTCTACCATCTAGTAAAGAGAACAGTTTTCTAAATTCTCACTATAAAATTTGTCAGGTCTCATGAGTTGACCAAGTTTTTCTACAGGAATATTCAACAAGTCTCACTTCTCCAATTTTTCAAGACAATACAAAAGTTGAATTCTTGCAAAAATTCAATCATGGTTTTCATAAATTAACTATGATAGACAGAGTCAAACGATCTTTCAAAAGGGAAAATGTTTGCAAAGAATTCTCAAAATCTACCTCAAAAAGAAACAAGTGAAATTTTGGAACCACTTGATTGAATCACGTGATCAAAAACATTCCTACACTTTCAAAAATACTCTTTAGCTACAATTTCTTTCCAAAACCCTATGTGTACTAAATGACCTAAAAAGGCTCTAATAAAGAAAACCTAACTCCCTCTAGGATTTTTCAATTTATAATTTTATAAAAAATAACTTATCTTAAAATTAAATATTAAATATTTTTAATTTATTAATTTCCTCATGCATATTAAAATATTGTTTATTAATTTATTGCTTTATTTATATTCTTGCTTTATGCATTGCACTTTTAAATAGCATTATTATCTATAGCATACTAATTATATGCAACTCATAATTTATTATTATATTAATTAATTGTGTAAAAAGCACCACTTTATCTTTAATATTTAATTAAATAAATATTGTCGTATTTTCATATTTTCATATTTCAATAAATATAATAGTTTCACCAATTAATTAATCTTAACTAACTTTCTTAGGTGATTAAATATCACATATGACAACAACATGCATGACATACAACCAACAAGAAAAGTGACAAAATATAAAATACAAGACATATTGCAATGCCCACCCATAGTTTGTTTTATGTTATATGTGTTGAGCTCTTTTAGGCCCATTTCATACATGTGTTAGTTTTAGAGAAATATGGCATGGTGTTATTTCATGACTTCAAAATATCATTTATGATTACATAGTTGAGTATATTTCACGTGATGTCTAATGATTATGATTACTTACGTGTTAATGTTGCTTTAATAATTCTTAGTTAGTAAATATGATTGCTTTCATAAAGATGTCAGATGATATATCTTTAATGATGATTGTTTTACATTCACAGTAATGCATTGTTATATTTGAGCATTTGATGAGTTGATTTTTGATTTATTATGGTACTTACCCCATACTTCCATGTGTATGGTGTGTGTGTCTATTTTACTTTTCTGGCTGATGTGCCTGATGTGGTTAAGGGAGGGAGTCGTAGTCACCTACTAATCAAGATCTACATGATGTGCCACTCACTATCATTGCTTATCTAGTTTAGTTATATATATGCATATGTACATGCTTGTCTTTTATACAGGTTGCAAGTACTCAACATCAACTTCCCTGAATTGCCAAGATGAGCATGTCCTATCACAATAACTCAATAGAAAGAATGGGAATATAGTGATCAGGTCTAATCACAACCATAGCCTAAACACTTGTCCTGCAAGGAGGACTCGTATCTGACTGTCTACCCCTTTTTAAAACCAAGAGTTTATCTTTCTGTTTGTTGTTTGAGTTTGGGTTTTAAATGTTTTTGCTTATGTGGATTTTACTATGTTATTTATTTGGTAATAGGTTTAATTATGACATTTAGATTAATCACATAATATTAGAATTATTAAATATTATTTAAATAAAAGAAAGAATTATAATATAAGGATATTTAATTAATTGAGAATTTAAATTAATCAAATATTTATTTTTTTGTTTAAAAGACTTGATTTAAAAAGTCTAAATGTGAAAGTTGGAAAAAAAGATAAATTAAAATATTAAAGACTAAATATTGATTTATCATAAATATTTAATAAATGATAATAAAATTAGAGTTGCACATAGTTAGTTGGCTTTACTTATTACTAATGATTAAACTAATTATATACAATTTAATTGTATATTAATTAATAAAATAAAAATAAAAATATTGAGTGGAGAATAAGTTATTTAATTTTAAAGAAAAGATATTTATTTATATTATTATAAAAAGATAAATCTATTTTGCGAAAATAAAGTAAATAAATAAATAATATCTATTTATTTAATATTAAATGAAAGGAAACAAATTATGTATTTTTTCTCTTTAAAAAAAGTAAAGTGATTTTTTTATTTTTAAAAATATAAGAAAATAAAGAAAAACTATTATTTTATTTTAGTTGAGTTACCTTCTTTTGTAAGTTTACTCATTTAAAAAAAAAAAGTTTTATTAATTTTACTTTTTTGTTTTTCTTTATTAAGAGGTCATTTTGGGCATTTTGAGTGAGAAGATTTTTGGAGAACAATAAGATACTTTAGAATAGAGATTTTCGAAGATAAGTTATAGGCTATGCATTCAGATTTTGAAGTAAAACAATTTTTTCAAAGCTTGGGAGTGAAGTCTACAATTAGGTTTTCTTCCTCCTTTTAACAAATCAACTTGGTGTTTGAAGGTAGGGGTTTTTTAATCTCTTTGCAATTTTTGTTGGAAATATTGTATTCGTTGTGTTTTCTTGATTGTGAATTTAGCAATGAATTTGAATGAGGACCTTCGATTTTTTAACAGATAGAGATTATTAGAATTTTATTTAAACATGTGTTTATGACATAATTGATATTTTGAGAAAGTTTGTTTGGAAACCTTAGGAGAGAAGGTTTAAAATAAATTATGGTTATGGTATTTATAATTATAATTTTACTAACTTATATATATTTAATTAAAATATATAGTTATATTCTTGATTGTGAATAAATTTGTTTGCAATTATTTGTGTGTCAGTTTGAGGGTTTGAAACATGTTATTTTGCTATAAATTTTATTTAATATATTTTATAAAAAAAACGTAAAGATACTTTTAGATGCCCATTTGAATTTTATTTGAAATATATAAAAATCATATATGATTGTTTTGTATGAACATGGTCAAATATTGACTGTCATGCTAAAACTAGGCCTATTTGAGCTTGATTTTTCAATTAGAGACACACAAACAATCACTTATAACTTTTGAAAAATATATAGTTAGGAAAATTTTAAAAAAAAAAAAAAAAATTATAAATAAGTCTATTATGAATACTTTTCTTGGTTTTTATGAAGATCCAACAGTTCAAACAAAAGTAATGCTATTTTTTCCTAAATTGGTAACCTTCAAATTTGAATAGTGCTACTAGGAAGATTTACATTTTACACCATTCAAATAACTTTTTCTTTAGGACTGGTAATAATAAAAAATGTGTGAAATTGAATTATTTTTCCATCGATATAGGTTGTAGATCTGTTCATGATATTATAACATTTAAATTACTAGCTGAATAACATAGAGAAAATGAACAAAAACTCACTGTTATAAACTTTGAAAATGTTTTATCTTTATTGTCAAATATTATTGATTAAAAAAAACATTATAAACTTATTAGATAATTAACATTGGGAATTTATCTATACTTACATACCCTTTATATAATCAAAGAAAACTTTTGAAAATAATCTAATCCAAATCATTCGATGGAACCTTGTATTATTCGATTTGTGTTTATTTGAGGTTTTGTGGTATTTGTATTGTGACGGATTTTAGAAATTTTAATGTGATGTTTTATTTTGTGATGGTTTTTATGTGAACTATTTAGTTGACCAAACTAGGATGTGCACCAAAGGCATCTTTTAAGATTTCTTTTATGATGGTTATTTGACTAGATGTCAGGATGTACTTAATAATTCAAAATTGAGGCTTATGATTATGAGATTTATTTTCTGAGCATATATGATGACTTGGTTTTTTAGAACCAAACTATTTTTGGGTTGTATGTTAAGGAATCGAGTTCTATCATTATGGGTGTTGTAGTATGGGACACAACTGTGGTTTATGTGCTTAGGGGAGGTTGTCTAGGTATGTGTCTTTGAGAGTGGCTTACAATTTGAGATCCAAACTGATCAATACCATGGTAACCTATTGTAAGTTGTGTAATAAGTGATAACATTGTAATTAAAATATCTTTCCTAGCCCTTTTCCTTTAGATACATAAAAAAGATAAGTTAGAGATGTGTTTCACCCATGCCTTGAGTGCTTGTACAAGCTAAGGCTGGGAATGGGATGATACCTCATGAGAGGTATGACTAGTTTTTCTCATCTTCATGAGAGGGCATTCAAGTTCTACACATGTCACATTGAGGGTCTGGGATCTAGAGTGACCAGTCCAAGGTAACTCAACGTTTGAGGGCATGGGTCTAATGAGACTAGTCCAAGATAACTCAAGTAGTTTGACCATGTGATGACACTCCCTAGTATATAGCCTGAGTCTCCTTCGTAGATTTTGTATTTGCCTCTAGTGGTGCAGTTATTGGTGTTGTACTTATTGTTGGGTATATTTATTATTGGTGTTTACTTTCATTGATGATGATTGGATGTATTTATTGTTGGTGTTTACTTTCATTGATGGTGATTGATGATTCATAGTGATTGTACTTTTGACATGTGCCTTTTGACTTGAGGTAGATATCTTTTGTGGACTTTATGTCATAATTTTAGTACTCGGTATATACTTGGTATATGTATGTTGACTTGGTATGTTGTGTTGGTATTGGATGAGTGTTCTTTCTACTTTGGTTATCTTTTCTACTTGAGTAGTTTGTGTTACCCTTGAGGTAGATTTGGCTATCAGGATTCCTTTCCTAGGAATGTTTTATGGTTTGATTAGTTGTATGTAGATTGTTCATTATATTCCTTGCACGGTGGGAGTGGAAGCCTAACTAGGTAATGACACAATCAAGAGATAGTGACTTCTTACCATTTGGGTTCCCCTTAGATTTACAGATGTTGGAAGGTTGATGATGTAGTTGTACCTTTTGTTGGTGTAAATAGGTATTTACTATTTACACTTTACTTAAGTTTACTTAGGTTAATACATTATTTTATTATTTATTAGGTTGAGACTTAGGAGTTTGTGTACTTTTATGAGTTGTTATGTTGACAACATAGAAGTACACAATACTAATTCAACACATGGTGTCTACAACATTATTTTTCATGTTACACCTTTGTAGGCTTATCCTCTCATCATCGCACTTACTCCTATGCTTAATGGAGGATAACCCATATCTAATGGACATGTGCCTAGTTGTATGATTTATCATGTTGCTAACTCCTAGGCATTCTAGATGCATCTTAGAGGCCTTTATATATAGGCACTCCTACTGTACTTGAACATTGAATTGAATACTATATTGTTATTCTGGTCATACTTTGTTCTATTTTGTACATGTGTTTAAGTTCCTTGGTCTTGGGTGAATTTTTCCCTAAGAAAAATTCTTACATGGTATCAAAGCTAAGGGAGATACTCATCACATAGCCATTGGAGACCTTTTTGCATCATCTCCCGATGGGACCCAATTCAGATCCAGAGCATTTGCAGCAATTAAGAGTGTCTAGAGTCAAAGCAGACCTTGCCATTGTGTCTAGAGCATCGATTCAGTGAAAATTGACTATAAATTTGCCGATTTTAGGCCATAGTCAATTGTGAGGCAAAAAAATTTTGCAAACCGAAACTTGAAGGCCCGATTTGAAAATATGGTATGGTCATTATCGATTTGTTTAATTGATTTTCAGATCTACTATACTTTGTACATTTTTGGAATTTTTTTTCAATTTTTTTATCCCAGTTGGGCATGCAGAGAATTTTGTTTTTGTATAGGCACTGAGCAATGACACCCTGACCCTACACAAATTTTATTCCTTTTATTGGGAGTTCAGCGGTATATTCCACTTATTTTTGGTAGTCTCAACAATTTTTTCATCCATCGGCTAGTGGTCTACAAATTTTGGCATTCACTCTCAATCATCGACCAAGTACCAAAATCCATTTTTTGACTTTAGCACACGTTTGGCAGGTTCTCATTCAACAAATGGATTGCGGGCATTTGTTTTTATTTACCAAGGAGTTCTCTCCCATAGTTCGTGTGGGATTAAACATCCCTATTGCCGGCCGTGTTTATTTTCTTAATGTCATAAAATGAGCTCTTTGGTAACGACCATTCTCGGATGAACTTTGACACTACCCACTGAATTCTGACATTAGCAAGAATATTTGGCACCCATTTGATAGCTTCCATTTGGCCCATGATTTGACATCCATGTTCGCGGTGTAGACCTCACCACGTGGCACCTGTGCCAACTCAGTGACTGGATAACAGTCAGCTCTGACATGTAGGTCTAGTCAGTAGATATGTGGATTGCCATGCATATAATCCATACTCACATGTTAGCTTCAACTATACTGCCACGCATCCAAATCGTACACTTCTAGTTCATACGATTATGTACTCCCATGTCACCCGGGGAGGCTAATTTTTTGCTTACGTTAACATTCTACTGTGTAAAATTTGATGGCCATTTGATTGTCATTTCCATTGAATTTTGAACTACTATGACAGTTGTTTGACTATCAAATTTAACCTTGTATTTTCCTCTCTAAACCCCTCTTTAGATGCAGTTTTGATTTGATAGCCCGAATTTGAGAGGCCGTAACTTGGTCATCCGTACTCCAAATAAAGTGCCATTTAAAAAAAATTTGGGTAGAATTTCTTGAACTTTTTAGTGGTGTAGTTCTTTTCTAGTTTTGGTGCATGAATTTGTCAGAAATAGTATTTTTTGGCATATGTACCTGTCTAATCTTACTTTTTGCAACTTCAAATGCACCGTACAAACTCATTTGGACCCCTTTTTAGGTTTCATTTTTTTTAAACTGTATATTTTTTCATCTACTTTCCAGATCTGCAATCAAATTATAGGCTTGTGTGGACAAAAATGCCACTTTCAGAAATAGGTCCTATTTTGCATTGTATTGCTTCAAACTCGTAGTTCCAAATTTGTACTCTAAAAAGAGGTTGTAAATAGAAAAATTAGAAGCCCACTTTGTTCATTTTGACAAGTGGCCTATTGTAAATGCACTACATATAAAGTGCCAAAATCATTCATTTTGGGGGGGATATTTTGATTGAGTGAAAAAGGGGGGTGTGTATTGTGTATTGTGTCTCCTTGATATTGTGCTCTTGCATTATGGGCTCTTTTTCAAATTTAAGTCTACATAATTATGCTACTTGAAAGGAAAACATAAAGGAACCATTGGTAGAAAAAGGTTTACTAGGTTATGTAACTGGTGCAGCAAAGAAACCTCCTACTGATGATGATGAAGCTCAGAAAGAAGACTGGGAATCCAAACAAGAGATGGCCCTAGGAACCTTGTTGAAAAATATCTCTGATCTTATCAAATATCATGTTGGGAAACTTACCAATCCAATAGAGGTTTGGGCTAAACTTGAAGCCTTGTATGAGACAGTAGATGAAGACATGGCTTACACCATTGAGGACAAAATTCTCAAATTGGATCCTAGAAATTTTGACACCATCAAAGACTATCTTACCCAAGTAGACATGTATAGGGCACAACTTAAGGCTTGTGGTGAACCCATAAAGGATGGTAAGATGATCAAACACATCATGACTCATCTTCCACCTGAATGTGCTCCTTTTGTTTCCAATTATAATACTCACAAATTAATGATGGGTGGTGCCTACATTAAGCCTTCAAAAAAAAAAAAAATCAGAAATGTTGATCTTAGAACATGACAATTTAGTGAGTATGGGAATTCTCAAGTCTTCCAAGACCAAAGCCTTGGTAGCTAATAAAGGTAATTCAAGTGTTAAAAACTCCAACAAGAAGTAGAAGCAGTGGAAGGCTAAGCCACAAGATGACACACAACAATCTTCCTCACATCAATCTTCTTCCACTCAACAATCTTCTTCACAACAAGGTAAGTCTTCTTCTAAAAATAATCAAAAGGAGAACAATTCCAACAAAAGAGAGAAGAAAACTTGTTCCTATTGTAAGAAGAATGGTCATGATGAACATGAGTGTAAGGATAAGCAAATTGATGAATTGGTAAACCTAATGAGGAAAAACAAAAATGATGTACCAAATGCCTATAAGGACAATGGATCTTCAACCACTTCAAAAGGTAAGGGACAATCTTTAGTTGCAAGTACAAATAATGCTGAGGAATGGGTTCTTGATTCAGGAGCAACACATCATATGGGTGCTTCAAGAGAGTAGTTTTCCTCTTTGAAACCATCAAATGTACCTTGCGTCTATGTGGGTAATGACACTCAAGTGGAAGTTGAAGGGAAAGGAAATGTTGAGTTGGAAAATGGCATCTTCAAAGATGTTTTTCATGTTCCTAATCTTAGCACCAACCTTTCTCCATCTATCAGATAACTCACTATGGATGTGGCAACAAAGTGGAATCCCTCCCTGATATAGTTGTGGTGAAAAATCTCAAAGATGATTCTTTGGTGGTGGTTGGAAAGGCTAATCTTGAGATAAGACTTTATTCTTTCTTACATTTTGTGCCTAAGTCCACTTCCCTTGCCTTGTTGACTCATTCAAATGCACAAAGTAAACTATGACATGAGAGATTTGGACATCTCAATTATTGCTACCTTTACAACTCAATAGCAAGGATATGGTCATTGGTCTACCTCAAGTCAAGTATTTAGAGAGTGTATGTCTAGGTTGTGAAGTAGGCAAGCATCCTAAAGAGAAATATGACAAGGGTAAGTCTTGGAAGGCTACTATTGTTCTTGAATTGGTTCATAGTGATGTAGTTGGCCCATTTCTAGTACCATCATTTGGTAAGGCTTCCTATGTTCTAACTTTTATTGATGACTTTTCACGATACACTTAGGTCTTCTTTCTTGTCATAAGAGTGAAGTATTTGATAAGTTCATCATCTTCAAAGCTCAAGTTGAGAAAAAATCAAGGAAAGCCATCAAGATTCTACAAATAGATAATGGAAGGGAATATGCCAACTCTAGGCTCATAGACTTTTGCACTCATGAGGGTATTGATCTTCAACATTCAGTTGAATACACGCCACAACATAATGGTGTCATTGAAAGGAAGAATAGAGCACTTAAGGAAATGGCCACTTGTATGCTTCAACATAAGTCTCTAGCTCAAGTGTTTTGGACAGAAGCCATGTGTTGTGCCAATTACATCCAAAACAGAAGTCCCCATAAGGCCCTAGATGGAATTACACCTTTTGAGGCATGGTGTGGTAGAAAACCAAGTGTCAAGCACTTTAAAGTTTTTGGTTGTCTAGCATGGGCAAGCATATCTCCACAAAAGCAAAAGGCATTAGAACCACAAAGAAAACCATGCATATTTATTGGATATCTTGAACATCCTAAGGCATACAAAATAATGGATCGAAAGACTCATGAAATCTTTTACATGAGGAGTGTTCACTTTGAAAAACTTGTCCAAGTTTGGCTTCTTCAACTCCTCCTTCTTCCTCCTTCATGGACATTGATCACAGTGATGATAGTGAGTTGGAAGATGGGATTCCTTCAACTTTGACTTGCAAGACACCACCTTCATAGGGTCCACAAATAGTTGAGGACATTCCTTCTTCTTCGACACCTCGTTAGGCACAACTAACTCTTGATTTAGTAGGTTAATTGGTGGGAAATCCTTCTGACACTCAGAGGACTAGGTCAAAGCCCAAATCATTTCCACATGCATATATAGTGATTGTTTCAAATCCACAATCATTTAAGGAAGCATTAGGGATTCCAAAATGGGACAAGGCTATGGAGGAAGATTATAACTCTTTGACGAAAGGCAACACTTGGGACTTAGTTCCCCTTTCTAAGGGAAGAAAGGTGGTTCAGTGTAAGTAGATCTATCAAACCAAATTTTTAGCAGATGCAAGTGTGGATAAGCATAATGCTAGACTAGTTGCCAAAGGTTTCTCACAGGTTCTAGTCATTGACTATACATAGACTTTTGCACTAGTCACCAAGATGAACTCCATTCGCCTAACACTAGCTATTACTATAGATCATGGCTAGGTTGTACACCATATGGATGTAAAGAGTGCCTTTTTGAATGGTGATCTTCACGAGGAGATTTATATGGAGTAGTCATAGGAGTTCGTACAGGATTCTACTATGGTTTTCAGATTGAAGAAGTCTACCTATGGTCTTAAGCAGGCTCCTTGAGCTTGGTATGCCAAGATGGATTCCTTTTTACTCTTAGTAGGATTCACCATGTTTCATTCTGATTTGAATGTCTACATTCTTCAACAGGATGACTCACACTTGATACTCATGCTTTTTGTAGATGACTTGATCATTACAAGAAGCACTCCATCCATCATTGCCAGTGTCAAGACGTCTTTACAGGACATATTTTCTATGATAGACTTGGGTTTTCTACATTATTTCCTTGGCATTGAGATCATACAGCCTTCAGCTAGGATCACACTTTCAACCCAAGTATGCTCTTGACTTGCTTTCTCGATTTCACATGAGTGACTGCAAGCCTACTCCCACTCCCTTTCTTTTAGGTGTCAAGTTAGAGGCCAAGTGTACCACTCCACTTGTTGATACTACATTGCAAAGACAGTTAGTTGGGAATCTTATCTACTTTACATGTACATGCTCTAATATATCTTTTGTTGTTGGCATGGTCTCGAGCTTCATTAGAATGCTTCCAAGTGCATCTTTCACTACATATAGGGTACACATACACATGGGATACATTATGCAGCAGGCACAAGACTTTAGCTGGTTGGATACACAAACTCAAACTATGCAAGGGATCTTGATTCTCGCAAGTCTACTTTAGGTTACACATTTCACCTTGGTTCCGGCCCCATTTTTTGGTAGAGTAAGAAGCAAAAAAATGTTGTTCTATCTTCAATTGAGGCTAAGTATCAAGGTGCTGTCAATGTAGCTACTGAGGCTCTTTGGTTACAACACATCCCCGAGGAGTTTGGATTTGATCTACCCAAACCTATAGTTATTCATTGTGACAATCAGAGTGCTATTGAGATCTCTAAGCATCCAATTCAACATTAGCGAACCAAGCACATTGAGATTCATATGCACTACATCAAAGAGTTGATACATGAGCAGATAATTGCATTACAATATTGTCCTATAGCAAAGCAAGTCACCAATATCTTCACCAAACCCTTCACTGAGGTCAAGTATATTCATTTGTGAGATCTCTTAGGGGTGCGAGATGTTGCAAAAAGGGGAGTCCCTTGATTTCTCTCTTCTTTCTTCTGGGAGGGATCTTTTCCTCATCTGAGGTCTTCTTCTCTCTCATCTTTTTTATTGTACTTATCTCTCTTTTGGGAGGAGGGTTTTTCCCATGAGTTTTTCCCTCTTTCTCCACTTTATGAGAGATTGCGATGCATCTTTGTGTGTAGAGAACTGGTTTTGTACATGAGTACCTAATATGGCCTCATACCCGAGAACCATCATGCATTTGTGAGCTTAAGTGCATTTCCCCAAGTTGCACTTGGAGGGGGCGGGTGTTGGTGTAAATAGGTATTTACTATTTACACTTTAGTTAAGTTTACTTAGGTTAATGCATTATTTTATTATTTATTAGGTTGACAGTTAGGAGTTTTCATACTTTTATGAGTTGTCATGTTGACAACATAGAAATACGCAACTCTAATTCAACACATGGTGTCTACAATACTAGAGTTTACATAATTAACTGAGTTGTCATGTAGACAACATAGTTTTTTGCACTCCTAATCAAGCACATGGTGTCTAAAACATTATTTTTCATGTTACATCTTTGTAGGCTTATCCTCTCATCATTGCACTTACTCTTGTGCTTAATGGAGGATAACCTATATCTGGTGGACATGTGCTTGGTTGTATGACTTGTCATGTTGCTAACTCCTAGGCATTCTAGATGCATCTTAGAGGCCTTTATATACAGGAACTCCTAGTGTACTTGAACATTGAATTGAATACTATATTGTTATCCTAGTCATACTCTGGTCTATTTTGTGCTTGTGTTTAAGTTCCTTGGTCTTGGGTGAACTTTTCCCTACGACAAATTGTTACACCTATATCATTATTATCCCTATCTTGGAGACTTCTATTCATTTGATGTATTTATATGTTATCATGTATCTTGCATTTTGATGTACTTGTATCTATTCTCCCATACCTTGTGACATGTGCAGTGGATGATATCCATTAGATGTATTTCATTGTATCAATTGTATTCATGCATTTTCTTATGAGATTAATATGTTATATTTTTATGATTATAGACAGTGTACTTAAGACTTAATTAATAAAAAAATCTTAAAGATGACTCAACATGAAGGAACCCTTGAGGAATGAAATCTATATTGTAATTGCATGTGTAAATGTTGTCTTTGTGTATATTGCTTCTGCATTGCTACTTTGATATTGTATAAACTTTAGAAGAAGAAAAATAGTTTAGTAAAGTTTGTAATTTATTAGGTTTGTTTCTTTTGGCTTCCCAAGCGGGGTGTTGCACATATTCAAGGGGTAAGTAAGTTCACAATTTTGTGTCACCTTGATGAATTTGAATAGGTAGTCTGTCAAATACTTTCCCTCTTTCTTAGGACAATAATTAGGGGCAGGTTTGGATTTGGACCTAAACATTATCTCCCCTCTTTTACTACTAAAAAATTGTGATAGGACATATTGATTTTGGTAATTCAAGGAAGTCGATGTTTGGTACTTATAAACCAACTTAAAAGATGAGCATATATACTAATATATATCTAACTAAATAGGTAATGGTAGATTGCAAGTGACTATGACTCCCTCCCATAAAATCACATCAAGCATGTCAAATAGAAATGTAAAATAAGTATACACACTATATTCATGCAAGTATGCGGTAAGTACAACTAATAATCCATGAATATGAATAACATCATTTCCTAACATATGGATTTCATCATCATAAAGATAATTGTAATCATCAACTAAAAATACATAAAATAACATCATCATGAAAATAACTCTAATTATGATCCAAGAGCATATAGAAGATCATCATTGTAAGTAACTAATAACTATTTGCTAACATGATAAAATCAATTACTCTACATATCAAAGTACTGCACTCCAAATATAACTAAGAATTTAACATGTTCACAAAAAGGTCTAGTAGGTTTTAACAATGAAATCTATAGTGATAAAAAAGGGTTCAATATTACATGTGTGTGTGTGTGTGTGTGTGCACGCGTGTGTGTATTCATTAATGAAATTTAACTTAATCTATATATTCATGATTTCATTACAAACATATTTTGTTGTGTGTGTGTGTGCTCTGGTATCTATCAATCTTACAACTTTAAAAATTATGTCGAGTGAGATTTCCTATAAATTTATCCTTTACATTTTATTGTCTTTTGTTTCCATGATTTTCCAATGCTAATTGTTTCAAAAATCTATGTATTTTCATTAAAAGTAAGAAATTAACATTGAAATATTGGTTTTTTAAGTTATCATTGAAATATTGGCTTTAAAATGTCTAAAATTTTGTCAAAACTTGGTTGGTATAATGTGTTAAATGTCTCTAGTCATTCCTTGATTCAATCTTGTATTTTGAATTTTTGAAAATATTTTCTTAAGCTTCAATACCTTTTTCACATTTTCCATTAGATTTATTGACCAAAAATAGCAATAGAATAATACATGTCCAATTATGCATTTTTAATTGATTCATAAACCTCACTTAATTTTTAAATAAAAACAATTAAACAAAGGTTAATATCCATTTACAAAACACATAAAAAAGGGATTGCTTAACCTCCTCAATTAAGCAATCTTTCAAAAATAACCTATTTCAAGAGGATTCATTAGCCTAAAAGAAACATATGTAAAGGAGCATTCTTATGGAATGTAGAGAAATGCAAAGGTGGATGATTCATAAATAATGAGTTGTTCTTCAACAATGAAATACACAATAGAGGCACAATGATAGTTTAAACAAATGTCTCAAAGAGGGGTTGTGATAAGACAAGGTATATTGCACAATATACACAAAACACATTAGTTCAAACTTCAAAGGCTTCCAAAAATTCCAATATATATGTATGTATGTATGTATGTATGTATGTATGTATATACATACATACATACATATAAACATACATACATACATACATCCATAACAAGGATTGCATGATGTGTGAAGAATGGGAAGTGGAATGTTCACGTGTGTTGTCCATTCCAAAATATAGTTTCCAATCATTAAGGGTCTGTTTGGTTCGTGGAATAAGACTGGAATTGGCTTTTGCAAAAATTGGATTTGAGGGCATTTATGTCACAATAGAAAAAAGGAATTAGAATTTTTGAATTCTAATTTTGCCTCAAAACCAAGTTTCTACATTTCCTCAAAATGCTTGGAATTAATCAAAATATATTTACACATTTTTGAGGTGTAAAATGTTACTGTCTGAAAGGAAAATTTGGGTCATTTCACCATTGGGTGAATGAATGGAGGATCATTGTCATGTATGGATGAAAAGTTTGAAAATTGAAAACATCATTTTCACTGCTCGAACTAGATTAACACTCAGTGACTCTCATTTTGTGTGTGAAGATTGTCTAAGTTGACTCTTAGATAATGGAGGATTGTCTAAGTTTATACTCTCAAGCATGGTAGAAACTTTACTTTTTTGATTCCCTGGAAGCTAACAGAATCATTTGTGAGGCAACTGATACATTCTCCATACCCTACAAAAAAAAGTGAAGAAAGGTAATATTTTGCCCAAAGCTTAGTGTGTAGCTAAAGCTATTGATGAGATTGCAAAGGAGGCTAAGGAGAAAGAAAAAAAGCCAATGTAGATGATTGGAATTGATCATCTGTACCATTTTACATTATTTCTTCCTCAATATCTACATTCTTATTTACTAGGCTATAAAATCAACTTCAAGTGGACACCATTTCAAATTGTTATGCCTTAATCTACTCTTGTATAGGCTTGTTCACCATGTTGTGCTTGATGTTAGGTTCTTTTTTTGTATGTTTGAAAGTCACTAGGTCTCCAAATTACATAATTTGGGTTAAATTATAGATTACATTATCCTCTATTCACTGACTGTAATACATATTGTGTTCTAATTTTGACTTAGGACATATGGTTTCTATATCTCATTCAACTTCCATGTCAACCAAACAGATCTATTAAAATTCTAAATATCATTTTGAAGATTTGAAAATTCCTTATTTGTAGAAATCACGAACCAAACAAACCCTAAATGACTCATGAAAATGTCAGATTTAAAACTCTTTAGCCAAATGCCTCATTGAATCCAACCCACCACCTTCTCACCTTCTATAGGTGGTACTTGCAAAAAATATTGCATATGCAATTGAGTTCACAATATGTTTGTAAATGTTGGTTTCACAATAACAACATGTGAATTATTTGACAAAATGCCAAGGAATGGAATGGAATGTTACTGGGGAAAGAATTTCAAAAGTTGCCACCCATGGATTTTATTGACTGCGAGATGGTATTGAGAGCCTCACGATTATGATTGTGAACTTTAAGTGAAGTATGATAACAACATATAGCAAGTATAAACTAGATGGAAAAAAAAGAGAAGTGGAGACTTTATGCCAGATATTGTGTATGAAGTGTTTGACTAAATGTTGTGAGATACAATATTGTGCAAAGGTAGAAATAGTTGTGATAAGGAATCATGAATAAAAATTGTTTTATGTCTATGAAAATATGTGTGAACATGCAAAATGGTTGATTAAATGTCGCTAGTTGGAACACAAAGGAAATGTGAAGTATACACAAATTGTCATGAATTCGATAGTATGAACACTTGAATAGACTAAAAGAACACTTTTCCAATTGTTTGATAAGATTTCTCAAGGGTGAGTAGTGTCAACTAATGCAATATTTGCATGAGTTTGGAAACATAAGTTACATAACGAACTTCAAAGCAACGTGCTCTTATGATGCCAAGACTAGAAGTAAATTCCACACATAAGATTAGGAATTATCTCACAGTGCATTTAATCTACATAGATGTAACAATTATAAGACATGAGCACAAAATGAGTGAACAAAGATATGTTGTAGTAGAAGCCAATGAATCATTAATGCTATTAATGGGTTCTTGGCATTCAGAATTTTGATCTCATGTCATGTTTTTGTGGGAGTGATTGAAGATGACATAGACTCGAGTTCACTTTTACAGGCGAATGTTAAATTTTTTTTAATGAATAGTCCTTTTCTATTAATAAATAATATACTAAGATTACAATTTACAAAAAAGGGTTAGGGGATACAAGATCACCCGGCAAAAGTTCACACGGTCGGTATCAACAACTATTCATCAAAAATAACATATAAAGCAACCCTCAGGCGGCTAAAGTAGTATCGGATGAGGGAGGTGGTTCATCCCAATGATGAAATCCCCAATCATCCTTGGGATTGGGAGGTTGGCTAGGAATAGTTCAGCCATCAGCAGCAGCATCAGGGGCCTGGTCAACATCCTTCGTATCAAGCCGTGGAGGTGAAATAGCTAGTTCCAGGTGAAAAGGCCATTTCACAAAAACCACTTGCCTAGTGCCAAGAGGAGTTGGGGACCAACTAGTGCTACCACAGGGGAGAGAAACTGAGTAGTGCCTCCATCCACCATTGCCACTGCTAGGAGAGCGGTGACTAGAAGCCTGTGAACATAGAGTATGTGAGTGATAGCCTGAAGAGTTGTGCCTCTAGCGGTAGCCTCTAGGCATCAAGGTATGAACTGAGGCATCTAGAGGTACCCTGGCAACAGTACAAGGGACATTTCCCAAGTGATTAAGAAGCTCTTGAAGGTGGCCCACCTCCAAGGCCACCTTGTTTTCTTGCACTTGAATCTACATTATTACATTATTACAAATGCATGCCTTAGTGTACATAGCAATAAGAAAACTGTGAGTGAAAAGAACAACATTTCTATCTTTCCACAGAGTGAAGAAAATCTCCATCTTGAAGGTATGCCAAATCTAGGTAAATTTTTTAGGGATCCTGGGGGAATCACCCAAAATAACCATCTGCCAAGAAAAGGGTTTAGGTTGAAACAACTTAAAAAATCATGATTCCAATGCCAATAATTTTGAGCACATCTACAAAACCAAAAAAATGTAGGAAAGACTTTGATTGGCCATAGAATGGACACCTAGGATCTAGAACCCTAATATGCTTAAGTCAAAGCCTAAGTGGAAGACCTTGAATAGCCAGGCACCAAGCAAAATGGGCAATCTTGGGTTTTGTAATAGCACTCAAAATAATGTCAAAGTGCTTTCTCCATTAAGAAAGAGAAGATTGTAGATGCCATCTTTGATTGAGTGTATCCATCATCGACAAATGGGGAGAAAACCATCTATAACCTAGACTTGGTTTGTAACTAGTGAAATGAGTGGTAGGATACCACTTCCAATCACTCCACCAAGGTCTAACAGACTAAATACCCAATTTATGAATTAAGTGCCCTAGAATTGCAGAAAGCAATAAGTCAAAAGTCTATCAATATGAATGGACAAGACGGTACTAGAATTGCATATCTTCCCAAGATCTAAGACTCATGGAAACCCTAAAGAAAGGATCTTTAGGAGTCTTGATGCCTCATTTGAAAAAATGCAGAGCACTAGCACCTTGACTCTTGGTAAGGGGAATTCCCTGGATGGCAAATAGGGGAGACCACCAAATGTTCTACTAGTTCAAAAAGAGCCCATCACCTAACTCATTACTAGACTAGTGAAGCCAAGGCTTCATAGCTTCCCAAGCTTTCCATATGCTCTTGATAACAAAAAAGCCCTGTATGAACACAGGTTCTCACATGATGAGAAGGGTGTGAAAGCCAATTCCCTTCCATGTAGGCCCATTGATAGGAAACCCAGAAGAAATGCAATGCCAAACCATAATGTTCGAAGCTTCATCTCTAGTGATGGCATGAATGATCAATTTGGCACATAGAGAAAGGCCTTGCTTATATGTGGAGAGAAGGCCAAGGCCTCTAGATTTTCTTGGGAGACAACAAAAATCCCAAGCAACTCTGTAAAAAACATGATGATCGAAACTAGAAGCCCAAAGAAAATCACAAAGAAATCGCTCTAATTTCTAATAAGATGCTTTTGAAGGAGCCTAATAAGAAGAATAATAGACATGTGTTGTTGCAAGAACATTAGAGAAAATCTAGAATTTTCCTGCAAGAGAAAGGAGTTTCGTAAGCTAATAAACTAGCTTCTTAGTAATCTTAGCAAGCACAACATTCCACAGATCCACTGGAAACACTTGAAAAGCAAAACAAATGCCTGGAAAGTGGAAGATCTCCCCGTGAGTGACCTATTTCCATTCAAACTAGTTAAGCCAGGGTAGCATTGGCAAAAAATACTGGCAATAACAGAGTGTTTTATGCCATTGAATAGTAGAGCCAGAGGCTTGACAAAAAGTGTCAAGGCAATTTAAGGTATTATTGATGTTTTCTTCATCCTCCAAAAGAGTGAGAAAGGAATCATCAGCAAAATGACCATTGACCAATTGGGAAGAGAATTCTAGTAAAGAAATGCCATGAACCAAACCTAAAGACACAAAGTGAGCTAGCAAATAGCCAAACCCTTCAGCAGCAAGAACATAAAGCATTGGAGCTAGAGGGCAACCTTGCCTGATGGAATAAAAATGTAAGAACCCCAAATAGGCTCTACGCTGATCACTATTTGTTTCCCTGGGTGTAATGATTGTTTTTGGTTTGTTTTTTTAATGTTTTAAGCTATTTTTGGGTTTTTTGAGTTGATGAAAAGAAAATACAAATATTGAAAACTAATCTTACCTAAAATTATAACTCAAATATGATTATAATGCTAATCAAATTCATTTATTCAGATGGCTTCTAATGTATGTACAATACTTATTGGTGGAAGAATACATTAAAAGCATCATCATTAATAGTTGAAAAAAACCTGATTTTTGTCTCCAATACGCAACCACGTTGCTAGTTGCTTCCTCCTTGGGTAGCGCCTATCAAAAACCACAATATTAAATTGTAGTGATGTACTGTTCATAGCACTGTAGCGCACTGGTCACGGTGGCACTGTAGCATGTTACTGTTCGCGGTACTGTAGCGCACTGTTCACGAAACTGTAGCTGCTGTTATAACCCCTTCCAACCTGTAAACAGATTCATCCAATTCTTTCCTACTAAAACACAATATTGACTCCAGAATGAAGTCAACTCACAGGCAAAATTCAAGTGATATTTCACACCCTCAAATTGCATCAACTTTGAAGATAATACGTTCTCCATAGTCTGAATTCTTCTCAAACTTGTAGAAACCCTTGTTGCCACAACTTCAAGAAATTTCACAAGGAAAAGTTTTTAAGCAATTCTCATAACCTCCTCTTGAAGGAAGACAAGGTTTGTTTATAAGGACTCCTCAACTCCAGAATGAGTCTCCATGCTCAATGTGGGATAAAAGATATAATAATAACATAAAAAATGTTATTACATTAAAACTTAGAAAATCCCTTTTAATTTTTCCATAAGCTTGAACCCACAATTAATTGAAACAATGGCCCCTTTTATGATATCATGACCTTCACTTAAGTTATATATTATAACTTAACAATATAGGCTCAAAACCAATAATGTTTATTTTAACTAAATAAACATTAATATCTCCATTACTCAACATTTTTTAATGTTGTTTGGACTGGGAGCTAACATGATAGAACTGCATATGACCATACCCCTTTTCTAAAAATAGTAGGGGTCTATCTTTATAACTCCAAAATTGCTAAAAATAGCCTGACCAAGCCAAACTCAAAGCAAAACTCATCATAAACAAACTCTGGCAACCCAGAAGAGTACTCTGCTCTGGTCCTTGGAGGATTTCCACACCAAGGTGACCCTCTATCCAATCTTATTAGCCTACGAGGGTCTCTGATAGGCTAATCACCAGCTAAAGTGATGTCTCTAGCTAGAAGGGGACATCAAGCCCAAAGGCATCAAATTGGGAGTTATTGATGGTAATGCAAGCATTAGCATCTCCAAAGAGAATCTCCATGGACTGTAGAAAATTGGGACCAAAACCAAGAGCCTAGAGAATAGCCAAAATGAAAGGCCATTCAATCAGGTCATAGGCTTTTGCAAAATATATTTTTGAAAAAATAGCTGGCTACTTGAACTTGTGAGCCCATTCCATACCTTCCTAGATAGCAATGATGATATCAAGAATATATCTCGACTTGATAAAGCCAATTTTCTCAAGCCGCACAATTAAAGGTAGGAGGTGGAAAATTTTAAAATAAATTTCCTTAGCAATAATCTTATATGAAACATTTAGAAGGGGAATGGGCCACCAATTGCAAATATCCTCCAGATCTCTACCTTTAGGTATGAATTTAATGTTTGCTTTGTTGATAATAGCTCCCAGGCTTTTAGAATGAAGGCTTCAAGATAAACTTTGTGCAAATCGAGACCAATATACTCCTAGAGGTGTTTGTAAAACTCACAACAAAATTCATCATACTCAGGGGACTTTTCATCTTCAATGGAGAAAACTACCTCTTTAAGGTCTGAAAGGATATGAAGTTGCTCACAGAAAGCACATTGTTCAACTACTAGGCAGTTTGAAGTAATAGAAATACACTTTCTGAGAGCTTCCTCCTAAGCAACCGAATTTCCCTACGAAGCAAAAATGTTCTCATAGTGATGAACAAATGCTTGCAGGTTGTCAAGGAGACTAGAGAGAATAGAAGTTCCTTGTTAGATTTTTTTTAATCCCAAAATTGGTATGATGAGCTCAAAGAGACGAAAAGAACTCCTTCGAAGCTTTAACACCAACCTCTAACCAATGGAGGCAAGACTTGATTAGGGCTCCTCAAGTAGTATAATTATTTGCAACCTATTTTTCATGGTGAATTTTGGCAAGTTGAATTTGCAAATCAACATCAAAAGGATTAAGGGTGAGAGCCTCAAAAGCTTTTTTGAACACAGAAGTAGTGGATTCATAAGATCACCTTCTGAAAACTCCAACTACCATCCATAGATGCACAAAAACTAAGTGGTTCTTGTAATGGCATCATTTCACCACTGAATCCACCCTGTTTGGGAATGTGGATGTGGCTCCAGATTCCAGACACATAGGATATGAGCAATAGTGGAAGCATGCATCAGCACAAATGTGTTGAGTAAGAATTGTGACTTAACTCTCTGGATAGTTATTTTCCATGAAATGGCAAAATAAATGGGATAGTGGTCAGATAAAGTCACATCTGGCAAGGGAATGACAAGTGAATCTTGATCCTTAGAAAAGGAGAAAAAAGGTTGAGCAGTAATCATGGCACAATCGAGACATTTTAAAATACGGTTAGAGCCAACTCAAAAGTTGGATCAAGTGTGCCAAACCCGACTATGTTGGTGAGAGTTAGTATTGGGATCAAAAGGCCCAATTTATTGCACATGTAGTACTAGGCTTCCTTTTCCCCAACTATCCAATGAAAAGGAAAAATTCCATCTTTTTCAAAGACCAACTCAACAATATCGAAGTCATCACACTTAACTCAAGTAGCTGGAGGCAAGTTCTCAGCCAGCCAACCCCACAATTGAGATCTTTCCACAACATGATTGGGAGCATAAACATTAATGACTCCAAAAGAATAATTTTTAATGGAAAAAAAAAGCTAAATGATTATGTGCATGGGTTTAGAAACGTGCGAAATAATAGTAAAATGAAGATGAGGTGACAAGATAGTAACTACAACACCTTTTCTAGCATCGTGTTGAGAGGAAAACATAATGCCATCCAGCCAAATGATGCAATATGCAAATGAAAGCATGAACCCAGAGATCTTAACTTCTTGCATACAATTTTTTTTTATATTTCCAAGTCTATGATGGGTATCCCTAACATAGTACTTTCAAGAAAGGTTTGTAAGACCTCACACATTCCATGATAAACATTCATGAAAATTCTTCCATATCTTTCTCATATTCGAGAGAGGAGTAACTATTATGTAAGAAAGTAGAAACTGGGTTAAAACTAGAAGGAAAATCCTCTAGATTGATGGCCCGTCATTTCTCTAGTTTCTCAGCACTTCTGGGAGGAGTACAAGAATGCTGCACATTTTGATTCACTATGGAAGAAGCAACAAGAGGGGTACGAATCACAATCGAGGTGTTAGCCATGGTGGGTGCCTTAATCCCCTATGAAACACCAAGGTTTGAAACCTGTAAAACACCAGCGTTTGGTTCCGAAAAAAATTGCTTGCATCACTAAACTAGTTGGGGTTTGCACTCCTATTGGGATAGGAGAAACCAAAATGATAGTTGAATATGACTATTTAGGATCCAAGGGAGCCTTTCCCTTGCTCCCAATAGTAGTCCATTCTTCTTCCTTTTCTTCTACTAGTTTGGCGAGAACCTCTTTAGGTAGGGAACCCTAGGCACAACCAAAGGCTAATCGCTAATCTTGTGCTCTACTAACTGGCACCTATAGTAAGTGTTAGGCAGGTTCAAATATAGCACCTTTTGAGAGAAGGTTTGATCCCCAATTTGTATTTCCACAAACTCCTTAAGATCCCTGGAAAGATCAATCTCAATGAAATGCATTTTTTAGAGTGAGCATTGAAATATTTATCATGTTCCTTTGTGATAACTTTACCAAGAGTATTGGAAATGGACTCAATAAAAGGCCAACATGGCAAGGCTAAACTTGGGGAACTCTACCCACACAGGAACCCTAAGATTTTTGTCATCAGAGACAGTAAAGTCTCTAGATCATCTTCAAAAAACAAGTAGGGAAGAACTCACAAACCAAGGACCATTGTTAAAAATTGTCTCTGCTTGCGACGGATTGGCGAAGGGGAAAAAAAAAAACCTTAGGTAAGGATATGCACAACATCAAGACAAACTCCATGAGGAGTCTAACTCTTGTTAACCCATTCTCAGAGCATAGCTTTAAGAGGAGTCCTTCCCACAAAATACCCTATTAAGGTATGTTGTTCTTGTTAGATTGTGGTGACTGATTAGGAAAGTACTGTACATAGTTCATAAATTCTTTGGAGTTCAGACCCTATTTTATCGAGATTTTGGGCCGACATGTAATTATTAATTATAACCCTAAAGCGGTTAAAATACTTGTATAAAAGGGCTTAGGGTTAGGGATTGTTTCATAAGGTGTGATGCAAAATTAGTTCTTGTGGCGATATTGAGTTGTAAGGGATTACAGATTGTAATCAGGTTGTAATCACTAGATCATAAAAATATTGGACTTGTTGTTTGGTGGACGTAGCCCAAGGATTGGGTGAACCACATTAAATCTTGGTGCCTTGTGTTCTTTTCTGTGTGATCTATTATTTTCTATTATTGGTTATATTTGCATGTAATTGTTATTTATGTCTATGGTTTAATCCTAACAAGTGGTATCAGAGCCTACTTGTTTTTTAGTTATCCTCTACAGGAAAGTTTCATGGTTGAGTGGGAGTCTCACAGTTGAGTGGGAGCAATGGCAGATGAGGGTAAGCTGAGGGTTGATAGGTTTAATGGGAAAAACTTCCAGTCATGGAAGATGCAAATGGAAGACTATCTTTATCAGAAGGATTTATGGAAGCCGTTGGAAGGCAAAGCCAAGAATCAGGGATCTATGTCAAATGATGAATGGGATCTTTTGGACAGAAAGGCACTTGGAAGCATTCGATTATGCCTGGCACCATCGGTGGCATTTAATATTACAAAAGCAATGATGACAGAAGAATTGATGAAAACCCTAGCGACATTGTATGAAAAGCCCTCCGCTTCAAATGAGGTATTTCTCATGAAGCATTTATTTAATATGAAAATGGAAGAAGGTGGATCTGTTACAGATCATTTAAATGAGTTTAATACTATTACTAGTCAGTTATCTTCTATGGGTATCAATTTTGAAGAAGAAATTAGGGCTTTCTTGATTTTGTGTTCTTTGTCTAAAAGATGGAATGGCTTGGTAATGGTTGAGTAATTATGTTCCTGGATCTAGTACCCTAAAATATCATGTTGTGATCCATGTTATTTTGAGTGACGAAACTCGTAGGAAAATTTCAGGTGGATCTACATTAGGAAGTGCTTTGAATGCACAAAGCAGGGGTAGAACGACTGAGAGAGGAAGTAATTCTAGAAATCGTGGGAAATCAAGAGAAAATTCAAAGGGGAGGAGGTCTCAATTGAGAGGATAGAATGACTATTGGTACTATGAGAAACTAGGGCACAAAAAGAAAGATTGTTGGAATCAAAAGAAAAATGAAGGAGATAAATCAAATGGAGACAAGGAGGCAAATGTGGTAAGTAACAAATTCGAAGAGGATGTTTTTCTTTTGTCTTTAGAAAGTGTTGATGATTCGTGGGTTGTAGATTATGGTGCTTCATTTCATGCTACACCTCATAGAGGTTATTTCATTGATTATGTCCAAGGGGATTTTGGGCTTGTTTATTTGGAGGATAATGAACCCTGTCAGATTTTTGGTAAGGGAAAAATTAAGATTAAGTTGTAGAATGGGAATCATTGGCTACTACATGAGGTAAGACATGTTCCAAGGTTGAGTAGGAATTTAATTTTAGTAGGGCAACTCAGTGATGAGGGTTATGTAGTTACTTTTAATGATAAAAATTGGAAGGTTTTAAAAGGTTCCCTTGTAGTAGCAAAAGGTGTGAAAGTAGGCACCTTATATCTTTGTATAGGTCATATTGTTCCTTCTACTTTAATTATTTCAGAGAAAAATAAATATTCAGGAACAATTGTTGCGATTGAGCAGGGAGAACAAATAGCTTTTGTAGATTCTGATACAGTGTTATGGTACAATAGACTTGGGCACATGAGTGAGAAAGGTATGAAAGTGCTTCATTCAAAGAAAGTTTTACCAGGTCTGAAATGTGTTAATATGGATTTATGTGAAAGTTGTGTGTATGGAAAACAAAAGATAGTTAGTTTTGCAAAGACTGGGAAGGAAAATAAAAGGGAGAAATTAGAGCTTGTGGATACTGATGTATGGGGACCGGCTCAGATATCTTCCCTTGGTGGCTCTCATTACGATGTTACATTTATTGATGATGCAACTAGAAAAGTATGGGTTTATTTCCTTAGACAGAAATTTGATGTATTTAAAACTTTTAAGAAATGGAAATGCTTGGTTGAAAATGAGACTGGTAAAAAATTAAAATGTCTTAGATCTGATAATGGTGGTGAGTATTGCAGTCATGAATTTGAAGATTATTGCTCCACTAATGGTATTCATAGATAGAAAATTATTCCAAGGACTCCATAGGAAAATGGAGTGGCTGAATGCATGAACAGGACTATAATGGAATGTGCAAGGAGCATGAGGTTGTATATTGGGTTGCCCTTACACGTGTGGGCGGAGGCTATGAATACTGGTGTATATTTGATTAATAGAGGTCCCTCTACTCCTTTGGGTTGTGGTATTCTAGAGGAAGCATGGACTGGTAAGAAGGTGAGTTATTCTTTTCTCAAAACCTTCGGTTGTGAAGCATTTGCTCATATAGACTCTAAAAATAGAACCAAGCTAGAAGCTAAGTCAAATAAATGTGTATTTTTTGGATATGGCATTAATGAGTTTGGTTATAGGCTTTGGGATTTTGAAAATCATAAAATTGTAAGAACCAGGGATGTCATATTCAATGAGAAAGTGTTGTACAAAGATTTGTTGCAGCAACATGAGAAGAAAGAAGATGATTATGTACTGCTGGATGATACTCCAAAAGCTGATGTTCTAGCCATTCCTCATGATTTACAACAACTACAACAACAAATACCACACATACCAGTGAATGTTAGATGGTCAACAAGGCAAATTAGACCTCTAGATAGACGGTCAACAAGGAAAATTAGACCTCCAGACTGATGTTGGTGAACTTGAAAGTTATGATGAAGCTATGTAGGTGGATATTAAGATTCAGTGGGAGTTTGCAATGAAAGATGAAATGGACTCTTTGTTGAAGAATAAGACATGGGATTTATGCAAGTTTCCTGCAGGTAAAAAGAATTTACAGAATAAGTGGGTTTACAGGCTAAAAGAAGAGGATAGAGGTAAGAAAAGATTTAAAGCTAGGTTAGTTGTAAAAGGATTTTCACAGAAAAAGGGAATTGATTTTGATGAGATATTTTCTCCTGTTGTTAAGATGACTTCTATCCGTATTATTTTAAGTCTTGTGGCTACTGAAGATTTTCATTTAGAGCAGCTGGATGTTAAAATAGCCTTCCTAAATGGTGATTTGGATGAAGAGATATATATGGCTCATCAACAGGGATTTGCGGTCAAAGGTAAGGAGAACTTAGTGTGCAAATTGAAGAAAAGTTTATATGGCTTGAAGCAAGAACCTCGGCAATGGTATCTAAAATTTGACAGTTTATGCATGAGCATGGTTATAGTAGGTGTCATTCAGATCATTGTGTTTATTTTAAGAGGTTTGATGATGATAGCTACATTATTTTATGTTTATATGTTGATGATATGCTTGTAGTTGGGTCTAACTATGAAGGATTTGGGGGCAGCAAAACAAATCCTTGGTATGAAGATTTGTAGAGATAGCAAAAACAGAACATTGACGCTATCTCAGGCTGATTATGTTGAGAAGGTGTTGCAACATTTCTCTATGGAGAATGCTAAAGTTGTTTGCACACCTTTACCTGGTCATTTGAAATTGACTAAGGAGATGTGTCGTAGGACACAAGAAGAGGAGGATAAGATGTCCACGATACCCTATGCTTTAGCTATATGAAGCTTGATGTATGCTATGGTATGTACTAGGCCAAATACTGTACATGCAGTGGGAGTTGTTAGTAGGTATATGAGTCATCCAAGAATTGAGCATTGGAATGCAGTCAAATGGATTCTTAGATATTTGAGAGGAACATCCAATAAGTGTTTACACTTTGGGGGCTCTACTAATGATTTATAGGGCTATGTTGACTCAAATTTGGTAGGGGATATTGATACCAAGCAGAGTACTATAGGTTATGTCTTTATTATTGGTGGGGTAGCCATGAGCTGGGTTTCTAGGTTACAAAAGGTTAATGCTTTATCCACTACATAGGCAAAGTATGTAGTTGCTATAGAGGTAGCCAAGGAGATGATATGGCTTCAGTTCTTCTTGCAAGAATTGGGACATCCTCAGAAGGATAATTATTTGTTCACAAATAGTCAGAGTGCCATTCATCTTGCAAAGAATTCAGCTCTACATTAAAAGACCAAACACATACAGTTTTGGTACCATTTCATTCAGTCAGTTTTGGAGGATTGACAGTTAAAGCTGGAGAAGATACATACCAATGACAATCCAGAAGATATGTTGACAAAGGTAGTAACAAGGGAGAAGCTGAACTCCTCTTCAGCTTCAGTTGGTCTTCTAGACTAAATATGAATAAAATAATAGTAGAGTCCAGGGTTGTTTGGTCCAGTGGGAGCCCCATGTGATAGTCGTATTGCTACAGGATCAGCCTCTAAGTGGAAGATTGTTGTTTAGTGTGGAGTCTGATTAGTCCCCAAGTGGGAGATTGTTAGATTGTGGTGACTGATCAAGAAAGTACTGTACATACTTCAGGATTTTGGGCCAATATGTAATTATTAATTATAATCCTAAAGTGGCTAAAATACTTGTATAAAAGGGCTTAGGGTTAGGGATTGTTTCATAAGGTGTGATGTGAAATTGGTTCTTGTGGCGGTATTGAGCTGTAAGGGATTACAGATTGTAATCAGGTTGTAATCACTGGATCATAAAAATATTGGACTTGTTGTTTGGTGGACGTAACACAGGGATTGGGTGAACCACGTTAAATCTTGGTGCCTTGTGTTCTTTTCTGTGTGATCTATTATTTTCTGTTATTGGTCATATTTGCATGTAATTGTTATTTATGTCCATGGTTTAATCCTAACAGTTCTAACCAATCATAAGAAACATCAAATTCTTATAAAGGAAGGATAATATCAACATTACCTTGTGAAAAACCTTTAGGATAAATTTGCGAGGACATTTTTTCAATAGAGGTGCCATGGCTTTTTGAAGCAGTAGCATAAACACCAATATCAACAACTGGCTCACTACTAGTCGGGGCCATTATAAACTAGCCTAAAAAATCCTATAGTAAATGCAGTTTGACAAGTGGAAACAACAGAAGAGAAGCTCAGATAAAGAGTCATACGCAAGAAAACTCAAAGATCGCATGAAACCCTAGAAGAGCCAAAAAAAACTTCTTCCACAAGATTGTTTTGTTTTCACCATCCCTTCTCTTTATTTGAATGTTAATTTTGATCTCATGTCCCATTATATTTGTTTAGCTTTTGTGTACGAAAATGTGGTGCTAGTGCTTTGTACAAATCTTAAAGGAGTGCTCTTCTCAACAAATGAACCACAAATGGCATCAAATTTTGCAATAAAATGCATTCAACATACAAGCTATGGAGACTATATAGACAATTGACAAAAGATAATTGTATTTTATTTCTTTTTTATCTCTTGTGCGAGCTAAGCTAGCTATAATGGAATCAAGTATTGATATATGCAAAAGCATAATGAATATTGATTTTAGTTAAGCATTATGGTTTAAAATACTTGTAAGAATTGTTGAACAAAAGCTGGTGATAAGTTTCTATAGGAAAATAATAGTCAATAAATGCACAAATATCAAATAGCAAATGGCTTAAACATCATACATAAAAACCTAATTCCTACATAAAAGTATTAAATAGTTAAAATTGACTTACTTTTTTCAAGTGCATTTTTTTTTCTAAATATCTAATATTTAAAAGTGGTCATCAAATATGAAGCACAAAGAATGCACTTATTAATTAGCATGCAAAATATGGTAACATTGACAATGCATGATAAATATATGACAAAATGTTTCATGAGAATTTGAATTTCCAATGTAGAGTGGAAGAATGTAGCCATTGTGCGCCATGTGTTTGATATAATGGGTACTTCAGATTTTGATTTCCAACCTAGATAATCGGTCAAATTATTTCTTGAGAAGCATTAAAACTTTATAAAGGTGAACCATATCTAATATTATATTGTAGACAATGATGATCATAGGGTGTATGTTGGCCTCTCTCCCCCTAGGGATGCTATTTAATTTACCTTCCTATGATTGATTACGGGATAGGGAAGCACCATGTTCTATTTCTATTTCTCCTTTACATGCCAATCAACTTTCTCTACATCATGAATTAGATTCAAACCAATGACATCAAGATAATTCCCCTAGTCATGTATGATTGTGGAAAAGAGAGCTTGGAAATGTCCATCAAAGGGAATGAGAAGGCAACGCGACAAAGATGACCTGCACCTCTCCTTCATGATTGACATAAATGCAAATATGGCAATATAGACATGATGGGTAAATTATTAATTGTGATGTGTCTATAATAGATCAACAAGTGTCCATGTTTGACATTCACACCCACAATAATTATCTTGAGGCCTCCTTCAATCATTGGCTAAGAATCTATAAGCATGAATATGCAAAGAAGAAGAGGATTTTTTTTTTGTTACATTTTGAAGTTGGAAATGCTTTGATTTTATAGATTTAATTACCAAACTCATAGTGGATAAAGGAAAAAACAAACATTTCTTCTCGCAATTTTTGTTCCATGTTCACTTAGGGACCGTGTGGTTGCAGGCATAGGAATGGAGAATAGGAATTTCTATTGGGAATAGGAATGGCTATTCCAATAACAATTATGTTTTGGAATGGGAATATGAATTCCTATTCCCTATTCCAATTGACGAAACAAATAGATAATAGAAAATGTATTCTAAATTTTCTATTCCTATTCCAACAACCAAACAGACCCTTAGTTTTTGATAACAAAGCATAATTGTCAAGGGCACTGTCTGAGAGTATATAAATGACCAACTATAGATAAAGAGTTGAGAAAAGATATTGACATGAGGGAAGATATTTTCATCATAAAGGAAGATGTGTGAAGGACTACAAGATGTGAAAGAAAGTCCAAAGTTACATGGGTATCGATTATGGGAAAAGATTCCAATGAACACATTTTATTCCTAAAACACAAAAAGGTTTGAAGTGGTTAGATTGTGGTGACTGATTAGGGAAGTATTGTACATACTCCATGATTCCTCAATGGCATTTAGGGCTATTTTATCGACATTTTATGGCCAACATGGTGTAACTAATTTTAACCCTAAAGCGACAAAAATACTTGTATAAAAGGGCTTAGGGTTAGGGATTGTTTCATTATGTGTGATGCGAAATTGCTTCTTGCAGTGGTATTGAGTTGTAAGGGATTATAGATTGTAATCAAGTTGTAATCACTAGTTCGCAATAATATTGGACTTTTTATTTGGTGGACGTAGCCTAGGGTTTGGGTGAACCACGTTAAATCTTGGTGTCTTGAGTTCTCTTTTGTGAGATCTATTATTTTTTGATATTGTTTATATTTTCATATAATTATTATTTATGTTTAAGGTTATTCCTAACATAAGTTTCTCTAAATGGTACTAATAAATATATTTTAAAAGCTCCAATAAGGATTTTTTTTTTTTTTTTTTTTGCATATTTCAATCTTATGGGTGGCAATATGTGTTTAACTACAAAAGGTGGATATTTCTTTCAAGGAAAAGTACCAACACTTTAATTTGGAGTTGTAAAATATTTTGTTGGAAAATGAGTTGTCCACTATTAAAAAAGACATGTTTTTATTAAGAGAAGATCAATATCTTGTTCTCTCTATGATGTACTAGGTTTTATATTCCCACTTTTATAAGTAGTGACTTTTGTCACTTTTGGTCAAATTTGTGCAAAACTTTGTGGTTAATTAACCTTGTTCAAATTGATAAAAAAGAAGTTAGTTACTAACCCAATAGTTCATAAATATAATGGAATTTGTAATGTAAAGGAGTGGGGGGGAGATTTTGTGAAAATGGGAACTCCATATAATTTTGTGGAGAACTTATAAGAACAGTAATGTTCACTCCTTGTATCTAAGGGCTTTTGAACTTGTACTTTTCAAAAGGATTTAATAAGGAATATATTTGACTTGTATTTCTTCAATATGTTTTTGAGGTTGTTATTATTAATTTATCATATTTAAATTGATCATCCCTTTTGGTAATTTAGATCTAATAGGTAAAAGTCAAAGCATGGTTGTGCCTTAATACCTTGGTTAGAAAGACAACTTGTTTTCTCGTATGTGGATATATATCTCCTTTTCTTCATTTATTTCACATATCCAACTCATCTTGTATTTAGATACCCCCTTTCTAATCATCATCCATTCTAAATTCCTCTTTGGTATTCATATGTCTATCATTTTGGTCTCTTTTGTTACTCTTGGTTTAATTTTACATGTTGTCCTTCATGTACTTTTAGGTTTAAAGCGCACAACATCACAAATAACCCTATAATACAAGGGAGTTTCCTCTCTCAAATGTAGAGGAATATTGTAATTAGATACTAATTAGATTTTAGTTATTCAACTATTGGTGGTTGTCACTGCTCATAGGGCAAAGAGGGTCATTCTAAAGAAATCATTCAGGGTAAAAAGTTTGTTTACCAATAGATTTTTTATGACTTTACTTGGGAATCAAAGACAAGGTTCCAACACCTAACTACTTAGAAACTTCAAGGTACCTTCCCTGGAATAAAGGTTGATGAATTTCTCTAAAGGTTTGATATAAAGGACAAGTGGAAAGTGACAATGGCTATGACAATGATGATGAAGACTTTTTATATTGAAATAAGAAAATCTTGATGAACCCATATTGGTTAACTTCTTGAAGATTTTTTTATGGTAGCACAAAGCTTGATACAAGAAAGACTCATTCTTTTCTACTTCAAACTCTAGAATGACAAACATAGTTAGTTTGTTTCCCATGATCAAGAATCTTTATCAAAAAAAATTCTATACGTGAAGACAAAGAGGATCTTTTTCATAACTATGATTCATGTGAATCAAAGCTAGATAATGGTGATCAATGGGGAAAGTAATCAAGTTCTTACCCTTCGTTCTCAAAGGAATTAGATTCTTGATGATCCAAAACAAATTGAGTTCTTGAAAATATTCTATGGCAATATAGAACTTTCCCCTCATAAGAAACATCCATGTTTACTTAAAACTTTGCAATGGGTGGGTAGACCCTGACCTATTCATTGGACCCCCTACTATTTGGGTGAAAAGGGCCACAAAGATCCACCATGCAAAGAAGATATTTTTTTATATTCAGGAAGATTATCAAGAAATGGGGTCTAAAGAAGAAGGTTGCATTGATACACAAAAGTAATATTATGAAAATTGTGATAATCAATAACAAATATTTGATTAGCCTGATACTGATGACTTCAAGAAGAGACATCATATGTTTTTGATACATACATGCAAACTAAGCTTGAAAAAAACTCCAACAAGATTAATATCAAGTGTTTTTTATTCCCATGAGGCATATAAGGCTTTTGGTGATGAATTTATTAGTGGATAAAATATTCCACTTCATGTGTTATTCTGTGTTGAATAAGAAATTTGTATTGGTGAGATTCAATATATTAACTCATGCATTCCTTCTTCTATGTTGTGGTATTCTTGAGTCAAAAAAGTTAAAAGAAAACCAAGAGTTGTCTTTGAAAAATCATCATATGAATGTTGAGAAAGTTCTTGTGATGTAGCCTAAAGTTTTGAGTTAGTAAAATCTTTTTTACTACAAGGGATACAAATTATAGATCATGGTACTAAAAGTCTCCTTGTGTATAAAAATGATGGAAATATGGATGTCACATGTTGGTTCACACAATACTAAATATATTGAGAGGGGGGTTGAATCATTGTATTACTGGTATATTCAAACTTTCACCTTTTACCTATTTTCTGACATTCTTTTCTATGGCCTAACTAGTTCCCAAATGATTAACATAGCATTAAAGAGTTTTACTTTGGCTCTAGAGAATATACAAGTTGATGAACCTCTATTTCAAGAGATTCCCCTTTGTCAAGAGATTATTTCCTTTGAGAAGGTACTTGAACCCAAAGGGATGGAGGTGAATTTAGATAAAAAGGAACATAAATAAAAACAGACTCAAAGAAAGAAAATAGAGAAGAAAGGTAATAATTTATCAAAGAAAGAAAATAGAGAAGAAAGGTAATAATTTATCAAAAGGAATGGAGATTCAAAGTAGTAAACTAGAAATGTGTTTTCCAAAACTAAAACCAAATGTTGGTACACTAGAGAAATCTAGCAAGAAAATAGCTAAAAAAACTAGAGAAAGTGAAAGTTTACATAATATTGCCAATGGGAAATAGGCAACTATTCTAGATTTTATCCCAAAAAATTATGATGAATAATATTAGAGAAAGCTAAAAAGCTTAAATCTTTTAATAATTCAATGATTATGTGGAAGTTATCTCTGTTCTCAGATACCTTGATGAATGCTAATAAACATTTTATGGTGGTCAAGATAAAAAGTATTGGCCAGAATAATGGATGGTATATAGTCAATGTGTATGCTCCTAACACTAAGAGTGATAGATAAAATTTGTGGGCTACCATTTCTAACATAAAGAGCAATGATTACTGTGGTAGATGGATGTTTTAAGGGGATTTTAATGTTCTGCTTTATAAGCATGAGAAAAAAGGGGGAAATATCAGTCAGTTGGGTGGTAGATTGGATTTTATCGATTTCATAAACATGGAAGGCTTAATGCATTTATATCTTCTTGGGATTGATTTTACCTGGATAACAAAAGGGTTGGTGATGAATGTATCCAAGCTCGCCTAGACAGAGTTCTTATATCTCTAGATTAGACTAAAGATTTTGTGTATAATCTTAAGGCTATCCAGAAGATTTGTTTGGACCATTTTCCTTTGATTTTTATAACTAAGAAAATCCATAATAGTAAGAATTTTCCTTTTAAATTTGAGAAAATGTGGTTGCAACATCCACAGTTTGAAGATTGGTTGGTTGAATGGTGGAACATTAATATTGATGGCACTGCTCTATTTCGTGTGGCATCTAAGCTCAGAAATGTTAAAAAGAAAGTTGAAGTCTAGAATAAAATATGTTTTGGGAACATTTTTGATAATAAATATAGAGTTAAAGAGGAGCTGAAAATGATCCAAGATAGGATTCAGAGGGAAGGGTACTCTATGGATTTAGTGATGGAAGAAAATGAGAAGTTGGTGGATTATCATGATATTTTTACCAAGGAAGAAATTTACAGGAGGCAGAGATCTAGATCTATTTGGTTAGAGTAAGGTAATAGAAATACAAAAAAGAAATCATTTGTCTACTTTAAAACATAGAGCTAAATCTAGAATCTCTAGTCTTAATAAAGGAAGTACAAAGTTAACTGAGGAGAAGGAAATTTTAGAGGAAATGGTCTCCTTTTTCTCTTCTTTGATGTCCTCAGATCCTACTATAGATTTATCTCATTAGGCTGAGATGTTGGATGTTATTCCTTCTTTAGTTACTAGAGAGTAGAATAGCATGTTGTGTGTTATCCTTAAGGAAGAAGAAATTTACAAAGTTGTATGCTCATTAGGTTGGGATAAGTCACCAAGGTCGGATGTGTTTCCTATATTTCTTTTTTAGAAAGTCTAGAATTTGGTTGGGAGAGATGTATGTAATGTTGTCAAAGAATTTTATGGGGCTAAAAGGATGTTGAAGGAAATTAATTCAACTTTCTTTTGCCTTATTCCAAAGAAGGTTGGTGCAGATTCTTCGGATCAATTTAGGCCAATCAGTCTTTGCAATTCTTTTTATAAAATTATTTCAAAAGTCTTGACTTTGAGGTTGTTGCTTCTACTTCCATCTCTTATTTCTGAGCAACAAAATGGTTTTATTATTGGTAGACAAATCCTTAATTCTATTATCTTTGTGCATGAGAATATCCATTCTTTATCTCTTTCTAATAACCAAGGCTTCATAATGAAAGTTGATATTGCTAAAGCCTATGATAGAGTATAATGGTCCTTTCTTCATAAGATTTTATTAGCTTTTGGTTTTAGTGTCAATGTGGTTAAGCTAATCATATAGATGATATCTACTACTATGGTTTTTGTTTTAGTTAGTGGGTGCTCTTCTAAATTCTTTAAACCTTCTAGGGGGTAGAGAGAGGGAGATCTTTTATCTCCTATTATCTTCACTATTATGGCTGATTTCTTGGATAGATATATTGGGAAATTAGTTTCTTTAGGGGAGATTAAAGGTTTGCAGCCCTCTTCTTATCATCTTATTTGTTCCCATGAACAATTTTTGGATTATACAATTTTCTTGGGTAAAGTAGAGGTTAGGGAAGCTAGGAACCTCAAAAAGGCCCTTAATCTCTATTCTTCTACTTCAGGGAAATTGATCAACTGGAATAAGAGTTCTTTGTATTTTATCAATACCCCTATTTTGAGACAAAGAAAGATTGCTAAGATTCTTGGTTGCTTTATAGGATCTTTTCCCTATATTTATTTAGGACTCCCTTTGGGGCCAAGCCCTTTGGATTCTTTTTGGGAAGATGTTATCAAGAAATTCAATAAGAAATTGGTAGGTTGGAAAGGTAACCTTTTAAGTCAAGCTGGAAAAATCACTCTTCTTAAGGCTTGTCTCCAAAGTATTCCTACGTATGCAATAAGTCTCTTTAGGATTCCAACTAAGTATGCTAATACTATTGACAAAATCCAAGGGAACTTTCTCTAGTCTAGCTTCGAGGATAAGAAGAGAATGGCTTTAATTGCTTGGGATCAAATTTGTAATCCTAAGAAGGATGGTGGTTTGGGAATTAGGTCTATCAAAAATCTGAATAAAGCTCTTCTTGCTAAGCAAGGTTGGAGAGTTTATCATGACAATAAGGAGTGGAGTTCTATTTGGAAACATAAATATCTATTTGGTGTTCCTTCTTTGTCTGATTTTCTTTCTTATCGTAATGCGATATCTCGTTCTGCTATTTGGGGAACTATTCAGGGAGCTAAAAATGTTTTAACCAAGGTTGTATTTGGAAAGTGAGTAATGAGTAGAAGATCAAGTTTTGGGATGATGTGTGGATTCTAGATCATACTCTGATTGAGGATTTTGAAGATAGAACTCTTGTTGACAGATGTAAATAGACTTCTAATATTCTTGTGGAGAATTATTAGATTAATAATGAATGGGTTAACCTTGTTGAAAGTAATATGACTTTTCATAGTATCCAGTCAATCTTGAGTGCTTTTAGCCTATATCCTCATATTGAAGATGAAATGGTTTGGGGATTAGAACCAAGAGGTTGTTATAAAGTCTCCTCCATTTTTAGACCTGAGGAAAAGGGAATTAGACCTTTATGGACTAAAGCATGGATCAAAGGGCTTATTCCTAAAATTAACATTTCTTTCTGGATCTTGCTTCAAAATATAATTTTAACCTTGAACAATTTGCAAAAAAGAGGGTTTTATGTGGTTAACACATGTTGCCTATGTAAAAGGGATTTTGAAGATAGGAATCATCCTTTCTTAAATTGTAGTTATAGTCAAAATGTATGGAGTTATATCCTTGACTATTGGAATCTAGATTGGGTATAGCAGAATAATATTGATCAATGCTTCCAAAGTTGGACATGCCCTTCTAAGGAGGTTAATATTGGTTTTCTATGGAAATTTACTCCACCCCATCTCTGGTGGGGAATCTAGAAAGAAAGAAATAATAGAATTTTTAGAGATAAAGAAATACCTGAGTGGGTTCTTGGTCATAATATAATGAGAGCTATAAAAGACAATTACAATTCTCATAGAAAACTAAGTGATGATATCCAAATAAACAATCCTATGTAGGCTAAAGGCTATAAAATCAAAATTGATGATCAAAGGGAGAATGTTAAATGGAAATCTCCCCCTATGGACTAGATAAAAGGTAACTTTGATGGTGCTGCTAAAGGAAATCTTGGCAAAGTTGGCTGTGGAAGGGTTTTGAGGGACCATGCTAGTAGCATTATTGATGTCATTACCATCCCTACAGGGATTTCTACTAGCCATAAAGCTAAAGCTATGGCAGTGTTATATACTATGAGGCTGGTAATGCATTTTCGTTATTGGAATCTTTGGATGGAAGGAGATTTGCTTAACATTATTAACATGATTAATAATAAGAGTCTGATTACTTGGACAATTGAGGGAAGTATAATGGAAATCAAGAACCTAATTAATAAATTTGATAATGTTATATTCTCTCATATTTTTTGAGAGGGTAATTCAGTTGTTGATTGGATTGCCAACCAAGTTGTCTATAGGGAAAGCAAGTTGAGGTGGCATGGTGACCTATGCAAGGATGTGGAGCTGATGGTGATAGTTAATTATGATAGGACACATACAAAAGAAGGAAAGATTTCCTAAGATTGGAAAATTTGTGAAGAGGAGTGATGGGTTTACGGAGGACATTTTGAGATTCCCTAGGAAGTACTTTTACACTATTATAACTTGTGTTTGGCATGTAAGTAAGACTAATAGTTCCCCGATAATCTTCAATACTTTATTAACTTTTCTAATTTTTGCTATTTTAGTGATTTGTAGAGGAAACAAGTTTTCGAGATGGGAGGGGAACCTAGAAAGCAAGAGTCGAGCAATTGTAGGGTTTGGAAGGAAAAGGCATCTGTGTGAGAGATATTGCAGAAAGGTAAAGTGATGACTTACATTGAGAGACTCCATGGGTATAAATCTCACATCATAGAATCCTTCTTTACAAATTGATTTGAAGATAGGGTCACTTTGCATAGGGTCATAGTGAAATTGACTCAAGAATTTATTGTTGAGATCATGGGGGTTTCTATGGAATAGATTAAATTCAGCAAGGAGACTAGTATCTCCAATGTGGCTTTCAAAAATTTTCCAAAAATGGAAGAGGAAGAGAAGAATTTGGAGAAAATGGAAACTTTTATGAGCTAAATCAAATAAAGCTTATTTGGAGGGATGTGTTGTCATGTATTTGTGAGTATTTTATTCTTGATGGTGGGGCTAAGAGAGTCCATAAATTTAACATTGTCTTCCTAAATCATTTTAGGCACAAAGGTAGGATTTCCTTTCTATTTTTTCTAAAATACTCTTTGCTTCAAAGCCTTTATGCACATAGGAAGAAAGATTCTCATCGTGTGCTTCATGAAGGTTTACTATTAATTATTGAAAACTTTTGTAAAAGTAAGGCTATAAAACCCTCTCCAGTTTTGAAGAGGAAATGGTTTGGTAATGTTCCCCAACCTAAGAAAATAAAGGTTGAAGAAGGGACTAGTGATAGCAAGAAATTTTTCAAATGGGAGCAGACTAAGAAAAATGCAGAGGAAATCACAGAATCTGAGAATTTTGATAATGAGGAGAAAAATGAAATGGGGGAGCTTAGTTCTAACCAAGACGGTTACTCTGGGAGTAAAGGGGCATCTATTGGTAAAGACAATGTGGAGGGAAGTAAGGACAAAAATACTGACTCAAATGTAGGGTCAAAAACCCTTAGGGAGGATGAAGAAAAACATAGTAATCACCCTTCTCATATGAAGAGTAATGAAAATAGAGAGAAAATGGAGGACGATACTAGCGAGGAAACTGAAGAAAAAAGCCCTGACAATAAGGATAAGAGCCAGGGTAAAGAAGATAAGGAGGAGAGGACGGTGAACCTGGATATAAATCTTGTTATCCAGATCAATATTGTGACTATTGAGGCTCATTTTGAGCCTAGGACTATGGTGATGGGAGGGATGACTCTTAGGATGCTAAAATTTCCCTCCTTCACACTAAAAAGCTTCAAGCAGAGACTTCCCTTCAGGTTGATTCTTGGTTGTATAATGAAATTATGGTTCTCAAGAAGAAACTGGGGGTTATGCAAAAAGATATGGAAGCTAAAAGCACTAAGAGAGCTCAACAAGAAGTGCAAATTGGTAACATCCTTGAAAAGCTAAAAAAAATATGAGCAAGAGCTTCATTACTTAATCAAGGAAAGTGGTCAAAAAATGGAGTAGGTCACTTCTAGTCTATGTGCTACGGTAGCTAGTTTGGGTAAGAAGAGTAATGAGGAGATAATGTCTCCTAGTAATGCAAGGATGGGGAGTCCAGGAGGACCTAGTAAGAGAACTAGGTAGAGCATAAGGAAAAAGGTTGTAGAGGCTCTTGAGGCTCTTGTTCTTACTCTAGTTGACATAATCCAAAGTACTGTAGAAGTAGGTAAAGAGGTGGCAAACATTATCAAAGAGTTATTGTAGGTGTTGATTGTGGAGCAAGTGTGTTGGTTGCTGGTCTGTGTGGTTTTCCTAGTTTTTACTTTTGTTTTCCAGCTTGTTTGAAACTCTAGGTTCTAGGTCCTTGTAAAACCTATTTTTGATGTTTTAAAACTTTAGGTTTTAGGTCCTTGTAAAACCTGGTGATGCTTTAATGTTTATCTTTAGTTTTTTGTAAAGGGTTTTGGGTCCCTTCAAAACTTGCTTTCACCTTAATCTAAATTATTAAAGACATAAATCTAGAAATATATAACACCACTTTATCTTTTGGAAACCCAATTAGGGTGAAAACCATTTTGTAGCCTTTATTAGGGTTGGCTCCTAATAGGGCCCACTTTAGAAGAGTGAAAAGTTGTAACTAGTTGCATTGGTGATTTTTCCAAATTGGGTTTCCACATTAAATCTTGGTGTCTAATGTGTTCATTTTATTTTCTTATTGCTTTATCTTTTTGCAACTAAGTTACTAAAGGTTAATACACGTCATTATCTTAAGATTTCTTTGTTAAATGAGTTATAATGACTATCTAGTTTTAGAATCGAGTTGTGAGTTAAAAGGAAGTTTGTATTGACATCTCAGGGATTTGGAATTATTTTAGTGGTAAATGATTCACCCCTTCCCTCTTATTTACTCCTCTTATACTTCCAAAAATTGGTATCAGAGTAGTTGGTACTTATAGGAAAGGTTTCAAGGACCTAAGCTAAAGATCAAGATGTATTATAGAAGAGAGAATCCTAAGTTGAACATATATAACTTCAAAGCATGACAGGAACTTATATAGCTACATTTGGAAACCATTTGAGATACATACCTAAAACTCTTAGAGAAATAGTATGTGTCACCTCCTGATCCTTTGATTATGGAGAAAATGGTGGATAAAAATAATCACAACACAATAATCATTGACATTTCTTCTTCTCTAAATTATTGTAAATTTGATAAAGTCAAAGATTGTCCTATTGCTCATGGAATGTGGAACAAGCTACAAAAGATCTATGGAGGAGATGAAAATGTGAGAAGAGCCAAAGCAAAAAGTCTAAGAGGCTAATTTTATCAGATGAAGATGAGAGAAGATGAAAACATTGTAAAATATAGTGAGAGAATCAAAGCAAGTGTGAGTGCAATCAGAGCTTCAGGAGGAACAATAGATGATGTGAGAGTAAGCAGTAAGGTATTAAGAAATCTTCTTTTTATTTATGGAATTATAATATTAGCTATTTGAGAGATGAGATGTGATCCATAAAATGATATAAATTTGGATGGACTAGTGGGAAGGTTAACAACTTTGGGGTTGGATAAAATTGATAACTATCTTCTTGGATATCAAAATATAGAATCAACATTCAAAGCCAAACTAACTCTTGGTAGAAAAAGAGGAGACTCAAAAGGAAAACAATCTAAAAGTGAAGAAGAAGAAGATTTTGATGATGACCTTGAAGCCATTGAAGCCCTATTTGCAAGAAGGTTATCAAAAGGCAAAGTTAATATAAAGGAAAAATTCCATTGATTTTTTTTTCTTGTGAAGAAGTTGGTCACATTGCTGCAAGGTTTCCAAACAAGGAAAGATAAGATGATAGAAAATCCAACAAGTTCAAAGGCAAGAAATATTTCAAGAGCTACAAAGACTACAAAGAAAAATGTAAGAAATCTTGTTATATTGCTAAAGATTTTGACTATGATGATGAAGATGAAATGGTGTATATATCTATTAAAGATGAATCAAATGATGACAAAAATGAAAAGATGGCCCTTATTTCTCATGTTAGCAAATGACACATGGAAAATGGATAGTGGCTATTTTCATCACATGACTAGTGATAAAACTAAGTTTGAACACTTGGAGCACTATGATGGTCGAAGTGTTAAATTTGGAAACAATGAACCATGTTATGTGAAGGGAAAAGGTTGCATTGCATTGACTAATGGAATCAAATGTGATAATGCCTGTTGGGTTAAAGGACTAAGACACAATCTCCTAAGTATGGCAGAACTGAACAATATTGGATTCAAGGTAGAATTCATTAATGGAAAGACCAGGCGTTTGGATGGTAAAGGAAACCTAGTTGTAACTGACAATTATTTTAAAAAGGTAATTTTTTTACCTATACTTCACTAAAACTACATGTTTTCTATCATAGATAGAGGAAACAAAGTCTACAGTGCAACCCAATTTGTACCCACTATAATCGAAGTTAGAAATAGTTCTAATCAAGTCTAAGATAGAGGAATCTGACTCACAGACTATGGGAACCGAGTCTCTAATAGAGGAAGTCAAGTTGCAAAGACAGGAGATACTAAATACCTTTGGAATGGAAGATTCCAAACCAGTTGGAACACCTATGTCTACTAGACATAAACTATCCAAGGATGATGATTCAAAAGAGGTAAATTAGACTATATATAGATCTATGATTGGGAAACTTAAGTATGTTGCTCATACAAAACCTGATATTGCATTAACAGTTGGTTTAGTTGCAAGATTTTTTGCAAATCCCAAAGAAAATCAAATGATGACAATCGAAAGAATTATGAAATATCTAAAAGGCACTCAAGACTATGGTTTATGGTACAAGAAAGGAGGAAACTTTGAGTTGAAGTCATTTACTAATGCTAGTTGGATGGAAGCATTGATGATATGAAGAACATCAGTGGAGGAGCATTCTTTCTTGGAAAGAGGCTAGTATCATGGACAAGCAAAAAGCAAGATTTCATCTTTTAGTCTACAATAGAAGAAAACTATGTTGATGCATTAGTTAATTGTTCCAACATTATGTGGATCAAACAACTGTTATTAGGAATGAAGGAAGAAATCAAGGATCTAGTGGTTATCTATTGTGATAACACAAGTGCAATAAATACATCCAAGAATCTAGTGATGCACACCAAGACAAATCACATTGCAATCAAGTATCATTTTATGAGAGAAATAGTTCAAGATAAAGAGGCCAAATTAGAATATGTGAACATAAAGGAGCAGGTTGTTGACACATTTACCAAATTACTACCTAAGGATGAATTTTTGTATCTAAGAGGAAAGATAGGGGTCATTCCTCTATTTGATTCTCACTAGAGTATAGATTAGTGATGCATTAACAAAATTTCTTTGAAGATCTATCAAGTTGATGCAAAGAAGTCAGAGCTCATTGCATATGAATTAGTACATTAGGTACATTGTAAAATCATTGTGTCAAGTCTTTGGAATTTGATGTCAAAGAGGAAGATAATCATGTGATATATTCATTAAGGGAGAGATTGATGTAATTAGAGAAGGATCAGAGGCAGTAATCTGCAAGAGAGAGAACTTGATATGATGTAGTTTGTAGATAAGATGGTAGAGGGAAAACCTTAGAGGGAGTTCTCATGGATGGATGATGAGAATGAAACTAAGGATGTTATAAAATCTTATAAATCATTTTGATTGTTCTAAGTTTTCTTTTCTTAATGACATGTTGTGTTGCCATCAATGCCAAAGATGGAGGATGTTGATAACAATTATTCAATTGTATATTGTCATTGATGTTACAAAAATTTTATACTCTAACCAAGAACTACTAGTTGGAACTGAGCTTTCAAGACTCTAGTATTAGTTGAGAAATTTTTTAGAGGAAGCAAGTTCACCGATCAAGTGTAAATTGAGTCAGGTTGGTTACCGAAGAACTTGGTGGTAACAGAGTGACCTAGTTTTCAGTTCTACCTGACCTACAACATATTATTTTTATTTATTAGTTAGTTTATGTGAGCTAACTTAGAGGATGTTATTTATTTATTTGAAAGGGTATTCAAGTTGACTTGAAATTGGATTTCATATAAATGAAAGGTCAAGATGTGGATTGAAATATGAGAGTGTGTGGAAGAAGATAATATGCAAATAAAGAAGGATATCTAATTTAGAGTAGAGTATTCAAGGATCTACAAAGAATATTTTGATCAAGAAGGATCTAGAGGATAAACCATAATAGTGATCTAAATCTTTAATTCAATTGCTTCATCAATTAGGTCAATCATTGTTACTCTCTAACAATTCTAGCAAACAAGAAAAATCTTAACAGAGTTAAATTAACTATCATTTTGTAAATACTCTAACAAGGTGGAATTTATAGATTGAAGTGTCTTGAAGACCTCTAACAAGGCCACTCCTAATAGGCTGATTCAAATCCTTTAACAGGATCACACCTAATAGTGTGTTTTGTAACATTTATTAGGGTTGGCTCCTAATAGGGCTCACTTCAAAAGAGTGGAACGTTGTAACTAGTTGGATTGGTAGTTTTCCCAAATTGGGTTTCCACATTAAATCTTGATGCCTCTTGTGTTCATGTTATTTTCTTATTTCTTTATCTTTCTACAACTAAGTTACTAAAGGTTAGTGCACATCATTATCTTAAGATTGCTTTATTAACTAAGTTACAATGAATATCTAGTTTTAACTGAGATGTGAGTTAAAAGGAAGTTTGTATTGACATCTTATGGATTTGAATTTTTTTTTTTCTTAATTAATTCACCTCTCCCATCTTAGTTACCCCTCTCATATTTCCAACAAATAGCAAAAAAAATGAGGTATCTATTGGAACAATTGGTTGCATCAATAAGTTTGGAATACTTCTGTGATGATTGATGAAGATGATTTATGGGTTAAGAATGAGCATGAGATTTATGTGTTGAATCATCTTAGATATTCATAAGTCCTAATGGAACATCTTTTTTCACCTTGGGTGTCTAATGTAGGAGCATGCTTAGGTTGTTGGCAATCTTGCACCATCCAAAAATATATTTTCTTTCTTTCCTATTTTCTACTTTTCCTATCTGATAGTTTGAGTTAGCATTTACTTGATTTTCCATTCCATATTTTGGAACATGGGCTTCTTATTGTGGACCTATCCTAGATTATTCTCCTATGTTCACTATATTTAATGTTACATATGTTTAGAGTTATGTTTCTTCTTCTTGGGTACTAATTTCCTATGTAATTCTTCTAACAATGTATGCATGGTGTTTTACTTCTGCAAGGTTCATCTCTTTCCATGAGGTATTGTGGCTTTGCATGTGGTTTCTTGGATCACGTGAGGACCTATACCTAAGATCATGAATGTTATTATGATGTATTATGTATTTCCTTATTTAATATTTATGGGTCAATCTTATAATGTATAACACGTTTCCTATTTTGGGAGAATGTGAACTCAAATTTGACCTATGTGTCTATATGGCCATATATGTTTCTTGTAGTGCATGAGGGGTAGCATAGAGAAGGAAGTGGTAGTTAGGGGTAAAAAAGAAGAGTTTTGTTTGTAATCTAGAATGTATTGACCGTAATCAAGAATATCTAACAATCCAAAATGTATGATGTTTCTTTGATGTAATTCAAGATCTATTGATACTAAATTGGATTGTTCTCAATTTTATCTTGTTGTGTTATCTTTTTGGGGTTTTTATCATGGGGATACAACGTATTTCTACTACATCACTATCTACTCTCACAAGTTGAGCCTAAGGCTACAAGGAAAGCCTTAAAGGATGAAGATTGCATGAAGGTCATGGAAGAAGAAATCGAGAAGATAGAGAAGAATGAGACATGAACCCTAGTTGCTTGGCCAAAGGAAATGAAAATAGTTGGAAAAAAATGGGAATTCAAAAATAAATGAACAAGGATGAAGAAGTGATAAGAAACAAGGCCAAACTTTTTTGGAAGGGATATACATAGGAAGAAGGAATCGATCATGGAGAGCTTAGAGACCTCTTCACTAGTTACCAGTTCGGGAGGAGTCAAGATACTCCTAGTATTTACAACTTACAAAAGATTCAAGGTATATTAAATAGTTTTCAAGTCTACATTATTGAACAAAGTCTTATAGGAAGAAGTGTACATAGAACAACCTAAGGGGTTTGTGTCAAAAGATGCAATAGACAAAGTGTAAAAGTTGAAGAAAGCTCTATATGGACTAAAACATGTACCTCATGTGTGGTATGAAAGAATTCACTTATATCTAATCAAGAATAGACTTGTGAGGAAAAGTGAAAATATAAATATTTATTTGGAGAAGGGAATAGAAGTTGGGTTTCTTATTGCTAAAATGTTTGTATAGCATATTATCTTTGGAGTAGATGACAAAATGGGTAAGGAATTTGCTGAAGAGATGAAGAAAGAATTCAAGTGTCCAAGATTGGAGAGATAATGGTATCCATTGGACTAAAAGTATCTCAATTAAAAGGTGGAATACTCATAAGACATAAAAATTATGTGAGCGAGATTTTCAAGACCTTTGGATTGGAGGAGTCCAAACTAGTGGGCACAGTAATGGTGACAAAGTGCAAACTATTAAACAAGGATAAAATCTTAGAACTAAATAAAATTATTTACCAAACTATGATTGGTAAATTACAATGTGTGGTGCATAATAGACCAAACATTACATGCATTGGAGAAAGTGGTTAGATTCTCTGCCAGTCCTAAAGAGTCACACATGATTATTGTAAAAGGAATCATTTAATACCTAAAGGGTACTAGAGAATATGGTTTATGAACTTCATAAAGGAACCTTTCAACTTAATGTCTTCACAAATGTTGACCAGGTAGGAAATATAGATGATAGAAAGAGAAAAACTAGAGGTGCATTCTTTCTTGGAGGAAGATTGGCAATGTAGGCTAGCAAGAAGCAAAATTGTATCTCTCAATCAATAAAAAAAGTTGAGTAAGAACAAATAATATGCAAGTACATGAGAAAGAATCCGGGTTGAAATATGTCCCAACTAAAGAGTAGTTAGCATATATATTTACAAAACCTCTTCAAAATGATACTTTTAAGTATCTTAGAGGAAATTTAGGGGTCATATCCCTATGATGCCTAAAGTAAAGCAAACAAGTTAGGCATCAATCCATGATCCTTCAAAAGCACAACTCACACGGGATTGATGACTAAAGTGGACTACTGCACATGGGGAGTAGTCACTAGGATAAAGGTAGTAGATATGCACCTTTGACATTATTTCCAAAGGGGGAGAAGTGAATGGAGGAACACAATGCTAGTGAGAAGAATAAGGGGGGGGGGACAAGCAGAAACCACATAAAGAAAGACAAAGGTAGAAGTAGAAGAAAGAAGAGTAGTATGGGGAGAAGTACATAACACCATGACTAGAGAAGAGAAATGAAAAACTAAAGTGAGCAGGGCACCAATATAGAGAAAAATAAGAAAGAAAGAAAAATAGAGCAATGATGGAGCACCAAAGGAGTCAACTATTTCAGGAGGAGATATTAAATAAATAGGGAGAGAAAGGTACCAAAACATGCTATTATTTTCTAAGTATGAAGTAGTCAATAAATTTCTTTTAGATCATGTGAAGATTATTCTAAAGCACGCAATAGTGTAAATGGTGTTGAGGTCACTATCAATTCCAAAGGTGGAGATTATTGGCATAACTGTCAAAAGATTAAGTTATGATACTAGTGGAGATTACCAGTAAGATTAGCTACAATAATGTTGTCATTGATATCAAAGAAGAGTTGGAGTGTCAAATGGCATGGGAAGAAAAGAAACTAGTGAGACAAAGAAAAGGACATGAGTACATCCTAGTTAGAGGAGGACAAGACCAGATTATAATGAGAGAAGGAAAAGTTAAGATAGGTGACCTTCACAATTATAGTTAGACAAAGTGGGCTAAGTGTAAGTCAACATAGAGAAAAAGATAGAATTGGTAGACAAGAAATGGAGAATGGTTGCCAAGTAGACAAGTGTGATTGAAGCAACATCAAGGTCAAATGGAAAAGGAATGAAACATGTGATTAGACATGTTACAAGGGTTTAGTGAAATCATCTAACACCTAAATGAATGTAAAGGAAATCATTCAATCAAGCTCAAACAATAAGATAGACGAGAAAATTTGAATTTGAATTCTTCCTAGCAAGAAGACACGAGTCATAAGGAATCCATGTCTTTATGTGCTAGGAAAGTGCACCTGACACATACAACCTACATGAATGACATAGGAAAAAGATAGGAAAATATACAAGACAAAGACTATAGCATTCAAAATTTGAATTCTCAAATTAGGATTTAAGGATGAGCTAACAAGGATTGTATATGGTCATTCATTTTTGAATGAAAAATTTTGAATTGCACATTTGAGGAGATAGAATTCTATAGTGCTAAACTAATTGCAATCATAGGAGAAAAAGTGAGAAGACAGTGATTGCAGCTAAGAGGAAGTGTGTTGAGTGAAGCCAAGGAGCCAAACACTCAATCAATAAGAGTGTTGAAGCTAAGAAGGGTCGATCACAAAAGTGGTAAAGTATGAGTTGTAGAGTCGAGGAGAGTCAAGAGAGTTATGGACTAGTTTGTTAGCTTAAAGGAGATGAGAATCAAGCTAAGTAGCTACCTTTTACATATCAATCATCATATTGTTATCTTGTAATTATAATAGTAAATCCTGACTCTAACAAGTCCTTTGTGTATAATCCCTTAACTGGGTAACACATCAACTTGTGTTCTAAGTCCTTTAACCAAGCTACCTTTAATTAGATAAAGACTCTAACATGTCTCTCTCAAATCCTTTAATTGGTGGTACTTGATAATTTCTTTTAAATCTTCTAAAAAAGTAAGATCTCGAAAGAGTGCACTCTAGAAGGGTTCAAGCTTCATGAGTATCATCTCACAACTACACATTGTTAGGTGTGTGATGGGGACACAACCCAAGAACAGAATGGACACAACAGAAAAGGGAAATTATATTAACTGAGAAAATAAGCTAGTACAAATAGTACAAAGAAAATAAACTTCAGAACATGCCCTAAGGGCTTACAATAGCATAAATCTGGAGAATATTTATCCTTTTAGCACCTCCTCTCAAACTCCACTCCGAACTGCCTTTTATAATGCCAGAAATCTCCTTAAATAGATGCCGAAGGGTTAAGGACTAGGAGTACATTCTAGAAAGTGCTAGTAGGCATCCGCCGACAAAATAGAAGGTTCCGGAAGCTGCGTTAGAAGTCGGTGCAAATCTAGAAGAATCCAGAAATGGTAACCGAACTTTCGGGAGGCATAACTTTTGAACCGTAGCTCCGCTTGACGAACCGTTTACATTTTTGGAAAGCTCTCAAAGCGCTCTATAGCCTTATGGACAAGCTTTTCTCGTCCGCCATTTTTGACCCTTTTTCAAGGTCATTTAATGCCCCAAACCTGACTTTGAAGCATTCTTAGGAGGTCTCCAAAACCCAAAAAATTGCAATAACTTTCAAACCGTGGGGCCTATTGACCTGATTCTTTTTCTAGAATGCTCTAAATCATGATTACATTCATCTGGCCAATTCACACCTTCTAGTTTACCGAAATGATGGCCCAAATACATGCTCCTATTTTTTTAGGATTTTCAAACGCACTGATAGTTGAACTATGAGAGTTGGAACCTTTATTTGAGCCAAATGGGTATCCAAAAATGTAAAGACATGAAACAAAAACTAAGTCTAAGTACATTTTTTGGGTGACACAGGATTGCCCTTATACCTCTGGATGCTCCTGCATCAGTGCGACCCTATTAAAGGATTTGAATCACCCTATTAGGAGTGGCCTTGTTGGAGGTCTTCAAGACACTTCAATCTAGAAATTCCACCTTGTTAGAGGATTTACAAAATGATTATTGAGCCAACTATGTTAAGAGAATTCTTCATTGGTACAATTGTTAGAAAGTAACAATGATTGACCTGATTGGTGAAGCAACTAAATTGCAAATTCAAATCACTCTTATGGTTTATCCTCTGGATACTTCTTGATTAGAATATTCTTTGCAACTCCTTGGATACTCTTCTCTAAATTAGATATTCTTCTTTATTTGCATCTTATCTTCTTCCACACACTCTCATATTTCAATCCACATCTTGACCTTTCAAATATAGGAAACCCAATGTCAAGTCATCTTGAATACCCTTTGAAATAAATAAATAACATCCACTGAGTTGGCTTACATAAACCAACTAATAAATAATACTAATATGATGTAGGTCTGCTAGAAATAAAAACTAGGTAACTCGATTACCACTAAGTTCTTTGGTAATCGACCTAACTTGGTTTACACTGAACTCCTTTGGTAACCAACCTAACTCAGTTTACTCTTGATCACTAAAATTTCTTCCTCTGAACTTTTGCTCGGCTGATACTAGAGTCTTGTGAGCTCAATTCCAACTGGCAATGCTCGGTTAGAGTATAACATTTGTGTAACATCAATGACAATATATAATTAAATAATTGTTATCAATAACTATTATCTAGATCAAATGAATCATATTTTTTTCATACCTTCATTTGATTAGAATTCTTCTTTTGTAAAGATACTTCTAAACTAATTTAAAGGTAAAGGAGGGTATGCCCTCTCAAAGACCTTTCACTAATAAATTTAGACCTAATTTTTTATGAGGATTTGCCACAATTTTGACATCACTATGTCGAAAAAATGATGAACACTGTCGTCGATCTTTTTTTGTCAATTTTACGACACCCTAAATGTTTGTAAAAATTTTGACATTATTGTGGCATATATATTGATGGAACTATTGTCAAGAGATCTACCTCAACCTGCAAGCATTTTGTACTACACTCTCCACCTATGCAACCAATGTTTGTCAAAATTATGACGAAAACCCCATCAAAATGCTCTGCTTCTATGGGTCAAAATTTCAATGAACACTGGTCAAATCTCATGTCACACCTATAGCATCCTTGTCAAAACGCTATGCTCCTTTGCATCAAAATTGCGACGAATACTAGTCAAAACTTACATCGCACATATAGCATCCTTATCAAATAATATGCTCCTTGTCATTGAAAATGCAATGAATACTGGTCAAAAATCATGTCACACGTATAACATCCTCGTCAAAATGCTATACTCCTTGTAATTGAAATTGTGACATCCAAATCTATTTTTTTTGGAAAAAAAAATATATTATCGACTAAAATATGTTTAGTTGTGCTCGTGAGTTCTTAGCTTAGATAAATTGAGTCTAGAATCTAGACTTGCATGGGTGATTGCAAGTTAATTTCTTAATGATATTAACCATAGACTCTCTATCATGTATATTTCTTGAGTGTTGTCATTCATAGATTGTTGTGTTCAACAATTCTATCAAGCAAGGTATTATAGGAGTCTAGAGACACTTGATGAGCATTGGCCCTACTTTAGAGTTCATTGATGATATTGCTTTCCCCCAATGGCATTTCCCCTTTTTGAATGGTATCCAATGTGTATTTAACAAATTTTCTTTAGTGAGGGGACATCTATTGTTTTGACATACCAAGAATTCTACTAGGTAAGGAAAGAGAGTTCAAAGTGGTACGTCCCCTTGTAGCATAGAAAGTTATTTGTTTGAGGAATTTTCAAAAGTCAAATTTCAAAGAACTTCCTTGACTATAATGTGAAACCCATGTTGAACATGATTGCAGCACAACAATCTCTATTACATGCTCAAATATATCTAACAACTATTTCTCTTCTTGATTTATGTGTCGCTACAATCAATAACAAAAATTTCAAACATGAATTGATAAAAAGCCTGTAAAGAAAAAGTATACTATAGATATAGTATTGTTGCAAATTTGAGAAATGGTCCATTGATAGCTCTTACATTATGCATATTGTCAAAGAAAGATGGGATCCGATGGATGTGCATTAAGGATTGAATAAGATTGCAGAGAACTAATATCTGCTATCCAAATTGATAATCTATTAGATTAATTCTTGTATGCCAAATATTCTACAAAGTGGGACCTTAATTTTGGATTTCAAAAAGTGTGGGTCAAAGGAAGAGGATATTTGGAAGAGTGCTTTAAAGACACATCAGGCATTGATGAGTGACTGGTACATTGTTCGAACTATGCAATGCACTGGGCATTTTAAGCATCTTATGATAGAAGTATCTAGATAATTAATTGACCTGTATATCATTTCTTTACATGAAAAATCTAAAATGAGTACACTCTGTGAAGTGAATTTGTCTCATTTTGAGAAGGTATTTGAAATTTTAAGGGAGAAAAAATTGTTGTTGACTAATAAGAAGTGTTAGTATGCCAAAACATTTTTTTTGTAGATTGTTCATGTGTTGGGTGATGAGGCGAAAAAGGGTAGATCCTTCCAAGGTTGAGGCCATTGTTAATGACCAAAATTCGTAATCATGAGTGGGACTTGAAGCTTTCTAGGCACAACATAATACCTCAACAAGTTTGTGAAGAACTCTTATACTTTTTCCATTGAGTGAAGTCATAGGTAAAGGAAGAAAGTTTCCATTGTTACCTAAAGATCCATCTCTAAAACTTGAGACATGTCTCTTTTACTAGAGATGTCTCTAAAAAATTCCCAAAGCATAGGGCTCTTTTGGCCACCCTCTCCTATCGTCTCCAAAGTCTCCTAACCAAAAATTGACATCTCCTGCCAAAAAACTTAGGGAAAAACATGTTATAAGGTGAAAAAGTAAGACAAATGAAAAATATAAGCTTGCATAGGATTTCATGTTGATATTTTGGATGGTACATTAATCTATGTTAGGTTATAATGCTTAGATATACTAAAGTGTACACATTTTTAGATGGACAAAAATAGTCATATGAATGGTTTCCTGTCATTGTGGTGTTCTAGAGAGAATTTTCCTTTACTATTTAGTGTTTTTGTATGGTTGATTTGGTATTCTTTCTTCCATGTTCTATGTTAGAATATTTTCTAGAAATTATTAAATATATTAATTACAAAACTTGTCCTAGCTTTACCCTACTTGCAAGTAACAATTGAGGTAGAGACAAATGCTAATTGATTATTCTATAGATGTAGTGCTTTTGCAAGGAGGATGGCCAATCTATGATCACTTGGAAATATTAAGAAGGGGTCCATTTTGAATTATAGAACCTACAATATTGAACTTATGCATTGATTTAGCAAATAAGTGGAAACATAACTCATGTGAAAGGACAATGTAGTAAGCATATAATGGTAGGCACAAACAAAATTAGTATTACAATAATTGGGATATTACAAATGAATGGGAATTTTGCGACAATTCATTCTTGTGGTCAAGTATAAGCATGGTGTGATAAATATTGTTGTTGATATATTGTCAAGAATGCCTTGTTCATTTATTGCAAGTAGCTTCTTGTGCTGGAATCATTTTCTTGTGAAGTGCATGTTGAAGATCATGTTCACGTCGCTAATTTTATAGAGGTATACTAGACAAGGTAGATATGACATCTCTTTCTTCCCAACCTCTTCATTATAGATGGCATGACCACATCCTCTTACCTAATCTAAAGATGCTACCTCAGTCTTGTATCAATTTTGTAATAACACCTAAGCCATAAAGGTCTATCAAATTTAGCTTGGTATTCCTCCTCATCAAGGGTTTATAGTTCTCATTATTTCCAAATTTTAAGACCCACCCTTTTTATACATGTATATGCATTCAAGAAAAAAATAGAGATTACAATTGGACTACAAAATAACGATGAAAATATATTCCCTGACCCTCAAATATTTGTGCATATATTTCAAATAATCTAGACAAATGAAAGGAAATAAATCCCTTCATTCAAGGACAAATTAGTGAAGAAATTTTGGTTACTTGAATCCAAAATTGCATTCAAAGGAGCACTAAATGATGGAAAAAAAAGAGAGAATACAATTCAAGATAATAAAAAAATAAAATTCATTATTCAAATATTCCCAATCATATGCATCTCTACTCTAGTAGAAATAGTTTTGTCTCTCATTCTTGAACTTTGACTTGAACTAGATTCATTATACAAGAATGCCAGGCATAAAAAGTAAAGAATAAATACTCGGTAGCAATATTAAATATGTAAACAAGGGGAAAAATTCATTCAGATGGTACCAAAAATATGTTTCCAGTCTTTTGATTAATGTGATTATCATAGATTTAAAAGCTCTTGTGATTATCTATCAAAATTTCACTAAATACTCTACAAAATATTCCACATGCCCAATAAAATAGTGGTCCATGATGATGAATCCCATCTGCCTGTCGTGAAATGCATTAATGAATTAAGGCAGTAAAATATCATCAAGGTGACCAAAATAATAGGGAGGAATGGTCCAAACACATGACAAAATATTTTTTAAGGGAATTGTCTCAAAAATATTGTTTGTGTGGTCAAATGCAGCAAAGGGAATCCCTTCTACGTTAATCACTGCCTATAGCAAAAGAGTGATAAAGGCATAATAATGAAACCACTATTTGTTGTAAAGATACACGTGAATTGCCTAACAAGGTATCTAGAAATGAGAAGTAAGACTATTTTCATGGGATGAACCAATCAACACTGCCAATATTAAATTGGTTGACAACAAAAAAAATTCTACCATTGTAATACTACAAAATCAAGGATCATTTGCCTACCACACAAACAACCACAGTTAGTGTTAAAGCTTTAGGGGACATTCATATGCAAAAAAATTTGCAAATACAAATATTTAAACCTAGATACTACTCACACAGAAAACATGAAGTCTTCCAAGTCCAAGGCTTGCCAACTCAAATCCAAGGCTACCCATTTTTCTAAAAAAACCTGCAGTTGGCAAACATAATTAAACTGTTGCATTTCTTCAAGTAGAAAAACAAATCACAATGAAATTGCCATGAAATACTATAAACTCTCTACCCTAATGTGTCACTTTTTGAAGGTGAATTTGAACTACTTTGCCTACTTCTAGGACTACTTTTTCCTCCTCTCACAGGCCTGTAGAACCATTAAGAAAAATTACCAATAAAACGTAAAAAATGAAATGAGCATACAAGCCCAAACTATAAATAGAGCATGCAGCTTCTTAGATTTGGACTCTTTGAAAGTTTCCTATCTCCAGGAGAGGAATGCTGAAGAATCAAAGATGCCAAATAAAACTCAAGATCATTGATGTCTTGAATATGATATATCAAAATGCAATTGTGTGCACCGTTACATATGATTAAGTGTTCCATCTACCTCAATAGGCATTTCCAAATGTACAGATACATGAGATATCCAAATGTAATTATGTGTTCCATTAACCTCAATGAGTATTTTTAGATGTACAAACAAAAGAAAAATCAAAACAACCATGATTCTAGACCAAAAAACTTGTGAGAAGTGACTGATGATCATTTTATGCACCTTTTGTGGACTAGGAGATTCAAAGGAATATGAACTAGATCTTCCACGCTTCCGAGGAGGTGATCGTGCCCTGATAACAAAAATATCAAAATAGTTTTGAGTAACATAGCTTTAGAAATAGTTTTGGGTATGGAAATGAGTACCATGTAACATTGAAAAGAAGATAATTCCCAATTGTAAAAGACTAGAGTTGTGGATTCTTTGGACATAAGGCATAGATGATAAGCGACATGGATCCTAGGTAGTCCAATGGACAACACAAGCAACCAAGGCCTAGATAGAAGATGTTTTGTAAGAATGCAAAAACAATATGGATATTAAGTGTAAGGCAAAGAAGAATACCAGGATTGGAACCATTTTAACTAATCTGCATGTTTCAGACAGGGCATTCTCTCATTGTCATGCTCTCATACTAAAATCTCTATATCTGTTATGTTACAAATGTGCATTTAAATTCTACCTGATCATGACAATGGAGGTTGTTTTAGATGATTTACTAATTTGTCTTCATGTATGACACTTATCTTCCAATCATAGTTGGGAAACTCAGTCTTGGCAAAACCTTGACAGACCTAAGAAAATCAACTTAGCAAATAATTGGTTAACTTAAAAAATTGCTTGAATGTCTTTACAAACACCTTTTTTTATCTACAAAACTTGATGACAAGAAGTATCCAAAAAGTCCTTAAATGATTACACAAGTGTTTTCATTTTGTACTAAGTTTTATTGATTTGAATGCAAATGAGTACAAAACCTCATCACCATTTGGAATCCTAATGGTTGATAGCCTAATATAAAGGATGTTTGAAAAAATTATAATAGTATAACTAAAAGTAACTACAACACTTTACATCTTCCTCGTCCCTAATCTACTAAAAACTAGGGGAGAGATAGATATTCTAGTCCTTGGAAAATGTTATGTCTTTTTAATTGGCATGGAAGGCAATGGCTAGACCTCCAATAGCCAATTTGATAGTAGATGGAAACAAGTCCTCAATGACATATTCTTCAAACTCATGGCCTTCAATTATTAGAACACTACGTTCATCACTTGGGGGAGGATAAAGCAAGTCTTGAGATATCCCAAACCAGACACCAGCCATATTCCAAACAATGTTGTGGCTAACTATTCCTTTTGCTAGAGTAATTATCACCTAACCCATTTGGACAAGTAAGTCATTTCTCATGTGTTATAGATTTTGGTGCTAGATATTTGCCATGGATAGTTGGCCTTAGAAATTTGATTTCAGTTTAGTTTAATTTAAGCTTCACTTGGTTTCAAGAATAGTTTAGTATTCTCTACTTAATGAGGCCAACCATGGAAGCTCATTTGACCCGTCCCACCCCCCACCCCCCCCCCCCCCAAATATCACTCTAAATTCCCCATTAACATCTAATAACATTCATTCATTTATTCATTCAACCATTTTTGAAATATAACATTGAATCATTATAATCACATAATAACATTCATTAACACATAAAATTCATTAACATCTAATAACATTCATTCATTCAACCATTTTTTAGATATAACATTCAATCATTATAATCACATGATAAGATTCATTAACACATAAAATTCATTAACATCTAATAACATTCATTCATTCAACCATTTTTGAAATATAACATTCAATCATTATAATCACACAATAACATTCATCAACACATAAAATTCATTAACACACAACATTCATGAATAATTCATTAACACATAAAATTCATTAACACACACCAATTGTGAATATTTCATTGCCACATAAAATTCATTAACACGCAACATTTGTGAATATTTCATTACCACATAAAATTCATTAACACACAACATTCATGAATATTTCATTAACACATAAAATTCACTAACATCATTTCCTTTTGGGCTTCTTAATGTTCTTCTTTTTTAAGTATCTTGTAAGAGGAATATCAATGTCCTCGTCCTTCCCCTCGTCATACCCCTCCTCTACTGATTCTAATGCCAACCCATATCTCCTCCTCATCTGTTTAGAAATAGGTGGCCATTGCGGCAAAGGGAAGTCTACTACAAAAATAATGGCATCATGAGTTAAATTCAAACCATTTATAGTAGTGAATTACATGTATTTAACTAAGTAAAAGAACTATAAATAAAAATATATATTTAAATGAACAAAACATATATTTTATTTACCTAAATGTGCCACATAATCTACATGGTGATTAGTCTAAACATCCTCTAGCACTTGTTCAGCGTGACATTCTATATCCTCTAAAATATACACAAAAAAGGTTACACCAAGTTCAATTTAAGATGTTAAATTATATTAATAATTACATAATTATTTTTAAATATCAAATGAACACCTCCATCGATAGTACGATGCACATCAGGTGCTTCATCTTGCGGTGTATAATAAGGATCTATGTTACAATTAGGAGGTTGCATTGCAATGTCATGTACACATTATTATCAAATAGATTGTTGCTCGAGTATTCGATTTCTAATTTTTTTTTTTGCATATTTACCTATTCAAATGAGGTAGGGGGGCTCTTGGGTTGGGCCAGTGGAAGCTTGGCATAAGCATTCAGCCACAGCTTGATAGCCTTCCTTGAAGGAAATTTTTTGGTGTTCTCTCGTGGCATCTAAATTAAATTCAAAGCCCTACAATTTTTGATTAAATAAAATTATTTCTATTTTATAAATAAAAAATTTCAGGAATTTATCTACTCCTACTTACAATTCGTGCTTTAATTTTAGAATATCCACCAAAGCCATGTTTGTGTTACCCAATCTTTTCCAGCCTAGCCTTGGTTGCCTTTGATGTATCTTGTAATCTATGAAAAGTTTGAAATATGTTAGATGATATAGATATAAAGATGCCTAATCAATGCATTATTACATTGTACTAGTAGTTAATACTATTGCATACCTTCTCTCATTTGTAGGTGTAACTCCTCTTTTAACATCCATTTTTTTCCTTTGCATCCAAAATGAAGTCTTTCCAATCCCTCGCTGAAATAAAGGGAGGAAACTTGTACTTTGGATTGTGGATGAGACTCCTTCTATAGGAGTCCCTCACAGTGCTAAGATGTTTTGCAACTTTTTCCAAAAAAAAATTTCCTTCAAAATATTACCAAACTCATGCTCTAAATTTGCAATGAACTGATCTTTTAATTTTTTTTATTGCAAGTTCCACCTTTTAAGAAAAAACATAAAATTGTTCGATAGAAAAATTAATTAAAGTTGTGTACCTTGAATATACTAAAAGAAAAGTTGTGTACCTTATATGTATGGTGGGTTTGAATATCTTAAGTGCATGGTCATAAAGCATCTTATAAAAGCAATTATTTCCTGCAAAAAATGTCATGGGATTGTCAATCCAAAACTTGTTATGAATAGGTAAATGCATATTATAATATAAAAAATAATAATTTAAAAGTACCATGAAGCTTAGGACATTTCAAAGGCATCAATTCATTGTCGTAAATCAACAATGACATCTGCATAGCTTGCATGCTGAAAACACAGGTAGATCCAGGAAATGATGGTGAATTATCACCAATACATGTACTATGATTTGTATCTAGCGACACAGACATTGGAAATGAATGTACTACTAGATGCACCTATGATTAAAGTACAAATTATCAAATCATAATTAATACAAAACCAAATATAGGAAAACAAGGATTTACCAAGCACAGACCAAGAAGGCGTCAATGTTTGCATGACCCTTGTTGTCTACATTACAATTGGCAATCTCTAATGGACCTCTATCAACCTCCTAGAAATCTCCTGCACTTGATGACCTAGTGAACAATACATTGTTAGCAAAGATATTTTGATATAATAAAAGTAAGAGTTAACTTAAGAAGTTTTTGAATGTTCGATCAAAGAAAAAATTCCTTGTAACTTGTCAACTTAAGGATTATTTTACCTGAGGCAATCGAAGCTCCACTAGTACCAACCTCACCATGATATCTTGGACTAGGCACATGAGTTTGCAAAAAATCCTGTAACAAGAACACATACATATTTTAGTTCACCACATAAAATTAACCTTTATTGAACTTTTGTTATAATTAAAGATTCATTACTGCTTACTTCAAAATGACGTGTTGTGGCCATCAATTCCTATTGCCTCTTCAACACCTCCTCTATTGGATTTGGATCTTCAAAAATGTTCTTAATTTCTAAATTGATTTTTTTTAGTTTTTTCCTCATCATATATGTTAAATTAGGCACCTCTGCGATATCATCATCAAAAGGGGTAGGTGCCTCTATTGTTGTAGGCAATTTTCCCCTATCCTAGACATCAAATTGTGATAGAAATATCAGTAAAAATTTCATATATACTCCAAAATCCTAAATAAAATAACATAATAATATAACATTTTTCAACTATCTAATTGGTACAATTCCAATAAGGTTTATCATTGCTAAGGAATAGGTGGGAGATGGAGCATCTTCGTGGGCTCTATCCTATGGGGGATCCATATTGTCCTGTGACAAAGATCAAATATAAAAACTTTAGTGATCATAACAAATGCTTATTATTTCTATATTGATATTTTTTAGTTTTTTTTCATCTTGTATGTTAAATTAGGGACATCTATGATATCCTCATCAAAAGGGGTAGTAGATGCCTCTGTTCTTGCAGGTGCTCTTCCTTGATCCTAAACATCAAATTGTGATAGAAATATCAGTAAAAACTTCATAAAAACTCCAAAATCATAGCTAAGGATGTTGATTAAGATTTTTGATTATTTTTTCAATTTTTTGTTTGCGTATCAGCTTGTTGTTTATCAAGCTTAATTCAATGCCTAATTAGTTTGAAAATTTGATACAATATTGTTCAACAATAAACTTTATCACTGTTCAAGTCAAAAGTTTATCATTTGTAATATGTCATTGTCATATGATTTATGATCTTCTTGTTCATGTTTAAAGTCTGCCTTCTCTATTATGCATTTAAATAGTTATCATATATTATTATTACAAACATACAATAATCTAAAACTGAAAATGATACATTACATTAGCAAACTTTATCACTATTCTTGTTTAAAAAAAACTTTTCATGACTCATAATATCAAATTTTCTATATAGCAATTAACATTTTGAGGCTATCAATTGTCCTCTATCAATTAGATGGATAATTGACTAAAATGACATGTTTTATTTTCTCACACTATGAAAGGTTCAAAGAATGAAATGATTTGTTCACATAATAATTTAGTTTTGCAATTCTATGTAATATGGCAAGAAAGTTCTATTTGCATTACTATGGTGTTCGTTTGACAAGAGAGTTCTAGGAAAGGGTTGTTATTACAACAAATTATTAACTAGGAGGATGAAATTATTATTTATATAATAAAAGTCTAAAAGCATTAATGGGTGATTCAAACACCAGTGATTTCTTGTCCTACTAGGCTTCAACATTTCAAGTTTACACTGGTTCTCTGCCAATTTTATGTTTGGTTGATGCATGCAACTATAGGAAACTAAATGCTTTTATTGTGGTTGTAAGTTGACTACCAAATGGATACATTGTGGAATTTTTTTTGCCATTGGAGATTTATGCTTTTACATGCCTAAGAATGGCACATGGTTATAGTTTTAGTCCATTTGACATTTGCATGTTGGTAACAATTTTTTTTAAATTTTATTTGGGGTGTGACTTGACCCATTAGTGTGTTGCTGCAAAAATTTTAGTCCATATTTTCAATTCCATCCCCAAGTGATTCTGCAATAGTTAAAATGATACTAGTGTACCATTGCAAAAATTTTAGTCTAAATATTCACTTGCATCCACAAGGGATTCCATGGTAGTTAAAAATGACTTGTCTTCAGGACATTCATGTGTTTTTTCAATTTTATAACATTGATGTGTTTTTCCATAACTTGAGCATCCAAGGCAAGGCCATCATTGTTGTAATGAGGGAAAGTTCATTCTATATTTTCTTTTACCATCCAACAAGATGAAATTATAACATGGATTTATAATTATAACATGGATTGTGGAAATTTGATATCACTTAAAGATAATAGTTAAATCAAAAGATACATTTCTCTGGCCTTCCCCACATTTATTACTCATAAGACTAGATCTCAATTGGCTTTATACTAACATGTAGTTAAATGTTGGATGATAAATTATACATTTTTTAATGGGAAGATAGCTCAATACCTAATCAATTTGAAACTTTGATACAATATTGATTAACAATAAACTTTATCACTGTTCAAGTCAAAAGTTTATCATTTGCAATATTTCATTGTCATATGATTTATGATCTTCTTGTTCATGTTTAAATTCTTCCTTCTCTGTTTTGCATCTAAATAGTTATCATATATTATTATTACAAACATACAACAATCTGAAATTGAAAACAACACATTACATTAGCAAACTTTATCACTATTCTTGTTTTAAAAAAACTTTTCATGACCCATAATTTCAGATTTTCTATAAATATAAAAGTGTAATTAAAAATTAAGTTTGATAACCAAGTACCCCCATCCCCTATTATGAAAAATAGTCGTACCAATACCAGTACTGGTACTCTAAGTACCTAAAGTACCCTCGTCCCTATGCAACCTTGATAATAATATAACATTCTTCAACTATCTAATTTGTACAATTTCAATAAGGTTTACCATGGCCGAAGAATGGGTAGGAGGAGCATCCTTGTGGCCTCTATCCCGCGTTTGATCCATATCATCATGTGAAAAAGATTAAATATAAAAACTTCAACCCATTGATCTTAGCAAAAAAAAAAATTAATAAAATGGTATGTAGTACTTACCACCCTCATGATAGTAACTTTGTTTGTATCTATGTGATTTAAATGGTAATCTATTAGCAGTTCTTCCCCTGCACTTATTGATTTTATTGCACATACAAAAACTTGATTCCCCTCATGCGCCTCAAAAAATGTAATTGGGTTGCTTATTAGTTGAGGAAGGTCACGTACTATTTATAAATCTTGTAATATTACCTATTGCTTTTGGTCTCCCATCAATGTACATAGCAAATCTTTTACTTTGATAATTTTCTTTAAATTGTATATCATTTTTTGATAGTGCATACCTATGCATACTATTTTTATATTGAACAATCTGCATCCAATCATTGTAATTGTTACAAGGACTAACATACTTCATCAATTCAACAACTTTTTTGTAACATACCTTTATCCTATCCATAGAAAATAGGCCCAAACCATGTAATGAGCATGGAGCTATGTGATATATCCTCTCATTAACACAAAAATTAGTGTTAATTGGAGGTAGCTCATTAGGTGCCCATTCTTTCTCAATATGTGTGTACCAAAAGGGCACCTTGATGTTGTCTTTGCTCTCATCATCATAAGAACATGACCCCCCTTTAGCAAAGAAAATTTGCATGCATTTATTAAATTCTTTTCTAATCTTTCGACCTCTACTTGATCTCCCCATTTTAGTCATAGTACATGTAGAACTTTCATCTACCATTCCCTCATTTCCCTCATTCTATGTAGATAGATTTGACAAGTACCTATTTGGTAGTCCCTACATTCCATAAAATGAGATGTTATCATGTCCTCGCTTCAACTACTAGAGAATTTTGATAATAATTAAATAATAGATATAGAATAATTAAGTCGTGACCCATGCATACGATTCTGCTTTGTCTATACGTGAGAGGTATAAAATGTGCTAAGTTGAAAGTGATTATATAATTACATGTCTTTATGGTTCTTCTTTTTTTATTTAAAAAAGAAGAATATAAGAAAATTATGTCTATTTATTGACTTATACTTGTTGATCCATGTCACTGTGCACAATCCTAGCCAAAGAGGTTAAATTTCCTACATATGTTAATCATTTATCTTAAGTTAGCTACAAATAACTTAGAATACAACATGAACATTTCACTCAATTTATTTTAGGACACCTACATGTGAAATGATTAGAGCTTACTAGAGTCATGTATATATTAAAAAATTTGGACATGTTATACTTAATGTTTATATCTGCACATATGGTTTTGAAAGAAAAATTTGGTGCATGTTGTACTTAAAAATCAGAGCTTATTAGGATTCATGTATATCTTAAAAAAATTGGACATGTTATACTTAATTTTTATATTTTCACATATGGTTTTGAAAAAAAAATTGGTGTATGTTGTACTTAGCAATCAAAGCTTAGTAGGAGTCATTGATCACATACCTTGTATATTTCAATCATGTCATTGATCATCTTCTTCATCTATCTCATCATCATCATCATTAGCACCACTATCATCATTTTCATCATCACAATCATCAACACCATCATCACCATTATCATCATCATCATCATCATCATCATCATCACCAGCATTATCATCATCATCACCATCATCTTGATCTTCATCATCTTCTTCATCATCATCTTCAACATCTTCTTCTTCCATAACATTACACTTTATCAGCCTTCCTCTTGGTTCATGTCTAACAACAAATGACCAACCCTGTTTATGTGGAACCTTTGAGTATGTGGAGCCTTTGAGTAAAACACTTGCTCACCTTGGTTTGGAAGAACATGGGGCTCATCTCTAACTGGCTCAAATGACCTTGTATTAATCATTGTAAACCCATTATCATGTTCAATAACAATTCTATTTGGATCATTTTGATTCAGTTGTAGCCTGTAACATTTAACGATGAATGAAACTAATTTGGAGGAGTTAAAGTCGCACTCAATTATATCATCCAAGATGCCATAGTATCAATTTTGAGATTGTTGAGGATGTATGTCATTTCTAGATGATATATTAGTGACCTCAAAAACAACAGTTATCCCAAAATCACAAGTTTTCTTAGTGTCATCCAACTTTTTATGCAAAATTTAAACCCATGATAGTACATAGCTTTGTGGTGCTTGACATTCAATTTTTGAGGTGTGTGATAATTATTTGCATGGTGAGTTGATATGAAACATATGAGTGATGATCATTAATAAATTTGTATGTACATCTCCACCTCTTAAACCCTTTACTAGATCAACTACCATCGGCATAACATTGGAATCTCCATTACAATGAGCTTTTGTAACCAATGAAGCAACACCTTCCCATGTTAATGAGCAACCATTTTGTTGACATCATTCAATCCATACCATCATCCAATCAATATTATTTACAATATACAAATTTATTACATCCCACTCTTGACCAACTGTATTAAAAAAATACACCAATTATAAATAACTTATAGTGAAGATTTATAAGAATTAATTAACCACAATAAAATTTTATATTTACCTTTCACTTTCCTCAATCTACCTTTGCCCATCAAGTGCTCCCCTTTGAATTTGTTAATGGATTTCAAATCCCAAATACGATCTACATGGATCTTTGCTGCAAACTTAAGAAAATATTCACTAATGTACACCATGATTAGGTATACCATATATCCCTCCATTATAGAACCCTCAAGATGTGCTCTCTATCAAACCAAGCCTTTCAAAAAATTCAAGTGCCTCTCAACTATCCACATTGACCTAGTTGGTGTAGGTCCACACAATTCAATCTCCTCAACTTGATATATGAGGTAGTGTTCTTGTGCATTGAAAAAAGTTGGAGGTAGACACTTTTGCATTTTGCACATAAGATGAGGAATTTTTCTCTTCCAATATTTTATATCTTCTTTATTGATTTCTGTTGATGGCAACCACCTCATGTATTTTCCAAGATCATATATAACTTGTTTGACACTGTTCTCAAAGTGGTGTGTGAGAGATAGAGGTAGAACATACTGCAATATTTATAAAATGAGATTATCAATATTTTATAAAAGAATGCAATGAAAACTACATGTAGTATAAAAATATATAGTGCATACAAAATAACATGAATTACCTTAATAAATGTATGCCAATCATGTGTTTTCATCCCTGACCAAAATTTACTTTTCTTTGATATGAGATTGTTTATGTTCACAACAAATTTTGTGGGAAATCATATTTTTTTTATGACTTTTTTTATAGCATTGCTCTGCTGCTTCGACACTAACCAACTAAGGGCAGTTGTATCAATCTAGTCTCAATTTTTATTTGATCAAATGAATTTTTTCATTGCATGGTTGGATTCTTCAGTGTCACTACAAATTTTAACAATTTTGTCTTTGTCATGTCTTCCATCCAAGATTTTCCATAATGTCTTTGTTACATTCTTTCCAATATGCATAGGATCAAACAAATACACGCTTGGGAGTTGCTCGTAGTATGGAAACCTACTAAATTGTGTAGGATAACTTTTTACTCCTTTTGGAAGTTGGTCGTTAATGTCTTGATGACCTTCAGAAGCATCAATTGCATCATCAGTAAACAAAATCAAAATATGAATTTCAAACAAAAAACCATCAGATGGAATGAAATTACCTCTACAATTTTTTTTATTGTATTCCAACTTCCATAGGTGAGGTGTCATTCTCTATGGCTTTGATGTAGTCTCTTCTTTCCCATTGAAAAGATAGTTTTTTGGTAATTCGGTACTTATGATTTTTATGGAGAAAGTGTCTATTCTCATCGAACACCTTCTTTCCTAAACTTTTTGAATGATGAGATTTCCTCTTTGGACCACAAACTAGACATGCAAATTGTCCCTTTGTCTAAAGACCTACAAGATCATGTATAATTGGATTAAATACATTAATTTTTTGTTAGCACTATAACATACCAAAAAAGAGGTGTTAAGAAGAGAACATACCACAAAAATGTGTTAGCCCAGGGGCATCATGTATTGTCCATACAAGCATTACATGGAATTGAAATTGTCTCTATTCTATTGGTCTAGAGATGTCATACATAGTGATCACATTCCATAACACCATCAACTCATTGACAAGGGGCTCAATATATACATTGATATCTTTAACTTGGTACTTGCCTAGTTGAATGAACAAAAACATTATATAATTATTATGACCATTTTAATGGATTATTTATAATAAAATAATTTAGATTACTATTAAATAAAACAGTACCTACAATAATCAGTGCCAACATTGTGTGCTCCCTCTTTATGTTCATCCAAGGTGGAATGTTATTGTTACAGGCCACACCGAGTAAGTAGATCTCATCTCTCCAAATGGATTGACATCGTCCGCTACCAATGAAAGCTTGAGATTATGAGGTTCTTCCTTAAAGTGTGGCCTTTTTTCTTCTATTTCCTTAAATTTTAAACCATCTGTAGGCATTCGCATAATCATCTTGACTGCTATTGTGTACATGGTAATCCATAAAATGTGTTAAGCTATTGCTACTGAATAATTGTTGCAAACGTGGAATAATGGGAATAACCAAAAGAACCTTGTGAGGCACCTTTTTTGTTATTCGATCTGATCAATATCTACTAATATGACAAACAGGGCATTGTGTTGCAAATTCATATGGTTTATAATATATAATATTATCATTTGGACATGCATGTATTGTTTGATACTCCATTCCAATATCTTTCATAATGACAATTAATTCTCGGTATGAGCGAGGTAGAATGTTTGATGGTGTAACAGACACTCACCTATCAACCTACAATAAAATATATAATTTGTTAATATAAAGAATATTAATTGCTATACAATTCACCCAATGTTAATTGTAAGGGAATTACGATTAAGAAAACAAAAAATGATGACATACCTTAACATACATGTCATTGCTACATTGGATAAACCATTCATAACCTTCAAGTTCACCAACAACAGTACAATGACAAGAAGAGTTGTTTGGGAGCCTTTGTATAAGGGCTGGTGTGCCTTCTAAAGTATAGATACATCAAGGCCTATATCAATATCATCATCATCATCATCATCTTGATCATCATGATCTTCTTCAATTGGATCATTACCTTCTACTTCTATATTTACACCTCCATGTTCCCTCATTTTGAAATCCACATTCTCCAAATTTTCATGGTCCATAATATGAAACCTAGGGTGGTTGACCTATATCAAAATGATGGCCTTATATTAACCATGATCATGATGTCATCATCAAATCATGTCTTATGTATTTTATAAATTATTAAAATACATACCAATGGATGAAATTCATTTCCCCTTCAATGTGACCATGTTGCCTACAATGTTCCTCGACTGTTTTGATTAGATATCTTCGATTCTTTAAGCCCTTACAAATTTTGCAAGGACAATAACATTTTCCATCACCTTTTCTTTTTAAGTTAGACAAAAGTCTAGCAATTGTCTCCCTATTTTGTTGTGTGTTGATATTGTCAGACATGGTCTTTCTTGAATGGAATGACTTGTTGGTGGAATAAGGATGATTTGTTTGCAACTTGTAGATTCTATATCAAGTGTATTAAAATAACATTTAACATTAATAATCAAGACACCTTTTGGTAGGGCGATAGTTAGATTGAAAACAATAAACAAATCTATTAATATTTAACACTCATTAATATTCACATTATAAACTAATCATATATTATCTAACCTTGCATTATTTCTCCTCAATTATTTTACAAGACCAATTAGGAATATCTTCATATCACCACTAATAATATAATCATTGCTTATGGTAGGGACACGTATCAATCAACAATACATGAAACAAATTAATCTATAATGAGAACAGGGAAAGTATTAATAAATAGAAATATCGATGATAAAAATCAATGTCTCTACCAGAAAATACTCCAATGTATGGGCATCTCAATTCACATAAAATTCATCTCTACCAAAATAAGTGGAAGATTATACAGAGGCTGTTGAAAGAGCAGGACATGCACACGTCTATAAAGCAAGAAGATTGGTGATTGATATAAATTGACAGGAGGCACCCATGGCATATTGCATTGAGCACCACATTCATAAACACATCTGTCAGATATTAAGCTGATGAGTGTGTATACCGTCACTAGCAGTATTTCCATGCATCAACATGATCGGGCCTCACTTCTAGTTTATGTACTCGATTATACATTGTTATTGTGTTGTTATACTAGCCAACATTATGGGGCTTACATTATCAATTTTCCTTAATGACTCACAATGTTTGGGTAATAATCCATGATTTATTCATAATGATCATGAAGAACAAATAAACTGGTTATGAAAGGTGATGACTTTCCACCATGTCTCTTCATATCCCAAAGCACATATTCATAGAAGTTGATTGACTCTCCAAAGGTAGATAAGAAGAATTGATTTTTTAAATTATATATTCCCTTTGTGGAATCTCTCAACTATAGAGAATTGAAGGTTGCAATAGCAACTGCTTGTGCAAGCAATACAATTGTATATTAGAGACAACATCCATTGAAGAGCATATAACATCAGATACACATTAGAGATGATTCCTATAACAGAGGCAATAACATATATATAACATCAAAATATCAGAGATAGCATATCCCTGCCTGAGATCATCATTATCCTATAACTTCCAGCATATACTGAAAGTAACAATTATGATATACAAGTACAATCTAAGAGTAGTTATACAATGGAGCAGTCATCATACATGGCTATCATAGTACGTGACAAGATTTCTATGGTGCAGAAGAAATACCTTTAGTATGTTCATTGAATAATCCAGGTCAACATGTAATCCAATACTCTCATTAATAATGCATGTTGAATATGAAATTGAATTCGTCATTGGCTAGTATAATTTTGATGTGACATCAACCCACTCTTTAATTGCATATTTTTAGATACAACACACCCTTACGAGTAGATCACCATTTAGATTAACATCTAGAATAACAATTGTGTCCATTCTTGAAAGTAAAAATATTTAATAAGTTGTAATAGTTTAATGAATCTCAAATTTCTTGTGTTATATTTCAAAACAATACATAATATACAAAATATAGTATTAATGAACATTTATAAGTTGTTGTATGTCCACATTCAGACTATGTTATTAAAATGGTATCAAAGCTCAAATCCTACCAACCTATGAATCATGGAGGGAATTTTAACAAAAATAAGGGCAAACCTTTTTCAAGATAAACTTATGGAAATTCATAAAAGCCAAGTTAAAATGATTAAGCTATTAGAAAAAAAAAAGTTGCAGGTTTAAAGAAGTGTGCAAAATTTATAAGTATAATAGAACCATAATAGAAATAATTGAGCCTTTGGTTTAAGTATGTCAGCTTCGAGATAAAATAAATGGCTATGAACTATGGAAGAAACAAATGTGCACTCTTTGAATTAAAGAGAAACTTAAGAATATTACTTAAGTGCAAAATTGAATGAGAAGAGTCTATCCAATTGATCAATGTACCTTATGATCTAATCAACTAAAATGTTAAAATATGTTCAAAAATAGTTACATATATTAACCATATCAAAGTGACATAATTCTTATCATTGAAAAACATCAGGATACAACAAGGTATGCATTAGTTTTCTCTTGATTCTACATTACCAAATTATAGCAAAAGAAATAATAACAAGAACTAAACATAGTTAATACTGATAAATGTATCTTTTCTTAAAGGCTTGGTATTATAATTTATTTAATTTTTCAATACACGAAAGGCTAAAATCATCATAACTTCCCTAATACATAATTTCTTTCCCAAAGATAAAACTTATGGTTATTGGTTATAGTGTACACAACCATCAACAACTAATACAATTATTTATAAAACTAATACCCAAAAAATATATAGTTGGTGATATTATTCCCATCTATTGCTATCTAAGCAAAACAAACTGTCAAGAATAAGATTCTTTTAGCTAAAAATATTCCTACACAAACACAAAATGTAATGGATTTCAAATATTAAAATATGTGTTGAAGGAATTGAAGGTGGTGATCATGTTCATTGTAACTCCATGGAATCTCCAAACTATATTGGTATGGAGAGGGGATGATTGTATGGACAAAATTATGAATAGAATTGGGTAAAGAAGATATTCAACATCTATAAGATTTGGGAGAAATTTGGAGAACAAAAGAAATCTAGAAGATCATTTAGATCATCTCAGTACATCATGCCTCCATGAGAAGTGGCAAGAAATTTCCATAGATATATCAACGAAATCAATTAAGACATAGACAAAATAGCTAGTTAATAGGGGAATATCTTGTGACAAGAAATTTCCATGGATATATCTAGGAAAATAAATCCTGCAAATGCAAATCTTGGCATCTCTAGGCCAAAAAGGTAAATGAAGAACATACTTCTGGAAAGGAAAAGCATTCCAAAATTTATAATATAATACTTTAAAAACATATGCTAAAAATTTATACCCATGATAATTCATTCATCAATCATTTCATAATAATAGTTGTATTCTACATTTTGTAGTGATGATTTTTCCAAATATTCAAAGGCTTATTTTGAGGCTTTTGGAGACAAAGTGAAGCATTGGATCACATTTAATGAGCCTAGGATATTTTCTATCCACGGTTATGACCTTGGCATCCAAGCTCTAGGAAGATGTCCAATAC